>JALGPY010000009.1:28388274-29588274 GCA_023055425.1 Linanthus parryae | reverse complement strand
CGATGGCACAAGCTAGTAATGTGCAATTGTTTAAATAAGAGGTAGAACACAACTAGGCTATTAATATGATTAAGAAACCTAGAGGCAATCAATTGGGATTATCCATAAGGATGGATAAATACGGAGTTATTTGCCCAATTGAACCAAGAGTTGCATTGGAAATTGTTCCTACCTAAAGTAGTCAAATTATGGGTGACTTGCCAAAGCAAGCTCATAAGGAGATGAAACATGGATCTTGGCCCACTAAAATATATAAGGATATTTTCCGCATTAATATCTTGAGGGTTATTAATCCGTAGAAAAATAGTGGGAGCTATATTTGATAAACTAGCCATTATTGATTATAGTAAAAAATTCAGAAATACTAAAACTTGCGTATTTTCCTTTTGTAGAATTCCAAATGGCAAACAACTCATCGAGTTCAGAACATTCCCTACGATCTGTCCTTGTGACACGCTCTAACTGCAAGTGCACAGTTGTCGGTGTAGTGATAATATTCCGGAAATCCGGGTTGTCGAACCCAAGAGACTTCTATCTAAATTAGTTAATAATTTCAATCCTTATGTGGGTCAAGCGCAGTTGTTTGTTTTCTAATTCTACTAAAATAAAAGACAAAAATCTCAATTAATCAGGTGAAAGGCTTCACGATTAACGAAGAATGATTTTTTGGTTACTTAACAAGTGGACAAGTTCAGGATATCTCTACGGGTTCACTAGGGAATTCACACCACTTAGGATTTACGCTCATACAACACGGATGTTTACTACTTAGCCAAACGAGCAATTTCACTTTGAAGATTCCTCAACCAAAGTCTATATTTAAACTCTTGTACCTGATTCCTCTAGCCTAATTAAGTTTAAATATGCATTATGATCTTGATAGCAACTCTTAGTTCTAGTTAACTAGCAAGATTCCTCAACCCTAGATTCGACTAAAAGATTCAAGTTCAAGCAATAACTATTGATTCCTCTAATAATTATCACCTAGATCAATTTTATTGTGACGTCAAACAATATGAAAGATAGAATTATGTGTATGAATCAAGCATAACTAAGCATAGACATCCAATTAAGCTAATAAGCATGAAGCATAATCCATAAATCACCAAAATATGGTGTTCAAAACCCTAGTTCCCTATGACATATCCTGAATAGAGGGTTTAGCTACTAAAACACTTGACCAAAGTACAAAGTTTCAATGATCATAAACAAAAACTAAAGAGGGGAAGAAGATAAAGAATTAAACGATGGTCTCCAAGCTCCCAAGAATGCTCCTTGCTCTCCAATGGCGTAGAATAGATGAATAATCCTGCCCTAGGTCGTTTCCTCTAGTTAAAATCACGTTACTTCTTTTTTAAGTTTTTAAAAATTACACTTTCACCCCCTTTGTCCCAGATCAAGTAATGTGATCTTGTGATCACAATTTGTGATCTTAGGATCACCTTACTTGATTGTAGGATCACGTTGGTGGTCTTGCACTTGATCTTGTGATCATAGGATCACCTTTTGTCTTGTAGGATCACGTTGATCTTCCATGTGTGTTGCTTCTTTTCGCTCCTCTTGAAAATTTGGCTAAGTCTTTTTCTCCTCTTAGCTTCTCCTCTTCTTCTATTCTCTCATGCATTCCTTGAGTTTCTTTCTTTCCGAAGTTCGCTTCCGCTCCAAAATCCGCACTCCACACTTCCGGTTCCTGAAATCCACAACACGAACAAATACCGGAAGATCAAATGCGACAAATAAAGCATAAAACATGCATAAAACGCCCGGATTACACGATGAAGTCGAAATACTCAAGTATGCTCAAAACTATCAAAACTCGGCCTAAAACACACATAAATGCATCGGAAAGTACGCGAAATGACAAGTAATCACAATAGAATATAACTCCAACTATGGAGTTATCACCTTGAGAAGGACAAGCTCTCTGGAACCAACTTCCTTGATTGGTACAGAAACTTGAGAATCGTTCTCAAGCAAGAGAAGAAACTGTACGCAATAGAGAAGCATGTTCCAGCAGGTCCAGAGAACCAAACACCTGCGGCCCTAAAGACGTATCAAAAGCGTGTTGATGACGCTAATGATGCGGCCTGCCTTATGCTATGCACCATGACTTCTGATCTTCATAAGCAACACGAAAACATGAATGATGTCGATATGATCGAGCATCTGAAGCAGCTCTTCCAAGAGCAGACAAGGGTTGAGAGGTATGAGGTCTCTAAGGCACTTTTCAAGTGTCATCTGGCAGAAGGGAACCCGGTGGGACCCCATGTACTCCGTATGATTGGGTACTTGGAGAATCTCGCCCGACTAGGGTTCCCGGTCGGCCAAGAGTTGGCAACAGATCTCGTGTTGCAATCGTTGCCCGAGAGTTATGGACAGTTCATCATGAACTATAACATGAACGAGATCGTGAAACCACTGCCAGATTTGCTCAATATGTTGAGGACAGCTGAACAGAGCATCAACAAGGGTAAGGGGAAGGCCATTATGATGGTGCAGAAAGGAAAGGGCAAAAGGTTTGCCTCATCCTCCAAGGGCAAAGGCAAGTCAGTTGCCAAATCCAAGGAACCTGCCCTTAAGCCTATTGGTGGCATTGCCAAAGGTGTGACTAAAGGTGAGTGTCACTACTGCAGTCAGCCTGGACACTGGAGGAGGAACTGCCCAAAATATCTGGAGGACAAGAGGCTTGGAATAGTGATTCCACCACCACCAGGTATTTTTGTTGTAGATGTCAATTTAACTGTCTCTACATCATGGGTATTAGATACTGGATGTGAATCTCACATTTGTCAAAATGTGCAGGATCTAAAGAGAAGTAGAAGATTGACTAAAGGGGAGATAGATCTGCGCCTTGGGAATGGACCAAAAGTTGTTGCGTTGGGCGTGGGCGTGTGCGAGCTATCTCTGCCTTCAGGATTAGTTTTAGAATTAAATAATTGCTATTTTGTGCCTGCTATGAGCAGAAACATTATTTCTATTTCTTGTTTGGACAAGGAAGGTTTTATTATTTCAATAAAGAACAATTGTTGTTCCTTTTATTTGAATAATATTCACTATTTTAGTGAGCAATTATTTAATGGACTGTATGTCCTTGATCTAAGCAATCCTGTCTACAACATTAATACCAAGCGGATTAAAATAAATGATCCAATCCTACTTACTTATGGCACTGTCGTTTAGGCTACATAAACGAGAAACATGTATCTAGACTCCATAAGGATGGACTACTAGACTCATTTGATTTTGAATCATATGAGACATGTGAGACTTGTTTATTGGAAAAAATGACAAAGTCCCCTTTCAATAAGAAAGGTGAGAGGACTAGTGAGCAATTGGCGCTCATACATACTGATGTGTGTGGGCCATTTGCCACGCCTGCCAGGGGTGGTTACGTCTACTTCATTACATTTACTGATGATTACAGTAGATATGGATTTGTGTACCTTATGAGAGCCAAATTCGAATCCTTTGAAGTGTTCAAAGAATCCAAGAATGAAGTAGAGAAGCAACTTGGCAAAAGTATAAAGGTTCTATGATCGGATCGTGGAGGAGAATACTTGAGCCAAGAGTTTGACGACTATCTTAGAGAGTGTGGGATCGTGTTCCAACTCACTCCACCCGGAACGCCACAATGGAATGGCGTGTCTGAGAGGAGGAATAGAACCCTATTGGATATGGTTCGATCTATGATGTGTCAAACCGATCTTCTATTATCATTTTGGGTCCACGATCTATTAAGTGCAGCTTTCACCATTAACCGTGTTCCATCTAAATCAGTCATAAAGACAGCACATGAGATGTGGAGTGGGAGGCGTCCCACACTGTCGTTCATGAGGATTTGGGGCTGCGATGTCTATGTAAAACGTTTACAATCAGACAAGCTAGGGCCAAAGTCGGATAAGTGTAAGTTTGTGGGGGTACCCTAAGGAAACTAAGGGTTACTACTTCTACAATCCAACCAAGAACAAATTGTTTGTTGCTCGGACCGGCGTGTTTCTCGAAAGAGAATTTGTCTCTAAAGAAGCAAGTGGGAGGACTGTAGAAATTGAAGAGATTTAAGAACCACAAATCACTGAACCGATTATGGAACATGAACAGGAACCACAAACAGTTGTGGAGCAGCTTGTTCAGGTAATACAAGAGCTTCGTAGATCTAGTAGAGCGCGCCAGGAACCCGAGAGATATGGAATTCTCGTGACCGATTCCGGTGACACGTGACACGGTCCAACTGCAAGTGCACAGCTGTCGTGTGTAGTAATAAACCGGAAATCCGGGTTGTCGAACCCAAGGGACTTTGTTTAAATTAACTATTATTCTAAACCTTATGTGGGTACGTCGCAAGTTGTGTTTTTATCTAATTCTAATAAAATAAACGCAATATTCTCAATTAACCAAGTGAAATAGTTCACGATTAATAAAGAATGAATAATTGGGGTTTTTGTCAAATAAGAGAAAAGTACCGGGAATTCTCTAGGTTCACTAGGTTGATCTAAATTTATATTTTGATTTGTAAAACAACCACGTGTCATTCACTATTAATCAAGCAACATTAAACTTACCGAGTTACCAAGCAAGTTCACTATACTTTAAACTAAACTAAACCGAGTTACCAAGTCTAGTTTATCTTTAAGCATGCATTAAAACCATATTTCTACTTTAACGATCCTAGTTAACGATGTCGAGTTACCAAACATTGATACGACTAGGTGGATTATTCAATTTACCGACTAATTCTCACGGAGTTACCACGTGAAAACTAATTTAGTTTATCTCTACGTTAGCTACTCGCAAAGATAATATAATGAGGAACGTAAATAATCCATAATAGTGAATAAACACGTGAGATTAAGCTAGAACATGCATCACAATCATCAAAACATCAACTTTAGACCAAACCCTAGCTACACCAAACGAGAATTCCCATCAAATAGTGTTTAGCTACTCATATTCATAATCAAAACGACAAGTCTAATGAGTTTAAACATAAAAATCAAGAAAAGAAGAGAGTTTAGAATCCAAACGAATGATCCAAAGCTCCTAAGCTCTCCCAAAAGCTTCTTGATCTCCAAAGGATGTCTCTAATGTCAAAAACTACTGAAAAAGTCGACCTAGAATGCTTAAATACGTTTCCATAATCTTATTACAAAGTTTGGATAAACTACGAAAAAGCCCCGGAAAAATTCTGCACTTTCAGCGATCTCTTCGTACGAAGACATTTGTCTTCGCACGAATCGTCTTCGTACGAAGACAAATGCTCTTCGTACGAAGGTCTTCTTACTTAGATACTGCAAGCATGTTTAGGAAGACATTTTTGCCGAGCCAAAATTTGGCTAAGTATATTGTCTTCGTACGAAGACATTTGTCTTCGCACGAAGACCCTCTGTTCCAGCCCTCTTTTCTTTGACTTTCTCTTCCTTCCTTTGATTTTCCTTTGAGTTCCTTGTTTCCGAAGTTCGCTTCTATATCCCGCATGATCCTCCAAGCCCTG
Source organism: Linanthus parryae (assembly GCA_023055425.1). Classification (NCBI taxonomy): domain Eukaryota; kingdom Viridiplantae; phylum Streptophyta; class Magnoliopsida; order Ericales; family Polemoniaceae; genus Linanthus; species Linanthus parryae. The sequence continues at coordinate 29,582,786 of JALGPY010000009.1, read as the reverse complement.
TTTTCCTGCGAATCACAACACGAAAACACAACCCGCGATCACATCACAATAAAAGCTCAAAAATCTAAAGAAACGCCCGGATTTAACAAGTAATGCATATGAACTCACATTATCACATTTAAGCTCAATTTACTCAAAAGACGATGAATTCTCCATGATACACACGCAAAACGTAGAAATAAAAGGCATAAAATAACTCCGAAAACGGAGTTATCAACTACCCCCACACTACCTTTTGCTCGTCCCGAGCAAATCTCCCAAGTCACTTCCGTTTCTCTCAAGCCAAAACTTCTCTCGCTTTCCCGCAATCCATCCAACTTTGCATACTAATCTAATTACTCATTGCATAACTTCCCTACGCCATTTGCATACTTTCACCTCACATTGCATACAAAACCATTAACACTTGCATACTAATCCGAGTAGAACAATTCACCAACCATCCTTCTTACTAGTCGACACGACTCGATTATACACAATGCACCTATATGCAAATGCAATATTCACAATGCAAGTATTGAAATAACAAATTTTCTTTTTCTTTTGTGAGATTGGGCAATCTCCATTAGCTTAAACCGGTTCACACGAAGCGATGAGAAATCTAGACACAAGGAATGATTTGAAATCAAACTCGACAACATGAATCCCCCCTAGCTAGTATAGAGAACCTAACTTTACTAAGTACAAGAACGCAATACCTTTTCATGTGTGCCACAAAATAAGAGACTACGCTAGGCTAAGCCACGTTGAAGGTCCGAGCTCCTAATCCGCTAACGGGTTTAGAATGATGAGACTTTAGGGACAAATAGGATAATAATCAAACACAAGTCCTAAGGCGTCACATTCTCACAATTACCATATCTCACACACCCTCACAACAATGATAGAAACCAAGCCCGAAACTCACCATCTCCGGCCCTCGATCCCCTCACACCCCGGTACAATTACGATCTCCGCGGCTATTGTCATGAATGATGTATAAGCCAAAATTTCCCGTTCGTGAACTAGTCGCTTCTCCACTCGTTCTTCCACAAAGCTTTTCATTCTTCCTTTATTCATCTCTCCTTTTTTTCTCTCTTTTTTTATGATTTTTTTTTTCCTAATTGATTTTTTTTTTTAATCTCTCAAAATCCTGCACAATTCCTTCAATATCTGTCTCGAGTGGTCTTCCAAGTGTCAAGCTAACATATGATAGTAAGGGGAGACACTATCCAAATCAACATGTATAAATCACAAATAAATGTCTCTCCCTATCTCGATGAACTCCTCGGTGTAACAAACGAAGCCGCTAACATAATAGAGCACGTGTGGGGATGGAGTCGTCGCAAGCGCAATCTCGATGTCCGAAGTCAAATGTCGACACCCCCACACTCGAATGTATTCCTGTCCCCTCTCAAGTAGTCAATCAAATATCTGTCTCGTGCCTAATCCAACCAAACCTCCTACACCATGATGAGTAAGATCCGGTACCTAGCACGATCCACCTATTAAATTCCCCCAACCCAAGTTTTGTGTGTATTGGATGGTACACACTCACGGCTCTCCTCACTTGTGTCCATGTTGTAATGCCATGGAACACCACCACACCGAAGTGCGCAAGCCTACTCTCACTCACCCTCGCATTCCCCTCGAAGATCACACATGAAGTGCATGCGATATGTAAGACTCACACAAATATAGCATGAAGTACTCCCTCATCGAACCCCCTCAACTACAACACCCTCGTGACGCACTAAAGCGGTGATTCTAACCAATCAGTGATGAAGGCCAAGAATCGTCACCCTAAGTCCAAAGGTTGTCAAAGAATCCATGGTTCAAATCAGGGTTTACTAGTGGTCCTACAAGGTAAGTTCTATAAGCAGTGAGTGCTCTAATACACACCTCGCACAGCTGTTCAGTGTGCCACTACGAGGCGGGTTGGCGACTACCTAAGACGTACACAAGAACGTTCGGCTTGTTTAGCTCACACCTAGCTCAACTCTTGTAAGAAAACTAGGCACACACTTTATATTTGAAAAATTAAGTTCGTGTGTAAAATAGGCATGCATTTCCGTAAAGAAAGTTTCTCTATACTTACTAAGGGAAACTCACATTGTCACTCTCGATCGCAATTCACGCCCTATGCCTAAAAGTCTCACACTTCTCGATTTTACCGAATTTTCAGCTTCTTTCGATTGCCCTTTCTCAAATTTTTAATTTTTTTGATGTTTTCACATTTTTAGTTTAGTTTTTTTTTTTAGTTTTTTTTTATATATATATATATATATATACCTACACTATATGCACGGCCAACTCGACTAATGACTCAATAATGGTGGAATGACTCAATAATACCAAAACGTGTACGCAAAAAGATGAATAATAAAAAGAAAAATAAGGACATAACCAAAAATTTCTAACTACATGCTGACACGGGCGATGCAAAGACTCAACACTGACTAGTAAAAAGGACTCAACCACCCCCACACTAGAATGCATCGTTGTCCTCAACGATAACACGAGGACTCAACAATTCTAGCACGAGGGCACACTCCACTACTCGTCTTCTTCTTCCTCCTCTTCATCTTCTTCCTCATCATCTTCTTCTTCCTCATCCTCACTCGGCGGAACCGGATACTCAAATTCATCCTCCTGGAACCACGGATCCGCCGTCGGGACCGGTGGAACAAACTCCCTCGCCGCCTGACCACTCGACTGTATGACCCACTGGCCCACCATCTGGATTAATCCACCCAGCTTCGCCTGATTGTCCCGAGTGTGGGCAAACTGGCGTCTTCTCTCGATTCTATCCCGGGCCATCTCCTCTCTCAGGTGGTCATAGGCAACCTGGTTATCAAACCTAGAGGTGTTCATCCTCCTACCCTTGCCCTTCTTCCTTGCTGTCTCATCAAACCTATGCCACTTCCTAGCAGTAAACGGTTTCAAATCCATGTCTCTCCCAATGACTACTTCGGAAGTTTTGGCTAGGTGAGTAAGCAAGCAAGTATGACCGGGACCCAACTTGTTAGTCCTCGACACCCTCTCAAGACAATTCTCCCAAATCAGTTTAGGGATATTGATTCTAACCCCGGTGTAAAGACAGAGAGCCCAGACCGATAGGCGGAAAGTGTAACTAGGGTTTCGTGTGATTCCCAAATCCCAGTTCTCTAGCAATTCACAGCACCACCTTGCCTCCGGCCTATAATGCTTCTTTTCGGCCTTCCAATGAATCACCTCCCCTTTTCTGTCCCATGGATCTACCCCTTTCTCAAAACAAAATGCATTCAAACGAGACCAAAGATTCTCACTACGAAGAACAGTCTCGTACCCACAACCCTCTTTCAATGCAGGGAAACCCATGGCCAAAGCGATAGTCTCTGGCGTGAAGACTATCCACTCGTTCCGACAGTACACAAGACGAGGGTTTTGGCTCTCACCATCTTTTGCATAACGCAAATTGACACAAAACTCTCGCGCAATATGCGAACTAGACGGCCCTACTAGCTTAAACCAATTGGTAAGCTTCTCGCGCTCAAAAATTTCCTTGATTGCTTGAGGCATGTCCTCGTGCAATGGAAATGCCTTTTCGGGCTGCCCGTTCTTAGTCAAGTAGGTATCTTTGCGAGAGTCAATATGGGCCTCGTAAGTGACGAAACGAAAGCTATCATAGCACCCGGGCCCAATACTACTGTCTTTCAAATTAACCTTAGCCTTTCGTCGGCCTACAATGCCCGGTTTAGCCGGGGGAGGGGCATTCAAGATAGCATATTGAGGAATGGGTGGTATTTCTAATTGAGGCTCGCCCGACCCCGATGCTTCTTGCGAAGTACCCTCGCCCGTCTTTCGTTTCTTTCCACCCGCCATTAAGAATACAATTTCAATTAAAAACAAGAAACTCAACTTTTGTGCACGTGACAAGAAGTGTGTACCGAATGGAACACGTAGGCACGTAAGCAAATAATTCCTAGGACTCTACGCAATCGCCCCCAAGCACGCTACTAAGCGCAACAAAAAATAATTGGGCTTTTACTCAATTTGTGCCTAGGACTCGAATATTGAAATAACAAGTTTAGAGTGTACCTACGTGCCCGGAGCAAGTCTTACGGGCACAAAAAAAATTCAGATTTTGACAAACCGGGCTGATTTTGAGGTTGCCGAACGAATTTGTCGAAACTTTGAATTGGTTGATGCTCCGTACTCCTTGTGTAGTCCCCGTTATCGTTGCCTTCTTGACCGTAAGCTGAATCAAGCTCCAACTTGTCCAATTCCTCAATTTTGCTTCAAAACCCTAGTTTCTTCCTCCTCCGATTTCTCTGTCGTCTCTCAATATCACTCAAAAACACCCCTCAATCTTTGTTCTCCTCTGAATTGCGAGCAAAACCTATGGTAGCTTGCTGAGTTTGATGAAGAAACAAGGGAGAGGGAGAACTTGGTGATGTCGCGGCTATGGAGGTGAAGAGCTGCTGGGTTTGTGAAGAATGAAGAAGAGGATCGATCTGCTGTTGTCTTCAACCAAATTCTTGAGCTAAAAGTCCATAATGCCCTTAAGAAGCCACCTCATGGATGTTATCCTTGTATGGCTAAAACTGACATTCTGCCCGATGTCTTCGTGCGAAGACAAATTGTCTTCGTGCACGAAGGTCTTCCTATATAGATATTGCATTGTGATATAGGAAGACAACTTCAGAGCTCAAGAATTTTTCTAAGTACAAAGTCTTCGTACGAAGACAATTTGTCTTCCTACGAAGACAATGCTGGAGCTTGCCAAAAACATCATTTTCGTCAAATTTTCGCGTATCCGATCATGCCTTTGCTTTCCGAAGGATCTCCTCGACCTCGAGACTCCCTTTTTACCTTAAAACACTCCCAAAATCCGGGGAATATTTCATTTGTCAATTTCACGCGTTCCAAGGCACGTTTTGCATTTCCGGATGCTTTTGGCCTCGTTTTACTCGCTGAAGCATCCTTTTTGGCGTAACTTCTTCATCCGGACTCCGATTTGCGCGATCCACCTGTCTACAGAAAGCTCTCGACCACCCCCACACGTTGGCACTATTCAATCCTTATTTCAGTCTGTCCTTCAAAATTTCACCTCGTAATCCGTGCCGGCGTGCTAGCTTTCTCCGTTCACTAATTAAATTCTTGCGCAAATCAAGACGGGGAGTCCGGGAACATGATCTTCCCCAGGTGCATGTGTTGAATAGGTGCAAGAAATGGCTTCTATCTTCAATTCCTTCACTTCGGATCCCGATACGCGTATTGGGCTGCAAATCCACTCTCTCGCACGCGCGCATCAAGAAGGGGGATCCGAAATAGGCCTTTCACCTCGTATTCCTGCACATACTCATTGGAAATATTAAATCCACTCTCTCGCACCTCTCAATGAAATCAAACAGAATAAAAATTACGAAACAGTATTAAAACCTACTCTAAAGCAATAAATAGGTTGGGTTGCCTCCCAACAAGCGCTTTGTAATTTAAGGTCGACGGCCCGACCCAGTTACCTCAGAGATTTCTCAAGTTGCGGGAGTTGCATGAAGCCACTCAATGACTCCAATGAAATTCCCGTCCACGTACGGTTTCGCTCTCTGTCCATTCACCTTAAACCTGTTCCCATTTGCATCCTCTACCTCAAGAGATCCTCATGGATAAACTGCAGTAATCGTGTAGGGACCACTCCACCTAGATTTCAATTTCCCTGGAAACAACTTTAGTCTGGCATTGAAGATCAATACTTTCTGTCCTACCTTGAAGTCTCTCGGGATGATGTGCCTGTCGTGCCACAGTTTTGTTCTCTCCTTATAGATTCTCGCACTTTCATACGCCATCAATCGAAATTCTTCAAGTTCGAGTAGTGCTTGCTTTCGTAGCTCACCTGAGAGCTTAGCGTCCAAATTGATCTTCTTCAAGGCCCAAAATGCCTTGTGCTCAAGTTCCACCGGAAGATGACATGACTTCCCAAATACTAACTGGTAGGGAGACATGCCTAAAGGAGTCTTGTAAGCAGTCCTATACGCCCATAAGCTATCATCTAAATGCAGAGACCAATCCTTGCGTCCCGGGTTGACTGTCTTCTCCAGAATCCCTTTTATCTCTCGGTTAGAAACTTCTGCTTGCCCATTCGACTGCGGATGATAAGCCAGTGATATCTTATGCGTCTTTACCCCATATTTGCTCAAGACATTGGCAAAGACTTTATTCACGAAATGCGATCCTTCATCACTGATTATGGCTCTGGGAGTTCCAAACCGTGTAAAAATGCTCTTACGCACGAATCTCTCTACAGTAGCTCCATCGTTTTTGGGGCAAGCCATTGCCTCCACCCACTTGGTCACATAATCCACAGCTAACAGTATATAAAGATTGCCAAGTGAAGACGGGAATGGTCCCATGAAATCAATGCCCCAAACATCAAAGGGCTCTACTTCCAACACGAAATTTTGAGGCATCTCGTTTCGGTTGGAGATATTGCCGGTTCTCTGACATCGATCACATTGCTGTACAAATAGATGAGCATCTTTATGTAAAGAAGGCCAGTAAAATCCACTTTGCAATACCTTTGCCACTGTACGCGTTTTGCCAAAATGTCCTCCGCAATTCAATTCGTGGCAGCCAAAGTGTCTGGCTCAGCTACGCATCTTCTCAACACATTGTCAGCTCCCAACCTAAACAAATAAGGGTCATCCCAGAAATAGTGTCGTGCATCTGCGAAAAATTTCTTTTTCTGATGGAAAGACATGTCTTTCGGGACAATCTTGAGGGCCTTTAAATTTGCCAAATCCGCAAACCAAGGCACAGCTGCTACCACTACCATAAGTTGTTCATCTGGAAAATCTTCTCTAATCGGCACATCTTCTTGTTTTTCGTTCGCCAGTCGTGACAAATGGTCTGCAACAACGTTCTCTACACCCTTTTTGTCCTTTATCACTATGTCAAACTCTTGCATTAGCAACACCCATCGGATCAATCTAGGCTTTGCATCCTTCTTTGCAAGAAGATATTTGAGGGCTGCATGGTCCGTGAAAATAGTCACCTGAGAACCCACAAGGTATGGACGAAACTTGTCCAATGCGAAGATAATAGCCAACATCTCTTTCTCCGTGGTGGCATAATTAACCTGTGCAGTATTAAGAGTACGACTAGCATAATAAATTACATGAGCTACCTTGTCTTTCCGCTGTCCCAGCACTGCTCCCACCGCGTAATCGCTGGCGTCACACATAAGTTCGAACGGTAAGGTCCAGTCTGGGGTGGCTATAATGGGAGAACTAATCAGCTTTTTCTTGAGCAAATCAAAAGCTGTCTTGCAGTCTTCATTGAAATCAAATACGGCGTCTTTCTCAAGCAAACCAGATAAAGGCTTTGTGATTTTCGAAAAGTCCTTAATGAAGCGCCGATAGAAACCTGCATGTCCCAAGAAACTCCGTACCCCTTTGACAGACGTAGGGTAAGGAAGCTTCTCAATCACCTCAATCTTCGCCCGGTCTACCTCTAAACCTTTACTGGAGATCTTGTGCCCCAATACTATTCCCTCGGTCACCATGAAATGGCACTTCTCCCAGTTGAGCACTAGGTTGGTGTCAATACATCTGTCCAGTAACCGAGCTAGCTGCTGGAGACAGTCTTCGAACCCATCACCATAAAGCGAAAAATCATCCATGAAGACTTCAAAATTTTGCTCCATCATGTCTGAGAAGATAGACATCATACACCTCTGAAACGTTGCTGGGGCATTGCATAGCCCAAAGGGCATGCGTCTGAATGCAAAAGTCCCATATGGACAAGTAAATGTCGTCTTCTCCTGGTCAGCTGGCTCAATCGCTATCTGATTATACCCAGAATATCCGTCCAAAAAGCAGTAGTGTGAATGGTGAGCCAGCCTATCAAGCATCTGGTCCACAAATGGGAGGGGAAAATGATCCTTCAAAGTGGTATCATTGAGTTTGCGGTAGTCCATGCAAACTCTCCACCCAGTAACGGTACGGGTGGCAATTTGATCACCTTTTTCCCCTTCCACCACAGTTATACCTCCCTTCTTGGGGACACATTGTACCGGGCTAGTCCACGTGCTGTCGGAAATCGGATATATGATACCTGCTTCCAACCATTTAAGCACCTCTTTCTTTACCACCTCCTGCATGTGAGGGTTGAGGCGGCGCTGAAATTGAACTACCGGCTTCTTGTCTTCCATGAGCCTGATCTTATGCTGGCAAACTGTGGGGCTGATCCCCTTAATATCTGCTATGGTCCATCCCATAGCTGCTTTCCTCTCCTGTAGTACCTTGAGAAGCTGCTCCTCCTGTTCCCTGTCCAAACATGCAGACACAATCACAGGTAAAGTATCATTAGATACCAAGTATAAATATTTCAAATGAACAGGTAACGGCTTTAATTCTAAAACAGAAGCAGTAATAAGAGAAGGAGTAAGAATCTTCCTGCTTCCCTCATTAAAGAGGGGTAATGGTGGACGCCAATGAACATCTAAGGCTTGCTCTTTCTCGCTGGAATCAAGTAGAGCAAGCTCCTCATATAGTTGCTCCAACAAAATATCGTCCTCCTCGTCCAGCGTGTATGCCTCCACCCCAAAGCACTGCTCGCTCACTGCGTATGCGGGAAACTTCATAGCCTCAAATACATTGAAGGCCACCTTCTCATCGTTGATCTGCATAGTCAGCTCCCCATTGGCCACATCAATGATAGTCCTCCCAGTAGCCAGGAATGGGCGGCCCAAAATAAGAGGAACATCATCATCAGCCTCCATGTCTAAGATCACAAAATCCGCTGGGAAGATGAGTCCTTCAACTCTCACTAATACATCCTCTAAAATACCCCTGGGGCGTTTTATAGTGCGATCAGCCATCTGCAAGCACATCCTGGTAGGCTTAGGATCTCCCACACCAAGTTGCTCAAAAACCGACGTGGGCATCAAATTAATACTTGCACCAAGATCACATAATGCCCTCCCATGAAATGCGTCTCCCAATGTAACAGGAATGATGAAACCGCCCGGATCTTTCATCTTCTTTGGTAGCGCCTTTTGCACAACTGCGCTACACTCTTCATTCAGAGTTACGGTTTCAAAGTCATCCATGCGCCTCCGATTAGAAAGGAGGTCCTTGAGAAATTTGGCATATTTAGGCATTTGTGAAATGGCCTCCGCAAAAGGTATATTAATGTGCAGTTTCTTAAAGATATCCACAAATTTCTTGAAATTCTTGGCATCCTCTTGACTCTTTAATCTTTGCGGGTATGGCACTCGCACACTGTATTCCTCCCTTGGCTTCTGTTTCTCATCCGACTTCCTCACCGTGTCCTTTGATTGGGGATTCACGGTAGGCACGGGAATCTCTTCATCCAAGGCTTTCTCAGTGGCCTTAGTCGCCTCAGCTCGCGCGTGGCTAGGATATGGGGGATCCTCAGTAGTGATGCCACTGCGAGTTGTGATGGCATTTAGCTGCTCATTAGGAGTGATGGTATTTGCTGGAAGCATACCTGGTGGAAGCTTGATATTTTGATTGGCGATCTGCCCAATCTGAGTCTCGTGGCTTTTCATTGTGGCTTGTATTGAGACAATCGTGCTCTCCATCCTGTCTTGATTAGCTAGGAGCTTTCTCAATAGAGCATTCGTCTCTTGCTCTTCTTTTTGTGGAGCCTGCTGTTGTGGAACTTGCCTTTGCGCTTGATATGGAACATTGGGTCTCTGACCGGGTGCATATAATCCACTGTTCGGATTGGCATAGCTGAAGTTGGGATGATTACGATTGTTGGGATGATAGGTGTTAGGCCATTGCTGCTGTCGCATAAAATTCACATCTTCAACACTATTATCATATCCCTGGCTTTCATCTGCTAGTAATTCACCCATGGGCTTCTGGGATGGAGGGTGCATACCGTGAAATGCTGAGGTCATGGATTCCAGCTTTTGTTCCATCGATTCAATCTTGTTGACTAAGGATGCATCCCCCGGTTTGGAGTACCTACGAGTTTCAGTTCGTGTAGACTCTCTCTTTGACGCGTTGTTCAGCAGATCTTGAGCTCGCTGTGCTCCAAGTCCCATAAAATTACCTCCAGCTAGCATATCTAACTGGTCAGCTGTCTCCTTTTTCAATGCAGTGTAGAAATAATGAAGAGCTTGTGCCATGGCTCTCCATGATTCGGACATCTACGGTGAATTTGGCTGAACTTCCTCCAAGCATCTCCCAATGAGCTGTCTTCTTCCTGAGTGAATTTTGCAATCTCAGCCATCTGCTGAGCGACTCTGGATGGTGGCAAATACTTCCTCAGAAACTCATGACAACAATCCGCCCATGTCACTATGCTACCAGCTGGCAGCTCCATAAGCCACTTCTTGGCTTTTCCAGATAAGGAGAAGGGAAATAGTAATAGCTTAACTGTTTCATCTGGAACTCGTTGGTCGTGCAGGGTTGATGTGATTTGCTCAAATACCAGTAGATGGTGATTGGGATCATCTCCTGGAGCTCCGTTGAATGCGCACTCATCACGAACCATATTGATCATATGTTGGCGCAACTCGAAGTGTTGGGCATTGATCTGTGGCCTGACAATGGTAGGCTGATAACACGCTGGAGTAGTCCTGAAATAATCCACCATAGGGCGTTCTTCAATCTCGGCATTGTTCTGCCTGTTGTTTTCCCCATTATTCCCATTATTGTTCCCACCGATGTTCGCCACTTGTGCCCCCACACCAGGACGTGGTTGTGGATTTGGGGGAGCCAAGCGATCCATCCTTGCTTGCATCTCAGCCATTTGAGCTCTCACCTCCTCATCTTCCGCGGCTCTGTTTGCAGCCTCCTCTACAGCTACAGCTCTAGCTGCTTCCGCATCTGCCATGCCTTTGCGGATTCTCTCAAACTCAGCTCTCGTCTCTTCATCCATAACTACTGAGCTTGAATTCCTCTTGTCTCTACGCTGTGCTTTTAATAAGGATTCCGGGTCTTCAAACGTTGGATACAAAGGCTCGTCTCGAGAACGGGTCATGCACCGTGTAAATCAACCTGAAATCACGAAATACGCAAAACGTAGGTGAGTAACGGATATAAACAATAAATTAAAATCCCTAAGGCTAGGAATTATAACTAATTTAGCCGAAGTCCCCGGCAACAGCGCCAAAAACTTGACACGGTCCAACTGCAAGTGCACAGCTGTCGTGTGTAGTAATAAACCGGAAATCCGGGTTGTCGAACCCAAGGGACTTTGTTTAAATTAACTATTATTCTAAACCTTATGTGGGTACGTCGCAAGTTGTGTTTTTATCTAATTCTAATAAAATAAACGCAATATTCTCAATTAACCAAGTGAAATAGTTCACGATTAATAAAGAATGAATAATTGGGGTTTTTGTCAAATAAGAGAAAAGTACCGGGAATTCTCTAGGTTCACTAGGTTGATCTAAATTTATATTTTGATTTGTAAAACAACCACGTGTCATTCACTATTAATCAAGCAACATTAAACTTACCGAGTTACCAAGCAAGTTCACTATACTTTAAACTAAACTAAACCGAGCTACCAAGTCTAGTTTATCTTTAAGCATGCATTAAAACCATATTTCTACTTTAACGATCCTAGTTAACGATGTCGAGTTACCAAACATTGATAAGACTAGGTGGATTATTCAATTTACCGACTAATTCTCACGGAGTTACCACGTGAAAACTAATTTAGTTTATCTCTACGTTAGCTACTCGCAAAGATAATATAATGAGGAACGTAAATAATCCATAATAGTGAATAAACACGTGAGATTAAGCTAGAACATGCATCACAATCATCAAAACATCAACTTTAGACCAAACCCTAGCTACACCAAACGAGAATTCCCAGCAAATAGTGTTTAGCTACTCATATTCATAATCAAAACGACAAGTCTAATGAGTTTAAACATAAAAATCAAGAAAAGAAGAGAGTTTAGAATCCAAACGAATGATCCAAAGCTCCTAAGCTCTCCCAAAAGCTTCTTGATCTCCAAAGGATGTCTCTAATGTCAAAAACTACTGAAAAAGTCGACCTAGAATGCTTAAATACGTTTCCATAATCTTATTACAAAGTTTGGATAAACTACGAAAAAGCCCCGGAAAAATTCTGCACTTTCAGCGATCTCTTCGTACGAAGACATTTGTCTTCGCACGAATCGTCTTCGTACGAAGACAAATGCTCTTCGTACGAAGGTCTTCTTACTTAGATACTGCAAGCATGTTTAGGAAGACATTTTTGCCGAGCCAAAATTTGGCTAAGTATATTGTCTTCGTACGAAGACATTTGTCTTCGCACGAAGACCCTCTGTTCCAGCCCTCTTTTCTTTGACTTTCTCTTCCTTCCTTTGACTTTCCTTTGAGTTCCTTGTTTCCGAAGTTCGCTTCTATATCCCGCATGATCCTCCAAGCCCTGTTTTCCTGCGAATCACAACACGAAAACACAACCCGCGATCATATCACAATAAAAGCTCAAAAATCTAAAGAAACGCCCGGATTTAACAAGTAATGCATATGAACTCACATTATCACATTTAAGCTCAATTTACTCAAAAGACGACGAATTCTCCATGATACACACGCAAAACGTAGAAATAAAAGGCATAAAATAACTCCGAAAACGGAGTTATCAACACGATGCTCATAGATGATGAGCCTACTACCTATGAAGAGGCCATAAAAGGCCCAGACTCTCAGAAGTGGCTAGAAGCCATGAGATCCGAGATGGAATCCATGTATACCAACAAAGTATGGACTTTGGTGAAACCACCCGAAGGGGCGTGGCCCATAGGGTGCAAGTGGGTCTTCAAGAATAAGATCGACATGGATGGTAATGTGGTTACCTATAAGGGCCGATTGGTGGCTAAAGGATTCAGACAGATTCATGGTATTGACTATGATGAAACCTTTTCACCAGTCGCTATGACCAAATCCATTCGAATCCTACTTGCGATTGCAGCATACCATGACTATGAGATTTGGCAGATAGATGTCAAAACAGCATTCCTCTATGGGAATCTCCTCGAGGACGTGTATATGATACAGCCGGAGGGTTTTGAGGATCCAAAGCAAGCCAACAAAGTCTGTAAGCTGCAACGATCCATTTATGGGTTGAAGCAAGCTTCTATGAGTTGGAATCGACGTTTTGATGAAATAGTCAAAGAGTTTGGCTTCATCAGAAACGAAGATGAGTCTTGTGTTTACAAGAAGGTTAGTGGGAGCTCTATAGCTTTTCTGGTCTTGTATGTGGATGACATACTACTCATTGGAAACAACGTTCCCATGCTACAATATGTTAAAGATTGGCTAGGGAAGTGTTTCTCAATGAAGGACTTAGGGGAAGCAGCCTATATACTCGGTATAAAGATATATAGAGATAGATCTAAGAGATTGTTAGGCCTAAGTAAAAGTAAATATATTGACAAGGCATTGAAACGGTTCAACATACAAGATTCCAATAAGGGATTCTTGCCCATGTCACATGGAATCACTCTTTCGAAGAGTGGTTGTCCTTCCAATGAGATTGAGAAGGAACGCATGAGTAGAATTCCCTATGCCTCGGCCATAGGATCTATCATGTACGCCATGTTATGTACTAGACCAGATGTGTCATATGCCTTGATTATGACAAGCAGATACCAATCCAATCCAAGTGAGAGTCACTAGATTGCAGTCAAGAACATCCTAAAGTACTTGAGAAGAACTAAGGATGCTTTCTTGATATTTGGCAGTGAGGAAGAGTTACGTGTAAGGGGTTACACTGATGCAAGCTTCCAAACCGAAAGAGATGACTTTAGATCACAGTCGGGATATGTGTTTTGCCTGAATGGAGCAGCAGTCAGCTGGAAGAGTTCCAAGCAAGAGACGGTGGCTGATTCTACAACAGAGGCTGAGTACATTGCTGCAAATGGCGCAGCAAAGGAAGTTGTTTGGATCAGAAAGTTTGTTTCTGAACTTGGTGTGGTTCCTAGCATTGCGGATCCAGTTGATTTGTACTGTGACAACATTGGGGCGATCGCGCAATCAAAGGAACCCAGGTCGCACCAGAAATCCAAACACGTGCTCAGGAAGTTTCATCTGATTCGAGATATTATCGATAGAGGAGACGTTCGGATATGCAAGATTCCTACAGATGAGAATCTGTCAGACCCGCTTACAAAGCCGCTTATGCAGTGGAAGCATGAAGGGGACACTAGGAGTATGGGCATACGAGATGCGCCAGATTGGCTCTAGTGCAAGTGGGAGACTGTTGGAATAGAAGCCCTAGAGGCAATCTAGTTTAGTATGAATTTATTTGTGGCTAGAAAATTCATTTTATTTATTGGATATTTAATATAATGAAGTCCTTAGATTTACAATTGTGTTGTTTATCTTAAATATCCCTAGTCCAGTATAATGATTAACAGGACAATCATCTATAGACTAGTATGGGGTTGGATTGGTATGGAGATATCATGGTCCAACACATAGGTGTGCATTAAGGGTAATGGCGCACTGGATTGACCCATCTCCGAGAAGGCTACATACACGTTATGTTAAGTCACAAGTGCATCTCGCGGTGCAATGGTATTGTCATCCTTAGACTTGAAGTCGCTAGATATTCTAGTTGTGGATTATTGTGATTTTAGTAGCGTTAAACGCTACACCGTAACTGGGTAGTTATAAAGGCGTGTACCGGATACAATAAGAAGCAAGCTTAGAGATCGTAGTGGACGTAGATAGAATTTGTCCCTCCCACATAACGGGAGCAAATATCTTAGGCCACTCGAGGGATAGTGCTTATAGAATGTCTGGCCAGACTCAAATAAATCAATATGGGATATTGATGTTATTTGCACGAATAAGGCTATTCCCATGGATCGAGAAACTGTGGATTGGATATACGATTGTGACTTGTATGTCTCGTGTCCAATCCAGATATAGAGACAAAGGGATGAGACAATTACTTGTACAAGGTTTGTCAAGATGACTATTCTATTAGTTGGCTAGAATGGATGTTTTGCTAGAAACCGCTCCATATTAGCAAATTGTTGCTACCAACTAGATAGAACCTATGGGGTCACACGCTATATAGAGTTGAACTAGATTTGGGAATTAATTAATTGGATTAATTAGTTAGAAGGATCACTTTGCAATACCTTACAAACTTAGTAGGGACTAATTTGCAAGGAAGGGACTAAATTGAATTCTAGTAGGACTAGAATAGGTCATTTAGGTAGTTGGCAAGGATTTGTTGGACTATATAAAGGACACTCCTTCCTTCCTTCCCACACTTATGACCTTATTGATCATAACTTGAGTAGGAGAGAACAAAAGGAGAGAGCAAGCAAGCAAGAGAGGAGCCGCCGCCCCTCCCTCGCCGCCGCCCCTCCCCGTCGGCCACAAGGAGGCCGAACACCTCCTTGTTCATCTCGTTTTGCGTGATTCTTCTTCCTCTTCCTCTTTCCGGGCTAGCACCAAGGATTGGAAGATCTAGTATTCAACTATAGACGTGGATCAACTATAGAGAACGTGACACAATTCGCGTTTGAAGTAATCAAAGGAGAACCCTAAGGTGTGTTATTGATTTCTTCCTTTACCATCGTTATGTCTCTTGACTTGTGATCCTTGGAGGGTTTTGCATGGTTTATGATTGTTTGTGTTTCCATTGCGCATCCATGAATCAAAACCCTACACCTTGAACCCCGACCAGCTCAGTAAGAGGCTCTGACCAGGCGGAGGAAGCCATTAAGCCGGCCACGAAGCTCACCTCCGGCGACTCCGACGTGAGATTTCGACCTAACCCATTTCTTGACGGTTTCCAGCCATTTTTGGCCTATGTATGTTCTAAACCCTCTAATTAGTTATTTTAGATGATCGAAATCAAATCTTACTTGCTTAATCCATGTATAGATTGATCAAATTGAATTCTTGTTATATGGGGGTTAAAGTGTCTTTTTCAGAAACTTTTTATAGCATAATATAGGGGGTAACTAGTTGTCATTTTGAAAATTGTAAAGGTAGTTTTGTCTTTTAATCAAGCTGGTTGTGATTAGTAGGGGTTGAAGCTGCCTTTTAGTATAACTTAGGTGGTCTCAATTGTCTTTTACTTAAACTTCACACTTTTCGCTAAAAATAAAAATGTTAATTCCGGATTAGAAATAATTTTAAAAAATACTAGTTTTCATCCCCGTCCCAGAAAAGTGATTCGGGTGTAGACATAGCGTACGGATTGTTCTTTAAAAATTAAACAATCATTATTTTTATTGAAAACTAATAAGCTTTGTCTAGTTACTTAGTTTGCAAATTGGATGTCTAAAACTTATAAAAATTGACATTTCGCTAGCTTGTTACTATTTTAGCGTCGTGTAGAAGTTTTCTTAAGACATAATAGTCGGAATATCATTTTATCGTTATAATTCGAAAGAATTCTTAAATATAAATTATTGTTAGCTCTCATTTTAGCTCATTTAATTAGCCACTTTTAGCTAATAATAATAATAAAAATAATAATAATAATAATAATAATAATAATAATAATAATAATAATAATAATAATAATAATAATAATAATAATAATAATAATAATAACAACAACAATAGTCGTTTAAAAATAGATGCGTTGTTTCGTTTATAGAGAATTATAACTAAATAATAAAACGTTAGGAAAATTAACAAGTGTGGTATTGGGACTAAGTAGGATTTATGGCATTATAAATGTATAGCTGGACTTGTGATTAAATAAGAAAGTATAATTTGTAGGTGACAGGTTTGTAGACGACGACTAAGTCCATCTGCAGGAGCTTTTACGTGCTAGTTGCCGTGGATTAAGGTAAGTGAACATGCCAAGCCTTGTGTGCTTAGCTCCTTTAGTGTCGTAATGTGATTTTCAATAATTTTCTCAAAATGTCTTTATTACTTATTTACATGTTTTACTGAGATTCTCGGACATTTTAAAGATGTTGCTATCTTTTGATATCGCCTCACAAAAAATAATAATGCGTAATAACGCAAAGAGGAAAGAGTTGTGCGGGACAAGATTATTATTGTCGTGTTGACTTCGGTCACTCGGCGCGTGATTAGTATTGTCGTGTTGACTTCGGTCACACGGCCTGTGTATAGTTTCAACCCGGTCGCAACCTGTCGGTCGCTCCATGTACTCACCGCTCTGGCCGCAAGAAGTCTTAGATGGGTGCCGACACTTAAGGTCTTTGATGCGTAGAGTTAGTAGCTCTTCCCTGTAACAGCTCCCTGTAACAGCAAGCTAATAATACAGTTTTCTCTGAGACAAGAACTTTAAGAAAGAAAAGAAGAAAGAGATTGGGGCTTATTCTCGCCGTTTAAAAGTTGAGAAAGAAAATTAAAAGAAGTAGAAGTTTACATTTGATTTCCTACTTTATTCTTCAAATTTACTGTTATATAATTTATTCCTCTTTGTTATTGTTATGAAAAGTAAGCATGCCTCATCTTCTATTTTACGAGTTTGGGTGTTACTTACTCAGTATTTCCATGCTGACTTTGCGGTCCCTGTTTCATTCCCAACGCTAGTTAGGAGCTGAAGACTAAAGGATAGCAGGGTATAAGACTCACCTAGAAGGATATCGTCACGAGTAGAATCTAGTATAGTTAGCAAGAATAATGTAGTAATTTTGGAAACGCTTCTGTAAATATCTGGATACTTTTGTGATGTTTAATATTATGTAATAAATAAATAATTTAGGATGTTATGCTTTTGATTTCCGCCGTTACTTTTAGCGTCGCCCTCCGGGTCTTGTCCGAGCCGGATAAGGGGGTTGTTGCAGAATCAAATCTGATTGATTTCTACGGATGAATTATGTCGCCTCCAGCACATCTTCAGAACTGGCGAACTGCCGCCGCTAGACGAAGAACATCTGGAGATTCCACCATCGTCGTCGCCTTCACCACCTGTCACAACCCAGCCACAAGAACAACAACAGCGGCAAGAGATAAGGATTGCCGATCCATCTCTATGGTCGGCCAGACTCGTGCGTCGCCATTGCAGCTCCAGAAGCCGGAGGAACCACCGGTCAATTACCTCTCTGCTCCGACGGCAATTACAACCCAGCAAGGTTCGATCCCGATTCTGCAACCACCATCTCTACCGTTCCAAAATCTCATCATACAAGCACAATCAATCTCCGACCTCCAATTGACCGTCCACAACCTCTGCAACTTCAGCACTGGCCGCCACATTGAGCCACCGCCGCCTGACCCTCAGAACCCCAAGCCCCACCGCTGTCGTCGCTCGCACACCCACCACTGCATCTCCGAAAAATTGGTCGGACCTCCAACCCAGATCTCCGAAGACCACGCCAAGCCCTCGTCGGTCTTCATCTCCCGCCAAGGACAACCCCAGCAACAAATCGGAGAACCACCAGAGGCCCTCCTTCCCTTATAGCCACCCATTCCGCCATAACCACCGCCCCCGTCGAATCCGACCACCCTCCAGCCGGCGATTCATCAGCGTCGGCCGGTATCCGGCCACGAATAGGCCGTGAGCGATTGTGGCAGACCTCCGGACAAGAAGTCGTCGCCACCATTGCCACCGCGAGGGGTCATCATCCGTCCATCGCGGCCTCAGACCTTCTCCTCCGTCCTACGTCGTGCCTCAGCTCGCTGACGCCACTGCTCAGAAGCCGTCACCGGCGATTGCAGGGTCCAGGGGACCTTCTCCGACCACCAACCACCTCTGCCGGCAGAATCAGAGCCACTAGATCGTTTCCGCCGCCAAAACTAATGGGTTCTCCTCTCCAGCTGGTTGTTAGGGCTTCATCCAATTGGTTGTTGTTCAAAATTTGGGCCACTACAGCAAATTGGGATGCTATATTGATTTGGGCCAAGACAGAGAATGGGTTTTCACAATTTGGGCCTACTAAATGTTTGTACTACTTATATAATATGAGTCAGCCCAATAATAAATAACCAACAAGCAATAGCACAGCTCCCCATCTAATTTTAGCCCAACTTCGCAAAATCATTCGCCGTCAATTTGACCCAGACAAGAATTTGGTGGATTTTTCAACATCCACCTCGAGGGCAAGGTGGTTTTCAAGCGTGGGAGAGTTGATACAGGCAGCCGTATCCAAATTGTCTATTTATTTATTTATTTATTTATTTATTTATTAGTATTTAATTATGTTATTAGGTTATTTAGTGATCCGGGCTTGGCCCGTAGGAGTCTAGGGTAGGGTTAGAGTTTGCTAGTTATCTATTTAAGAGATGTATTCCCCTGCCATTATTCAATCAAACAATAAACAAATCATTCTCTCTTTTATCTCTTTTTCTGTTCGTGTGTGTGTTGGGGTTAAAAACCCTCGTGTGTGTGACCAATCGTTACCTAGGGGGTTCACTGTATCAATTTTGGTGCTTTAATTGAGAGCGGCGGTCAGATTTTCTCTGCGTCGCTCACCATGAACCACCTCCACGAATTAGTTTTCTGTCAAGAAGATCGCGACATCCTCCAAAGACTCATCGACAAGATCGATGATATGCAGAGGCGTTGGGAAGAAGAGCGAGCCGCCGCCGCGCACATCTGGCTGCCGTAGCTGCCACCGTTAGATGAAGCACAACAGCAGCAACAACCATCACCGGTGTTTCAACCATTTCCGCCTACGCAAGAACCACAGCAACAACAATAATCTGCCCCTAAATCTGCCACTGACGAACCAGCAAGAACGACCACCGCCAAGCCCGCCAAGAGTCCATCAACCTTCGGCATTTCAAAAAAGCAGCTGGGGACACCGCAAGCAGACGACCAATCCACTGAGAAGGTCACATAAACCACTCGTGTCGTTGTTCCGCCGCTCCAATCGCCGTCCGGTCAAAAAGCAGCTTCGGAAAGCCCCCTTACCCAACAACACCAGCTGGAGCAGATTACCAGACCAATCTGACCCTCACAGCAACGGCAACCTCCGCCTGCTCCGTCCGACCCCCAGACGGCGTCCTACAACACCTCCAACCGTCCGAACAACCCCAGGACGCGTTGGCGTCGTCGCGATATGTAAATCGAGCAACCTCTGCAACTCCGGACATCAACAACGATGTACGAATTCGATCGAAGACCTACCCATCCGATTGGCTTGACCCAACAGCCGGACCTTGCTTCGCCGGGGCAGCCAACCCGGTTACGCCGCCACCGCCTCCTACTTTGCATCGCCGCCGCTCCATACGACGTCCCAGCAGCCTTCGGGGAGCCAAGAACCGTCCGACCACCTCACTCCAGCCACCGCAAGCCGCTGCCACCAGCAAACAGCCGCCTTCGCGTCCCTAGATCCGCCACCACCTCCCAACCGTCGAGTTCCTCCTCTACCAAAATAATTGGCTATGAGGGTGGATCCGAAAAAATCGCTGCCAATTCACCCTTAACTTATGCGAGACTTAATTTGACTCCATAAATTGATAATTACACTAATTAATAAGATTTTGACTTAACTAAAAATTCAAAAAACCTTAACAAATACTAACTTTCTCCTCATCCTCCCCTCATTATTTCTCTCCATTCAAAAACAAATATGCACTCTCTCCCTCTCGGCACAACACCATCACCGCCACTTCCATCGTCACGACGCCGACCGAACCTAGACACAGTTGCTCCCTCCTTCCACCGTCTCCATCAAGCTTGCTCGTCGGTATTGGAAGATCAACCCCCCTCTTCTTCTCTCTTCCTATTCTCTCTCTCTCTCTTTCTTTTTCTTCTATCAATTGGAGGTGGTTTTTGCACGGATAATGAAGCGACGACGTTGGTGGTTTTTATAGGGGGCTGGAATACCCAAAGATCGGACAACGATCTTGCTTGATCGAGGCCCGATCTTGCTTGATCGAAACTCAATCTTACTTGATCGGGGCCCGATTTTGCATGATCGGAACTCGATCTTGATTGATCGGGGCACGATCTTACTTGATCGGATCTCGATCTTGCCTGATCGGACTTCGATCTTACTTGATCGGATCTCGATCTTGCCTGATCGGACTTCGATCTTGCAAGATCGAGACTCTGAATAGATCAGGACCCACATGAACATAAAACAAAAAATTAACATAGTTGGTGGTGTATTGGCAAGGGTTTAAAAGTTTGAGTGAATTGGCAACCACTTATGCCACTTAAGGTGGATTGGCCAATCATCCCCCTCCTCTACCTTAGCCGCTCGGTCTTAGGGCATCAAACAATGGGGTGATTTGCAGAAAATGGGCTCCCATCTCAACTTGGGATACTTTCGGGTATTGATCCAACCCAACTTCTGCACTTGTGTCTATTTCTACATGTGGGCTGAGTGACACAATTGGGTCTAGTTTCACAAGTCAGCCCATTTTACCATTCGGGTATATTTTTTATTTTGGACCTAAATACTTTTGGCAGCAAATATTTGGGCTTGGTTTAGGACTAAAAGATGGTGTTCTCAACCTTGTTCGCCACCATTTGAACCGGGGGAGGATATTGGGATTTCTCAACATCCACCTTGAGGGCAAGGTGGTTTTTAAGGGTGGGAGAGTTGATACGGGTTGCCCGTATCAATATTATCTATTTATTAGTTTATTATAATTTTAATTATAATTATTATTTATTATTTAATTAGGCCTGTAGGGTAGGCTCGTTAGGTTAGGGTTATGTTAAAGTGTTTAACTATTTAAAGAGATGTCGTCTCCAGTATTAGTCAATCAATAAAGAATATTTCTCTCGTCTCTGTCTCTCTACTATCTGTGTCTCCCTTTATTCAATCTCTTACGCTCGTCTTGTCTCAATTCTCCTCTAAATCTATCTTCTTCTTCATTATCGATACAATTAATCGTATCATCGCCCCCCTAAATTTTCGTGGTAAACTTTAGCCTTCAGATTGTAAATAGTTCTTGATACCGCTTGAAGTTCGGGGGTTCTTTTTTTTAAGTGAATAAAGAATTTGACGTGGTGCTATACCCGAACTAGTCATCTCCTTCATGTAACCGATTTCTTCCATTAATAAACGACGACATGAAGGATGTCCGGACATATCACTTGAAGAATCGTAATTGTGTGAACTAACTTTAAGATTGGCTACCCAAAATCCATCACCATCTTTCTTACAATCAATTTGAAATGGACAATTTATGAGCCGACTTCCTCTAGCTCTTTTTTTTGCCCCACGACAACATTGAATGATTTTCTATACTTACCACCACGATCACAACTAATCGTCATATACTTGTCCTTGTGAGAGCTTCGAATGAGTATTGCATAGCCTTGCAGAGAATAAAACTTATGAAGCCTACTTATAATCTCATTACGATATTTGAATCTTCAATTAGCTTGGCCAAGTTCACCAACTTGCATCTCTTCAACACTTTCACCATCCGTGATTTTTCACCAAATCTACTTTACACAAACATATACATTTTTACCATTAGTTTATGTGCAACAACGAATTCATATATACATGGGAAGATATCTAAATTTCATATCTCATACTCTATAAAAAATTATAGAATGTGTGAAAAGAATGTAATTCATAGAAAAATAAATTTCGTGTAGAGTATATATCATTAAAATTTATTTAACATCTTATTATAATGGTTGAAAACTCGAATCACATACCTGAGTACAGAACATGACATTGGAGTTGTGGAAAAAAGCTTTGCAGAGATGGCGGAAAGAGAAAGTAAAAGTAGACATGAAAGGTCAAAATTTTAGTAACATAAGAATAAGTAAAAAAAAAAAACTACAGTGTAACATTGATGGCATTAATAGGTGCTATGTAGGTCCCAAGGTGGTTATGACTCTCTCTGTCTAATAGATTAAGATTTCGAAGAGTCCACTAAACCAGGGATATTTCATTTGGCGGGAAACATGTGCAGTTATGAGATAGTGGGAGGAGGTCAAAAAAGTAAATTTAACAAGGCATCAATTAGAATTTCGTGTATTTAGTACTTCCACTCATGCAAACGTTACCACCCTTGAAATTATTTATTGATGGGTTAATTTACTATATACTACTACAAGAAACATATGAAGTCGAAGTTTTAGAGACCATCTTATGTTCTAGAGAGAGAAAGTTCTCTGTCATGGAGATGGTTTAGTCTTGCCTTGTGTAAGTTTTATCACTTTTCTTTTCCGTTCTCTCTCCTTCTTTTCTCTCATTTCTCTTTGACTATACAAATCTTAGTTCTTCAAGTTTTCTCTATTACTCTGTCAGAATCTCATTGCAGCTCTCTTCTTGAAAGTCGCCGGCGTACAACGGTTGGAGGGTTTGCCTTTGCTCCTCCTCGTAGCGGCTAGCCCAACCGCGAATTGATCGGGTTCCTTGAAAGGGGGAAGAACATGCACTGCATGTTCGTGCTGTAATGTCATGGGAGCATGGGACTCTCGACCTCATTGCCACATCCTTTGAAGTCTCTTGCATCTTTCTCTTTGGAGTTATTTCTTATGTTCAGTTTTCTTTGGCGGTGAAGGTGGTGAAAAAAATCTTACATTTGATCTATGGCTTGTCGGAAGTTTTCCTGTTGCCGGAGACGGCGTGTTCCTACTTTGACGTGAAGAATTTGAAACATTGAAATTGAGGGGAGTTCTTGGGAAAAGTAGCTATAAGGGGAAAATAGCTGTATTCAATTAAATACGTTTGTGTTTCAAACACCTAATGGCCTAGTGTTGGAGATGTGTCTCTTTTTCTTTATTAGCTCGTTTATCTAGTTATTCTCTCAAAGAGAATGATTGTGTACTCTCTTGGTGCAAATGTACTATATTTTTTTTTTTGCAAACTCAAATGTACTCTCTTTCTTTTTATGGAATGTTGATATTCCTTTTATTTGGGAATGAATCTAAAGCTTCAATTTTGGAGAAAAAAGGAAAAAATAATATGAGGAGCCAAACACCTAAAAAAAAAACCTAAAGTGAAGAAAGACAACAGGAGTCAAACCATATAGGGTTTCCCATTCCCTGTTCGATGTAACCCTCCACCCCTCCCTCTATCCATTGAGTGACAGAGATGGATCTATCCCTCCACCCTTCTCTCTCCACTCGAGTGACGGAGATAACAACAGCGAGCACACTCCTCCTCCTCCTCCTCTGTTCTACTGTCTTCCTCTATCACTTCAATTAAACGAGTTTACAGATTTAAAAATGAATTTCCGGAGCTCTGAAATACTCTTTACTTGGAGGATGGATATAGATCCCCGACATCGATTTCCTCCTCTCAATCGTCCGTTCGCCTCAACTCTCGAATCGACCAATGAAATCAAAACATGAGGTGATGTTTGTTAACGAATGATTGTTGGCATGTAGATTGTTTTCTTCATTTGTATTTGTTTAGGTTGTGGCTCATATGATTGCTTCCTTTATTTTTAATCGGACGGACAGATTACCAGAGTTACAGCCCTAATTCATCGATGAATTCACTGGGAGAAAGCTAGAAGAAGCCTGAAATTATGCCTACTCTTCTATATTGACTCAACTAATAGTATGAGGTAAATTTGATTTTTCGCACAAACTATTGTGTTCATACCCCATACTATGCTTGACGAAATTCCTCAATTAAAAACTGCATTTGTTTAATTTATCACATTTTTTTGCGCCGACTCATTATTATTTTATTTTCTTTGGATAGTGCAATTACCAACTACGGTTTACAAAGACGAAGGATATGCCGAAAATTTACATGTATATTAGTTTGTCGTCATGCTCTTTTTTGCACAACTCTTCTGCTTTGTATATTATAAATATTAAATCACGTGTTGAACCAAATCTAGAACTCAAGAACCAGATTGAACAGTAAAAAAATGGGGGAAAAACTTAGTATCTTGGATTGAATGAAGAAACTCTGATACAGTTTCAGGAAATCACAACATAACGAGCTTCAACTTTTCTCCTTCTTCTATCTAATTGACGCAACACACAGATTCTCAATCTC
The DNA here is from genome assembly GCA_023055425.1 of Linanthus parryae. Lineage (NCBI taxonomy): Eukaryota > Viridiplantae > Streptophyta > Magnoliopsida > Ericales > Polemoniaceae > Linanthus > Linanthus parryae. The sequence goes on along the minus strand of JALGPY010000009.1, from coordinate 29,557,942 downwards.
ATGAGCTTCGGCTCTATTTCTTGCTATGTATATCTATCTCTATTTCAGAATTTATAACACATACAACATACGTACTATATATAATCAATCATAGCTAGCTTCTGAAGCTTCGTCGCCTCCTCAAATCGTTGATGCTGCTGATGCTGTTACTGCCGCTACTCTGTAGCTGTTCGGACAGCATAGGTCTAGCAGACAGCCCACAATATTTGACCAAATTAAAAGCTTGAAGACTATGTTTAAATAATTTGTAATCTAGTTAGTAGGTTTCTAGATAATACAACATAGCCCCTATACGTTAATTGAGTTTACAAAATCAACATCCCCCTTAAACTCAATTGCCGCAGGTCTACATTCCAAGCTGCCTCTAGAGGTTGCTGAATATATCATGCTGCAGTGGCTTCGTAAACATATCAGCAATTTTACCGTGAGTCCTAAAATAAACGAGCTTCACTTCATTCTTCTTTACGTGTCTTTATTAGGAGTTATAGATTTAAACTCGCACTCACAAGTACAAATAGATGGATATTAAACTAATATGTCTTCCAATCACCTCAATTATATCTATAAATACGTACTATTTATTAAGAGTTATAGATTTTCCCATATCAATTAAAACTCGCATTTACAGGAACGAATAACTAGATTTTAACTTGCTTAGATTATAATACTCTTTATATTTAGCTGGAGATAACTCATTTTATCAGACAAATTTTAGATATAAAATTATGCACGACTAGAATAATTTTGAATCGTCTAATTTTAGTTGTCTTTTATTCATACGTGTCTTCATTTTTGCTTGGCAAAATTTACACCTAGGTAAAATAGATAATGCATCTAATGAAACCGCAAGAGATGTGTTTAGAGACAACACTTCTACACGTAACTGTACTATGTTATTTCTTTATAGCAGGAGTTCATTAAAAGGGCCTTCAACTAATGGCGGAAAGCTCTTCTTGACAAACCATATCAAATAGATCTCTCATAATTTCTCAAAATTGTTAAGTAATTGTATTCCTGTTCATTCGAGAGGCCAAAGAAAGAAAGAAAGTTAATTATATTATGGAGTTTGGAACAGGGAATGGAACTTCCAAAAACATTTTGAACAGAAGTGTCGGAAAGGTCTGGCTTCCACCAGTAATGAAAAAAGACTTCTGAGTTCGGTTCCATCAGTAAGCTTTAAGAAAGTGCTTCAAACCAGGCAAGGTTATTCCATGTGCATGCTCACTCACCCAAGTTTCTTGCTCAGCATACTGACCTGTTAAAAAATGCACCACAATTTTTTATATGGGCAGCCTTCATGCTTTTTTGATAGTGTACTGAGAGGTTTAGAAACGAGTATAGAATAGGCATCATTGAATAGGCATTTTAAATTTTAGTAACTACTGAGAAAATTTGATAATAGATTGAATAGTTCATAGTTGATAGAAGCATATACACAATAATACATGTCGACTGGGATAGGTAAATTTGAAAATGACAATGAGTTATATGTATTACCGAGAACTTGTGGGATGACCTTCCTGTCAAGTTGAAAGCCTTCTCTAAGCATGTTAAAAAATCCTCCGTGTTTTTGTGCACCCCGTCAACTGTTGTGTTATTAGGTTGAACTTCATCATTCCAAATCTGTGAAGCAGGAAACTCTTTGGAATTCAGCTTCAGTGGTTTAATTGGTTCACAAGATTTTTTTTGATCTAGAGGACCTGAACCGAGCATATTCTCTTCCAGTGACACCTGAAACAGAACCAGCAGATGATGTGTATTTCTTCTGCTTTGACTCGACAAGGTCACCCTCTTCAAGATTTGACTTGACAAACGATTTGTCTTCAGGACACTCCAAAGACGCACTATCACTCTCCAATTTGTCCTTGGAAGTGCCACTAGAAGCACTAGACGCACTTTGCTGATATTTGCACAAAATCTCACTGGCTACATATATGTCACCCTGTGCTTGACAATAAGCAGCAGCTATATCCTTAAGAGACGACACTGTTCCAAAGGCATCAAGTAACTGCTTGAGGACCTTCTCATCATAAGATTTTGGTATACCCAAGACAAGTGCTTGCCTTGGGTTTTCCAAAATTTTATGATGAGAAGGTCCTATAGCAGTTACTTGATGCCTTTGGAACAGTGTCGTCTCTTAAGGATATAGCTGCTGCTTATTGTTAAGCACAAGGAGACACATATGTTGCTAGTGAGATTTTGTGGAAATATCAGCGAAGCACTTCTAGTGCTTCTAATTGCAGTTCCAAGGATGAATTAGAGAACAATAGTGCGTCTTTGGAGGGTCCTTAAGACAAATGGTTTGACAAGTCAGATCTTGAAGAAGGAGATCTTGTCAAGTCACAGCAGAAGAAATACACAGCATCTGCTGGTTCTGTTTCAAGCGTCATTGGAAGAGAATATGCTCGGTTCAGGTCCTCTAGAAATGAATCTTGTCAACCAATTAAACCGCTGAAGCTTTTTCTTCTTCACAGATTCGGAATGATGAAGTTCAACCTAATATCACAACAGTTGGCAGGTGCACAAAGACACGGAGGAGTTTTTGTTTAACATGCTTAGAGAAGGCTTTCAACTTGATAGGAAGGTCATCCCAAAAGTTCTCGGTAATGCATTTAACTTTACCATTTTCAAATTTACCTGTTCTATTCTACACTTGTTAATATGAAATTTGTGTGTATGCTTCTATCAACTATGTACTTTTCAGTCCATTATTAAGTTTTTGTCAATAGTTACTAAACATTAAAATACCTATTCAATGATGCCTATTCTACACTTGTTCAAACTTGTGGATGTCGAGATCAAAGTCCAAACCTCTCATTACACTATCAAAAAAGCATGAAGGCTACCATTTTGAACATTTGTGGTGCAATGTTTAACAGACCAGTCCTGTAAAAGTCTCTGGGAAAATGATTGTGTAGAGGTGCACGGCCAAATCATGGTTATCTATTATGAAGTCCTGATAACGGGAAGTACTCTTTCTGTTTCTGTTATTGACAGAATATGAGGCTCATATGATACACAGTATGATTTGCAAAAAACGTGGGTGATTGAGCATGCACATGGAATAACATTGCCTGGTTTGAAGCACTTTCTTAGTGCTCACTGATGGACTAGAAGTCAGAAGTCTTCGTTTGTTCTGATGGAAGCGAGACCTTTCCGACAGTATTGTTCAAAATGTTTTTGGAAGTTCCATTTCCTGCTCCAAACCTTAAAATTTTTGTTGGGTAACTAAAGAAATCACATGCCTTTGGTTAATGTAATTTATCAATGTTTTAGTTAGCAGACATAAAATTAAATTATCAGGGTCGTTCATTCCACTGCAACCAAGCTCATAGTCGCTTGTCAATGGAATGTATTTAAATGGTTCTTAAATTGCCTATGATGATCGTCTTTTGAAGGAGAATACAGACTATTTCTTGGCACACTAGCGGGTAATACTCTATCTGCTTACTTTGTGGTATTATTGGTTCCATGTAAGGGGTTTATGATGGTCATTGTAGTCTGTACACATCAAATATCACCTTAGTCAAACTCTACTCGTGTCTGATTGGTTTTTTGTTTTGATCAAAGGTAAGGAATTTCATTAATAAAAGCTACAACTAGGTCCGAAGTACAGTGGAAACGTCTGAAGGCCTTCGTCGCCACGGCGGAGTACCTGCAGTGTGTAGGTAAGAACCTAACCGTACTACACAAACAGCATTGGAAAACGAGAGGGCTATGACTGCACATTATAGTAAAACAAAGGGGTTAACCCAAACTAAAGAAAAGACTAAGACCCTTAAATGTAAAAAAATGAAGATTGGACCAAAAGAGATATGGCTACTGTGAAACAGTTCAAATCTTCCTCGTTAGCGGACAGGGAGTTCATCCACGGTATCATATTGTCTAGAATCGTCGACAACGGTGGATGCGGTGCAACGATTCGACTGCTGATGGGCCACGTGGAGGGATGGTCTGTTTAGCGGTGTGCGGTGGTCTGGCCGAGGATTGGTGGGGGGACGCCGGTTTTCCGTTGACCGGAGCAGGAGTACGAGAGATCCGATCAAACCTTGGTTGTACGGCTAAAAATCGGGAAAGCGGGTGCCAGGAGGGGGCCTCAACGACGACGAAATTTGGCTGGTTGAAGTCCTGGGTCTGGGGTCTCGCTTTCTAGGTGAGCGCTTCTCATGGACTCCGCGCTTCTGATGTATCCTGTGAGTCGACGGAAACCGTGAGATGGATTCATGGGTGGGCAATTTTGGAGATTGAGGCTCTTTTGGGACGATGTTAATGGATGAACAACCGATTTCCCTGTTTCGATTTGGCCTGCAACACGCTTGCAGCTTAGGAGGGTCGGTTGTTACTGGTCGTTTATCTTGAGAAGATTGAACAGGATGGTGATGGCCGCCTCGGTTCCACCATTTAGAGCGATTGATGGGATCAAGCGCACGGCGGGCATGAGAGAAGGAGGCGAAAGAAGGGGCTTTCCATTTGCAGCTTCACATAGCTTGAGGAGCCTTTTTCGATCCACAACTAGTAGACGAGATCACGAGAACTACGACTATGGGTGAAGAAGACTCCCGGGTCTGGCAGCGGAGATTGCAAGTGGCTTCGCTTGGCTGGTCGGGAGGCAAAGGATGGAGACCCACCATGAGAGGCCTCTGTTAGCTCATCCTTCAACGCCGCAGTGACTTAGGATCCAGATCCATATCCATACTTGTTGCTATTAAACTTGTGGAGAGGGACGTTGATTTTGCCGGAGATAAAAAATTGATACGCCGGAAAAGATTCTCTCTCTAGGTTAGCTTGAGGAGCCTATTTCGATAGCTTGAGGAGCCTGTTTTGATTTGCAGCTTCACATAGCTTGAGGAGCCTGTTTGGATCCACAACTAGTAGACGAGATCACGAGAACTACGGCTATGGGTGAAGAAGACTACCAGGTCTGGCGGCGGAGATTGCAAGCGGCTTCGCTTGGCTGGTCAGGAGGCAAAGGATGGAGACCCACCATGAGAGGCCTCTGTTAGGTCATCCTTAAACGCCGCAGTGACTTGGGATCAAGATCCATATCCATACTTGTTGCTATTAAACTTGTGGAGAGGGACGTTGATGTTGCAGGAGATAAAAAACTGATATGCCGGAAAAGATTCTCTCTCTAGGTTAGAGAGAGGTGAGAGCAGCTACTTGTATCTGATTGGTTGTTCTGATGAAAACTAGTATGTTTATTACTTAATCGTTGTCGATGTATATTGTTCTAATGATGGTTTTCTTGCTGTTATGTATATATTTTTCTGGTTCTTCATTGGCTTATACTTTTGCGCTGGTGTTAATATTAAATGTTAATCTTTTTGGTCCTATATGTGACTAAGTGAAATATAGACTTATTTTTCGGACCTGGTTCTTTTGGGGTTCAGTATTAAGGGACTCAGCATATGGCATGGTTTCATGTTTACTTGCAGGACTTTGTGGTTACGATGCTGTAAAGGTGAGTTTATTTTCACTTGATTGTTCATGGTGTTCCTTTTGAACTCCACACCGTGGTTTAGGCTTTTCAGTTAGCCCGTGAGTTTTAATAAGTGTACGTAAATTATAATTTGTATCGACCTGAGTTTGCTTGAAAACAGTTGTTAACTTAAATCTAATATCTCTTTTCGGTTGCTACTTGATAAGTTATCTATGTCAACCGTCACGAAATCGTATTATTTCAAAATCGTACTATTGTAATTGGTTCGCATGCCTCCCGCTTCTCATGTGTGTTTGGGATAATCTTAAACAACGTGATTGCAAGCAACTCATGGTTCCTGATTCTTTTCATATTCACACTGCTTGTACATGCCGAAAGCATCATCTAGTCAATATTGACTCCCATTGGTGCCATTTTAAATTTTTTATAATTTTAGAAACAGTTTTATTCTTACCATGCATGTTGTTTAATTTTCTTCTTTCCTGGAGTCTAGATGAGAAGTGGTCTCATTCTATTTTGCCTGATTATGCAATGGAAAAATATTAATTCCCCTTCCTCTAAATGGTGCTTTAATTTTTATTATTAATGGGATTAAGGTGTTTTGATGAATCATTAATGTTGAAGAATTTCCCTATGCAATCCTTAGCAGTGCTAAAGACTTCCTGGGTTATGTTAGCTAGTAAGATTAATAGGTGGTTGACATGATTATCTATGTTTGATTGGTTCTTTTATCGGATGTTAGATCGGAGACAATAAGGAAAATAATTGTATTGCTTAGGAAATAATGAGAGACTACATCTGTTTATATAGACTACTAGAGAAGCTACTAGAAGCTAAGTCTAAGGTAATTACTATTTAGTCCCGATAGTTCCTATACGGTCCCGCAATATGGTGTCCCGAGATTTAACTCCAATCTTGGAACGAAGACCCCCAAGTGTAGTACAAGTAAGCGCCTTCGTGAGACAGTCTGCCGATTGATTGGCCGAAGAAACATGCGACACACGCAGACCACCAGCCTGAACTTGTTCACGAACAAAATGACAAGTGCAAGAAATTCATCTGAGAGCGAAACATAGGATTGGTGCTCAAATAAGTAGCGCCAAGATTATCACAATAGATAGTCGGTGCTGAGAAAACAGATATCTCAAGCTCAGACATGAGAGCTTAAACCCATCGGATCCTAGCGGAAGTTGTAGCAACATCACAATATTCAGCTTTAGTACAGGATCGAGCGACAGTCCGCTGTTTCTTGGAGCTCCAAGACACTGGAGAACTGCCTAGGAACCATATACCCATAGGTGGCAAAAAGAGAGCAAAGACAACGTCGAAGTAGAAGTCCCAAATCAGAGTTGCCTTCTAAATACTGGATGCTTGAGAGAGAACCGAGCTGAGAAGGCGCTGAACTTGGCTCGCATGGGATCCTATAATAATAACATCATCCACATAAACAATCAGATAAAGTGTGGCACCGTGCTGATTAAAGATGAAAAAGAATGCGTCAACTCTCGAATTCGATAAGCCTTGCTGGAGTAAGAAAGTGTGCAACTCTGAGTACCACGCATGTGGGGCATGCTTAAGGCTTTAAAGCGCTTTCTTAAGCTTGCAAACATCAAGCAGTATTGACAAAAATAACGTCTCTGTCCGATAGCACAAAGTGATTGTTGATAGCTTCTACATTCCAAGTACTTGTTTCATCATTGATAAAGTAACTCACTTTTACCTCGTTAAGTCCAGGAGGACAAATTGAAACAGGGCGAAAAGAACTAAACCTTGGCAGCCACATGACGGCAAAAGCACGAACTTGATTCCGGTTCTTAATGTTCCAAAATAATCCCGAATTGATGAGGTCGCAGCCCGCGACAATAGATCGAAAGATACCTGTTGTTGGCTTAACCACCACATCAAGGATGGCGGTAGACAGGAAATATTTGTACTTTAGAACCCCTCAGTCGCGGGTGTACTTCAATATTTACTTCATGATAGTTAATACCTTTAAAAAAAACCTAAAGTGAAGAAGACAACAGGAGTCAAACCATATACGGCTTCCCATTCCCTGTTCGATGTATTCCTCCACCCCTCTCCATTGACTGACAGAGATGGATCTATCCCTCTACCCCTCACTCCTTCTCTGTTCTACTTTCTTTCCTCCATCACTCTCTCTTCTCATATCCTTCAATCCCTCTCCCCCATTCAAATGAATTTACGGAGTTCTGAAATACTCATTACTTGGAGGATGGATAGAGCCCCGACATCGATGTCCTCTTCTCAATTGTCCGTTCGCCTCAACTCTTGAATTGACCAATGAAATCAAAACATGAGGTAATTTTTTTTTTAACCGATGATTGTTAAAATGTAGATTGTTTTCGTCATTTGTATTTGTTTAGGTTGTGGCTCATATGATTGCTTCCTTCATTTGTATTTGTTTTAGTGTGCTCTCAATTTTTTTTTTTTTTTTTTTTTTTTTTTTTAGCAAATCGGACGGACAGATTACCAAAGTTACAGCCCTAATTTGTTCATGAATTCACGGGTAGGAGAAAGCTAGAAGAAGCCTGAAATTATGCCTACTCTTCTATATTGTCAACTCGGCCCCAATGTTGACTCGACTAAGATTTCAGTAGTATGAGGTAAATTTGATTTTTCGCGCAAACTATTGTGTTCATACCCCATATACCCCATATGCTGGACAGAATTTCTCAATTAAAAACTGCATTGTTTAATTTATCGCATTTTTTTTGCGCCGACTCATTATTATTTTATTCTCTTTGGATAGTGGAATAACCAACTACGGTTTACAAAGAGGAAGGATATGCCAAAAATTTACATGTATATTAGTTTGTCGCCATGCTCTCTTTTGCAAAACTCTTCTGCTTTGTATATTATAAATCACGTGATTTGTGTTGGAAACGGAAAGCCCCAATTCAGAATTTCGATTCACAATGACCTGTGAGAAAATAATACAGCAGCAGCTCAATGATGAAACTACTCAAGAAAGTAACTCGAACACTGGACTCAATATCGATTCAGAAGAATAGCAGCAGCAGCAACAACCAGAAATATAGATGAGGAAATCCACAACAGATAGGAACTCAAAAATTGGGGGAAAAACTTATCTTGGATTGAATGAAGAAACTCTGATTCAGTTTCAGGAATCACAACATAACGAGCTTCAACTTTTCTCCTTCTATCTGATTAACGCAACACACAGATTCTCAATCTCATGAGCTTCGGCTCTATTTCTTGCTCTGTATATCTATCTCTATCTCAGAATTTATAAGACATACAACATACATACTATATATAATCAATCTTAGCTAGCTTCTGAGATTACCTTCCTTCAACCTGAAGCTTCGTCGCTGCCTCAACTCGTTGATAGATGATGCTGCTGTTACTGCCGCTACTCTGTAGCTGTTCGGACAGCATAGGTCTAAGCAGACAGCCCACAATATTTGACCAAATTAAAAGCTTGAAGACTATGTTTAAATAATTAGTAATCTAGCTAGTAGGATTCTAGATAATACAACATAGCCCCTACACATTAATTGAGTTTACAAAATCAACATCCCCCTTAAACTCAATTGCCGCAGGTCTTCATTCCAAGCTGCCTCTTGAGGTTGCTGAATATATCGTGCTTCAGTGGCTTCGTAAAAATCTCAGCAATTTGACCGTGAGTCCTACAATAAACGCGCTCCACTTCATTCTTCTTTACGCGTCTTTATTAACAGTTATAGATTTAAACTCGCACTTACAAGTACAAATAGATGGATATTAAACTAATATGTATTTCAATCAAGTCAATTATATCTATAGATATGTACTATTTATTAAGAGTTATAGATTTTCCCATATCAATTAAAATTCGCACTTACAGGAGTAACTAGATTCTAACTTGCTTAGATTATGAAATTCATTCTATTTAGAAGGAGATGACTCATTTTATCAGACAGATTTTAGATATAAAATTATGCATGACTAGAATAATTTTGAATCGTCTAATTTTAGTTGTCTATTATTAATGCTTTTCCTAATTTTGCTTGGAGAAACTTACACCGAGGTAAAATAGATAAAGCATCTAATGAAACCGCAAGGGATGTGTTTAGAGACAACGCTTCTACACGTCACTGTACTATGTTATTTCTTTTTAGCAAGAGTTCATTAAAAGGGCCTTCAAGAATGGCGGAAAGCTCTTCTTGACAAACCATATCAAATAGATCTCTCATAATTTCTCAAAATTGTAAAAGTAATTGTATTCCTGTTCATTCCAGAGGCCAAAGAAAGAAAGAAAGTTAATTATATTATGGAGTTTGGAACAGGGAATGGAACTTCCAAAAACATTTTGAACAGAAGTGTCGGAAAGGTCTGGCTTCCACCAGTAATGAAAAAAGACTTCTGAGTTCTGTTCCATCTGTAAGCATTAAGAAAGTGCTTCAAACCAGGCAAGGTTATTCCATGTGCATGCTCAATCACCCTCGTTTCTTGCTAAGCATACTGACCTGTTAAAAAATGCACTGCAATTTTTTAAATGGGCAGCCTTCATGCTTTTTAATAGTGTATTGAGAGGTTTGGAAACGAGTGTAGAATAGGCATCATTGAATAGGTATTTTGATTTTAGTAACTACTGACAAAATTTGATAATTGATTGAATAGTTCACAGTTGATAGAAGCATACACACAAATTTCATAATTATACATGTAGACTAGGATACGTAAGTTTGAAATTGACAATGAGTTATATGTATTACCGAGAACTTGTGGGATGACCTTCCTGTCAAGTTGAAAGCCTTCTCTAAGCATGTTAAACAAAAAATCCTCCGTGTCTTTGTGCACCCTGCCAACTGTTGTGATATTAGGTGGAACTTCATCATTCCAAATCTGTGAAGCAGGAAACTCTTCTGAATTCAGCTTCAGTGGTTTAATTGGTTCACAAGATTTATTTCTAGGGGACCTGAACCGAGCATATTCTCTTCCAATGACACCTGGAACAGAACCAGCAGATGATGTGTCTTTCTTCTGCTTTGACTCGACAAGGTCTCCTTCTTCAAGATTTGACTTGTCAAACGATTTGTCTTCAGGACACTCCAAAGACCCCTGCACCATCACTCTCCAATTCATCCTTGGAAGTGCAATTAGAAGCACTAGACGTGCTTTGCTGATATTTGCACAAAATCTCACTGGTGACATATATGTCACCCTGTGCTTGACAATAAGCAGCAGCTATATCCTTAAGAGACGACACTGTTCCAAAGGCATCAAGTAACTGCTTGAGGACCTTCTCATCATAAAATTTTGGAATACCCAAGACAAGTGCCTCCGTTTTCACCCTTAAAGTCGGAAAATATAATAGGCATTAGTATTACATATTTCCAGATAAGAAAACATATTTCCATAAAGACTAAAATGTTTTGTGGATAATTATATTCTATTTCCCCAACAAGCCTTAATAAATGATGTAGGAACCTAATTGATACATAAACCAATCATAATTCCAACTAAAAAATATACGAACAGCGAAAAGAAGAAAAATCATGCTCATTTGATGAGACATGGGTAGCCAATGCCATATTCCCTACCCCTTTTCAACATTTAAAAACCATAACCTCATAAACTGCATTAAGTTTATCCATACAGCGCCTATAGCACTACTTCTATTATTTTCTCTTGCTTTCAGCTTTAAACATCCAGAATTGATCCGGTAAATACACTTTTCAGGTGAACATTGAAGATGTGAACAATATATGTGCATCAATACCAATTTGAGTAAACCATATACTAATATATGTGTACGTATAGGTATAGGTAAATGTTCGTGATCAATTATTCCATATTTTGAACACCATGGTACAGCAAGACAACCTAATTCTCTAAAGAAGAAACACTGAACATAATGACCAAGTTTCAAATCATTAACCCAATGCCATATATTCTTACACTTCACAAAATTTGAAAATCATTACCACGCACAGACAAGATTTAGTTTCCCATTGTCACCTAGAATATGATATATCTATGTAGTTAAACAAACAAGTTAGCAAAAAACAATCCTATCATCGATTGTTCTATAGTTAGAACAAATTAGAACTCCATGTTATCTCATCTTAATTCCCAATTGACACTCTACCATGTCCGAGTAAGCTAATTTTATATCCGTTCTCTACATCGTCTCTTTGATCGCTTCCCCTTTCAGTCTTGTTCTCGACTCACACTCGTGGACTTTCTTTTGATACTATGATCTCACTGGAAAACCCTAATTATGAATTTCATCTCTTGTTGAACCGGTTCCTGATCCGAAATTTCTGTTTGCATTGTCCCTGGATCAACCAAAGGTCTGCGTCTGATGTGATTTTACTAAGGAAAACAGTCCTGACTCCTGAGTACCTGATACAGTTACATCAGGTAAGCGTTTGTTCTCTAGAGAATTTTGTTGTGTATGGTGTTCTAATTATAGAACAATCAATGATAGGATTGTTTTTTGCTAAGTTGTTTAACTACATAGATATATCATATACTAGGTGACAATGGGAAACTTAATCTTGTCTATTCGTGGTAATGATTTTCAAAATTTTTCTAAGTGTAAGAATATATGGCATTGGGTTAATGATTTGAAGCTTGGTTATTATGTTCAGTGTTTGTTCTTTGGAGAATTAGTTTCTATTGCTGTACCATGGTGTTCAAAATATGGAATAATTGATCATGAACATTTACCAATACGTACACATATATTAGTATATGGTTTACTCAAATTGGTTTTGATACACCTATATTGTTGTTCACATCTTCAATGTTGACCTGAAAATTGAATTTACGAGATACATTCTGGATGTAAAAAGCTGAAGGCATGAGAAATTAATGGAAGTAGTGGGATGTATGGATAAACTTAATGCAGTTTGTGTTTTCAAATGCTGAAAAGGTGTAGGAATGTGGCATTGGCTACCCATGTCTCATTAAATGAGCACTATTTCTCTTCTTTTCGCTATTCATACTTCCTCCATAACCTCTCTTTCTCTACGTTTTTCTTTCTGGGACACTTCTCTTTCTCTACATTTCCTTTTTTGGCATGTTTGTTTACACCAAAAAGTCTCGTCTGCCCTTAATCCACCCGATCCCACCTGCTCACTTAATACCATTAACCCTACCCCTCCTCTCACAACCACACAATTTGATTTAGACTCATCTCCTTCTCGATAACTTCAAGCCCCTCTGGTGCCCTACCGTCGTCGTCGAAACCACTCCCCACACCACCGCCTCCCTGCAACGCCACCTCAAATCCCCAAACCCCGAATTCGACGGAACCCAGAAAACCCCTCTCGAACAATTCGACGCCCAAGCCTTCACTTCCAGATCCGGCATTTCAGCTTTCTCCGACGCCATCGCCGGAAACGAGAAGCCCCGTTTGTCCCCCGCCGGCGAAACATTCATTTAAAGGCTCCATCACCATCCGCCACCACCGCTGCTCCATCACAGTTCGCCTCAATCAGATCGAAGGCGAATCAGAGGTTCCTCCCCGTCCGTCGTCCTCTCCGTCTCCGTCGAAGGTGAATCACAGCAACATCAGCCCTCTCTTCTCCTGCTTTTTCTTCTCCTTCTCTTCTTCTCTTCTATGGTTTCTTCCTCTTCCTCTTCCTCTCTAATTCAGATTTCTAAACATTTAGATCTGTATTTTGTGAAGATTTTTTAGACTTTAGATCTGTATATTGTGTTCTCTTTTGTTGTTGCTGCTTCTGTTGTTATTGTCGTTGGCTGTGATGGTGGCTGTGGTAGTGGTGTTGTTGTTGTGAAGAGGGCAGGCAGAGAGAGAGAGAGTGTAGAGAGGGAGAGGAGGTAGAAGGAAATAAAACAACTGGTGAGGGAAAAAATGGAAATAACCCAACTTTCTTAATCCGCGCGCCTATTCTCTCTGATGAGAAAGATAGGTGACGGAGGAAGTATATTTTTTTAGTTGGAAGTATGATATTGGTTAATCCATCAGTTAGGTTCCTCCATCATTTATTGAGGCTTGTTGGGGGAAATAGAATATAATTATCCCTAAAACATTTCCGTCTTTATGGAAATATGTTTTCTTATCTTGAAATGTATACTAAAGCCTATTATATTGTCTGACTTTAAGGGTGAAAATGGAAGCACCTGCCTTGGGTTTTCCAAAATAGAAGGTCCTCAAGCAGTTACTTGAGCCTTTGGAACAGTGTCGTCTCTTAAGGATATAGCTGCTGCTTATTGTCAAGCACAGGGTGACATATATGTAGCCAGTGAGATTTTGTGCAAATATCAGGGAAGCACGTCTAGTGCTTCTAATTGCAGTTCCAAGGATGAATTGGAGAACAATAGTGCGTCTTCGGAGTGTCCTGAAGAGAAATGGTTTGACAAGTTAAATCTTGAAGAAGGAGATCTTGTTGAGTCAAAGCAGAAGAAATACAGAGCATCTGCTGGTTCTGTTTCAGGTGTCATTGGAAGAGAATATGCTCGGTTCAGGTCCTCTAGAAATGAATCTTGTGAACCAATTAAACTGCTGAAGCTGAATTCAGAAGAGTTTCCTCCTTCACAGATTTGGAATGATGAAGTTCAACCTAATATCACAACAGTTGGCAGTGTGCACAAAGACACTGAGGAGTTTTTGGTTAACATGCTCAGAGAAGGCTTTCAACTTGACAGGAAGGTCATCCCACAAGTTCTTGGTAATGCATTTAACTCAATGTCATTTTCAAATTTACCTGTCCTAACACTTGTTAATATGAAATTTGTGTGTATGCTTCTATCAATTTATGTACTTTTCAATCCATTATTAAATTTTTGTCAATAGTTACTAAACATTAAAATACCTATTCAATGATGCCTATTCTACACTTGTTCAAATTTGAGGATGTCGAGATCAAAGTCCAAACCTCTCATTACACTATCAAAAAAGCATGAAGGCTACCATTTTGAACATTTGTGGTGCAATTTTTAACAGATCAGTCCTGTAAAAGTCTCTGGGAAAATGATTGTTTAGAGGTGAACGGCCAAATCATGGTATCTATTATGAAGTCCTGATAACGGGAGGTACTTTTCTGTTTCTGTTATTGTCAGAATATGAGGCTCATATATGATACACAGTATGATTTGCAAAAAACATGGGTGATTGACCATGCACATGGAAGGACATCGCCTGGTTTTAAGCACTTTCTTACTGCTCACTGATGGACCAGAAGTGATGGACCAGAAGTGAGAAGTCTTTGTTGGTTCTGATGGGAGCGAGAGTGCGAGACCTTTCTGACACTACTGTTCAAAATGTTTTTGGAAGTTCCATTTCCTGTTCCAAACCTTAAAATTGATTAGGTAACTAAAGAAATCACATGGCGTTGGTTAATGAAATTTATCAATGTTTTAGTTAGCAGACATGAAATTCAATTATCAGGGTCGTTCATTCCGCTGCAATCAAGGTCATAGTCGCTTGTCAGTGGAATGTATTTAAATGGTTCTTATATTGCCTACGATGATCGTCTTTTGAAGGAGAATACAGACTACTTCTTGGCACATTAGCGAGTAATCCTCTATCTGCTTACTTGTGGTATTAGTGGTTCCATGTAAGGGGTTCATGATGGTCATGGTTCTGTACACATCAAATATCACCTTAGTCAAACTCTACTTGTATCTGATTGGTTGTTCTGATGAAAACTAGTATGTTTATTACTTAATTATTATTGTCGCTGTATATCGTTCTAATGATGGTTTTATTGCTGTTATGTATATATTTTTTATGGTTCTTCATTGGTTTATACTTTTGCGCTGGTGTTCGTATTAGATGTTAATCTTTGTGGTTCTATATGTAACTAAGTGAAATAGACTTATTTTCCGGACCTTGTTCTTTTGGGGTTCAGTTATAAGGGACTCACCATATGGCATGGTTTCATGTTTACTTGCAGGACTTTGTGGTTATGATGCTGTAAAGGTGAGTTTATTTTCACTTGCTTGTTCATGGTGTTCCTTTCAAAGTCCACACCCTGTGTTTTAGGCTTTTGAGTTGGCCCTTGAGTTTTAATAAGTGTACATAACTTATAATTTGTATCGACCTGAGTTTGCTTGAAAATAGTTGTAGGTTAACTTAAATCTAATATCTCTTTTCGGTTGCTACTTGATAAGTTATCTTTGTCAACTGTCACGAATCTTATTATTCTAAAATCGTATTTTTGTAATTGGTTCGCACGCTTCCCTCTTCTCATGTGTGTTTGGGATAATCTTAAACAACATGATTACAAGCAACTCATGGTTCCTGATTCTTCTGATATTGATACTGCTTGCACATGCCGAAAGCATCATCTAGTTAATATTGACTCCCATTGGTGCCATTTTCAAATTTTATAATTTTAGAAACAGTTTTATTCTTGCCTTGCATGTTGTTTAATTTTCTTCTTTCATGGAGTCTAGAATAGGTTGATACTAGTAAATCTCACAAAGTGGCCTCATTCTATTTTGCCTGATAATGCAATGGAAAATTATTATATCCCCTCCCTCTAAACGATGCTTTAATTTTTATTCTTAATGAGATTATGTTGTTTTGATGAATCATTAAAGAATTTCCCTATGCAATCCTTAGCAGTGCTACATCCTGGGTGATGTTAGCTAGTAAGATTCAATAGGTGGTTGACATGATCATCTATGTTTGATTGGTTGTTTTATTGGATGTTAGATCGGAGACAATAAGGAGAATAATTGTAATGCTTAAGAAAAAGTGAGAGACTACATCTGTTTATATATACTAGAGAAGCTAGTAGAAGCTAAGTCTAATACGAGTATGCGCCTTCGTGAGATAGTCTGCCAATTGATTGGCGGAAGAAACATGCGACACACGCAGACCACCAGCCTGAACTTGTTCACGAACAAAATGAAAATCAAGTGCAAGAAATCCATATGAGAGCGAAACATATGATTGGTGCTCAAATAAGTAGCGCCAATATTATCACAATAGATAGTCGGTGTTGAGGAAGCAAATATCCCAGGCTCAGACAGGAGAATTGAAACCCATCGGATCTTTGTGGAAGCAGTAGCAACAACACGATATTCAGCTTCAGTAGAGGATCGAGCGACAGGCCGCTGTTTCTTGGAGGTTCAAGATACTGGAGAACTGTCAAGGAACACAATATACCCATAGGTGGAGGAAATATCATCTTCCTAGTCAACATTTGAAAAGTCAAAAAGAGAGCAAAGACAACGTCGAAGTAGAAGTCCCAAATCAGAGGTGCCTTTCAAATACCAGATGCTTGAGAGAGAACAGAGCTGAGAAGGCGTTGAACTTGGCTCGCATCGGAGCCTGTAATAATATCATCCACATAAACAATCAGATAAAGTGTGGCACCGTTCTAATAAAAGATGAATAAGGATGCGCCAGCTCTCGAATTCGATAAACCTTGTTGGAGTAAGAAAGTGTGCAACTCTGAGTACCACACATGTGGGGCATGCTTAAGGCCATAAAGAGCTTTCTTAAGATTGCAAACATAATCCGGACAATCCTAATCAACAAACAAACCATAAGAAAATTCCCATAAAGAGTACCCTGAAGAAAAACATTGTTAATACCAAGCTACTTAATGGCCCACTGACGCCACAGAGAGAATGAGGCAAATGGCGGCAGACTTAGCAACCGGGCTAAAAGTCTCTGCATAATTAATTCCTGGACGTTGATGAAAGCCTTTGGTCACCAACGAGCATTGTACCGATCGACTGAGCCACAAGGATGACACTTAATACGAAAAACCCACTTTCACCCCACAAGGTTTTAGTGGCACAAGGAGGTACGTGATCCCAAGTTTGGCTTGTAAGAAGTGTTTTCAGTTCATCCGTCTTGGTAGAGCGCCAAATGGGATATTTGAGAGCCTGGGTTACAGTGTTTGGTTCGATGTCACACGAACCACTGGGAGATGGAGGCTCGATCGAGTGGCTAGATTTTGACCCAGTGACTGTTGGGTGGTTAGACTCCATGGTTGTTTGTGTAGATGGGGCAGGAGGAGGCTCGGGTGAGGAGGTAGCCTGCGGAGTGGGAGCGAACGCCGCAGTACGACACACAAAGTGCTTTGGAAAGGTGGGGAAGAGGGTCGTGTAGACGCCGGTGTAGAGGGGACTTCAGTGGAAGACGACGCAGGTGAACCTGTGATTGTATTAGGAGGATCGAAAGCCGACGAAGATGGGGAAGAAGACGGGGAGACAACTGGAGGTGACTGGGCTGCCGAGGCCGAGGAAGGAGACAGAAGTATGGTGGTGAGCAGAACGAACCGGTCCGATGAAGTAATGAGAGACACGAGGTGTAAAGAAAAGCTTGAAACAGAAAGAAGGTTTCAACAAACTTAACAATGACGTGAGAAATATAAGCGATGATAGGTGAATCGAGACAAAGGTACCCACTTTGGGTTAACGAATAGCCAAGAAACACCCACCGACCGGTCATCTAGTTTTTTAGAGGTATAAGGGCGCAACCATGGATAACATAGACAACTAAAGTGGGTGTTTCTTGGCTATTCATTAACCAAAGTGGGTAGCTTTACTGGGAGACGATTAATAAGATAGACCGCGGTTGAAAAGGCATATGAAATTAGGAGACTGGGACAGATGCATGAGAAATTTTTGTTTGCTCTTAGAGCAAATGATGTGGATTTGCTCTAACACACGTCAGGAAGAAAGAGAATGAGTGGCAGACAAAAGAAAGTGGATTTCCTACATGTTCCTGACGTGTCCTGAGATGTATTGATTAAAGCACCACGTCATATTTGCTCTTGGAGCAAGCAATAATTACTCCAGATGCATGGTGTGAAAGAGCTAGACCGGTCTCGACAATATGTTGATGTTGATGCTCAGAAAACCATTATGTTCAGGCGTATGAGGGGTGTAGTAAGATGAGTAATGCCATGAGCAGAAGGAAACAAACGAAGTGGTAAGTACTCGGCCCCCTTGTCAGAGTATATGGTTTTGATTGGAAGGAAAAAGTATTTTTCAACAAGAGTCCGAAAGCGAAAGAAACTTTCATGAACTTTAGACGTACGTTTCATGAAGTAAATCCAGACATAGCGAGTGAAGTGATCAACGAAAATAACATAATACTTCATTCCATCACGAGAAAAGATATGGGAGGTCCATAAATAAGAAAAGACTAGTTCCAGTGGCCGAGATGACCTAAGACTGAAATCGAAAAAAGCTAATTTGTGACTCTTCGTGCACCCGCACCCATTACAAGACTGGAAACTAGAGCTAGAACTAAGTGGAAGAGAAAACATTGAGACAATGGGTGAACGGGATGGCCAAGACGATGATGCCAAACGACAACGAATGGAATGGATTGAGAGACAAATGCCAGTGAAGAGATGGATGGGGAAGCTGGCCACTCCATTCTTAAGTGGTCCGGTCAGAAGGGGCGCCCCCATAGTACAATCCTTTAAGACAAAACCAGAAAAGAATAATTCAGTGATAAGGTTGTTAGAAGAACAAAGTTTAGATACAGAGATTAGGTTCTTTTAATGGAGGGAACACAAAGAACATTAGATAATAAAAAAGTTACGAGAGTGAGGAGAGTGACATCGAACAAGTATGAGTGATGGGCAGAGGTGTGCCATCACCAATCATAACATCATCGGAGGTGCTGATATGGCTAATGCAAGTAGAGATTGTCCAGATCAGATGCAATGTGATGAGTGACCCAAATGTCAAGAAGCCAGGTCGGTAGAACTGCACATGAACCAAGAGCCACGGTTGTAACACGTGCCCATGGGGGCCATTTTGACGATCTCTGATAGCAGGTGGTGTAGATTGCGGACGGGGTATTGTCGGACTAGAGGGATAGTCTCCGGACTGCTACAACATCCATCCAAACTGAGGACAAGCATGGATGCGGTGACCCCGAACCTCAGATCTCTGACAAAGGCCAAGAAAAGGCCGAGGCAGAGGGCGGGAAAAATTCTACCAGACAGACGGTCCATACTGTGTATAAGAAGCTGTCGTCGATGGGGCATCAAGGACAGAAGGGGCAGGGGTCGGTAAGTGAGGCTGTACACGGCCGCAACCTCGACCCTTCCCGGTCGGACCAAAAGATGCATGAGCAGAGGCTGGAGTGGAAAGATCATTTGCAGAGTTTGGTTTGTTCAATGACAGCTCCTTGTGAGTGATATTCTCAAATAATTCCTCAGATCCAATATCTGTTTCGCGAGCTTTAATGGCCTCGACTACATGAGCATATGCGTCATTTTGGCCGCCAAGAATACTTTCAATCAAATCAGACTCATCCATAGGTTTTCCAAGTAGAGCAGGTTCATTCGCCTTCTGTTTGACAAAGTCCATAAAGTTAGAAATTGTCTGGTTGCCTTGGAGTGGTCGAAGTAGCAGTTTCAGTGCTGGCTTATTTGTTTCAGTACAGGCTATTTTCTTTCCGGTTGCGGCTGGGTCAGCATCTTGAGGAGGTTGTGTCGGTGCAGTAATGTTGACCGTTTTCACTCGTGGAGGAGGTGGATGTGTGCCATCAACATAGTGCATGAGGCCATGACCGCGAAGAGCGGATTTTACTTGGAGCTTCCAGACCAGAAAGTTATTAAGTTGAAGTTTGTGAGCGTTGGGGCGGACTTGAATGAAGATCAGTGCATACTTGGGGTTGTTAGGGTTTGATATAGTGGGGGTAAGGGACGACATGTCTTGCAGAAGAGAAGAATTTGTTATTTTAGGGTTCTGTGAACATTAACGTGAACAATGCCATGAACAGTAATCGTGAACAGTACTCTTGAACAGCAGATCTTTGTGATTGAGAAGACGACGACGTTGTCCGACCGTGTGATGATCACAGAGAGAGAAGAAAACCAACTGGTATTTTGCCGTCAGGTTTTTGGAGAAGGTGCCGATGTTTGATCGCGCAGGTTAGGATTCCTGCGCCTGCTCTGATACCATGTTAGATCAGAGACAATAAGGAGAATTATTGTATTTCTTAAGAAATAATGAGAGACTAAATCTGTTTATACGACTACTAGAGAAGCTACTAGAAGCTAAGTCAAGGTAATTGCTATTTAGTCCTTATAGTTCGTATATTGGATTTCTAGGGGGTTGATTGTGGACAGAGAGAGGTGACAGTAAGTCAAAATTTGATGATTGAAGACATGTGTTGTGGTGGCACTGCCGGCCGCGGGGTATAAACAATGTAACAGAGAGAACCTAGAAAACCTAGCATCTCCGATGATATGATTTCCTGATCTCTAGCACTAAGCTCCCTTCATGTCTTGGATGGCATGATCTCCTGGTCCAGAGTATTAAGCTTTCTCTCTGTCAACTTCTCTTAATCATATAGTAGTCAATTCCCTCTCTAAACATTTCATCTTCCATAAATTCAGAAAGTTCCCTCAGATGGTGAAGATCTGGTTGGTGATTTTGTGCCCCTTCAGATGCGAAGGCCTATAAAGAGAAGGGAGTGATGGCATATTAAGAAGACGAAGAGAGGAACTTATTTATTGGGAGAGAGAGAGAGTGAGTGTTTGCTTTGATTAGAATTAGTGTACCCCTCAACTCCGCATCAGAAACCATGCTGCTTCCGAGATGGGAATAGCCGGGACTTGGTATTTCCGCAACTGAAAACATGAAACAAAATTAAGGGACAGAAATTAGTTCAACTAATTAGCAATTTTGGTCTGGAAAAATGTCGTCGCAAGATGAAGCTTGGTGCTTTGAGTCAGGAGATCACGCATTAGAGATGCGAAATGGAGGGATGTCCTCGCTGTTTCTTATCTTCTTCATTTATTGTATTTTGCTCATCATGTTTTACCCTTGTCTCCGTTTCTGCCTGACAAACTTTGTAAAGGTATGCCTTGTTCTTTAAATTCATATTCCTCAACAACAGGTAAAATGAAAGTCCAAAAATCTCACAGATTGTAATTTCGAGCTTAAAATCGGAATTCCAGAATTGGAGCAAGAATATAGATTCTGGAGATGGATATAATGGCAAACGTGAATTACTTTATTTATAAGATGCTTACAGAGGGGGGGGGGGGTTAAGATTTGCATTTCAATTGATTTCTTTTTGTTATGTTTTCTGAATCTGTGGATTTTGCTAGAGGAACTAATAAAAGGAGTTGAGGTACTTGAGGATCTCCAATGGCCATACAATCAGGAGAGAGATGGGTTGAAGTAGTCGGAAAAATGAAGGAGACGATGACAGAAGTGAGAAGTAGAAGAGGAGAATTGAGAAGGTGGATGGGGGTGGGGGAGAGAGAAGAGGGGAGAGGAAAAGGTATACAGGCAGTATCGTACATTCTCAAATTTATCCCTGAAAAGTAATTAATCTTGTTGGAAAGTTGAAAAAAAGGAGAAGATAGTAAAGAAGACTTCCAAGAGTAAGCTCTATTGTAGTCATTGCATGTCTCCTTAAATAGTTGAAGCACCAAAGTATGACCATAACATGCGATAGAGGGAGTAGATATAATTTGATTATGTGAAGATGCTAAGACTCCTTAAATACTATTTACACGTTTGAGTCCGATATTTTTAAATGCAGCTTTGATTAATTGCGGAAGTGTTGTAAAATATTACTCCCTCCGTCCAGAAATTGAAGTCCAGTATTCCATGTTTGGCTGTCCAAAAATTAAAGTCAACTTTCAGTCTTCGCCAAATATGTTTATTCCCTTTCCTACTTTTTAATCTTGTATCAGCTCCTCTTAACAGTCTCCAGAGAGATATACGGACATGCCATCTTTCCCAAGCCTAGATGAAACTCAAAGCATGAATTCTCGTAGAAGGTATGTTTCTTTTACTGGTGATTGTTTTCATCAGTTCTAGAATCTCTATTTTGCTTTAATGAATATGATAATTCCTCTTCATTTCATTTCATTTCATGAAAAACAATTTGGTTAAACTATGCAGTGACAAAGAAAAGACTAAATCTGGAAATGGATCATCCAGAACGAACAAGGGCAGGAACAGTCTCCAGCAGCAGGTGCTGCTACAATCATTGTTCAAGGTTCCTGACAGATTTGAAGAAGCACCAAGAAAGGTTCTGCCAACTAAACCATTTACAAGATCAAGTGGATCTGTTAAAGTTGTTACTGAGCCATTTACACTTCCTGTAACTGGACGTGGAACGCCAGTGGTCAAACTTACAGCTCCAACAGGTGGTAGTACTTATCTTAACATGGCATAAGACTACTTTTGCGAAGACTTGATAAAATTATTGTTTGTCATTGTCTGTGCATTGTTTTGCTTTTCGACATTCCTTGGCTTTTGGATGGATCCAGCTCTCAGTTTTAAATTATCTGCTGATGCTTATTAAATTTGTAAGAGCACTAAATGAGTGTCATGTTTTTTCTTTTTAGGTGAAAATTTGACTAGGCAAATGATGCTGAAACACGTTAATCTTTTCACATTGTTGTAGAGTAATCTTAACTCTACAACACTATGAAAAGAACAAGTTTCGGTATTGTTTTGCTAATCAAATCGTCACCTCAAAATGGTTGAAAAAAGTAGTAGGACATCCTTTTTGGGACGGAGGTAGTACATCTTTCTGAACGTATGGAGCATAATTGTTTGGCAAGCAATAGCTCTTATGAAATTAGTACAGATGATTTTCTCATGGAGCCTTGTATCGTTTACGCTTCCTAGAACATGTCCTTTTATTGATGTAGGATATGGAACAACTTTATCTGCAGTGATGTTTCTGTATTTTTATGGCTAAAACATAAGTCAAATAGGAAATGCAATTTGCTTTTTCAAGTTTCACTCTCTTATGAAAAATTGTTGTAGACAACTACCCGGAAAACTAGACTGTTTATTACGTATATTTACAGCAATGTCAGAGAGTAGCTTTGGCTGGAAGTACATATCTTAATAAGCTATGTACTTGTTCACTAATGCTTTCATTAATGGTGTGGTTTACTGTCTCTATGAGCTTCCGAAAATTAAATCAAAACTTTACATCTGGGGAATTTCTTTGGTTATGATGTATTACAGTATTTTGTTTAGAAAAGTATGCCTGACAACAAAACGAACGTTGTTTCTCAGAAGTCATACATCTTTAGTAGAAATTTTAAGTTAGGTTCTTACAGGATTGCATTTTCTTTGTAATGGAGTTTCTTTTTTATATGTGCAAGTTGCTCTTTGAACAGATGCCGAAGAGGATGATGGTAGCTATCAGCTCCTACGGAAAGCTGTAAAGGAATATTGGAGGACAATGACACAATATTGCAAAGTTGTAAGTGCTTGTTCGAATTTATATCAGCATGGAAATTTATGATTCTATTTTTTTTACTTATAAAGAAAAGGAAAATTATCAAGTATTTGGGTTTAATCATCCAGTGCTCTTGTACCTCGGTAACTGAACAGTTACCTGGGCTGGAAGTATGATAGAGCTTTCTGTTGCTTAACAGGCTGTTGATGCATTTGCTGAAGGAGATTATAAACGTGGCAACAAAAGTCTGGAAGAGGTACGTCTTTACTTTGGGGTAGTGATTTGCAAATATATATGTGCCTTACGATAAAATATGGTTAATGGTCCCCCAAAAGAAATATGGCTTACTATTTTCAAGCAAAAAGATACTTCTGCAAAAATGTGAAAAGAGATAATGAGCGGAAGTGAGAATCTGCCAATTTGAATGAGTGTGAGGTTGAAATGGTGGTGATCCGAGGCTAAAAGTCAATAAACTAACAACATTCAAAAAGACATTTTGAGGATTTTTTTATTTTTTTTATTTTAGTGTATAGATAGTTATGACAGCAGTTGAAACAGTTAAATAAGAATACTATTTGTTCATCAATAAAATATACTTTTCCATCCTTAATAGAATCTTTTTATTAATGCATTATATTCTTTCATGTTTCGAAGTTGTGGAGCCGAGTGTCAATTGAATTATTATAAATTATGAAGATATCATGTACATCTTCATGACTATCACGAGTACTGAGAAAATGGAAGCATTTCATATCATGTCCATCTTCAATGACTATCATGAATACTGAAAAAATTGAGGCATTTTCATGTGACCATGCAATGAATAAATAACTTGTTCAACTACTCATGATCAGAAGTTTGCATTTTAAAGGAGAAACACCGTAACAGAAGACCGCTTCATATACACATTAACAAGAAGATTCCACCAGGCTTGTTGGTTGGCATGATTTTCTATCAGTAGGACCGAAATGCTTGTTAGCAGACAAATACTTGGCATGAAAATGAAATTGCTTCATTGAATAAACAAGAGAAACTTTGCAGTCTTAAGAAGTTTAGTTCATACAGTCAGAGTATGAACTAAACTTTGGGAATAAGTTCAGAAAGCACCATGTCTTTCTTTCTTTTCAGCATAAAATTCCACTGAAATTATTTCAGTATCTTATTGGTATTTGCAAATTGTTTTATTGGAGAGCATTTTTATCAACATGAAAGAGCCTCATTGTAGATTTCGTTAATTATCTTAATGGGTTTCTCTTGTACCCTCCCCTATCATTGTTTTCATCCAGCGACGTAAAGTCGTAAACACTACCTTTTGGATATTATGCACTGGAAGTGATATATGTTTCTGTTCATTTGATTTCAGTATATCTCCACATGCTTACTTTTTGAGAATTCAGTTGCCCCTGTTGTGTTAGCTCTTAACATCAAGTAAAATCCTTGTCTTACATTTTTTGTGGGATTGTCTAGGGACGTTTTTTCCAAAACAAAGCCCGAGAGGCAGATGATGAATCTGCACAGAAGTTTCTAGCAACCAAGTAAATGCACATCAGGCTTTATCTTTTCTATTATTGTCATATTTGAAGCATGGAATCATAGTTCCATACATTCCGTACACCATTCACTAAGAATTGAAATAATCAAATTAACATCCTCGCAGAGAGAATGAAATGTTGTCTCTTGATCTGCTTGAATATGATCCGGAAGGTGCTATACGCTTACTGAAAGTTCAATTCAAACTTCTTTCTGGCCTCTCAGGTAGGTCGTTCACCCTTAAATAATTTGGTCCTTGTGAGTTGAAATGACATGGTTCTTATATCTTGGCTACGCCAGATCTTCCGTGGCTCAAACTCATAATAGGGACCGGCTCCGCGGAGAAAAATGAAAGGGATCGGAAACGAAAGGTATGCTTTTGGTCCTCCAGTTTTGTGTCGAACTCTACTATATCTTACAAATTTCTGCTCCTGTTGTCTCCTTGTGATACTTTGTTAGACTTAAAGCCACGAGTTAAGATATTTGCATTATCATTTACGGCATACGAAGAATAATAAGAAACTATGATGCATTGGAACTCCATGTAGGGTGATGTCCCCATCCCAGTAACGTCTCGAACTTTGGAATTCCCCATTCCGGTAAAAGTAATGGCTCCTGAACTTATGAGGAACTTCCCGGGGACGCGTTCCCCCATATTTCAAAAAGTCTTGGTTAAAAATAACACTCGGGTGTCTTTAAATTTAAAAAGATTTTAGATGTTACTTGTAAATAAAATATGATGTATATTATTAATCCTATCAAGGTCTCCATCCCGATCCAAACTCTAGCGGCCTGTACTAGAAACCGATTTGCATACTTTCAACAGTCGCGGACAACCACAAAGACTTTGACGACCTCAAATTTCTCAAGTACCTCCACATGTTTATTGTGTAGGTAAAGTGTTCTTGTATTGATCTTATTTTTTTATTTATCTTAATTATCATCATATAATGGACACTAAATCTACTTGCAAAATGTATTTTGGGACACAAAACCCCCTTCAAGTGGAGCCTTCTAGTGGACCAGTTATTAGGTACTCCGCAGTAAATGACGTGTTGGTGCTCTAATTATAACTTGTCATTCCCTGTATAAGCTGGAGTACGACACGTCATTTACTCTGGAGTACGTAACAGTACTTGTGACTTGTTAGGGAAGTCCTCTGCAGAGTCCAATATAAGACTTCACAAAGGAGATGAAGCTGAAGGTCTTTTTAAGATTGGGAAAGTGTCTTAAACTTTAAATCCTCCGACTAGCTTCCTCCGGTGACCTAAATATTTCTCTGGTCATCCCATTTATAACATCATTTTATGCAGTTAGACCTTGATGTATAAGGTAAACAATTGGAACAGGGTGTTATGTGTTGTGATAAACGGATAGTTCCTCCTATGATGTGGATAGTGGCGATGGCCTGCAGTTCGTTACTGAAGTACCTGGCCCTGCTTTTTATTTTTTTATTTATTTTACAAAAAAACCAATGCCATGTTACATGCTGTATCACTTCATGAATTTGTCCATCTTATGGCTGGGAAATTGTGGGTGCAGCTCACGAAGTTCCTAAAGAGAGAATCCATTACTTGGACGGAGGAGAATGATGGTCGTATACTAGTAATACCAATGTCCCAAATCGATCGAAAGCAGTTGAGCTTTTACCAAAAACAGGATCAATAGACTGGAGAGCTGTTTCCATCAAGAACTCATTGTATCTAGACGTTTACATCTTTTGATCCCGTTTTTTAAAAGGAACAATTGATGGGTAAAAGCAGACTTCAAATGGGAAAAATTCACAAAGGAACAACGTGCACGTTGCAATGTTTTTGCTGTGATTGTGTTGGGACCGCGACTATCCAAAATATTATCGTTACTATATAACTTACTAAATAAAAAATGTGGGCTGCTACAAGTTTGCAGAGATTTATCGAGGTTCTGGTTCCCTGCTTGACCACGCAGGGAATTTTTTGCTGAATCATTTTGTCCATGACTTTTTTTTTTTTTTTTATGAGTGACTAGTATTATTCTGCTTGTGACCGGATAGTGGCAACTAGGCCTGTCAATGGGCCGGTTCAAACTCCGAACCAACCACTCTATACCCGACCCGACCCGCCCAAATAAAATTAGAACCAGACCATATCGGTTTTGGACCCACCAAACCAAAAAAACAGTGGTTCCGAATCATTGACCCAAAGTGTCATTTCAAAACCCAAAAAAATAGGTGCAGACCCAAAACTCTTTGGCCGAGTTTGGCAAAGCCACATTAAATAACAGAGGAATTGTTCAAAATATGAATTTTGAAATGGACTTTTTCGCCAGAGGACCAGGATCGGGGGAAGGCTAGCAAGATCCAAGTGGAGACTGAAGGAATCCGAGTGGAGGTTTTGCTACACGTGCCAACCCGTGGTTCGCCACTAACAAATTTATAATGTTATTAACCGAATTTTGGGTGGAAACATCGGATCTTATCATCATTTTTTGCGATCATACAACTGATTAATAATGTTAGATTAATTCCCAAATCCGACATATTACCATACCGGATTCGGCTGACCCAAATTAATCCCGGAAAATCTAGTTCATCCAAACGGATCAGATTAAAATTCAAAATTTCATTAATCTATCTAATAATTCAGCTTTGCCAAACTAAGCCATTGACTAAGAGAAAACTAACTCATGCCCACTCTCCCTATTCTCTCTCTGTAGATCTCTCCTCATCTCTCGGTTCTCAGCGTGTGTGTGTGTGTGTGTCTCTCTCTTTCCCAGATCTCGATCTCTAGCGAATCAAATATGTTGATCATAATTTCTCTTTCTCTCTCTCTCTCTCTCCAAGTCTCATATATTCTTTTGGATCTTGTGCATTGATGAATTGCATATGTTTGAAGCTTCAAGATCATAGAGTTTGTCCAAGAGATGGCACTCGATTTCTCTCTGTCTCTTTCAGAATGCGATTCTTATTTCAGTAATTAGTCGTAGGTTGAATTAGGTCTGAGGTTGAAATTTCTCACTCTCGATATTTCTCCCACGGTGACTGTTGGAATTGTGCCCTAGAAGCAATCAATTTGTCGTGACTTTTATATGGTCTTACTATTCATTGTGCTATCGATATGGAGATATGTTAACATGCATAAAGTTCTTAGAATATAAATGTTATATTCTTAAATATCCCTAGTCCATTATATTGATTAATATGACGATCACTATAGACTAGTATGTGGGTAGATTGATATGGAGGTATCAAGTCTAACACATGGGTATACATTAAGAGTAATATCATACTGGATTAACCCACCACGAGAAGGCTACATACAAATTATGTTAACGTCACAAGTGCTTCTCGTAATGCTAATGGTGTTGTAATCCTTATACTTGAAGTCACTAGATACTCTAGTTGTGAAATATCATGTTTTTGATATTATCAAAGTTACACCGTAACTGGGTAGTTATAAAGATAGTAATCAGGGAAGCAAGACGAGAGATGGTAGTGATGTAGAGAGTATTTTTCCATCCCACATAATGGGAGCACATATCCATGGGCCACTCGAGGGATGGTTCTTATAGAATGTCTGGCCAGACTCAAATAAGTCAATATGGGAGATTGATGTTATCTGCATGGATAAGCATATTCACAAAGATAAATAAGAGAGTAAGGAGAGAGACACAAAGAGGCGTCCCTACCCCGTGCGCCCCATGGCATCGGCCACCTTGTGGCGCACGGATCCATGCTCCGTTTTGCGTGATCCTTCTACCTCCTTCTTTGCGTAGCTGGAACTAGACGTGGAAGAGGAATCCAGCTTGAAATTTTAGGTGTGGATACTCGTAGAGACAAAGACACAATTCTTCGTAGTGATCACAAAACTAAGGTACAAAAACGTTCTTCCTTTATCATGTTATGAAAAGCTTGCATGCGATCCGTGGAGGGATTTGATAAGGATTCATTTTATTATTCCGCTGCGTCACCTGCATCAAAACCCTACAGTGGTGTCAGAGCGACATGTCTGAGCACATAACATGATTTTATGTGTTACGATTTATCAGTTGAACACTATTTTTACACTTTTTGACGAAAAACTGAAGTTAAGAAAATGATGCAAATTGAATTATTTATTGGATATTTAATATAATGAAGTCCTTAGATTTACAATTGCGTTGTTTATCTTACATATTCCTAGTCCATTATAATGATTAATAGGACAATCATCTATAGACTAGTATGGGGTTGGATTGATATGGAGATACCACAATCCAACACATGGGTATGCATTAGGACTAATGGCATACTGGATTGACCCATCTCCGAGAAGGCTACATACAAGTTATGTGAAGTCACAAGTTCTTCTCGTGGTGACAACGGTATTGTCATCCTTAGACTTGAAGTCAATAGATCTTCTAGTTGTGGAATATTGTGTTTTGGTAGCGTCAAACGCTACACCGTGACTGGGTAGTCATAACGGCGCGTATCTGATACAATCTGAAGCAAGCTTAGATATCGTAGTGATGTAGATAGAATTTTTCCCTCCCACATAACGGGAGAAAATATCCTAGGCCACTCGAGGGATAGTGCTTATAGAATGTCTGACCAGACTCAAATAAATCAATATAGGATATTGATGTTATTTGAACGAATAAGGCTATTCCCAGGATCGAGGAACTATGGATTGGATATATGAGTGTGACTTGTATGCCTCTTGTCCAATCCGAATATTGAGACAAAGGGATGAGCCAATACTTGCACAAGGTTTGTCATGATGACTATTTCTATTGGTTTGCTAGAATGAATGTCTTTCTAGAGGCCGCTCCATATTAGTAAATAGTTACTAGCAACTAAATAGAAACCTATGGGGTCACACGCCATATAGGATTGAACTAGACTTGGGAATTCATTAATATGATTAATTAATTAGAAGGATCAAATCGCAACAACTTGCTAACTTAGTAGGACTAATACGCAAGTTGGACTAATCCGAACTTGAGTAGGATTAGGAGAGGGCCTTTATGTAGTAACAAGGAGTTGTTGGACTATATAAATGATGCTCCTAGATTCCTTCCCTACAACTAATGCTCATAACATACATTGGGTACCAGTGGTGCTTACTTCAAAAGATCTGTATGAGCACACTGATGAAGAAGATGCTGGTGAAGACACAGGTGTTGATGCAGCTACAGAGGGGGATTCAGTGCTTGTTAAGAAGAAGGTGGATGAGATCATTGAAGAAGTTGTTGCAGAAGTGGAAGCTGAACAAGAGGGAAATCAGTCTGCTGATGATGCTGAAAGTGGGGAGGAAGTTGGAGAAGGCTCAGAGAAAGGCCAGACATCAAAGAAGAAGTGAAGATCAGAGAAGACCAAATTCTTGAACCTTTCCTTCTATCTATTTCTTTTCTTATTTTCTGTTCTCAAGGCCTTGACTTTCTAGGAATAAATTTTGTTTAAGTTTTTTTTAAGACTCTGAGTAATGATCCAACATTTCTTCACCTTTATTTGATGAAAGTAAAAAAGGGGGGAGAAAAGTTATGTGTTTAAGTTATGTGTTTTGTGGTTACTTTGGTTACTTTCAATTATTTGAATAATAATAATCAGTTGTTTTGGTTAATCAGTTGTGTTCTGGTATTACTGTGATTATGTGATTATCTGTGAATTGCTGATTATCTGTGTTAAGATGGTTTGAATGGTATTATTGTCTATAGTATCTGCAAAATGTGGTTATCTAATTTTTACAAGGAGTTGCAGGAATATCTACACAAGATTATGGGTTTTGTCTTTCATCATGGGGGAGATTGTTGACTCAAAGACCCTTGAGTGTGTTTTGACAAGTAAGTGTTTTGAGTGATGAAAGACAAAGGCAAAGCATTTCTGATACTTCAAGGCCTTGAGATACTGGCAGAGCTTCAAAGCCTTGAGAGTTGTTTTTATTTAGCTCAATGTTCTAACAATCTTGTGTTGCAGATTGGCTACCTGATTATATAGATCAGAGATTTGCTGCATATACTCATGTTTTACATTGTCTACATATCTAACACAATTTCAGATGTCCTGATCAGGGAGAATCAAAGTTTTTTGGACTTAACTTTGACAGACTGTGAAGCATGTTCAGAGCTTCAAGGCCTTGAGATGTGCCTTGAGCTGTTGACAGTTTTACAGAACTAATTTGATTCTTTCTTGCAGGGTTTGATTCTTATTATTGTGATTTTTTAATGACTTATAAGAGTCTTAAACTGGTTTATCATGTATTATATGTGTCAGAAGTTAATCAGATTATTGTTCTAAAACTTAACCAGTTTTCATCAGAAACTGGAAAACCAAACAGTCTTAGTACTGCTATATTTCTGGATTTTGTTGTTGCTATGTTTTAATGTTGTTGCTATGTTTTAATGTTGTTGCAGGTTTGTTAAACGTGCCAATACAATCTCAACAAACTCCAACGGATATCTACTCAGAGTTGTTTGAATTGCAGTTGAAAACAGAAAGAGGATTTGTAGGAACTGAGATCCTAAAATCTCTCATTCAGTTGCAGTGGGTAGATAAGAGACTGGTTTGAATTTTTGAAAGAAGAGAGGCTTGCAGAATACTGAGAGAAGTGTGACAAATTCGTGGGAGGTCATTCATTCAAACACACAGACATTCAAGCTTCAATTCCAGATTTCAGAAGAACAAATCATTCCAGTTTCCAGAAGAACACATCCAGGCTTTACCAGCTTATTCTTCTACTTGTTCTTCATCTATTTTGTAATTTCCTTATCTTTTGTATATCTAAAACCTCACTAAACCTTGTGGTTGGTTGTTCAAGTGAACAACAAGAGGTTCTTGTTAGCTCAACAGTTAGTAGCTGAAACTAGATAGGTTTGGAACCACAAGCTGTATAGGTGTAAGGGAAATCACTTAGGCTTGAAGATCTAGGGCTGTTTCTGTGTGAGTAATAAGAAGTGTTTGCCCAATCCTGGTGGGATTAGATCCCTCAGGCAGAGATTAGGTCCATTGGGACTGAACTCTGTAAATTGCTTTGTGTTCTTTACTTTACAGTTTTGTTATTTTCAGTTGCACACAACTCAAATCAAACTAGGGTTTATAAGCTGTTTAGAACTGATAATAGTTCAAGGCCTTGAAGCTTTCTATTCTGCCTTTAAAAGTTTCTGACAGTTTACTAAAATCTCAAGGCCTTGAGATTTGAGTTTCTCACAAAGCAAATTAGTTTAAATCTGAGTTTTGCAAAAAGTTTCCATACTCTTTTCAACCCCCCTTCTAGAGTAGTTAGGTCCTTTATTTAGTCTACATTACACACTTTCAAAGTCATCTTAACATGACCAATTTTGTTGCAGAAATGACACTTTGGAGAAGTTTTGTTTCCATCTTTCACAAATCTGGTATTGTTCTGTCTTGGAAAATTTGGATTGTATCCTATACCAGTTTTGTGAATTGACTTTGAAATTTCTCTAAGAATAAAGTTCAAATTGTGTTCTAAGCCTGCAAGCTTGACTTTGAATAATTCAGATTCTTGAAGTTTCTCAGTAAGAGTAGTCTTTTGTTTATCTAATTCATCAACTTGATGTCTCGGATGAACAGGGCTATCACTCAATAGAAAGTTCTCAGTGACTACTTCCTTGACTTGTCTTTTCAAGGCTTGAAACTGGTTTTCAAGGCCTTGAAATCTCTGTCAATTTTCTTCTGAGAGATTTCAAGATTCTGATTCAGACAAACAAGATGTAAATTCTCTTTTGCTTGCTCATTAACTTTTTCTTTCAAAACTCTAATCTCTTTGAGATAGCCCTCTTCATTTAAAATCATTGTTCCGAGATAATCTGAGAGGACTTCTTTGGTTTTGAAATCAAACAATTTACCATTACCTCAATGTTCTTTTCCGAACTTTCATCATGCTTGGCCATGAAGCACAGGTTGGCATATTCTTCTTCAGATTCAGATTCACTTGAGGTATATGAATCACTGCATGAAGCTATCATACCTTTCTTTCTTCTGTCATGATCTTTCTTCTGGGTCTTGCTTTTCTTGTGTGGATAGTCTCTAATCAAGTGTCCTACATCACCACACTCAAAGAAATTCATGACTTTTGATTTATAATTTTGTGAAGAAGACTTACCTTTGTAGTCCTTGCTACTGGATGATCTGTGTCTTTCACTGTTGAAGTCTTTGCTTCCAAAGTTTTACTTCATCTTAAGGATTTTGGTCAAGGCTTTGGAAATCAAGGCAAATGGATCTTCATCATCATCCTCAATTTCAAGCCTTTGAATTTTCTCATTCTCTTTGGCCTTGAGTGCTAAGTTCTTGACACCTTCTGGTAGCTCTCCATCAGCTTCATTCATGGATATTTCATGTGTCAGAAGCTTCCCTTGTAGGTCATCAAGTTGGAGTGATGAGAGATCTTGAGCTTCCTCTATAGTAGTAGTCTTTGGTTCCCATTTTGCCTTTGGAAGACTCTCAGAATCTTCCCCACATTTTCTTCATTGGAAATATACTTTCCTAGTGAATCAAGGTTATTGACAATGTCTGTGAACCTTTTGAACATGTCTCTGATTGACTCATCTGCATTCATCTTGAATAACTCATATTGCCTGAGATAGATGTTGATCTTAGTTTACTTGACTTGACTAGTTACTTCAAATTTTACCACACGTTTATCCCAGATCTCGTTGGCAGTCTTACAACCTGAAATCCTGTTGAATTCATCTGTACTCAAGGCACAATACAAGATGTTAATAGCTTTGAAATTTTTAGAGAATTGTTCTAATTCAGATGAAGAGAGAGAGTCTTCAGATTTGGGAGTTTTAATCCCATCTTTCTCTGTGTAGAAAGTGTGAGGTCCATTCTGAATGATGGTCCATAGCTCTATGTCTTGATCAATGATGAACATTTTCACAGGGCTTTCCAGTGAGCAAAATTATCTCCACAAGATAGAGGAGGTCTCTTAGCAGCTCTTCCCTGTGAGAAACCACCATAACCTGCAATACTCATGATCACCAGATGGTTCAATCTAGGGGTGAGCAAAACTTACCCAAACCGGCCGCCCCAATCCGGCCCGCATCAAACCGGTCCGAATTTAACACCCGGTCATGCGACTTGATTGGGTACGATTATAAAATCGCAAACCCGAACTAACTTTGATTGATCATGGGTTTGGATTTAGCAAACCCGTTTAGGACCGGTCCGGTCCGGTTACATTTTTACATGAAAAAAATACATATTGTAGTTAGATAACACCGCCCGATAACTAAATTTATATGCCCGAATAATAGTTTTAGTTGATTTTCCTTAAATAACTCATCTTTTCTAATAAACTATGTTAAAATTTTCAATTCCAAACACGAAGCTTATACATCTTTATTTTTTTTAAACTAAGTATATACATTTTCCAAATAACTTATGTAGATTTAACAACCCGTTCAACCCGGTCCGAATCGGGCCGGGTCGATAATTTAAGTTTGGTTTGGGTATCAAGAACAAATGATTGGGTTTGGGTTGAATGTTCTCCAACCCGTACCTATTGGGTCGGGGCAAAATTTTCGACAATACCCACCCAAACCGGTCCGTGCTCACCCCTAGTTCAATCTATACAGTGATACAAGATCTGATACCAATTGAAAGGGGAGTAATCAGGTAGAAATGCAACATAAATACTCTAGAAGGGGTGGGGGTTGAATAGAGTATGCCAACTTTTTGTAAGACTTGCAAAGATGAGAGTTTTATGTGAAGAGTAATGAAGTTCAAGGCCTTGAATACAGTTTCAAGCCTTTTAAATGAAATACAGTTTAAGTGAAAACAGACAAGTCTTTTTCAAGGCCTTGAATAGAGTTTCAAACCCTTGAAAACATACTAGTTTGAATGCTGTGCAAAACAAAGTATGATAATGAAATGAACAATACAAGAGACACAGGATTTATAGAGTTCAGTCCACTTGGACCTACGTCTCTACCTCAGGGATCTTGTCCCAGTAGGATTTTCAACACAATTCTTATTAATCAAAAGCTAAGCCCTAGATCTCAAGCACAGAGATATGCCTTACTCTGTTACAGCTTGTGGTTCTCGCTAACCTATCTAGTACCTGCTCTAGCTTACTGATTAACTAAGAATTCTCTATTGTTCAATTTGAATAGTCCTTGAGAATGAGAGCTAGAAGTAGTATAAGAATGATATACAAATTAAGTACAGAATAAAAGAACACTGGAAGTGAAACTGCAGTGAGAATGTAGTGATCTTCCTGTGAGATGGATTGAGAGAATGATGTTCTTATTTGATGCTTGACAATCCTTGAAATGTGTCTCTCATTTTTTGCCCGTTTAGTGTCGTATCAAATGCTCCAAATTGAGCTCCATTTATACTGCTCAAAAGATCAGCAAATCTCCCTGATTTTCAGCAACAAACTTCCTGCTTATTAAGCAGCAATCTTTGACTTCTCTAACAGTCTTCCCAACGGATAGTTGATCAGGATCTTCAAAGATAATGTGCTGATCTTGTCTTCAAACGTATTGAGAAGCTGTCATGAGTGTTTGATTGATCACATAATCACATTCTTTCAGTATTTCCTTTTCTGCAAAACTCAGGTTAGGAAACCAACCCTGCAAAATAGGAAATGATCTTTTC
This sequence comes from Linanthus parryae, assembly GCA_023055425.1. Taxonomy (NCBI): domain Eukaryota; kingdom Viridiplantae; phylum Streptophyta; class Magnoliopsida; order Ericales; family Polemoniaceae; genus Linanthus; species Linanthus parryae. The sequence goes on along the minus strand of JALGPY010000009.1, from coordinate 29,522,251 downwards.
CTGCAAAACTAAGTCAAACATGTTAATTGGATGAAGTCTAAGTGAATCAAAAGCTTTTTTTTCCATCATCATGTACTAACAGATCGATTATAGGGCTGAGAGAGTTAGAATAAGATCAGAAAGACTTAGAAAAACTCTCCCTTAGAATATGCATACAGGTCAGACAATTTCAAGGCTTTGAACATTGTTTCAAGGCCTTGATTTTAAGCCTGTGAAACCTGTGATCAAGGCTTTGAAAACTGTTTCAAGGCCTTGAAATAGCTCTGTATTTTAAGCCTGTAAAACCTGTGAACTTACAACCTCCAACCGTCCGAACAACCCCAGGACGCCTTGGGGTCGTCGCGATATGTAAATCCAGCAACCTCTGCAACTCCCGAAATCAACGGCGACGTACGAATTCGATCGGAGACCTACCCGTTCGATTGGCTTGACCCAACAGCCGGACCTAGCTTCGACGCGGCAGCCAACCCGGTTACGCCGCCACCGCCTCCTACTCTCGCATCGCCGCGCTCCATACGACGTCCCAGCAGCCTTCGGGGAGCCAAGAACCGTCTGACAACCTCACTACGGCCACCGCAAGCCGCTGCCACCAGCAAACAGCCGCCTTCGTGTCCCCAGATCCGCCTCCACCTCCCAACCGTCAAGTTTCTCCTTTACCTCATCCGCTCAGTCTTAGGGCATCAAATAATGGGGTGATTTGCAGAAAATGGGCTCCCATCTCAACTTGGGCTACTTTTTGGTGTTGGTCCAACCCAACTTCTGCACTTATCTCTATTTCTACATGTGGGCTGAGTGACACAATTAGATCTAATTTCACAAGTCAATCAATTTTACCATTTGGGTCTATTTTTTATTTTGGACGTAAATACATTTGGCAGCAAATATTTGGGCTTGGTTTAGGACTAAAGAATGGTGTTCTCAACCTTGTTCGCAGCCATTTGACCCGGGCAAGGATATTGGGATTTCTCAACATCCACCTTGAGGGCAATGTGGTTTTAAGGGTGGGAGAGTTGATACGGGTTGCCCATATCAATATTATCTATTTATTAGATTATTAGCGATTTAATTATAATTTTTATTTATTATTTAATTAGGCCCGTAGGGTAGGCTCGTTAGGTTAGGGTTATGTTAAAGTGTTTATCTATTTAAAGAGATGTAATCTCCAGTATTAGTCAATCAATAAAGAATATTTCTCTCGTCTCTGTCTGTCTACTATCTCTGTCTCCCTTTATTGAATCTCTTACTCTCGTCTTGTATCAATTCTCATCTAAATCTATCTTCTTCTTCATTATCGATACAATTAATCGTATCATCGCCCCTCTAAATTTTCCTTGTAAACTTTAGCCTTTAGATTGTAAATAGTTCTTGATACTGCTTGAAGTTCGGGGTTCTTCTTTTTAAGTGAATGAAGAATTTGACTTGGTTCTATACCCGAACTAGTCACCTCTTTCATGTAACCGTTCTCTTCCATTGATAAACGACGACATGAAGGATGTCCGGACATATCACTTGAAGAATCGTGATTGTGTGAACTAACTTTAAGATTGGCTACCCAAATCCATCACCATCTTTCTTACAATCAATTTGAAATGGACAATTTATGACCCGACTTCCTCTAACTCTTTTTTTCGCCCCACGACAACATTGGATGACTTTCTATACTTACCACCACGATCACAACTAATCATATACTTGTCCTTGTGAGAGCTTCGAATGACTATTGCATAGCCTTGCAGAGAATAAAACTTATGAAGCCTACTTATCATCTCATTACGATATTTGAATCTCCAATTACGTTGGCCAAGTTCACCAACTTGCATCTCTTCAACATTTTCACCATTCGTGATTTTTCACCAAATCTACTTTACACAAACATATACATTTTTACCATTAGTTTATGTGCAACAACGAATTCATATATACATGGTAAGATATCTAAATTTCATATCTCATACTCTAAAAAGTTATAGCATGTGTGAAAAGAATGTAATTCATAGAAAAAATAAATTTCGTGTAGAGTATATATCATTAAAAATTTATTTAACATTTTATTAGAATGGTTGAAACTTCACTCACAAACTCGAATCACATACCTGAGTACAGAACATGACAGTAGAGTTGTGGAAAAAAGCTTTGCAGAGATGGTGGAAAGAGAAAGTAAAAGTAGACATGAAATGTCAAAGTTTCAGTAACATAAGAATAAGGAAAAAAAAAACTACAGTGTAGCATTGATGGCATTAGTAGGTGCTATGTAGGTCCCAAGGTGGATAGGACTCTCTCTGTCTAACATATGAAGACTTTGAAGAGTCCACTAGGCTAACCATGGATATTTCATTTGACGGGAAACATGTGCACTTATGAGATAGTGGGAGGAGGTCAAAAAAGTAAATTTAACAAGGCATCAATTAGAATTTTGTGTATGTAGTACTTCCACTCGTGCAAACGTCACCACCCTTGCAATTATTTATTGATGGGTTAATTTACTATATACTACTAAAAGAAACAGATGAAGTGGAAGTTTTAGAGACCATCTTATGTTCTAGAGAGAGAAAGTTCTCTATCATGGAGATGGTTTAGTCTTGCCTTGTGCAAGTTTCGTCACTTTCTTTTCCGTTCTCTCTCCTTCTTTTCTCTCATTTCCCTTTGACTATACAAATCTTAGTTCTTCATCTATTACTCTGTTAGATCTCATTGCATCTCTCTTCTTGAAAGTCGCCGGCGTACAATGGTTGGAGGGCTTGCATTCGCTCCTCTTCGTAACGACGAGCCCAATCGAGGGTTGATCAAGTTCCTTCAAAACGGGAAGAACATGCACTGCATTTTCGTGCTGTAATGTCATGGGAGCATGGGACTCTCGACCTCATTGCCACATCCTTTGAAGTCTTTTGCATCTTTCTCTTTGGAGTTATTTGTTATGTTCAGTTTTCTTCGGCGGTGAAGGTGGTGAAAAAAATCTAACGTTTGATCTATGGCTTGTCGGAAGTTTCTCTGTTGACGGAGACGACGTGTTCCTACTTCGACGTGAAGAATCTGAAAGGTCGAAATTGAGGGGAGTTCTTGGAAAAAGTAGCTATAAGGGGAAAATATCTTTATTCAATTGAATGCGTTCGTGTTTGAAACAGCTAGTGGGCTAGTGTTGGAGATTTGTTTTTTCGCTTTTTCTTTATTAGCTCGTTCCTCTAGTGATTCTCTCAAAGAGAGTGATTGTGTACTCCCTTTGTGCAAATGTGTACTCTCTTTGTTTTTTTTTTAATGACGAGGGAACCCCCAGCCACTACCATTTGCGTGCGCACTGGGTAAACCACCGCTCTAGTGTAATAGCCTGCAAATCACACTAGAGAGGCAAACCGGCCTGAGAAAATCCGGACTGACAGACTCGCAGTTGAGAAGGCCAATAGGCTACCCTTGGGTTGTCCAAATGTTTGAGCTCAAGAACTCAAGACAAATGTCCCAATGACTCAAGAATGCTCACCGACCAACTCAACTACAACCCGAAGGGTACTCTCTTTGCTTCTTGTACTAATGGAATGTTGATCTTCCTTAAATTTGGGAAAGAATCTAAAGCTTCAATTTTGGAGATAAAAGGAAAAAATAAAATGAGGAGCCAAACACCTAAAAAAAAAACCTAAAGTGAAGAAAGACAACAGGAGTCAAACCATATAGGGTTTCCCATTCCCTGTTCGATGTAACCCTCCACCCCTCTATCCATTGAGTGACAGAGATGGATCTATCCCTCCACCCTTCTCTCTCCACTGGAGTGACGGAGATAACAACAGCGAGCACACTCCTCCTTCTCTGTTCTACTTTCTTCCTCCATCACACTCCTCCTTCAATTCATATGAGTTTCCAGATTTCAAAATGAATTTCCGGAGCTCTGAAATACTCATTACTTGGAGGATGGATATAGATCCCCGACATCGATGTCATTCTCTCAATCGTCCGTTCGCCTCAACTCTCGAATCGACCAATGAAATCAAAACATGAGAAGTCTTCATTTGTATTTGTTTAGGTTGTGGCTCATATGAGGTAAGTTTGTTAACGAATGATTGTTGGCATGTAGATTGTTTTCTTCATTTGTATTTGTTTAGGTTGTGGCTCATATGATTGCTTCCTTTATTTGTATTTGTTTTAGTTGTGCTCTCATTTTTTTTTTTTTTTTTTTGAAAATCGTAGGGACAGATTACCAAAGTTACAGCCCTAATTCATCGATGAATTCACTGGGAGAAAGCTAGAAGAAGCCTGAAATTATGCCTACTCTTCTATATTGACTCAACTAATAGTATGAGGTAAATTTGATTTTTCGCACAAACTATTGTGTTCATACCCCATACTATGCTTGACAAAATTTCTCAATTAAAAACTGCATTTGTTTAATTTATCACATTTTTTTGCGCCGACTCATTATTATTTTATTTTCTTTGGATAGTGCAATTACCAACTACGGTTTACAAAGACGAAGGATATGCCGAAAATTTACATGTATATTAGTTTGTCGTCATGCTCTTTTTTGCACAACTCTTCTGCTTTGTATATTATAAATATTAAATCACGTGTTGAACCAAATCTAGAACTCAAGAACCAGATTGAACAGTAAAAAAATGGGGGAAAAACTTAGTATCTTGGATTGAATGAAGAAACTCTGATACAGTTTCAGGAAATCACAACATAACGAGCTTCAACTTTTCTCCTTCTTCTATCTAATTGACGCAACACACAGATTCTCAATCTCATGAGCTTCGGCTCTATTTCTTGCTATGTATATCTATCTCTATTTCAGAATTATAACACATACAACATACGTACTATATATAATCAATCATAGCTAGCTTCTGAAGCTTCGTCGCCTCCTCAAATCGTTGATGCTGCTGATGCTGTTACTGCCGCTACTCTGTAGCTGTTCGGACAGCATAGGTCTAGCAGACAGCCCACAATATTTGACCAAATTAAAAGCTTGAAGACTATGTTTAAATAATTTGTAATCTAGTTAGTAGGTTTCTAGATAATACAACATAGCCCCTATACGTTAATTGAGTTTACAAAATCAACATCCCCCTTAAACTCAATTGCCGCAGGTCTACATTCCAAGCTGCCTCTAGAGGTTGCTGAATATATCATGCTGCAGTGGCTTCGTAAACATATCAGCAATTTTACCGTGAGTCCTAAAATAAACGAGCTTCACTTCATTCTTCTTTACGTGTCTTTATTAGGAGTTATAGATTTAAACTCGCACTCACAAGTACAAATAGATGGATATTAAACTAATATGTCTTCCAATCACCTCAATTATATCTATAAATACGTACTATTTATTAAGAGTTATAGATTTTCCCATATCAATTAAAACTCGCATTTACAGGAACGAATAACTAGATTTTAACTTGCTTAGATTATAATACTCTTTATATTTAGCTGGAGATAACTCATTTTATCAGACAAATTTTAGATATAAAATTATGCACGACTAGAATAATTTTGAATCGTCTAATTTTAGTTGTCTTTTATTCATACGTGTCTTCATTTTTGCTTGGCAAAATTTACACCTAGGTAAAATAGATAATGCATCTAATGAAACCGCAAGAGATGTGTTTAGAGACAACACTTCTACACGTAACTGTACTATGTTATTTCTTTATAGCAGGAGTTCATTAAAAGGGCCTTCAACTAATGGCGGAAAGCTCTTCTTGACAAACCATATCAAATAGATCTCTCATAATTTCTCAAAATTGTTAAGTAATTGTATTCCTGTTCATTCGAGAGGCCAAAGAAAGAAAGAAAGTTAATTATATTATGGAGTTTGGAACAGGGAATGGAACTTCCAAAAACATTTTGAACAGAAGTGTCGGAAAGGTCTGGCTTCCACCAGTAATGAAAAAAGACTTCTGAGTTCGGTTCCATCAGTAAGCTTTAAGAAAGTGCTTCAAACCAGGCAAGGTTATTCCATGTGCATGCTCACTCACCCAAGTTTCTTGCTCAGCATACTGACCTGTTAAAAAATGCACCACAATTTTTTATATGGGCAGCCTTCATGCTTTTTTGATAGTGTACTGAGAGGTTTAGAAACGAGTATAGAATAGGCATCATTGAATAGGCATTTTAAATTTTAGTAACTACTGAGAAAATTTGATAATAGATTGAATAGTTCATAGTTGATAGAAGCATATACACAATAATACATGTCGACTGGGATAGGTAAATTTGAAAATGACAATGAGTTATATGTATTACCGAGAACTTGTGGGATGACCTTCCTGTCAAGTTGAAAGCCTTCTCTAAGCATGTTAAAAAATCCTCCGTGTTTTTGTGCACCCCGTCAACTGTTGTGTTATTAGGTTGAACTTCATCATTCCAAATCTGTGAAGCAGGAAACTCTTTGGAATTCAGCTTCAGTGGTTTAATTGGTTCACAAGATTTTTTTTGATCTAGAGGACCTGAACCGAGCATATTCTCTTCCAGTGACACCTGAAACAGAACCAGCAGATGATGTGTATTTCTTCTGCTTTGACTCGACAAGGTCACCCTCTTCAAGATTTGACTTGACAAACGATTTGTCTTCAGGACACTCCAAAGACGCACTATCACTCTCCAATTTGTCCTTGGAAGTGCCACTAGAAGCACTAGACGCACTTTGCTGATATTTGCACAAAATCTCACTGGCTACATATATGTCACCCTGTGCTTGACAATAAGCAGCAGCTATATCCTTAAGAGACGACACTGTTCCAAAGGCATCAAGTAACTGCTTGAGGACCTTCTCATCATAAGATTTTGGTATACCCAAGACAAGTGCTTGCCTTGGGTTTTCCAAAATTTTATGATGAGAAGGTCCTATAGCAGTTACTTGATGCCTTTGGAACAGTGTCGTCTCTTAAGGATATAGCTGCTGCTTATTGTTAAGCACAAGGAGACACATATGTTGCTAGTGAGATTTTGTGGAAATATCAGCGAAGCACTTCTAGTGCTTCTAATTGCAGTTCCAAGGATGAATTAGAGAACAATAGTGCGTCTTTGGAGGGTCCTTAAGACAAATGGTTTGACAAGTCAGATCTTGAAGAAGGAGATCTTGTCAAGTCACAGCAGAAGAAATACACAGCATCTGCTGGTTCTGTTTCAAGCGTCATTGGAAGAGAATATGCTCGGTTCAGGTCCTCTAGAAATGAATCTTGTCAACCAATTAAACCGCTGAAGCTTTTTCTTCTTCACAGATTCGGAATGATGAAGTTCAACCTAATATCACAACAGTTGGCAGGTGCACAAAGACACGGAGGAGTTTTTGTTTAACATGCTTAGAGAAGGCTTTCAACTTGATAGGAAGGTCATCCCAAAAGTTCTCGGTAATGCATTTAACTTTATCATTTTCAAAGTTACCTGTTCTATTCTACACTTGTTAATATGAAATTTGTGTGTATGCTTCTATCAACTATGTACTTTTCAGTCCATTATTAAGTTTTTGTCAATAGTTACTAAACATTAAAATACCTATTCAATGATGCCTATTCTACACTTGTTCAAACTTGTGGATGTCGAGATCAAAGTCCAAACCTCTCATTACACTATCAAAAAAGCATGAAGGCTACCATTTTGAACATTTGTGGTGCAATGTTTAACAGACCAGTCCTGTAAAAGTCTCTGGGAAAATGATTGTGTAGAGGTGCACGGCCAAATCATGGTTATCTATTATGAAGTCCTGATAACGGGAAGTACTCTTTCTGTTTCTGTTATTGACAGAATATGAGGCTCATATGATACACAGTATGATTTGCAAAAAACGTGGGTGATTGAGCATGCACATGGAATAACATTGCCTGGTTTGAAGCACTTTCTTAGTGCTCACTGATGGACTAGAAGTCAGAAGTCTTCGTTTGTTCTGATGGAAGCGAGACCTTTCCGACAGTATTGTTCAAAATGTTTTTGGAAGTTCCATTTCCTGCTCCAAACCTTAAAATTTTTGTTGGGTAACTAAAGAAATCACATGCCTTTGGTTAATGTAATTTATCAATGTTTTAGTTAGCAGACATAAAATTAAATTATCAGGGTCGTTCATTCCACTGCAACCAAGCTCATAGTCGCTTGTCAATGGAATGTATTTAAATGGTTCTTAAATTGCCTATGATGATCGTCTTTTGAAGGAGAATACAGACTATTTCTTGGCACACTAGCGGGTAATACTCTATCTGCTTACTTTGTGGTATTATTGGTTCCATGTAAGGGGTTTATGATGGTCATTGTAGTCTGTACACATCAAATATCACCTTAGTCAAACTCTACTCGTGTCTGATTGGTTTTTTGTTTTGATCAAAGGTAAGGAATTTCATTAATAAAAGCTACAACTAGGTCCGAAGTACAGTGGAAACGTCTGAAGGCCTTCGTCGCCACGGCGGAGTACCTGCAGTGTGTAGGTAAGAACCTAACCGTACTACACAAACAGCATTGGAAAACGAGAGGGCTATGACTGCACATTATAGTAAAACAAAGGGGTTAACCCAAACTAAAGAAAAGACTAAGACCCTTAAATGTAAAAAAATGAAGATTGGACCAAAAGAGATATGGCTACTGTGAAACAGTTCAAATCTTCCTCGTTAGCGGACAGGGAGTTCATCCACGGTATCATATTGTCTAGAATCGTCGACAACGGTGGATGCGGTGCAACGATTCGACTGCTGATGGGCCACGTGGAGGGATGGTCTGTTTAGCGGTGTGCGGTGGTCTGGCCGAGGATTGGTGGGGGGACGCCGGTTTTCCGTTGACCGGAGCAGGAGTACGAGAGATCCGATCAAACCTTGGTTGTACGGCTAAAAATCGGGAAAGCGGGTGACAGGAGGGGGCCTCAACGACGACGAAATTTGGCTGGTTGAAGTCCTGGGTCTGGGGTCTCGCTTTCTAGGTGAGCGCTTCTCATGGACTCCGCGCTTCTGATGTATCCTGTGAGTCGACGGAAACCGTGAGATGGATTCATGGGTGGGCAATTTTGGAGATTGAGGCTCTTTTGGGACGATGTTAATGGATGAACAACCGATTTCCCTGTTTCGATTTGGCCTGCAACATGCTTGCAGCTTAGGAGGGTCGGTTGTTACTGGTCGTTTATCTTGAGAAGATTGAACAGGATGGTGATGGCCGCCTCGGTTCCACCATTTAGAGCGATTGATGGGATCAAGCGCACGGCGGGCATGAGAGAAGGAGGCGAAAGAAGGGGCTTTCCATTTGCAGCTTCACATAGCTTGAGGAGCCTTTTTCGATCCACAACTAGTAGACGAGATCACGAGAACTACGACTATGGGTGAAGAAGACTCCCGGGTCTGGCAGCGGAGATTGCAAGTGGCTTCGCTTGGCTGGTCGGGAGGCAAAGGATGGAGACCCACCATGAGAGGCCTCTGTTAGCTCATCCTTCAACGCCGCAGTGACTTAGGATCCAGATCCATATCCATACTTGTTGCTATTAAACTTGTGGAGAGGGACGTTGATTTTGCCGGAGATAAAAAATTGATACGCCGGAAAAGATTCTCTCTCTAGGTTAGCTTGAGGAGCCTATTTCGATAGCTTGAGGAGCCTGTTTTGATTTGCAGCTTCACATAGCTTGAGGAGCCTGTTTGGATCCACAACTAGTAGACGAGATCACGAGAACTACGGCTATGGGTGAAGAAGACTACCAGGTCTGGCGGCGGAGATTGCAAGCGGCTTCGCTTGGCTGGTCAGGAGGCAAAGGATGGAGACCCACCATGAGAGGCCTCTGTTAGGTCATCCTTAAACGCCGCAGTGACTTGGGATCAAGATCCATATCCATACTTGTTGCTATTAAACTTGTGGAGAGGGACGTTGATGTTGCAGGAGATAAAAAACTGATATGCCGGAAAAGATTCTCTCTCTAGGTTAGAGAGAGGTGAGAGCAGCTACTTGTATCTGATTGGTTGTTCTGATGAAAACTAGTATGTTTATTACTTAATCGTTGTCGATGTATATTGTTCTAATGATGGTTTTCTTGCTGTTATGTATATATTTTTCTGGTTCTTCATTGGCTTATACTTTTGCGCTGGTGTTAATATTAAATGTTAATCTTTTTGGTCCTATATGTGACTAAGTGAAATATAGACTTATTTTTCGGACCTGGTTCTTTTGGGGTTCAGTATTAAGGGACTCAGCATATGGCATGGTTTCATGTTTACTTGCAGGACTTTGTGGTTACGATGCTGTAAAGGTGAGTTTATTTTCACTTGATTGTTCATGGTGTTCCTTTTGAACTCCACACCGTGGTTTAGGCTTTTCAGTTAGCCCGTGAGTTTTAATAAGTGTACGTAAATTATAATTTGTATCGACCTGAGTTTGCTTGAAAACAGTTGTTAACTTAAATCTAATATCTCTTTTCGGTTGCTACTTGATAAGTTATCTATGTCAACCGTCACGAAATACGTATTATTTCAAAATCGTACTATTGTAATTGGTTCGCATGCCTCCCGCTTCTCATGTGTGTTTGGGATAATCTTAAACAACGTGATTGCAAGCAACTCATGGTTCCTGATTCTTCTCATATTCACACTGCTTGTACATGCCGAAAGCATCATCTAGTCAATATTGACTCCCATTGGTGCCATTTTAAATTTTTTATAATTTTAGAAACAGTTTTATTCTTACCATGCATGTTGTTTAATTTTCTTCTTTCCTGGAGTCTAGATGAGAAGTGGTCTCATTCTATTTTGCCTGATTATGCAATGGAAAAATATTAATTCCCCTTCCTCTAAATGGTGCTTTAATTTTTATTATTAATGGGATTAAGGTGTTTTGATGAATCATTAATGTTGAAGAATTTCCCTATGCAATCCTTAGCAGTGCTAAAGACTTCCTGGGGTATGTTAGCTAGTAAGATTAATAGGTGGTTGACATGATTATCTATGTTTGATTGGTTCTTTTATCGGATGTTAGATCGGAGACAATAAGGAAAATAATTGTATTGCTTAGGAAATAATGAGAGACTACATCTGTTTATATAGACTACTAGAGAAGCTACTAGAAGCTAAGTCTAAGGTAATTACTATTTAGTCCCGATAGTTCCTATACGGTCCCGCAATATGGTGTCCCGAGATTTAACTCCAATCTTGGAACGAAGACCCCCAAGTGTAGTACAAGTAAGCGCCTTCGTGAGACAGTCTGCCGATTGATTGGCCGAAGAAACATGCGACACACGCAGACCACCAGCCTGAACTTGTTCACGAACAAAATGACAAGTGCAAGAAATTCATCTGAGAGCGAAACATAGGATTGGTGCTCAAATAAGTAGCGCCAAGATTATCACAATAGATAGTCGGTGCTGAGAAAACAGATATCTCAAGCTCAGACATGAGAGCTTAAACCCATCGGATCCTAGCGGAAGTTGTAGCAACATCACAATATTCAGCTTTAGTACAGGATCGAGCGACAGTCCGCTGTTTCTTGGAGCTCCAAGACACTGGAGAACTGCCTAGGAACCATATACCCATAGGTGGCAAAAAGAGAGCAAAGACAACGTCGAAGTAGAAGTCCCAAATCAGAGTTGCCTTCTAAATACTGGATGCTTGAGAGAGAACCGAGCTGAGAAGGCGCTGAACTTGGCTCGCATGGGATCCTATAATAATAACATCATCCACATAAACAATCAGATAAAGTGTGGCACCGTGCTGATTAAAGATGAAAAAGAATGCGTCAACTCTCGAATTCGATAAGCCTTGCTGGAGTAAGAAAGTGTGCAACTCTGAGTACCACGCATGTGGGGCATGCTTAAGGCTTTAAAGCGCTTTCTTAAGCTTGCAAACATCAAGCAGTATTGACAAAAATAACGTCTCTGTCCGATAGCACAAAGTGATTGTTGATAGCTTCTACATTCCAAGTACTTGTTTCATCATTGATAAAGTAACTCACTTTTACCTCGTTAAGTCCAGGAGGACAAATTGAAACAGGGCGAAAAGAACTAAACCTTGGCAGCCACATGACGGCAAAAGCACGAACTTGATTCCGGTTCTTAATGTTCCAAAATAATCCCGAATTGATGAGGTCGCAGCCCGCGACAATAGATCGAAAGATACCTGTTGTTGGCTTAACCACCACATCAAGGATGGCGGTAGACAGGAAATATTTGTACTTTAGAACCCCTCAGTCGCGGGTGTACTTCAATATTTACTTCATGATAGTTAATACCTTTAAAAAAAACCTAAAGTGAAGAAGACAACAGGAGTCAAACCATATACGGCTTCCCATTCCCTGTTCGATGTATTCCTCCACCCCTCTCCATTGACTGACAGAGATGGATCTATCCCTCTACCCCTCACTCCTTCTCTGTTCTACTTTCTTTCCTCCATCACTCTCTCTTCTCATATCCTTCAATCCCTCTCCCCCATTCAAATGAATTTACGGAGTTCTGAAATACTCATTACTTGGAGGATGGATAGAGCCCCGACATCGATGTCCTCTTCTCAATTGTCCGTTCGCCTCAACTCTTGAATTGACCAATGAAATCAAAACATGAGGTAATTTTTTTTTTAACCGATGATTGTTAAAATGTAGATTGTTTTCGTCATTTGTATTTGTTTAGGTTGTGGCTCATATGATTGCTTCCTTCATTTGTATTTGTTTTAGTGTGCTCTCAATTTTTTTTTTTTTTTTTTTTTTTTTTTTTTTAGCAAATCGGACGGACAGATTACCAAAGTTACAGCCCTAATTTGTTCATGAATTCACGGGTAGGAGAAAGCTAGAAGAAGCCTGAAATTATGCCTACTCTTCTATATTGTCAACTCGGCCCCAATGTTGACTCGACTAAGATTTCAGTAGTATGAGGTAAATTTGATTTTTCGCGCAAACTATTGTGTTCATACCCCATATACCCCATATGCTGGACAGAATTTCTCAATTAAAAACTGCATTGTTTAATTTATCGCATTTTTTTTGCGCCGACTCATTATTATTTTATTCTCTTTGGATAGTGGAATAACCAACTACGGTTTACAAAGAGGAAGGATATGCCAAAAATTTACATGTATATTAGTTTGTCGCCATGCTCTCTTTTGCAAAACTCTTCTGCTTTGTATATTATAAATCACGTGATTTGTGTTGGAAACGGAAAGCCCCAATTCAGAATTTCGATTCACAATGACCTGTGAGAAAATAATACAGCAGCAGCTCAATGATGAAACTACTCAAGAAAGTAACTCGAACACTGGACTCAATATCGATTCAGAAGAATAGCAGCAGCAGCAACAACCAGAAATATAGATGAGGAAATCCACAACAGATAGGAACTCAAAAATTGGGGGAAAAACTTATCTTGGATTGAATGAAGAAACTCTGATTCAGTTTCAGGAATCACAACATAACGAGCTTCAACTTTTCTCCTTCTATCTGATTAACGCAACACACAGATTCTCAATCTCATGAGCTTCGGCTCTATTTCTTGCTCTGTATATCTATCTCTATCTCAGAATTTATAAGACATACAACATACATACTATATATAATCAATCTTAGCTAGCTTCTGAGATTACCTTCCTTCAACCTGAAGCTTCGTCGCTGCCTCAACTCGTTGATAGATGATGCTGCTGTTACTGCCGCTACTCTGTAGCTGTTCGGACAGCATAGGTCTAAGCAGACAGCCCACAATATTTGACCAAATTAAAAGCTTGAAGACTATGTTTAAATAATTAGTAATCTAGCTAGTAGGATTCTAGATAATACAACATAGCCCCTACACATTAATTGAGTTTACAAAATCAACATCCCCCTTAAACTCAATTGCCGCAGGTCTTCATTCCAAGCTGCCTCTTGAGGTTGCTGAATATATCGTGCTTCAGTGGCTTCGTAAAAATCTCAGCAATTTGACCGTGAGTCCTACAATAAACGCGCTCCACTTCATTCTTCTTTACGCGTCTTTATTAACAGTTATAGATTTAAACTCGCACTTACAAGTACAAATAGATGGATATTAAACTAATATGTATTTCAATCAAGTCAATTATATCTATAGATATGTACTATTTATTAAGAGTTATAGATTTTCCCATATCAATTAAAATTCGCACTTACAGGAGTAACTAGATTCTAACTTGCTTAGATTATGAAATTCATTCTATTTAGAAGGAGATGACTCATTTTATCAGACAGATTTTAGATATAAAATTATGCATGACTAGAATAATTTTGAATCGTCTAATTTTAGTTGTCTATTATTAATGCTTTTCCTAATTTTGCTTGGAGAAACTTACACCGAGGTAAAATAGATAAAGCATCTAATGAAACCGCAAGGGATGTGTTTAGAGACAACGCTTCTACACGTCACTGTACTATGTTATTTCTTTTTAGCAAGAGTTCATTAAAAGGGCCTTCAAGAATGGCGGAAAGCTCTTCTTGACAAACCATATCAAATAGATCTCTCATAATTTCTCAAAATTGTAAAAGTAATTGTATTCCTGTTCATTCCAGAGGCCAAAGAAAGAAAGAAAGTTAATTATATTATGGAGTTTGGAACAGGGAATGGAACTTCCAAAAACATTTTGAACAGAAGTGTCGGAAAGGTCTGGCTTCCACCAGTAATGAAAAAAGACTTCTGAGTTCTGTTCCATCTGTAAGCATTAAGAAAGTGCTTCAAACCAGGCAAGGTTATTCCATGTGCATGCTCAATCACCCTCGTTTCTTGCTAAGCATACTGACCTGTTAAAAAATGCACTGCAATTTTTTAAATGGGCAGCCTTCATGCTTTTTAATAGTGTATTGAGAGGTTTGGAAACGAGTGTAGAATAGGCATCATTGAATAGGTATTTTGATTTTAGTAACTACTGACAAAATTTGATAATTGATTGAATAGTTCACAGTTGATAGAAGCATACACACAAATTTCATAATTATACATGTAGACTAGGATACGTAAGTTTGAAATTGACAATGAGTTATATGTATTACCGAGAACTTGTGGGATGACCTTCCTGTCAAGTTGAAAGCCTTCTCTAAGCATGTTAAACAAAAAATCCTCCGTGTCTTTGTGCACCCTGCCAACTGTTGTGATATTAGGTGGAACTTCATCATTCCAAATCTGTGAAGCAGGAAACTCTTCTGAATTCAGCTTCAGTGGTTTAATTGGTTCACAAGATTTATTTCTAGGGGACCTGAACCGAGCATATTCTCTTCCAATGACACCTGGAACAGAACCAGCAGATGATGTGTCTTTCTTCTGCTTTGACTCGACAAGGTCTCCTTCTTCAAGATTTGACTTGTCAAACGATTTGTCTTCAGGACACTCCAAAGACCCCTGCACCATCACTCTCCAATTCATCCTTGGAAGTGCAATTAGAAGCACTAGACGTGCTTTGCTGATATTTGCACAAAATCTCACTGGTGACATATATGTCACCCTGTGCTTGACAATAAGCAGCAGCTATATCCTTAAGAGACGACACTGTTCCAAAGGCATCAAGTAACTGCTTGAGGACCTTCTCATCATAAAATTTTGGAATACCCAAGACAAGTGCCTCCGTTTTCACCCTTAAAGTCGGAAAATATAATAGGCATTAGTATTACATATTTCCAGATAAGAAAACATATTTCCATAAAGACTAAAATGTTTTGTGGATAATTATATTCTATTTCCCCAACAAGCCTTAATAAATGATGTAGGAACCTAATTGATACATAAACCAATCATAATTCCAACTAAAAAATATACGAACAGCGAAAAGAAGAAAAATCATGCTCATTTGATGAGACATGGGTAGCCAATGCCATATTCCCTACCCCTTTTCAACATTTAAAAACCATAACCTCATAAACTGCATTAAGTTTATCCATACAGCGCCTATAGCACTACTTCTATTATTTTCTCTTGCTTTCAGCTTTAAACATCCAGAATTGATCCGGTAAATACACTTTTCAGGTGAACATTGAAGATGTGAACAATATATGTGCATCAATACCAATTTGAGTAAACCATATACTAATAAATGTGTACGTATAGGTATAGGTAAATGTTCGTGATCAATTATTCCATATTTTGAACACCATGGTACAGCAAGACAACCTAATTCTCTAAAGAAGAAACACTGAACATAATGACCAAGTTTCAAATCATTAACCCAATGCCATATATTCTTACACTTCACAAAATTTGAAAATCATTACCACGCACAGACAAGATTTAGTTTCCCATTGTCACCTAGAATATGATATATCTATGTAGTTAAACAAACAAGTTAGCAAAAAACAATCCTATCATCGATTGTTCTATAGTTAGAACAAATTAGAACTCCATGTTATCTCATCTTAATTCCCAATTGACACTCTACCATGTCCGAGTAAGCTAATTTTATATCCGTTCTCTACATCGTCTCTTTGATCGCTTCCCCTTTCAGTCTTGTTCTCGACTCACACTCGTGGACTTTCTTTTGATACTATGATCTCACTGGAAAACCCTAATTATGAATTTCATCTCTTGTTGAACCGGTTCCTGATCCGAAATTTCTGTTTGCATTGTCCCTGGATCAACCAAAGGTCTGCGTCTGATGTGATTTTACTAAGGAAAACAGTCCTGACTCCTGAGTACCTGATACAGTTACATCAGGTTAAGCGTTTGTTCTCTAGAGAATTTTGTTGTGTATGGTGTTCTAATTATAGAACAATCAATGATAGGATTGTTTTTTGCTAAGTTGTTTAACTACATAGATATATCATATACTAGGTGACAATGGGAAACTTAATCTTGTCTATTCGTGGTAATGATTTTCAAAATTTTTCTAAGTGTAAGAATATATGGCATTGGGTTAATGATTTGAAGCTTGGTTATTATGTTCAGTGTTTGTTCTTTGGAGAATTAGTTTCTATTGCTGTACCATGGTGTTCAAAATATGGAATAATTGATCATGAACATTTACCAATACGTACACATATATTAGTATATGGTTTACTCAAATTGGTTTTGATACACCTATATTGTTGTTCACATCTTCAATGTTGACCTGAAAATTGAATTTATGAGATACATTCTGGATGTAAAAAGCTGAAGGCATGAGAAATTAATGGAAGTAGTGGGATGTATGGATAAACTTAATGCAGTTTGTGTTTTCAAATGCTGAAAAGGTGTAGGAATGTGGCATTGGCTACCCATGTCTCATTAAATGAGCACTATTTCTCTTCTTTTCGCTATTCATACTTCCTCCATAACCTCTCTTTCTCTACGTTTTTCTTTCTGGGACACTTCTCTTTCTCTACATTTCCTTTTTTGGCATGTTTGTTTACACCAAAAAGTCTCGTCTGCCCTTAATCCACCCGATCCCACCTGCTCACTTAATACCATTAACCCTACCCCTCCTCTCACAACCACACAATTTGATTTAGACTCATCTCCTTCTCGATAACTTCAAGCCCCTCTGGTGCCCTACCGTCGTCGTCGAAACCACTCCCCACACCACCGCCTCCCTGCAACGCCACCTCAAATCCCCAAACCCCGAATTCGACGGAACCCAGAAAACCCCTCTCGAACAATTCGACGCCCAAGCCTTCACTTCCAGATCCGGCATTTCAGCTTTCTCCGACGCCATCGCCGGAAACGAGAAGCCCCGTTTGTCCCCCGCCGGCGAAACATTCATTTAAAGGCTCCATCACCATCCGCCACCACCGCTGCTCCATCACAGTTCGCCTCAATCAGATCGAAGGCGAATCAGAGGTTCCTCCCCGTCCGTCGTCCTCTCCGTCTCCGTCGAAGGTGAATCACAGCAACATCAGCCCTCTCTTCTCCTGCTTTTTCTTCTCCTTCTCTTCTTCTCTTCTATGGTTTCTTCCTCTTCCTCTTCCTCTCTAATTCAGATTTCTAAACATTTAGATCTGTATTTTGTGAAGATTTTTTAGACTTTAGATCTGTATATTGTGTTCTCTTTTGTTGTTGCTGCTTCTGTTGTTATTGTCGTTGGCTGTGATGGTGGCTGTGGTAGTGGTGTTGTTGTTGTGAAGAGGGCAGGCAGAGAGAGAGAGAGTGTAGAGAGGGAGAGGAGGTAGAAGGAAATAAAACAACTGGTGAGGGAAAAAATGGAAATAACCCAACTTTCTTAATCCGCGCGCCTATTCTCTCTGATGAGAAAGATAGGTGACGGAGGAAGTATATTTTTTTAGTTGGAAGTATGATATTGGTTAATCCATCAGTTAGGTTCCTCCATCATTTATTGAGGCTTGTTGGGGGAAATAGAATATAATTATCCCTAAAACATTTCCGTCTTTATGGAAATATGTTTTCTTATCTTGAAATGTATACTAAAGCCTATTATATTGTCTGACTTTAAGGGTGAAAATGGAAGCACCTGCCTTGGGTTTTCCAAAATTTTATGATGAGAAGGTCCTCAAGCAGTTACTTGAGCCTTTGGAACAGTGTCGTCTCTTAAGGATATAGCTGCTGCTTATTGTCAAGCACAGGGTGACATATATGTAGCCAGTGAGATTTTGTGCAAATATCAGGGAAGCACGTCTAGTGCTTCTAATTGCAGTTCCAAGGATGAATTGGAGAACAATAGTGCGTCTTCGGAGTGTCCTGAAGAGAAATGGTTTGACAAGTTAAATCTTGAAGAAGGAGATCTTGTTGAGTCAAAGCAGAAGAAATACAGAGCATCTGCTGGTTCTGTTTCAGGTGTCATTGGAAGAGAATATGCTCGGTTCAGGTCCTCTAGAAATGAATCTTGTGAACCAATTAAACTGCTGAAGCTGAATTCAGAAGAGTTTCCTCCTTCACAGATTTGGAATGATGAAGTTCAACCTAATATCACAACAGTTGGCAGTGTGCACAAAGACACTGAGGAGTTTTTGGTTAACATGCTCAGAGAAGGCTTTCAACTTGACAGGAAGGTCATCCCACAAGTTCTTGGTAATGCATTTAACTCAATGTCATTTTCAAATTTACCTGTCCTAACACTTGTTAATATGAAATTTGTGTGTATGCTTCTATCAATTTATGTACTTTTCAATCCATTATTAAATTTTTGTCAATAGTTACTAAACATTAAAATACCTATTCAATGATGCCTATTCTACACTTGTTCAAATTTGAGGATGTCGAGATCAAAGTCCAAACCTCTCATTACACTATCAAAAAAGCATGAAGGCTACCATTTTGAACATTTGTGGTGCAATTTTTAACAGATCAGTCCTGTAAAAGTCTCTGGGAAAATGATTGTTTAGAGGTGAACGGCCAAATCATGGTATCTATTATGAAGTCCTGATAACGGGAGGTACTTTTCTGTTTCTGTTATTGTCAGAATATGAGGCTCATATATGATACACAGTATGATTTGCAAAAAACATGGGTGATTGACCATGCACATGGAAGGACATCGCCTGGTTTTAAGCACTTTCTTACTGCTCACTGATGGACCAGAAGTGATGGACCAGAAGTGAGAAGTCTTTGTTGGTTCTGATGGGAGCGAGAGTGCGAGACCTTTCTGACACTACTGTTCAAAATGTTTTTGGAAGTTCCATTTCCTGTTCCAAACCTTAAAATTGATTAGGTAACTAAAGAAATCACATGGCGTTGGTTAATGAAATTTATCAATGTTTTAGTTAGCAGACATGAAATTCAATTATCAGGGTCGTTCATTCCGCTGCAATCAAGGTCATAGTCGCTTGTCAGTGGAATGTATTTAAATGGTTCTTATATTGCCTACGATGATCGTCTTTTGAAGGAGAATACAGACTACTTCTTGGCACATTAGCGAGTAATCCTCTATCTGCTTACTTGTGGTATTAGTGGTTCCATGTAAGGGGTTCATGATGGTCATGGTTCTGTACACATCAAATATCACCTTAGTCAAACTCTACTTGTATCTGATTGGTTGTTCTGATGAAAACTAGTATGTTTATTACTTAATTATTATTGTCGCTGTATATCGTTCTAATGATGGTTTTATTGCTGTTATGTATATATTTTTTATGGTTCTTCATTGGTTTATACTTTTGCGCTGGTGTTCGTATTAGATGTTAATCTTTGTGGTTCTATATGTAACTAAGTGAAATAGACTTATTTTCCGGACCTTGTTCTTTTGGGGTTCAGTTATAAGGGACTCACCATATGGCATGGTTTCATGTTTACTTGCAGGACTTTGTGGTTATGATGCTGTAAAGGTGAGTTTATTTTCACTTGCTTGTTCATGGTGTTCCTTTCAAAGTCCACACCCTGTGTTTTAGGCTTTTGAGTTGGCCCTTGAGTTTTAATAAGTGTACATAACTTATAATTTGTATCGACCTGAGTTTGCTTGAAAATAGTTGTAGGTTAACTTAAATCTAATATCTCTTTTCGGTTGCTACTTGATAAGTTATCTTTGTCAACTGTCACGAATCTTATTATTCTAAAATCGTATTTTTGTAATTGGTTCGCACGCTTCCCTCTTCTCATGTGTGTTTGGGATAATCTTAAACAACATGATTACAAGCAACTCATGGTTCCTGATTCTTCTGATATTGATACTGCTTGCACATGCCGAAAGCATCATCTAGTTAATATTGACTCCCATTGGTGCCATTTTCAAATTTTATAATTTTAGAAACAGTTTTATTCTTGCCTTGCATGTTGTTTAATTTTCTTCTTTCATGGAGTCTAGAATAGGTTGATACTAGTAAATCTCACAAAGTGGCCTCATTCTATTTTGCCTGATAATGCAATGGAAAATTATTATATCCCCTCCCTCTAAACGATGCTTTAATTTTTATTCTTAATGAGATTATGTTGTTTTGATGAATCATTAAAGAATTTCCCTATGCAATCCTTAGCAGTGCTACATCCTGGGTGATGTTAGCTAGTAAGATTCAATAGGTGGTTGACATGATCATCTATGTTTGATTGGTTGTTTTATTGGATGTTAGATCGGAGACAATAAGGAGAATAATTGTAATGCTTAAGAAAAAGTGAGAGACTACATCTGTTTATATATACTAGAGAAGCTAGTAGAAGCTAAGTCTAATACGAGTATGCGCCTTCGTGAGATAGTCTGCCAATTGATTGGCGGAAGAAACATGCGACACACGCAGACCACCAGCCTGAACTTGTTCACGAACAAAATGAAAATCAAGTGCAAGAAATCCATATGAGAGCGAAACATATGATTGGTGCTCAAATAAGTAGCGCCAATATTATCACAATAGATAGTCGGTGTTGAGGAAGCAAATATCCCAGGCTCAGACAGGAGAATTGAAACCCATCGGATCTTTGTGGAAGCAGTAGCAACAACACGATATTCAGCTTCAGTAGAGGATCGAGCGACAGGCCGCTGTTTCTTGGAGGTTCAAGATACTGGAGAACTGTCAAGGAACACAATATACCCATAGGTGGAGGAAATATCATCTTCCTAGTCAACATTTGAAAAGTCAAAAAGAGAGCAAAGACAACGTCGAAGTAGAAGTCCCAAATCAGAGGTGCCTTTCAAATACCAGATGCTTGAGAGAGAACAGAGCTGAGAAGGCGTTGAACTTGGCTCGCATCGGAGCCTGTAATAATATCATCCACATAAACAATCAGATAAAGTGTGGCACCGTTCTAATAAAAGATGAATAAGGATGCGCCAGCTCTCGAATTCGATAAACCTTGTTGGAGTAAGAAAGTGTGCAACTCTGAGTACCACACATGTGGGGCATGCTTAAGGCCATAAAGAGCTTTCTTAAGATTGCAAACATAATCCGGACAATCCTAATCAACAAACAAACCATAAGAAAATTCCCATAAAGAGTACCCTGAAGAAAAACATTGTTAATACCAAGCTACTTAATGGCCCACTGACGCCACAGAGAGAATGAGGCAAATGGCGGCAGACTTAGCAACCGGGCTAAAAGTCTCTGCATAATTAATTCCTGGACGTTGATGAAAGCCTTTGGTCACCAACGAGCATTGTACCGATCGACTGAGCCACAAGGATGACACTTAATACGAAAAACCCACTTTCACCCCACAAGGTTTTAGTGGCACAAGGAGGTACGTGATCCCAAGTTTGGCTTGTAAGAAGTGTTTTCAGTTCATCCGTCTTGGTAGAGCGCCAAATGGGATATTTGAGAGCCTGGGTTACAGTGTTTGGTTCGATGTCACACGAACCACTGGGAGATGGAGGCTCGATCGAGTGGCTAGATTTTGACCCAGTGACTGTTGGGTGGTTAGACTCCATGGTTGTTTGTGTAGATGGGGCAGGAGGAGGCTCGGGTGAGGAGGTAGCCTGCGGAGTGGGAGCGAACGCCGCAGTACGACACACAAAGTGCTTTGGAAAGGTGGGGAAGAGGGTCGTGTAGACGCCGGTGTAGAGGGGACTTCAGTGGAAGACGACGCAGGTGAACCTGTGATTGTATTAGGAGGATCGAAAGCCGACGAAGATGGGGAAGAAGACGGGGAGACAACTGGAGGTGACTGGGCTGCCGAGGCCGAGGAAGGAGACAGAAGTATGGTGGTGAGCAGAACGAACCGGTCCGATGAAGTAATGAGAGACACGAGGTGTAAAGAAAAGCTTGAAACAGAAAGAAGGTTTCAACAAACTTAACAATGACGTGAGAAATATAAGCGATGATAGGTGAATCGAGACAAAGGTACCCACTTTGGGTTAACGAATAGCCAAGAAACACCCACCGACCGGTCATCTAGTTTTTTAGAGGTATAAGGGCGCAACCATGGATAACATAGACAACTAAAGTGGGTGTTTCTTGGCTATTCATTAACCAAAGTGGGTAGCTTTACTGGGAGACGATTAATAAGATAGACCGCGGTTGAAAAGGCATATGAAATTAGGAGACTGGGACAGATGCATGAGAAATTTTTGTTTGCTCTTAGAGCAAATGATGTGGATTTGCTCTAACACACGTCAGGAAGAAAGAGAATGAGTGGCAGACAAAAGAAAGTGGATTTCCTACATGTTCCTGACGTGTCCTGAGATGTATTGATTAAAGCACCACGTCATATTTGCTCTTGGAGCAAGCAATAATTACTCCAGATGCATGGTGTGAAAGAGCTAGACCGGTCTCGACAATATGTTGATGTTGATGCTCAGAAAACCATTATGTTCAGGCGTATGAGGGGTGTAGTAAGATGAGTAATGCCATGAGCAGAAGGAAACAAACGAAGTGGTAAGTACTCGGCCCCCTTGTCAGAGTATATGGTTTTGATTGGAAGGAAAAAGTATTTTTCAACAAGAGTCCGAAAGCGAAAGAAACTTTCATGAACTTTAGACGTACGTTTCATGAAGTAAATCCAGACATAGCGAGTGAAGTGATCAACGAAAATAACATAATACTTCATTCCATCACGAGAAAAGATATGGGAGGTCCATAAATAAGAAAAGACTAGTTCCAGTGGCCGAGATGACCTAAGACTGAAATCGAAAAAAGCTAATTTGTGACTCTTCGTGCACCCGCACCCATTACAAGACTGGAAACTAGAGCTAGAACTAAGTGGAAGAGAAAACATTGAGACAATGGGTGAACGGGATGGCCAAGACGATGATGCCAAACGACAACGAATGGAATGGATTGAGAGACAAATGCCAGTGAAGAGATGGATGGGGAAGCTGGCCACTCCATTCTTAAGTGGTCCGGTCAGAAGGGGCGCCCCCATAGTACAATCCTTTAAGACAAAACCAGAAAAGAATAATTCAGTGATAAGGTTGTTAGAAGAACAAAGTTTAGATACAGAGATTAGGTTCTTTTAATGGAGGGAACACAAAGAACATTAGATAATAAAAAAGTTACGAGAGTGAGGAGAGTGACATCGAACAAGTATGAGTGATGGGCAGAGGTGTGCCATCACCAATCATAACATCATCGGAGGTGCTGATATGGCTAATGCAAGTAGAGATTGTCCAGATCAGATGCAATGTGATGAGTGACCCAAATGTCAAGAAGCCAGGTCGGTAGAACTGCACATGAACCAAGAGCCACGGTTGTAACACGTGCCCATGGGGGCCATTTTGACGATCTCTGATAGCAGGTGGTGTAGATTGCGGACGGGGTATTGTCGGACTAGAGGGATAGTCTCCGGACTGCTACAACATCCATCCAAACTGAGGACAAGCATGGATGCGGTGACCCCGAACCTCAGATCTCTGACAAAGGCCAAGAAAAGGCCGAGGCAGAGGGCGGGAAAAATTCTACCAGACAGACGGTCCATACTGTGTATAAGAAGCTGTCGTCGATGGGGCATCAAGGACAGAAGGGGCAGGGGTCGGTAAGTGAGGCTGTACACGGCCGCAACCTCGACCCTTCCCGGTCGGACCAAAAGATGCATGAGCAGAGGCTGGAGTGGAAAGATCATTTGCAGAGTTTGGTTTGTTCAATGACAGCTCCTTGTGAGTGATATTCTCAAATAATTCCTCAGATCCAATATCTGTTTCGCGAGCTTTAATGGCCTCGACTACATGAGCATATGCGTCATTTTGGCCGCCAAGAATACTTTCAATCAAATCAGACTCATCCATAGGTTTTCCAAGTAGAGCAGGTTCATTCGCCTTCTGTTTGACAAAGTCCATAAAGTTAGAAATTGTCTGGTTGCCTTGGAGTGGTCGAAGTAGCAGTTTCAGTGCTGGCTTATTTGTTTCAGTACAGGCTATTTTCTTTCCGGTTGCGGCTGGGTCAGCATCTTGAGGAGGTTGTGTCGGTGCAGTAATGTTGACCGTTTTCACTCGTGGAGGAGGTGGATGTGTGCCATCAACATAGTGCATGAGGCCATGACCGCGAAGAGCGGATTTTACTTGGAGCTTCCAGACCAGAAAGTTATTAAGTTGAAGTTTGTGAGCGTTGGGGCGGACTTGAATGAAGATCAGTGCATACTTGGGGTTGTTAGGGTTTGATATAGTGGGGGGTAAGGGACGACATGTCTTGCAGAAGAGAAGAATTTGTTATTTTAGGGTTCTGTGAACATTAACGTGAACAATGCCATGAACAGTAATCGTGAACAGTACTCTTGAACAGCAGATCTTTGTGATTGAGAAGACGACGACGTTGTCCGACCGTGTGATGATCACAGAGAGAGAAGAAAACCAACTGGTATTTTGCCGTCAGGTTTTTGGAGAAGGTGCCGATGTTTGATCGCGCAGGTTAGGATTCCTGCGCCTGCTCTGATACCATGTTAGATCAGAGACAATAAGGAGAATTATTGTATTTCTTAAGAAATAATGAGAGACTAAATCTGTTTATACGACTACTAGAGAAGCTACTAGAAGCTAAGTCAAGGTAATTGCTATTTAGTCCTTATAGTTCGTATATTGGATTTCTAGGGGGTTGATTGTGGACAGAGAGAGGTGACAGTAAGTCAAAATTTGATGATTGAAGACATGTGTTGTGGTGGCACTGCCGGCCGCGGGGTATAAACAATGTAACAGAGAGAACCTAGAAAACCTAGCATCTCCGATGATATGATTTCCTGATCTCTAGCACTAAGCTCCCTTCATGTCTTGGATGGCATGATCTCCTGGTCCAGAGTATTAAGCTTTCTCTCTGTCAACTTCTCTTAATCATATAGTAGTCAATTCCCTCTCTAAACATTTCATCTTCCATAAATTCAGAAAGTTCCCTCAGATGGTGAAGATCTGGTTGGTGATTTTGTGCCCCTTCAGATGCGAAGGCCTATAAAGAGAAGGGAGTGATGGCATATTAAGAAGACGAAGAGAGGAACTTATTTATTGGGAGAGAGAGAGAGTGAGTGTTTGCTTTGATTAGAATTAGTGTACCCCTCAACTCCGCATCAGAAACCATGCTGCTTCCGAGATGGGAATAGCCGGGACTTGGTATTTCCGCAACTGAAAACATGAAACAAAATTAAGGGACAGAAATTAGTTCAACTAATTAGCAATTTTGGTCTGGAAAAATGTCGTCGCAAGATGAAGCTTGGTGCTTTGAGTCAGGAGATCACGCATTAGAGATGCGAAATGGAGGGATGTCCTCGCTGTTTCTTATCTTCTTCATTTATTGTATTTTGCTCATCATGTTTTACCCTTGTCTCCGTTTCTGCCTGACAAACTTTGTAAAGGTATGCCTTGTTCTTTAAATTCATATTCCTCAACAACAGGTAAAATGAAAGTCCAAAAATCTCACAGATTGTAATTTCGAGCTTAAAATCGGAATTCCAGAATTGGAGCAAGAATATAGATTCTGGAGATGGATATAATGGCAAACGTGAATTACTTTATTTATAAGATGCTTACAGAGGGGGGGGGGGGGTTAAGATTTGCATTTCAATTGATTTCTTTTTGTTATGTTTTCTGAATCTGTGGATTTTGCTAGAGGAACTAATAAAAGGAGTTGAGGTACTTGAGGATCTCCAATGGCCATACAATCAGGAGAGAGATGGGTTGAAGTAGTCGGAAAAATGAAGGAGACGATGACAGAAGTGAGAAGTAGAAGAGGAGAATTGAGAAG
Source organism: Linanthus parryae (assembly GCA_023055425.1). Lineage (NCBI taxonomy): Eukaryota > Viridiplantae > Streptophyta > Magnoliopsida > Ericales > Polemoniaceae > Linanthus > Linanthus parryae. The sequence goes on along the minus strand of JALGPY010000009.1, from coordinate 29,495,893 downwards.
GTGGATGGGGGTGGGGGAGAGAGAAGAGGGGAGAGGAAAAGGTATACAGGCAGTATCGTACATTCTCAAATTTATCCCTGAAAAGTAATTAATCTTATTGGAAAGTTGAAAAAAAGGAGAAGATAGTAAAGAAGACTTCCAAGAGTAAGCTCTATTGTAGTCATTGCCTGTCTCCTTAAATAGTTGAAGCACCAAAGTATGACCATAACATGCGATAGAGGGAGTAGATATAATTTGATTATGTGAAGATGCTAAGACTCCTTAAATACTATTTACACGTTTGAGTCCGATATTTTTAAATGCAGCTTTGATTAATTGCGGAAGTGTTGTAAAATATTACTCCCTCCGTCCAGAAATTGAAGTCCAGTATTCCATGTTTGGCTGTCCAAAAATTAAAGTCAACTTTCAGTCTTCGCCAAATATGTTTATTCCCTTTCCTACTTTTTAATCTTGTATCAGCTCCTCTTAACAGTCTCCAGAGAGATATACGGACATGCCATCTTTCCCAAGCCTAGATGAAACTCAAAGCATGAATTCTCGTAGAAGGTATGTTTCTTTTACTGGTGATTGTTTTCATCAGTTCTAGAATCTCTATTTTGCTTTAATGAATATGATAATTCCTCTTCATTTCATTTCATTTCATGAAAAACAATTTGGTTAAACTATGCAGTGACAAAGAAAAGACTAAATCTGGAAATGGATCATCCAGAACGAACAAGGGCAGGAACAGTCTCCAGCAGCAGGTGCTGCTACAATCATTGTTCAAGGTTCCTGACAGATTTGAAGAAGCACCAAGAAAGGTTCTGCCAACTAAACCATTTACAGGATCAAGTGGATCTGTTAAAGTTGTTACTGAGCCATTTACACTTCCTGTAACTGGACGTGGAACGCCAGTGGTCAAACTTACAGCTCCAACAGGTGGTAGTACTTATCTTAACATGGCATAAGACTACTTTTGCGAAGACTTGATAAAATTATTGTTTGTCATTGTCTGTGCATTGTTTTGGCTTTTCGACATTCCTTGGCTTTTGGATGGATCCAGCTCTCAGTTTTAAATTATCTGCTGATGCTTATTAAATTTGTAAGAGCACTAAATGAGTGTCATGTTTTTTCTTTTTAGGTGAAAATTTGACTAGGCAAATGATGCTGAAACACGTTAATCTTTTCACATTGTTGTAGAGTAATCTTAACTCTACAACACTATGAAAAGAACAAGTTTCGGTATTGTTTTGCTAATCAAATCGTCACCTCAAAATGGTTGAAAAAAGTAGTAGGACATCCTTTTTGGGACGGAGGTAGTACATCTTTCTGAACGTATGGAGCATAATTGTTTGGCAAGCAATAGCTCTTATGAAATTAGTACAGATGATTTTCTCATGGAGCCTTGTATCGTTTACGCTTCCTAGAACATGTCCTTTTATTGATGTAGGATATGGAACAACTTTATCTGCAGTGATGTTTCTGTATTTTTATGGCTAAAACATAAGTCAAATAGGAAATGCAATTTGCTTTTTCAAGTTTCACTCTCTTATGAAAAATTGTTGTAGACAACTACCCGGAAAACTAGACTGTTTATTACGTATATTTACAGCAATGTCAGAGAGTAGCTTTGGCTGGAAGTACATATCTTAATAAGCTATGTACTTATTCACTAATGCTTTCATTAATGGTGTGGTTTACTGTCTCTATGAGCTTCCGAAAATTAAATCAAAACTTTACATCTGGGGAATTTCTTTGGTTATGATGTATTACAGTATTTTGTTTAGAAAAGTATGCCTGACAACAAAACGAACGTTGTTTCTCAGAAGTCATACATCTTTAGTAGAAATTTTAAGTTAGGTTCTTACAGGATTGCATTTTCTTTGTAATGGAGTTTCTTTTTTATATGTGCAAGTTGCTCTTTGAACAGATGCCGAAGAGGATGATGGTAGCTATCAGCTCCTACGGAAAGCTGTAAAGGAATATTGGAGGACAATGACACAATATTGCAAAGTTGTAAGTGCTTGTTCGAATTTATATCAGCATGGAAATTTATGATTCTATTTTTTTTACTTATAAAGAAAAGGAAAATTATCAAGTATTTGGGTTTAATCATCCAGTGCTCTTGTACCTCGGTAACTGAACAGTTACCTGGGCTGGAAGTATGATAGAGCTTTCTGTTGCTTAACAGGCTGTTGATGCATTTGCTGAAGGAGATTATAAACGTGGCAACAAAAGTCTGGAAGAGGTACGTCTTTACTTTGGGGTAGTGATTTGCAAATATATATGTGCCTTACGATAAAATATGGTTAATGGTCCCCCAAAAGAAATATGGCTTACTATTTTCAAGCAAAAAGATACTTCTGCAAAAATGTGAAAAGAGATAATGAGCGGAAGTGAGAATCTGCCAATTTGAATGAGTGTGAGGTTGAAATGGTGGTGATCCGAGGCTAAAAGTCAATAAACTAACAACATTCAAAAAGACATTTTGAGGATTTTTTTATTTTTTTTATTTTAGTGTATAGATAGTTATGACAGCAGTTGAAACAGTTAAATAAGAATACTATTTGTTCATCAATAAAATATACTTTTCCATCCTTAATAGAATCTTTTTATTAATGCATTATATTCTTTCATGTTTCGAAGTTGTGGAGCCGAGTGTCAATTGAATTATTATAAATTATGAAGATATCATGTACATCTTCATGACTATCACGAGTACTGAGAAAATGGAAGCATTTCATATCATGTCCATCTTCAATGACTATCATGAATACTGAAAAAATTGAGGCATTTTCATGTGACCATGCAATGAATAAATAACTTGTTCAACTACTCATGATCAGAAGTTTGCATTTTAAAGGAGAAACACCGTAACAGAAGACCGCTTCATATACACATTAACAAGAAGATTCCACCAGGCTTGTTGGTTGGCATGATTTTCTATCAGTAGGACCGAAATGCTTGTTAGCAGACAAATACTTGGCATGAAAATGAAATTGCTTCATTGAATAAACAAGAGAAACTTTGCAGTCTTAAGAAGTTTAGTTCATACAGTCAGAGTATGAACTAAACTTTGGGAATAAGTTCAGAAAGCACCATGTCTTTCTTTCTTTTCAGCATAAAATTCCACTGAAATTATTTCAGTATCTTATTGGTATTTGCAAATTGTTTTATTGGAGAGCATTTTTATCAACATGAAAGAGCCTCATTGTAGATTTCGTTAATTATCTTAATGGGTTTCTCTTGTACCCTCCCCTATCATTGTTTTCATCCAGCGACGTAAAGTCGTAAACACTACCTTTTGGATATTATGCACTGGAAGTGATATATGTTTCTGTTCATTTGATTTCAGTATATCTCCACATGCTTACTTTTTGAGAATTCAGTTGCCCCTGTTGTGTTAGCTCTTAACATCAAGTAAAATCCTTGTCTTACATTTTTTGTGGGATTGTCTAGGGACGTTTTTTCCAAAACAAAGCCCGAGAGGCAGATGATGAATCTGCACAGAAGTTTCTAGCAACCAAGTAAATGCACATCAGGCTTTATCTTTTCTATTATTGTCATATTTGAAGCATGGAATCATAGTTCCATACATTCCGTACACCATTCACTAAGAATTGAAATAATCAAATTAACATCCTCGCAGAGAGAATGAAATGTTGTCTCTTGATCTGCTTGAATATGATCCGGAAGGTGCTATACGCTTACTGAAAGTTCAATTCAAACTTCTTTCTGGCCTCTCAGGTAGGTCGTTCACCCTTAAATAATTTGGTCCTTGTGAGTTGAAATGACATGGTTCTTATATCTTGGCTACGCCAGATCTTCCGTGGCTCAAACTCATAATAGGGACCGGCTCCGCGGAGAAAAATGAAAGGGATCGGAAACGAAAGGTATGCTTTTGGTCCTCCAGTTTTGTGTCGAACTCTACTATATCTTACAAATTTCTGCTCCTGTTGTCTCCTTGTGATACTTTGTTAGACTTAAAGCCACGAGTTAAGATATTTGCATTATCATTTACGGCATACGAAGAATAATAAGAAACTATGATGCATTGGAACTCCATGTAGGGTGATGTCCCCATCCCAGTAACGTCTCGAACTTTGGAATTCCCCATTCCGGTAAAAGTAATGGCTCCTGAACTTATGAGGAACTTCCCGGGGACGCGTTCCCCCATATTTCAAAAAGTCTTGGTTAAAAATAACACTCGGGTGTCTTTAAATTTAAAAAGATTTTAGATGTTACTTGTAAATAAAATATGATGTATATTATTAATCCTATCAAGGTCTCCATCCCGATCCAAACTCTAGCGGCCTGTACTAGAAACCGATTTGCATACTTTCAACAGTCGCGGACAACCACAAAGACTTTGACGACCTCAAATTTCTCAAGTACCTCCACATGTTTATTGTGTAGGTAAAGTGTTCTTGTATTGATCTTATTTTTTTATTTATCTTAATTATCATCATATAATGGACACTAAATCTACTTGCAAAATGTATTTTGGGACACAAAACCCCCTTCAAGTGGAGCCTTCTAGTGGACCAGTTATTAGGTACTCCGCAGTAAATGACGTGTTGGTGCTCTAATTATAACTTGTCATTCCCTGTATAAGCTGGAGTACGACACGTCATTTACTCTGGAGTACGTAACAGTACTTGTGACTTGTTAGGGAAGTCCTCTGCAGAGTCCAATATAAGACTTCACAAAGGAGATGAAGCTGAAGGTCTTTTTAAGATTGGGAAAGTGTCTTAAACTTTAAATCCTCCGACTAGCTTCCTCCGGTGACCTAAATATTTCTCTGGTCATCCCATTTATAACATCATTTTATGCAGTTAGACCTTGATGTATAAGGTAAACAATTGGAACAGGGTGTTATGTGTTGTGATAAACGGATAGTTCCTCCTATGATGTGGATAGTGGCGATGGCCTGCAGTTCGTTACTGAAGTACCTGGCCCTGCTTTTTATTTTTTTATTTATTTTACAAAAAAACCAATGCCATGTTACATGCTGTATCACTTCATGAATTTGTCCATCTTATGGCTGGGAAATTGTGGGTGCAGCTCACGAAGTTCCTAAAGAGAGAATCCATTACTTGGACGGAGGAGAATGATGGTCGTATACTAGTAATACCAATGTCCCAAATCGATCGAAAGCAGTTGAGCTTTTACCAAAAACAGGATCAATAGACTGGAGAGCTGTTTCCATCAAGAACTCATTGTATCTAGACGTTTACATCTTTTGATCCCGTTTTTTAAAAGGAACAATTGATGGGTAAAAGCAGACTTCAAATGGGAAAAATTCACAAAGGAACAACGTGCACGTTGCAATGTTTTTGCTGTGATTGTGTTGGGACCGCGACTATCCAAAATATTATCGTTACTATATAACTTACTAAATAAAAAATGTGGGCTGCTACAAGTTTGCAGAGATTTATCGAGGTTCTGGTTCCCTGCTTGACCACGCAGGGAATTTTTTGCTGAATCATTTTGTCCATGACTTTTTTTTTTTTTTTTTTTTTTTTTTATGAGTGACTAGTATTATTCTGCTTGTGACCGGATAGTGGCAACTAGGCCTGTCAATGGGCCGGTTCAAACTCCGAACCAACCACTCTATACCCGACCCGACCCGCCCAAATAAAATTAGAACCAGACCATATCGGTTTTGGACCCACCAAACCAAAAAAACAGTGGTTCCGAATCATTGACCCAAAGTGTCATTTCAAAACCCAAAAAAATAGGTGCAGACCCAAAACTCTTTGGCCGAGTTTGGCAAAGCCACATTAAATAACAGAGGAATTGTTCAAAATATGAATTTTGAAATGGACTTTTTCGCCAGAGGACCAGGATCGGGGGAAGGCTAGCAAGATCCAAGTGGAGACTGAAGGAATCCGAGTGGAGGTTTTGCTACACGTGCCAACCCGTGGTTCGCCACTAACAAATTTATAATGTTATTAACCGAATTTTGGGTGGAAACATCGGATCTTATCATCATTTTTTGCGATCATACAACTGATTAATAATGTTAGATTAATTCCCAAATCCGACATATTACCATACCGGATTCGGCTGACCCAAATTAATCCCGGAAAATCTAGTTCATCCAAACGGATCAGATTAAAATTCAAAATTTCATTAATCTATCTAATAATCCAGCTTTGCCAAACTAAGCCATTGACTAAGAGAAAACTAACTCATGCCCACTCTCCCTATTCTCTCTCTGTAGATCTCTCCTCATCTCTCGGTTCTCAGCGTGTGTGTGTGTGTGTCTCTCTCTCTTTCCCAGATCTCGATCTCTAGCGAATCAAATATGTTGATCATAATTTCTCTTTCTCTCTCTCTCTCTCTCTCTCTCTCTCTCTCTCTCCAAGTCTCATATATTCTTTTGGATCTTGTGCATTGATGAATTGCATATGTTTGAAGCTTCAAGATCATAGAGTTTGTCCAAGAGATGGCACTCGATTTCTCTCTGTCTCTTTCAGAGTGCGATTCTTATTTCAGTAATTAGTCGTAGGTTGAATTAGGTCTGAGGTTGAAATTTCTCACTCTCGATATTTCTCCCACGGTGACTGTTGGAATTGTGCCCTAGAAGCAATCAATTTGTCGTGACTTTTATATGGTCTTACTATTCATTGTGCTATCGATATGGAGATATGTTAACATGCATAAAGTTCTTAGAATATAAATGTTATATTCTTAAATATCCCTAGTCCATTATATTGATTAATATGACGATCACTATAGACTAGTATGTGGGTAGATTGATATGGAGGTATCAAGTCTAACACATGGGTATACATTAAGAGTAATATCATACTGGATTAACCCACCACGAGAAGGCTACATACAAATTATGTTAACGTCACAAGTGCTTCTCGTAATGCTAATGGTGTTGTAATCCTTATACTTGAAGTCACTAGATACTCTAGTTGTGAAATATCATGTTTTTGATATTATCAAAGTTACACCGTAACTGGGTAGTTATAAAGATAGTAATCAGGGAAGCAAGACGAGAGATGGTAGTGATGTAGAGAGTATTTTTCCATCCCACATAATGGGAGCACATATCCATGGGCCACTCGAGGGATGGTTCTTATAGAATGTCTGGCCAGACTCAAATAAGTCAATATGGGAGATTGATGTTATCTGCATGGATAAGCATATTCACAAAGATAAATAAGAGAGTAAGGAGAGAGACACAAAGAGGCGTCCCTACCCCGTGCGCCCCATGGCAATCGGCCACCTTGTGGCGCACGGATCCATGCTCCGTTTTGCGTGATCCTTCTACCTCCTTCTTTGCGTAGCTGGAACTAGACGTGGAAGAGGAATCCAGCTTGAAATTTTAGGTGTGGATACTCGTAGAGACAAAGACACAATTCTTCGTAGTGATCACAAAACTAAGGTACAAAAACGTTCTTCCTTTATCATGTTATGAAAAGCTTGCATGCGATCCGTGGAGGGATTTGATAAGGATTCATTTTATTATTCCGCTGCGTCACCTGCATCAAAACCCTACAGTGGTGTCAGAGCGACATGTCTGAGCACATAACATGATTTTATGTGTTACGATTTATCAGTTGAACACTATTTTTACACTTTTTGATGAAAAACTGAAGTTAAGAAAATGATGCAAATTGAATTATTTATTGGATATTTAATATAATGAAGTCCTTAGATTTACAATTGCGTTGTTTATCTTACATATTCCTAGTCCATTATAATGATTAATAGGACAATCATCTATAGACTAGTATGGGGTTGGATTGATATGGAGATACCACAATCCAACACATGGGTATGCATTAGGACTAATGGCATACTGGATTGACCCATCTCCGAGAAGGCTACATACAAGTTATGTGAAGTCACAAGTTCTTCTCGTGGTGACAACGGTATTGTCATCCTTAGACTTGAAGTCAATAGATCTTCTAGTTGTGGAATATTGTGTTTTGGTAGCGTCAAACGCTACACCGTGACTGGGTAGTCATAACGGCGCGTATCTGATACAATCTGAAGCAAGCTTAGATATCGTAGTGATGTAGATAGAATTTTCCCTCCCACATAACGGGAGAAAATATCCTAGGCCACTCGAGGGATAGTGCTTATAGAATGTCTGACCAGACTCAAATAAATCAATATAGGATATTGATGTTATTTGAACGAATAAGGCTATTCCCAGGATCGAGGAACTATGGATTGGATATATGAGTGTGACTTGTATGCCTCTTGTCCAATCCGAATATTGAGACAAAGGGATGAGCCAATACTTGCACAAGGTTTGTCATGATGACTATTTCTATTGGTTTGCTAGAATGAATGTCTTTCTAGAGGCCGCTCCATATTAGTAAATAGTTACTAGCAACTAAATAGAAACCTATGGGGTCACACGCCATATAGGATTGAACTAGACTTGGGAATTCATTAATATGATTAATTAATTAGAAGGATCAAATCGCAACAACTTGCTAACTTAGTAGGACTAATACGCAAGTTGGACTAATCCGAACTTGAGTAGGATTAGGAGAGGGCCTTTATGTAGTAACAAGGAGTTGTTGGACTATATAAATGATGCTCCTAGATTCCTTCCCTACAACTAATGCTCATAACATACATTGGGTAGGAGTGAAGGAAGGAGAGAGCAAGACAAGAAGGAGGACCGAACCTCCCTTGCCGTCCGCCATACCCGTCGGCCAAGAAGAGAGGGCCGCCCCTCTCGTTGGTGCTCCTTTGCGTGATTTCTTCATCCTCTTCCATTCTTCCTAGCTAGCACAAGGTGTTTGGAAGATCAAGATCTCAATCCTAGGCGTGGATCAACCGTAGAGACGTGATACTTTTCGCGTTAGAAGTCATCAAAGGAGACCTACAAGGTACATAACACGAATCTTTACCATCGTCATGATTTCTCTTCCTGTGATCCTTGGAGGGTCTTGATCGGATAATTTGTAGTTATTCCGCTGCGTATCCACAATCAAAACCCTACAGTGGTATCAGAGCCACACGTCGTAGAGCAATATGTGGTTTATGTGTTACGTTTTGTAGTTTTTCACCAATAATTGTTGATTATTTTTTTAACACGACAAATTAAGCATATTAGATGCAACTTGAATTTGATTAGAGACAAACAAGACCTAATTTAACATTGGATGTGAAGATTAGTGAGTTTTATCACATAGGATGTGAGTAATTTTGGATCTAGGAGCTACAATTTGGGCACATGCTTTGAAAAAAGATTTTTCAAACATGGAAACAACTAAACTTGGCAACAAGGCAAGAATTTGTTTTGGAAACAACTCCCTAAGGAGGTTCGCCCTCCCTAGGGACCGCCCCCTCTCCTTGCCTCCCAAGCTAGGGCACGACCAAGGGCTTGGTATGGCCTAACGTGCGGCTCGGCTGACCGGCCCAAGGCCGCACCTTGGTCCTTTTTGGGCGGTTCGACTATATTGATGGTGAACCACTTAGACCGTTTTGACCCTAGCACATCCAAAATCAATTAAAATTGACTAAGCGCGTTAATATTGATTTTAACTGTTTATGTGCAATTCGTATGGTGATTGGATATGGCCTTAGATGTGGTTTGTTGTGTCGGATTAAATTTTTGTATTTTTTTTATGGCCTGCGAGCTGATCAATTTGATGTAATAATTAATTAAGGTTTACGGCATGCGAGCCGGAATTTTTCTCAACTTGTGTGATTTATTTTATTTAGTATAGATTTTAGCTAGTACTAGATAAAATAAATGATAGTTAAGATTGAAGAAAAGAAGCCCAGAGAATTAAAGAAGCTGCAACATGGAGCATGGAGCATTCCACATGGCTATGGAGGATGGACCAAGAGATGGAGGCACATGGTGATGCGTTTTCTATTATAGGGTTCATAGAAATTCTCATTGGCTTGGGAATATCTTAGTCTAGGAGGCCATATCCATATCACGTTAATTTCTTTTTGTGGATGTTTACTTTATTGTCTTATTATTGTTGTTGGTGTATGGATGATGCATGCAATTTGATAATAAGATAAATAAACAACTCGGATCTTTTATTTGTGAGTTAGCCCAAACTCAAAACAAGTAGATTAGTTGATATGGATCAACAAAACAATTTAAAATTAAAAAGAAAAATCCCTCAATTTAAAATATTGCGTTTTTTGCCTTCTCGTTATTTAGGCACTCTTCATGATCATGATTATCAAGCTCGTGCATGCCAAAGAAGGGCGACTTGATTTGTCATGATTGTGTTGCGATGGCACAAGTAAGTAATGTGCAGCTGTCTAAGTAAGAGGTTGGACGCAACTGGGTGATTTCAATAAGATTAAAAGCCTAGAGGCAAACAATTGGGATTATCCATAGGATGGATAAATAAGGATGCAATTGGAAATTGTTCCTACCTAAATGACTAATTTTGGGTGACTTGCCAAAGCAAGCTCAAAAGAATTGGAAATTGTTCCCACTAGAAAATATAATGATATTTTCCACATTAATATTTGAGGGTTATTAATCCGTAGAAAAATAGTGGGAGCTGTATTTAATAATCTAGCCATTATTAAATATAGTTAATTGTTCACAAATACTAAAACTTGCGTATTTTCCTTTTGTAGAATTCCAATGGCAAACAACTCATCGAACTCATCTCACTCCCTACGCTCTGTCCTTGAGAAGGACAAGCTATCCGGGACCAATTTTCTAGACTGGTACATAAACTTGAGAATCGTTCTCAAGCAAGAAAAGAAAATGTACGCTCTAGAGGAGCAAGTTCCTGATGGTTCGGAAAACAACACTCGTGCGGCCCTAAAGGCGTCTCAGAAGTGTGTTGATGACGCTAATGAAGCGACATTCCTAATGCTTTGCACCATGACCTCTGAGCTTCAGAAGTAACATGAGAACATGAATGTAGTCGATATGATCACACACTTGAAGCAGCTCTTACAAGAGCAGGCTTGGGTTGAGCGGTATGAAGTTTCTAAGGCATTGTTCAAATATCATATGTTAGAGGGAAACCCCTTGGGGCCGCACGTGTTGCATATGATAGGCTATTTGGAGAGCCTCGACCGCCTAGGGTTTCCGGTGGGTCAAGAGTTGGCCACCGATCTCATATTGCAATCGTTTCCTGAGAGTTATGGACAGTTCATCATGAACTATAACATGAATGAGATCGTGAAGCCTCTGCCAGATTTACTCAATATGTTGAGGACAGCTAAACAAAGCATCAACAAGGGTAAGGGCAAATCCATAATGATGGTGCTGAAAGGAAGGGAAAAAGGTTTGCCTCTACCTCAAAGGGAAAAGGAAAAGCAGTTGCCAAACCCAAGTAATCTTCCCTTAAGCCTGTTGGTGGCGTTGCAAAATGTGTGACTAAATGTAAATGTCACTACTGCAGTCAGCCTGGAAACTGGAGGAGGAACTGCCCAAAATATATGGAGGATAAGAGGCTTGGAATAGTGATTCCACCACTACCAGGTATTTTTGTTATAGATGTCGATATCACTTTCTCTTCATCTTGGGTATTGGATACTGGATGTGGATCTCACATTTGTCGAAATGTGAATGATCAAATGAGAATTAGAATATTGTCTAAAGGAGAGATAGATCTGCCCGTTGGGAATGGATCAAAGGTTGCTGCATTGGCTGTAGGCGTGTACGAGCTTTCTCTGCCTTCAAGATTAGTTTTAGAATTAAATAATTGCTATTTTGTGCCTACTGTGAGCAGAAACATTATTTCTATTTCTTGTTTGGACAAGGAAGGTTTTACTATTTCAATAAAGAACAATTGTTGTTCCATTTATTTTGATAGTATTCACTATTGTAGTGCGCAATTATTTAATGGATTATATATCGATGATCTAAATAATCCTGTCTATAACATAAATACCAAGAGGATTAAAATAAATGATTTAAATCATGCTTATTTATGGCACCGTCGTTTAGGCAATATAAACGAAAAACGTGTATCTATACTCCATAAGGATGGATTTCTAGAGCCATTTGATTTTGAATCATATGAGACTTGTGAGGCTTGTTTATTGGGAAAAATGACAAAGTCCCCTTTCAATAAGAAAGGTGAGAGGACTAGTGAGCAATTGGCGCTAGTACATACTGATGTATGTGGGCCATTTCCCACACCTTGCGGGGGTGGTTACGTCTACTTCATCACGTTTACTGATGATTTCAGTAGATATGGATTTGTATACCTTATAAGGGCCAAATCCGGGTCCTTTGAAAAGTTCAAAGAATTCAAGAATGAAGTAGAGAAGCAACTTGACAAAAGTATTAAGGCTCTACGTTTGGATCGTGGAGGTGAATACTTAATCCAAGAGTTTGACGATTATCTTAGAGAGTGTGGGATAATATCCCAACTCACTCCACCCAAAACGCCACAATGGAATGGCGTGTCTGAGAGGATGAATCGAACTCTATTAGATATGGTTCGATCTATAATGTGTCAAAATGATCATCCATTATCATGTTGGGGGATATGCTCTATTGAGTGCAGCTTTCACCATTAACCGTGTTCCATCTAAGTCATTCATGAAGACACCACATGAGATGTGGAGTGGGAGCCGTCACACAGTGTCGTTCATGAAGATTTGGGGCTGCGATGTCTATGTAAAACGTTTACAATCAGACAAGCTGGGGCCTAAGTCGGAAAATGCAAGTTTGTGGGATACCTAAGGAAACTGAGGGATATTATTTCTACAATCCAACTGAGAACAAAGTGTTTGTTGCTCGGTCCGGCGTGTTTCTAGAAAGAGAGTTTGTCTCTAAAGAAGCAAGTGGGAGGACTGTAGAGCTTGAAGAAGTTCAAGAACCACAAATCATTGATCCTACTATGGAACATGAACAGGAACCACAAGAGGTTGTGGAACACCCTGTTCAAGTAGCACAATAGATTCGTAGATCTAGTAGAGTGCGCCAGGAACAAGAGAGGTATGTAATTCTCGTGACTGAGTCTGGTGATACGTTGCTCATAGATGATGAGCCTACTACCTATGAAGAGGCCATAAAAGGACGGACTCTCAGAAGTGGCTTGAGGCCATGAGATCCGAGATGGTACCCATGTATACCAAAAAGTATGGACTTTGGTGGAACCACCCGAAGGGGCTCGCCCCATAGGGTGCAAGTGGGTCTTCAAGAAGAAGATCGACATGGATGGTAATGTGATTACCTATAAGGGCCGATCGGTGGCTAAAGGATTCAGACAGATTCATGGTATTGACTATGATGAAACCTTTTCACCAGTCGCAATGACCAAATCCATTCGAATCTTACTTGCTATTGCAGCATACTACGACTATGAGATTTGGCAAATGGATATCAAAACAGCATTCCTGTATGGGAATCTTTTCGAGGATGTGTATATGACACAAACCGAGGGTTTTGAAGATCCAAAGCAAGCCAACAAAGTCTGTAAACTGCAAAGATCCATTTATGGGTTGAAGCAAGCTTCTAGGAGTTGGAATCGACATTTTGATGAAGTAATCAAAGATTTTGCCTTCATCATAAACGAAGACGAGTCTTGTGTCTACAAGACGGTTAGTGGGAGCTCTATTTCTTTTCTGGTCTTGTATGTGGATGACATACTACTCATTCGAAACGACATTCCTAGGTTGCAATCTGTTAAAGATTGTCTAGGAAAGTGTTTCTCAATGAAAGACTTAGGTGAAGCAGCCTATATACTCGGTATAAAGATCTATAGAGATAGATCTAAAAGGATGCTCGGCCTGAGTCAGAGTACATATATAGACAAGGTGCTGAAACGATTCAGCATGCAAGATTCCAAGAAGGGATTCTTTCCCATGTCGCATGGAGTCACTCTTTCGAAAAGTGGTTGTCCTTCTAATGAGATTGAGAAGGAACACATGAGTAGGGTTCCCTATGCCTCGACGATAGGATCCATCATGTACGCTCTGTTATGTACTAGACCATATGTGTCATATGCTTTGTGTATGACAAGCAGATATCAGTCCAATCCAGGTGAGAGTCACTGAATTGCAGTCAAGAACATCCTAAAGTACTTGAGAAGAAATAAGGATGCGTTCTATATATTTGGAGGTGAAGAAGAGTTGTGTGTAAGGGGTTACACGGATGCAAGCTTCCAGACCGACATAGATGATTTCAGATCACAGTCGGGGCTTGCATTCTTCTTGAATGGAGCAGAGGTGAGATGGAAGAGTTCCAAGGAAGAGACGGTGGCTGATTCTACAACAGAGGCTGAGTACATTGCTGCGAATGGCACAACAAAGGAGGCTGTTTGGATTAGGAAGTTCATCACTGAGCTTGGTGTGGTTCCTAGCATTGAGGATCCAGTTAAGTTGTGTTGTGACAACACTGGGGCGATCGCGCAATCAAAGGAACCCATGTCACACCAGAAATCGAAGCACGTACTCAGGAAGTTCCATCTTATTTGAGACATTATCAAAAGAGGAGACGTTAGGATATGTAAGATTCCTAGTGATGAGAATTCTTCAGATCCACTTACAAAGCCACTTGTTTAGCGCAAACATGAAGTGCATACTAGGAGCATTACCATACAAGATGCACCAGATTGGCTCTAGTGCAAGTGGGAGACTGTTGGAATAGGTGCCCTAGAGGCACTCTAGTTTAGTATGAACAAAAAATCATTGTATTATTTATTGGATATTTAATATAATGAATTCCTTAGATTTACAGTTGTGTTGTTTATCTTAAATATACCTAGTCCATTATAATGATTAATATGACAATCATCTATAGACCAGTATGGGGTTGGATTGATATGGAGATATCACGACCCAACACATGGGTATGCATTAGGAGTAATGGCATACTGGATTCAACCATCTCCGAGAAGGCTACATAAAAGTTATGTAAAGTCACAAGTGCTTCTCGTGGCGTCAACAGTATCGTCATCCTTAATCTTCAAGTCACTAGATCTTCTAGTTGTGGAATATTGTGTTTTGGAAGCGTCAAACGCTACACCGTGACTGGGTAGTCATAAAGGCGTGTATCGGATACAATATGAAGCAAGATTAGATATCGTAGTGATGTAGATAGAATTTTTCCCTCCCACATAAAGGGAGAAAATATCCTAGGCCACACGATGGATAGTGCTTAGAGAATGTCTGGCCAGACTAAAATAAATCAATATAGGATATTGATGTTATTTGCACGAATAAGGCTATTCTTAGGATTGAGGAACTATGGATTGGATATATGAGTGTGAATTTTATGTCTCGTGTCCAATCCGGATATTGAGACAAAGGGATGAGACAATACTTGCACAAGGTTTGTCATGATGACTATTTCTATTAGTTTGCTAGAATGGATGTCTTTCTAGAGGCCGCTCCATATTAGTAAATAGTTACTAGCAACTAAATAGAAACCTATGGGGTCACACGCCATATAGGATTGAACTAGACTTGGGAATTCATTAATATGATTAATTAATTAGAAGGATCAAATCGCCACAACTTGCTAACTTAGTAGGACTAATATGCAAGTTGGACTAATCCGAACTTGAGTATTACTAGGAGAGGGCCTTTATGTAGTAACAAGGATTTGTTGGAATATATAAAGGATGCTCCTAGATTCCTTCCCTAGAATTAATGCTCATAACATATATTGAGTAGGAGAGAAGGAATGAGAGAACAAGACAACAAGGAGGGCCGAACCCCCCTTGCTGTCCGCAATACCCGTCGGCCAAGAAGAGAGGGCCGCCCCTCTCTTTGGTGCTCCATTGCGTGATTTATTCATCCTCTTCCATTCTTCCTAGATAGAACAAGGTGTTTGGAAGATCTAGATCTCAATCCTAGGCGTGGATAAACCGTAGAGGCGCGATACTTTTCGCGTTAGAAGTCATAAAAGCAGAACGACAAGGTAGATAACACGAATCCTTTACCATCGTCATGATTTCTCATCTTGTGATCCTTGGAAGGCCTTGATCGGATAAATTATTGTTATTCCGCTGCGTATCCATGACCGAAACCCTACATAATTATACTACTTTATAAGTTATAAATATAAGTATAGTTTTAGTGTTCTTTTATATTAATAAAATCTAGTTTATATTAGTCATATTTAAATAATAATTTTACTTTAACTTAGCAAAGTTTTGGGGAAATTAATTTAGGGGAGTTATGTGCATTGCATATAGGAATTTGTTGCACTATAATCGTGAAAATTGAATGATAATTAAAAATATTTTCTATTGTAGACACCGAGTTCATAGACGGTGAATTTGTGGAGGATCCATATTACGAATACTAGGACTTTGCTTGCCTTGTGTGACGAGCCCGCTTCGATCCAAGTAAGTACACATGTTCAGTTCATACATTCAAAATGTGTGTTTTGTGTGTGTGTATTATTGTGAGAAAAATCCATATTTTTAGAACTTGCTTTGATTATCTCGTTTGGAAAGTAATTTGGAAACAATGAATAATTTACCTCTAATAGAACTAGGGTGGTGTACACGGTTTTATTGTGATATGGCTATGGCCAGAGACACATGTAGGCGAGTCTCCTTTATATTTGTTATGAATACGGTCGGAGACTCATGTCGGCGAGTCTCCTTTATATTTATGTATAGCTACGGCTGGAGGCGCATGTCGGCAAGTCTCCATTAACTTATGTTGTGGCTACGGCCAGGGAAGCATGTCGGCGATTCCCTCTAATTATTGTGAAACTATAGTGAGCTACCTATACTTGTAAGGAACACTGTAGTATAGGGGTGTCGACACTGAAGTCCTTATAGTATGATTTAGAGAGGGGAGTGACATACTGAATAGTCACTTAGCATTCCCTGAACGCTTGGGCGAATTAGGGTTTGATAGACCCTATAATGAACCCTGTTGTGATTCATTGTGATCCCCCTGTATACATCGTGCCAGCTAAACGCAATGACCATGATACATTGTTAATAGTGATTTAACTCGTCTTTCCAACTAATACTTTTCAAGCCCTAAAACTCCTTTTTCGTGATGTGGTGTGTTACTTACTTAGTTCTTACTGATAAACGTTTCAGCGGTGGGCTGTCGCTATTTTAAAACCCGCAGGAGTTTTATTTAGGAATCACTTAGTATTTGAGCAGGATTTTTATTTAGAATCTCAAACAATGTCATTTCATTTCTTTCAAGTTGTGTTGGAGGATTTTCTCCCTTTTCATTAATGAATGCACCGTTGGATTATCGTTTGGTTGTGCTAGCAATGAGCCGTAGGTTTCAGGATTGTTTCACTTATGAGGAACAAATCTGAATCCTTTGAAAGGTTCAAGGAATTCAAGAATGAAATAGAGAACTAGATTGGCAAGAGTATTAAGGCTCTACGATTAGATTGTAGGAGGAGAGTACTTAAGCCAAGGGTTTAACAAGCATGAAAAGAAGTGTGGGATATGATCTTAACTTGCTCCACCTAGAATGCCACCTTGGAATGGCGTTTCTGAGAGGAGAGATCAAACGTTGTTGGATACAGTTCGCTCATGATGGGTCAAACAGAACTTCCAGTTTACTTTTTGGGCCCATGCTCTAATTACAGCAAATTTTGCCCTTAACCTTGTTTCATCAAAATCAGTCATGAAAAACACCATGTGAGATATGGACTAGGAGGTGTCCTAGTATGTTATTCATAAATATTTGGGTGTATGAAGTTTTTTGTAAAAATGTTTACATAAATAAACTTTGACCCAAGTCGGATAAATGTGTTTTGTGGGATATCCTGAGGAAACGAAAGGATATTATTTCTACTATCCAATTGAGAACAAAATGTTTGTTGCCCGAACCGATGTGTTTCTATAAAGATAATGTAGCTAAAAGAAACAGTGAGAGGAAAGCAGAATTTGAATGAGTTCAAGAACCACAATAGAACATTGATCCTTTTATGGAACATGAACATGATCACAAGATGTTGTGGAGCAACCTACTCAAGTAACATACACGATTTCTTAATGCGTATGCGCAAGTGCATAGTCAAGTAATATAGGGGTGGTTTTTCAATCATGAGTTATCGATCCCACGAGGACAGACTCGAGAGTATTTAATTAGTTATTTAATTTAAAATACGATACAGGAGGAATAATTGAGTGATGAATGAGTTCTTCACCCAAAAACAAGTGACTGAAAATTGAAATAACAACTAAAATAATCTTTTTATATTTTTATTTTTTAATAAAGAAGATATGGAGAAACTAGGCAATCTCTAGATCACCTAGGGACTGCAGACGAATTCCGGATAGCTAAGTAACACGTTAACTCTATTCTAAGTTAAGCCGGGTAATAGCGGTTATAATCTCCTGTCGGTCTCATGTCAATTTACGTCTTTGGTTGGCTACAATCTCCTATCGGTCTCATGAGTCTACCGGTCCGTTCTGGTAGGCTAACTATGTGCACGTGAACGGGTCTTGTCGGTCCATCGTTGCATGAAAAAGTCGAAATAACCTACCGAATCTACCCACTAAGGCCAATCCTAACACTTCTCCTTTTCGGTCTCAGTGATTCGAGATTGTGTTCAAGTTCTCATTACAATTAGTCTAAGTCACTGTCGTGCACTAATCTAATTAGCTAGTACGTCTGGGTAGCTACTCCATTCATACTAAAGAATACGCGTAGAACGAGAACAATAACCTAGACAAAGATTAAAATTAAGCAAGCACATGATTCAATACATTGATAGTCAAATCATGACCAAGACGTGTCAATAGCCTACGCTCATAACAATATCAAGAAAATAACAATCCATTCAATGAATCACATCCATAAGCCTGAAACAAAGTCTAAAATCCGGAACGAACAATCGTCTACACAACCCTAGGCTCTCGTAGAGACGCCTAGCAAAAGTGTTTAGCTAATTGAAACTAACCAAACAAAGCCAAGAAGTTTCTCCATACAAGATTTGAAAGAAGAAGAAGAAGTAGATCAAACCCTAGAACCCTCCAATGGTGGAGTTTTCGATCTTCACCGTGTGTTCTTCGTCTTCGTCCTCCTCTCCCAACGTGATTGATTCGTCCCCTAAACGTGAATGAATGGTAGATTGATTCCCTAGGGTGTTTCGTACGCGGTTCCCTTCACTTCTTGCCCAAAACTTGTTAAAATTGCATTGGAACCCCATATTTCCGTGGGCTGGGCGTCAGTCTCGTCTTAGGACGAGTCGGACTGGTCTTAGGACCAGCAGCGGGTGGTTTTATGCTGATTTCGCCAAGAATTCTAAGTACAGACTCGTCTTAAGACCATTTTAATGGTCCTAGGACCAGTCTGGGAAATTCCACTCTTTTTATTTGATTCTTTGGGTCTTTTCTTCACCCGCCTTCAACTCCAACATGTTCCTGAGCCTTCTCGTTCTTCCGAAGTTCATTCCACCTCCAATACACATTCCCGAGCCTCCGGTTCTGAAACACACAACACGAAACAAATACCGGAAGATCAAATGAAACAATAAAAGTTTGAAATTACACAATAAATGCCCGAATTACACATTTATGCTTAAACTCTCAAACATGCTAGATTTATCTCTATTTGGACATAAACACTCTCAAATGCATCGTAAATCACGCAAAAAGGTAGTGAATCTAATACGAATATAACTCCTAAAAAGGAGCTATCAATTCCCCCACACTTACCTATTGCGCGTCTCGAGCAACAAATTATATTTACATCCACCGAATTGCATACAACTCCACTAGCCATGTGACACAAACAACACACACACCCAATGCAAACTATATGACTATAAACAAAGCAAATCTATTATAAACAATGTAGGAATTGAAACAACCCACTTTTTTCTTTTATATGAGATGGCAAATCTCGCTATCACTAACCAAAATGATCAAGTTCTCACATGTTTCTTTTGCAATTCACACAACCGCGATAAGGAATTGAAAATACAATGATCCTACGCACAAGCTCACTAAGTGGTCCCCAAATATATACCAAACTCAATCCAAGATCCGGGCACGTCCTTTAGCTCAGAGGGTCTAGGCATGTTTAGTCTTATGGTAGTCTTTCGTCGCCAAGTCATATGAGGTTTTCAGACCCTCTTAGCCGTTATTGCATTGAATGCAAATTGTTCTTGTGATGGGAGACACAACTGCGTGTAATACGAGTGACTTTAATTTTCCTTAGATGCTCTAATTGGTTTGAATCGAAATTCCCCGCGTGAACGGGGGCACATTAGGCTGTTCACCGTATCTAGTCCAAGAGAAGATTTTGATTTCTTTTTTTCACTCTCTTCTTTTTATTTCTGCCGTGAAGTTAGAGACACTAAGTAGGGGATTTTTCGGTTAGCTCTTGAAACCGCCTTAAGGGATGGTGTTGTACACTCCCCAACTTCACTTAGGCTAGAGAAGCGTACCACATGAAACTGACTCAACACGAAGGTCCACCCCATTTCAAGAGGCCACAAGTTTCCACAGAAAACAGACTATTCGACCACTTAGAACTAAATCATCCTAGCACAATATAGGAACTAAAGATATTCCCTCGTCTTCTTTCCACTTTTCCCCCAATACCCGGGACTTCCTTTTGTGAAACCGGTGCGCACGATGCTAAAAATTAAGATTTTCCCCACTACGATGCTTCCTATTCATTGAGACTCTTTCACTGAACTTTCTTCGGTTTTAAGCTTCATCAATTTCCCTTCTCTCAAACTTTTAATTTTTTTTGGATTTTCTAATTTTATTTTTTATTTTTTATTTTCTCATATTTTCCTAAACTCTATATGCTTTTGGCCAACTCGGTTAATCATAACGATTGCGTAGGGGACTCAATAATTTAAAGGTGCTAACAATGCAAAAATTTAAATCTAACACAGTGCGACACTAAAACACCACTCTACAATGACCACATTAACACAGTACTACACAAACTACATGTAACAAGGCTAAGCAAGACAAAACATGGCTAGTGAAATTATACACAACCCCCCCACTTAAGCGTTTCGTTGTCCTCAAAGAATTTAGAGATAATGAAGGCGGACTCATCGCTTAAATGTGTTGCCGGTGGATCTACACAATTATGGCTCACAACGTAGAACAGAGAGAGTTAGAGATACATATGGTGCCCGGACCTACATGGGCACCGTTGCAGCGAAACTGCAACTAGATGGGGTCCATAGGAACGTTAACAATTTCCAGAGAAGTCTCACCTAGCGTCTGGATTCTGATGCGCCCACTCAACATTCTCTATCATGCGCATCAATAAGGGGAACCCGAAGCGTCTTCTGTACATGTGTCCCTGCACACTGATTGGAAGAATTAAATCAAGTCTCTCTCACCCCTCAAAATCAGATATGGAGAACTAAAAGCAAAAAATAAAATAGCATCCTAATCTACATTGGGTTGCCTCCCAATCAGCCCTTGTAATTTAAGGTTTACGGCCCGAACCGGTTACCTCAACTGAAAAGGAAAGTCAAGACTTCTTTATCCCTCCACTTCTTCTTCTTCCACCATCTCGTTTCCATGATTTTTCTTTCAAGCGCACCCATGTGCTGTGAAGATGGTGGAGAGTTGTCGAAGCTAACTCCTTTCATTTTGCAGTTTATTTTCTTAATTAACTTCAGCAAAGTACCACTGGACTTACATGCATCATTCTCCATAAATTCATCCCAGTAGTACCTCCTTGGTGCTAGATGCTCTTCAAATGACCCATGCAATTCATCCACACCCCACACTTGTTTATTTACAGCTCCTTGACTATGGTATATGGATCATCAATAGAGTCGCTCACAGAATAAGAGATTGGAAGTTGCTCATCATGTTCTTCCCCATAAGAATCTCCATATAGTAATCGTTCCAACTCGTCGAAGACTTGCGTGACATAGGATATGGAGAATTCACCATTAATAAAAGTTGGGGATTTTACCTCAATAGCACTGAGCACAAGTGTTTCATCACCTTCATCCTTCGCACCCCACAAGCTTCCAATGCTGGTTTCTTTCCACTCATGCCAAGGATGTGAGATCACAGGAGGTTTTGGCTTGAAATACGGCATATCCTCCCACATTGGACACACCGGTCCACCCCAGTCGGAATCAGAGTCTGAGTCCCCATAAATGATAGAGTCCACCACTGGTTCCTGGACACTACGGTATTTGCTCGGCTCAGGTATCTCTTCTTCCACTTGTGTTGGCAATGATGAAGGTACAATTTTAGGCTCACTGTCATGTGGAAAGGTCTCCTCTTGTGGCTCTTGAATACCAGATTCCCCTGCCGCTGAAAATTTCTCTACTCGTTTCGTTATCTTCTTCATAATCTCTTTCACGTATTCCATACCTCTGGCTGAATCCTATTGTGGTAATTGTGCAGCTATGGACAAAAATTTTGGCGCACACTTGGATGTCCTCCATAATACCATGCCGTTCTGCCATACTCGCTGATGAGTCTTCTTATTGCTGATGAAGCTGGGGTGGATGAAATCGGCATGGGTCTCTACGGTCGTGCAAAGTGTCGCATCCATAACACCAAGTCATTCATGCGTCTTCTTTTCATGGTTGCCCCTGCAGTAGATACAGTAGGGGAAACCCGAATAATAGTCTTCGCTACACATGCTTAGTAGAATCTCCTGCTTCCTGTGTTCCTGAGAAAACAAACTCATAAGACACCTGTGAAGCACAGAGAAAGAAAAGAAAACAATATAAAAACTAAAATAAATTACTCTAAACTAACTCCAAAATAAATAATCTACCGCTGTCCCCGGCAACGGCGCCAAAAACTTGACGCGATTTCTTAACGCGTATGCGCAAGTGCACGGTCAAGTAATATAGGGGTGGTATTTCAACCCCAAGTTATCGTCCCACGAGGACAGACTCGAGACTATTTAATTAGTTATTTAATTTGAAATACGATACACGAAGAATAATTTAAGTGATAAATGAGTTCGTCACCCACAAACAAGTGACTGAAAATTGAAATAACAACTAAACTAATATTTTTGTATTTTTATTTTCTAATAAAGAAGACATGGAGACACTAGCCAATTTCTAGATCACCTAGGGACTGCAGACGAATTTCAAATAGCTAAAAAACACGTTAACTTTATTCTAAGTTAAGCCGGGTAATAGCAATGACAATCTCCTGTCGATCTCATGTCACTTTACGTCTTTGGTTGGCTACAATCTCCTATCTCTCTCACGAGTCTGCCGGTCCATTCTAGTAGGCTAACTACGTGGACGTTAACGGTCCTGTCGGTCCATCGTTGCATGAAACCGTCGAAATAACCTACCGAATCTACCCACTAAGGCTAATCCTAAAACTTCTCCTTTTCGGTCTCGGTGATATGGGATTGTGTTCAAGTTCCCATCACAATTAGTCTAAGTCCTTTTCATGCACTCATCTAAATAGCTAGTACGTCCTGGTAGCTACAACATTCATACTAGAGATTATACGTTGAACGAGAATAATAACCTAGACAATGATTAACATTAAGTAAGAACATGAATCAAGAGTAAACCCTAGTTTCATTGATAGTCAAATCGTGACCTAGACGTGACAATAGCCTAAGCTCATTAAAAATATCAAAACTCCATTCAATGAATCACATCTATAAGCATGAAATAAAGTCTAAAATACGGAACGAACACTCGTCTACATAACCCTAGGCTCTCGTAGAGATGCCTAGCAAAAGTGTTTAGCTAATTGAAACTAACCAAACAAAGCCAATAAGTCTCTCCATACAAGATTTTAAAGAAGAAGAAGAAGATCAAACCCTAGAACCCTCCAATGGTGGAGTTTTCGTCTTCGCCGTGTGTTCTTCGTCAGCGTCCTCCTCTCCCAACGTGAGTGATTCCTCCCCCAAAACGTGAATCAATGGTAGAGTGATTCCCTATGGTGTTTAGTACCTGATTCCCTTCACGTCTTGCCCAAAAATTGTTAAAAATTGCATTGGAACCCCATATTTCCATGGGCTGGGCATCAGACTGGTCTTAGGACCAGTCAGACTGGTCTTAGGACCATCATCGGGTGGTTTTATTCTGATTCACCAAGAATTCTAAGTACAGACTGGTCTTAAGACCATTTTACTGGTCCTAGGACCAGTCTGGGAAAATTCAACTCTTTTTCTTTGATTCTTTTGTCTTTTCTTCACCCGCCTTCAACTCCAACATGTTATGTAGCCTTCTCGTTCGAAGTTCATTCCACCTCCAATACACATTCCCGAGCCTCCGGTTCCTGAAACGCACAACATGAAACAAAAACCGGAAGATCAAATGCGACAATAAAAGCTTGAAATTACACACGGAATGCCCAAATTACACATTTATGCTTAAACTCTCAAACATTCTAGATTTATCTCTATTTGGACATAAACACTCTCAAATGCATCGTAAATCACGCAAAACGGTAGTGAATCTAATACAAATATAACTCCTAAAAATGAGTTATTAGTGACACAAGAACCTTGTAGGTCAGGTAGGATATGTCAAAGGGCTAGAGAAATATGGATTTATCATAACATACCCCGGTGATATATTGTTCTTAGATATGAGCCTACATCCCATGAGGTGACCACAGGTAGGCCATACTCTCATAAATGGATTAGATCCATAAGATCCAAAATGAAATCCATGTATGCCAACAAAGTATAGACTTTGTTGGAACCACCTAAAAGGGTAAGACCCGTAAGGTTCAAGTGGGTTTAAGAAAACTAACATGGCTGGTAATATGATTACTTTTAAGGGACGATTGGTGGCTACATGTTTCAGCGAGTTCATAGTATAGACTATGACGAAACTATTCCCAGTTGTGATGCTTAAATCCATTTGCATCTTGCTTGCAATTGCAGCTTGCACAATTTGGCAGATGGATATAGTAACCTCCTTGAGGATGTTTATGACACATCTAATGAGGTTTTGTCAATATAGAGCGTGCATAAAAGGTGTGTAAGTTGCAACGATCCATTTTGTGGATTGAAGCAAGCTTTTGGAGTTGGAATCTTCAATTCGTTGATGCAATCATAGAGTTTGGTTCCATCAAATAATGAAGATGAAGCTTGTGTTTACAAGAAGGTTAGTGGGAGAAAAATTATATTTCTGGTCTTGTATGCGGAGACATACTGATCATTGGGAATGATGTCCCTACTCTGCAACCTCGTGAATATTGGCTAGAGAATAAATTTTGAATGAAGGACTTAGGTGAAGCAACCGATTAAATATCTATGGAGATACATCAATAAGGTTGTTCGGCTTAAGTCAAAGTACATATATTGACAAAGGTGTTGAAACGGTTCAACATGCAATAATATAGATTCATACCTATGTCACATGGAATTAGTCTTTGGAAGGCTAATTGTCCCTCCAATTAGATTGAGAAGGACCCTATGAATAAGATTCATTGGGCATGCCGTCTTATGTACTTGGACAGACATGCCTTATGGACATATAGATACCGGTCAAAACTGGATGAGAGCCACTGGAAAGGTGTCGAGAATTTCCTTAAGTACTTGAGAAGATATGAATTCTTGATACATGGAGGAAAGGAAGGGTTGCACGTAAGGGGTTACAATGATGCGGACTTCCCATCCGAAAAATATGTTTTCAGATGAAATTCAAGTTTTGTTGGTTTGACTTAATGGAGGAACTGTGAGCTGGAAAGGTTTCAGGCAAGATTCAGTTGCCAATTCTATGACATAGGACTGAGTACATTGTTGCATCAGATGCACATACTCAAAAAATTCTATCTCATTCGATTGCCGATACAGGAGATGTGAATTTAGGCAAAGTACCAGCAAAGGTCTCGCCTTCCATACCCCTTTCAGAGGCAAAGCATGAGGGCCGCGTTAGATCTGGGCATATGATGCACCAGATTGACTCCAGTGCAAGTGGAAGACTGTTGGAATTGTTCCCTCGAGGCAATCAAGTTGTCGTGACTTTTATATGGACTTCTATTCATTATTTTATCGATATGGAGATATGTTAACATGAATGAAGTCCTTAATATATAAATTTTAAATTCTTAAATATCCTAGTCCATTATATTGAGTAATAGGACGATCACTGTAGACTAGTATGTGGGTAGACTGATATGGAGATATCAAGTCTAACACATGGGTATGCATTAGGAGTAATGGCATACTAGATTGACCCATCATGAGAAGGCTATATATAAATTATGTTAGCATCACAAGTGCTTATCGTAGTGCTAATGGTGTGGTAATCCTTAGACTTGAAGTCACTAGAAACTCTAGTTGTGAAATATCATGTTTTTTATATTTAACATTACACCGTAACTGGGTAATTGATAGTAATAAAAAATGATAGGAAGCAAGCTGGGAGATGGTAGTGATGTATTGAGGATTTTTCCCTCCCACATCATGGGAGCAAATATCCATGGGCCGTTCGAGGGATGGTTCTTATAGAATGTCTAGCCAGACTTAGAAAAATCAATATGGAATATTGATGTTTTTTACATTGATAAGCATATTCCCAGGATCTAGAAACTATGGATTGGAATGTACGAGTGTGATAATTATGTATCATGTCCTATCCGGATACAGAGACAAATAGATAATACAACGCAGTAACATTGGGCACAAGGTTTGTCGGAACACTGACTATTTCTTTTAGTTGGGTGACATAGATGTGTTGCTATACACCGCTCTATGTTAGTAATTGTTACTACCAACTAAGTGGAAACGTATGGGGTCACACACCATATGGATAGAACTGGATATGGGTACTAATTAGTAGGACTTATTAAATAGAAAGGATCAAAACGCAACCACAAGCGAATATAGTAGGACTAATTTGCAAGGTGGACTAATTCTTGTGTAAGTTCACAGGTTTCACAGGCTTGAAATACAGTGCTATTTCAAGGCATTGAACCAGTTTTAAAGCCTTGAATCACATGTTTCACATGCTTGAACTATTTCAAGGCCTTGAAAAAGGATTCAAAGCCTTGAAAGTGTCTAACCTGTATGCATATTCCAAAGGGGAGTTTTTCCTGAATACCTTTGATATTATTCTAACTCTCTCTCCCCAATATGTGATCCGTTATTACTTGATGATGAAAAAATAAGGCTTATGATTCATATAGACCTGATCTGTTTAACCTGTTTGACTTAGTTTTGTAGGGAAATTTTATTTCCTAGTTTGCAAGATTGGTTTCCTAATCTTGATTTTGCAGGAGAGGAAACTTTGAGAGAATGTGATTCTGTGATCAATCAGACACTCTTGACAACTTCTCAATTTATTTAAATACAAGATCATAGCAATATCTCTGAAGATCATGATCAACTAACCGTTGGAGAAGGCTGTTAAAAGAGTCAAAGTTGTTGCCTACAAAACAGGAAGTTTGTTGCTAAAAATCAGGGACGATTTGCAGAGCATCTGAGCTTTATAAATAGAGATCATTTTGAAGCAACAAACACAAAACTCAATGGGCAAAAAAAGAGATACATATTTTAGGATTGACAAGAATCAAAGAAGCACGTCATTCTCACAATCCATCTCACAGAAGATCACTACATTCTTCACTGCATTTTTACACTTCCAGTGTTCTTCTGACTTGTACTTTATTTTCATATCATTCTTATACTACTTCTATATCTCATTGTCAAGGATTTTTCAAAGGGAACAATAGAGAATTTTAAGTTAATCAGTTTGCTAGAGAGAATTTTAATTTTAGAGAGAACCATAGGCTGTAACAGAGTAAGGCATATCTTTGTGCTTGAGATCTAGGGCTTAGCTTTTGATTAATAATAATGGTGTTGAAAATCCTACATGAAGAAGATCCCTGAGGTAGAGACGTAGGTCCAAGTGGAATGGACTCTAGAAATCCTGTGTCTCTTGCATTTACAGTTTCATTTGCATACTTAGTGTTTGCATCATTCAAACTAGTCTGTTTTCAAGTTTTTGAAACTCTTTTCAAGGACTTGAAAAAGACTTGTCTGTTTTCATTCAAACTGTATTTCACTCTAAAGGCTTGAATTTTTTTTCAAGGCCTTGAACTTCATTGCTCTTCTCAGAAACTCTTCCCTTCTACAAGTTTTGTAAAAAGTTGGCATACTCTATTCAACCCCCCTTCTAGAGTATCTGTGCTGAATTTCTACCTGCTTAATCTCCTTTCAATTGGTATTAGAGCTTGTATCACTGTATATATTTAACCATCCGGTGATCATGAGTACTGCATGTGATGGTGGTTTCTCATTGGGAAGTGCTGCTAACAGACCTCCTCTATTTTGTAAGGATAATTTTGCTCACTGGAGAGCCCTGATGAAAAGTTCATCATTGATCAAGACATAGATCTATAGACCATTATTCAGAATGGACCTCACACTTTCTACACAGAGAAAGATGGGATTAAAACTCCCAAATCTGAAGACTCTCTTTCTTCATCTGAATTAGAATAATTCTCTAAGAATTACAAAGCTATTAACATCTTGTACTGTGCTTTGAGTACAGATGAATTCAACAGGATTTTAGGCTGTAAGACTGCCAAGGAGATCTGGGATAAGCTTGTGGTTACATTTGAAGGAACTAGTTAAGTCAAGCAAACCAAGATCAACATCTATTTCAGACAATATGAGCTATTCAAGATGAATGCATATGAGTCAATCAGAGACATGTTTAAAAGGTTCACAGACATAGTCAATAACCTTGATTCACTTGGAAAGCATATTTCCAATGAAGAAAAGGTGAGGAAGATTCAGAGAAGTCTACCAAAGGCAAAATGGGAATCAAAGACTACTGCAATTGAGGAAGCTCAAGATCTCTCATCAATTCAACTTGATGACCTACAAGGGAAGCTTCTGACACATGAAATATCCATGAATGAAGCTGATGGAGAACTACCAGAAGGTGTCAGGAACTTAGCACTCAAGGCCAAAGAGAATGGGGAAATTCAAAGCCTTGAAACTGAGGATGGTGATGAAGATCCATTTGCTTTGATTTCCAAAGCCTTGAGAAAAATCCTCAAGATGAAGATTTTTTTTGAAACAAAGACTTCAACAGAGAAAGACACAGATCATCCAGTAGCAAGGAATACAAAGGTAAGTCTTCTTCACAAAATAGTAAATCAAAAATCATGAACTGCTTTGAGTGTGGTGATGCATGACACTTGATAAGACATTGTCCACACAAAAAACGCAAGAACTTTCAGAAGAAATAAAATGAGAGGAGAAATAAAACTATGATAGCTTCATGGAGTGATTCAGATAGCTCAAGTGACTCTGAATCCAAAGAAGAACATGCCAACCTATGCTTCATGCCAAACATGATGAAAGTTCTGAAAATAACATTGAGGTAATGGTAAGCTGTTTGATTTCAAAACCAAAAGATGCTCTCTCAGATTATCTTAAAACAATGCTTTTAAATGAAGAGGACTATCTGAAAGAGATTAGAGTTTTGAAAGAAAAAGTTCATGATCAAGCAAAAGAGAATTTAAAACTTGTTTGTCTGAATCAGAATCTTGAAATCTCTCAGTAGATAACTGACACTGATTTCAAGGCCTTGAAAACCAGTTCAAAGCCTTGAAACACAAGTCAAGGCCTTGAAAACCAGTTCAAAGCCTTGAAACACAAGTCAAGGAAGTAGTCAGTGAGAACTCTTTATTGAGTGATATCCTTGTTAATCCGGGACATCAAGTTGATGAATTAGATAAACAAAAGACTACTCTTACTGGGAAACTCCAAGAATCTGAATTAGTCAAAGCCAAGCTTGCAGGCTCAGAAAACAAGTTGAACTTAATTCTTGTAGAAAGTTCAAAGTCTGTTCACAAAACTGACATTGGAGAAAATCCAAATTTTCCAAGAAAGAACAATACCATATTTGTGAGAGCTGCAAACAAAACTTCTCCTAAGAGTCATTTTTGCAATAAAATTGGTCATGTTAAGATGACTTGTCCTTTCAGAGAAGAGACCCTCACATAATGAGGAACACATTCCCATTTCAACCCAAAGGACAAGTCAGACAGATTTGGGTTCCTAAAGGGGTCCGACCACCTAACACGGTTGATCCTCAGTATGAGTCCAAATTTCACACTTGGTCTAACAGCTGGGTAAGGAAGTGATTGGAGTTTGCAGGTTGTCACCAATGTCAAAGAACATAAATGGTTTATGGACAGTGGTTGCTCAAGAAACATGAGTGGAAAGAGATATTTATTCTCAGAATTGAAGGAGCAATCATAAGGTTCAATTACACTTGGTGACAAAGGCAAATGCAGCATTCTTGGTATAGGTAAAGTTGGTACAGATTCAGAAAATTCAATTTCTGATGTATATCTAGTTGATGGCTTGAAATTTAACTTGCTTAGTGTATCTAAACTTTGTGACAATGGCAATAAGGTTATCTTTGATAAACATAAGTGTGTGGTGCAAATTGAGAAATCAAGCAATTGCATTCTCACAGCCTCTAGATCAAACAATGTTTATACTTTTCAGACTAACAAAGTTGCAGGTAAAAGCTTGAAGTTTCTCAAGGCCTTGAAAGTGGAGTCAAAGCTTTGGCACAGAAAGCTTGGTCACATTAGCTTGCATACCTTGAAAAAGTTGATCTCCAAAGATCTGGTAAGAGGATTACCATCTATCAAGTTCAAAGATGATGAAGTATGCAAAGCTTGTGCCCAGGGTAAACAGACCAGAAGCTCACTCAAGCCAAATAAATTTGTAAGTACTACTAGACCTATTGAGTTACTTCATATGGATCTCTTTGGTCGTATGAGGACACCAACTCCAAAAGGTAAGAGATTTATGCTAGTTATTGTAGATGACTATGCTAAATTTACTTGGGTTATGTTTCTTAAATAAAAATCTGTAGCCCACTCTGAATTTTTAAAGCTTTGTAGAGAACTTCAAACCTTGAAAAATCTACCTATTGCTTCAATCATAAGTGATCATGGTAGAGAGTTTGATCAATTAGAATTTGATTTGTTCTGTGTTAAGCATGGCATCTCTCACAATTTCTCTGCTCCTAGAACTCCTCAACAGAATGGAGTTCTTTAAAGAAAGAATAGGAATCTGACGATATGTCAAGAACAATGCTTTTAGAAAACAAGCTGCCAAAACACTATTGGCCAGAAGCTGTGAATACAGCAAATTACATTTTGAACAGGTGCTTGATCAGACCTATCTTGAAGAAGACCCTCTATGAAATTTTCAAAGGGATAAAGCCAAGCATTTCATACTTCAAACCCTTTGGTTGAACATGTTTTGTCCACAACAATGGAAAGGACAACTTGGGTAAGTTTGATGCAAGAAGTGATGAATGTATCTTTCTTGGTTACTCTCTGACTAGCAAAGCTTATAGAGTTCATAATAAAAGAACCAAGCTGGATGAAGAAAGTATTCATGTTATTTTTGATGAAAGTTATGATGGTTCTATGAGTGAAATCTTTGCAGACTTGAATTTGAACAAGCATGAATCAGAAGAAGAAGCTGAAAACTCACTTGGTTTCAAGAAAGATTCAGAAGGAAACATAAGCCATTTTCAAGACCTTGAAAACAGGTCTCAAAGCCTTGAAAATAGAGATCAAAGCCTTGACAAGGATGATCAGAAATATATGAGTGAGAAGGCTACTACTTCAAGACCAGAGAAGCAATATGGAGAGCCTGAACCCCAGTCTCGAAGAAAGAGATTCAAATATCTATCGTCTCATTCATCTGACAACATCATATCTGATCCAACCACTGGTACATAAACAAGATCACAGTTGAAGAATATTTGTGCTTTTAATGCTTTTTTCTCTTGTAGAACTCAAAACTATGAAAGAAGCATTACAAGAGGCAGACTGGATTATAGCTATGCAAAGTGAACTCAATGAGTTTGAAAGAAATAAGGTGTGGAACCTAGTTCCACCACGAACAAACCAGTCTGTCATTTGTACCAGATGGGTGTTTAGAAACAAATTGGATGAAAATGGCAAAGTTATCAGGAACAAAGCAAGGTTAGTTTCTCAAGGTTACAACCAAGAAGAATGTATTGATTATGAGGCAACTTTTGCTCCTGTAGCCAATTTAGAAGCAATTATAAGTTTACTTGCTTTTGCATCTTTAAAGAACATGAAACTATTTCAAATGGATGTGAAGTGGGCATTCTTGAATGGTTACTTGCAAGAGGAAGTTTATGTTGCACAACCTCCTGGTTTTGAAAGTGATAAGTTTCCAGATCATGTTTACAAACTTGACGAAGCTCTTTATGGTCTGAAACAAGCTCCAAGAGATTGGTATGAAAGATTGTCAAAGTTTTTGATTGAAAATGCTTTCAAAAGAGGATTTGTAGACAAGACCCTTTTCATAAAGACTCATGAGAAAGATTTACTTGTAGTTCAGATTTATGTTGATGGTATTCTCTTTGGAGCTACTAATGATCTATTATAAAAAGAATTCTCAAGTCTTATGAGCAGGGAATATGAAATGAGCATGATGGGAGAGTTGAACTTCTTCCTTGTACTTCAAATACATCATTTGAAGAAGGGCATCTTTCTGCATCATAGAAAGTACACTAGGGACTTGTTGAACAAGTACAATATGTCTCTATCCAAAGAAATCAAGATCCCCATGAGTTCTATACTTTCCTTAGATAAGGATGAATTTGGTAAGAGTGTCAGTGTGAAAGAGTATAGAGGTATGATTGGATAATTTCTATACCTTACTGCTAGTAGACCAGATATCATGTTCTGTGTATGTATGTGTGCAAGATTTCAAGCTGATCCAAAGGAATCCCACTTAAGTGCAGTGAAGAGAATATTCAGATATCTCAATGGTACCAAAGACTTAGGGCTTTGGTATCCAAGACATTCTAATTTTTCCTTGCATGGATTTTCAGATGCTGACTTTGCAGGTTACAAAGTTGATAGGAAATGCACTTCAGGAACTTGCCAATTCATTGGATCCTCCTTGATCAGTTGGCATTCCAAGAAAAAAAACTCAGTTGCTTTATCAACAGCTGAAGCTGAATATATATCTGCTGGAGCATGTTGCCCACAAGTGATATCGATTGCTCGACAATTCAGGGAACTTGGATTTGATTTTAGAAGTATACCTATCAAATGTGACAACACCAGTGCAATATCAATTACAAAGAATCCAGTTCAGCATTCAAGAACCAAGAATATTGATGTCAGACACCATTTCATCTGAGATCATGCTGAGAAAGGTGATATTGTTCTTGAATTTGTTTCTACTAACATGCAACTTGCAGATATCTTCACTAAACCATTTCCAGATGAAAGATTTTCAGCTTTAAGGCTGGAATTAGGCATGCTAAATAAAGATGCATTGGTTTAGGGGGAGCATCAGGTAAGGAAGACAAGTTATTATGTGTTTCAAAGGTTTGAACTAATTTTAAATGCCTTGAAAATCCTTCAAAACTTTGATTTTATTTTTTTTCAGTATAACAATGTTTCAAGACCTTGAAATTATTTTCAAAACCTTGAAAATAAGTCTGATAACTGGTTAGTCAATAATTCTTGGATCATTCAGTATTGGGTGCTATCTTTGTAGATATTTGCTCAATATTGCCCCTACCTTTTTCAAAACTCTTTTTCAGCCAAATACAGTATTAAAATATTTACTTCCAACGGCTTCAAAGATTTGAATCTTCTCTGATCACTACAAATCTTTTGAGATCAGAGAGATATTGCAGTTTCATTTTTAAACTCAAACTCTTTCAGTATTTATCTTCGTCTCTTCTCATTCATCCCGTATCATTCCTTCCTCTATCTATTCTTCTGAAAAACCCTAATGAGCACTAGAAGAGCCTCTAACAGAATCAAGATGGCCGGCGGTTCAAAGCCCAGTACAAAGAATAAGAGAAAGACATTTGAGGATGAAGTTCAAACAATCAGTGGGGATTCAAGTTCTAGGAATCCCAGTGCAGAAGCTGTGAACTACCTCCACCAAATAAGAAAACTAAGAAGGATGTGACACCATATTCAGACAAGAAGAAGAAGAAGAAGAATAAAGAGAAGACTACTGCAGAAAAGCAACCAGAAACACAGATCTCAATCCCCAAGAAGTTGAAGAAAAAGAAGAAGGCCTATCAAGCTGAAAAGGGCAAAGAAAAGGTGACAGAGGAAGATCCAAAAGACTATGTGGAAAGAGTCTTGCAGATCTACTCAAAGAACTCTGCTCTTGATGAATCTTGGTTCATCTCAAACACTTCCAAAGGTAAGTGGTTGGATGGTTTTGCCTCTACGCCTATTGATTTCTGTATCTTGATCAGCATGCCTATGTTGCTCGGAATGAATCTGGATTGCATTACTATGTTAAAGAAATGCTCAATGTGGTTCATGATAAACCCTCCTGAGCTAGCCTACCCAAGACTTACCAAATTCTTCTATCTCAACAATGAAGCAACTTAAGAACTCTCCACACTTAGTAATCAAGACAAGAGTTGCTGGAAGCAATATGGAGTAGATCATGCTGAGTTTGCATCTATCCTAGGCTTTACTAAGAGGTATGACACACAGAACCATCCTCCCAAAAGTAAAGTTTTGCAGTTGGCCAAAAAAGAATTCTTTCTACCCAACATCCCTCCCTCATCCAAACAGTTAACACACTATTTGTTAAATGTTGAAGCCAAAGTTTTATTCACTATCTTGATGCGATGTATCTTTCCAAGGGAACATTCCAAGGAGTTTCTCAATGAGAGAGTGTTATACATAATGTATCTGATTATGCATGGGTATGACATTGACCTTCAAAAGCTTATAATGGAACACATGCTGTTTAGCCAAACAGATCAGAGAAAGCATCCTTTACCTTATGCTAATTTGCTCACACTATTCTTCCAACACCTTGAGATTCCAAATGCTAGTGAAGAGTCTATCACTTATGGGTTAGGTTTGCTTAATGAAAAAGCATTTGAGAAGATTGGAGTGGTGAAGACCAAGGATAAAATCTGGAAGTTGTATTCAGATTTGACAGAAGAAGAACTGGGTGCAAAGAAGTTTCTTAAGCCCAAGACCTTGACTCCTACTTCAATCCAGACCTCTCAGCCTCATGACTTGTCTTCAATTATTCAGAGACTTGATGGTTTAGAGATGGACTCTAGTGATTCAAATAAAAGCAGCATGGGTTTGAGACTGATCTCATGCAGGTAAAGTACATGGTGGAGACCACATTTAGGAGCATGACTATGTTTGATGTCCCTGAGGATGAAGAAGGTATCAAGAAAGATGGTTCTGACAAGAACTTGCCCAGTGAACACTCAAACCAGGAAGAGGCTGCTCAAGACAAGAAAAAAGGAAAGCGGGTGGTAGAGGAACAAGTTGCTCAAGAGGGAGATGAAGTAGACAGTCCTGATTCAGATGTATTGCTGATAAACATCAAGAAGAAGAAGAAATCTCCAAGGCCAATCATTCCAGAAACTGAAGATCAGGCAGAAGAGGAGACTACTAGTGGGAATGAAGAGGCTGCAGAAGACCAGGCCAATGATGAAGAAAGTGAGGAAGAAGAAGGAGATCAGGATGGAAATGAAGACCCAACCCCATAAACTCTTGCCTACTCTTTCTTTCCCAATTCTCTTTTAAGTTTCTTTTCAAAATTTTCCAAAGACTCTGATCCAACATTTTCTCATTCTTTTTTATGAAAGTCAAAAAGGGGGAGAAATATTAGGTTGTTTTTATGTTTTAATGACCTATCTTTTTGGTCAGTAGGATTATTTTTAGTGACATATCTTTTTGGTCAGTAGGATTATTTGGACTTTGTGTTTTTCAGGTTAAGTTTATTATTGAATAAGTTGGATATTTTTGGAACTTATGTGTTACCACTGTTTGTACTGTGTACTACTCAGTATTTTTTGCAGAAACTAAGGCTCAAACAGATTAAGGTTTTGTCTTTCATCAAGGGGGAGATTGTAAGTTCACAGGTTTCACAGGCTTGAAATACAAAGCTATTTCAGGGACTTGAACTAGATTTCAAAGCCTTGAATCACAGGTTTCACAGGCTTATTTCGAGGCCTTGAAACAGGATTCAAAGCCTTGAAACTGTATGACCTGTATGCATATTCTAAAGGGGAGTTTTTACCGAATACTTTTGATATTATTCTAACTCTGTCACCCCTATATGTGATCTGTCATTAATTGATGATGAAAAACAAAATCTTATGATTCATATAGACCTCATCTGTTTAACCTGTTTGACTTAGTTTTGCAGGGAAATTTTATTTCCTAGTTTGCAGGATTGGTTTCCTAATCTAGATTTTGCAGGAAATGAAACTTGGAGAGAATGTGATTCTGTGATCAATCAGACACTCTTGACAGCTTCTCAATTTGTTTAAATACAAGATTCAAAACAAAATCTCTGAAGATCATGATCAACTATCTGTTGGAGAAGGCTGTTGAAAGAGTCAAAGTTGTTGCCTACAAAACAGGAAGTTTGTTGCTGAAAATCAGGGAAGATTTGCAAAGCATCTGAGCTGTATAAATAGAGCTCATGTTGAAGTAAAAAACACAACACTCAAAGGTAAAAAAAAGAGAGACACATTTCAGGATTGACAAGCATCAAAGAAGCATATCATTCTCACAATCCATCTCACAGAAGATCACTGCATTCTTCACTGCATTTTTACACTTCCAGTGTTCTTCTGACTTGTATTTAATTTGTATATCATTCTTATAATACTTCCATATCTCATTATCAAGGATTTTTAAAGTGAACAATAGAGAATTATTAGTTAATCAGTTGGCTAGAGCAGGTACTAGATAGGTTAGAGAGAACCACAAGCTGTAACAGAGTAAGGCATATCTCTGTGCGTGAGATCTAGGGATTAGCTTTTGATTAATAAGAATTGTGTTGAAAATCCTGCAAGGAGAATATCCCTTAGGTAGAGACGTAGGTCCAAGTGGAATGGACTCTACAAATCCCGTGTCTCTTGCATTTACAGTTTCATTTGTATACTTAGTGTTTGCATCATTCAAACTAGTATGTTTTCAAGGTTTTGAAACTCTTTTCAAGGCCTTGAAAACGACTTGTCTGTTTTCATTCAAACTGTATTTCACTCTAAAGGCTTGAAACTGTTTTCAAGGCCTTGAACTTCATTGCTCTTCTTAGAAAATCTTCTCTTCTACAAGTTTTGCAAAAGTTGGCATACTCTATTCAACCCCCCTTCTAAAGTATATGTGTTGCATTTCTACCTGCTTACTCTCCTTTCACCGTGTATGGACATGATTAGTATTGGGGAAAGTTTGTAGTTAATAAGGAGTTATTAACTATAAAAGGGCAACTCTAGATTCTTATTTCTCACGAGTTTTCACAAAGAGAAATAAGAGAGAAAGGAGAGAGACATGAAGAGGCGTCCCTACCCCATCCGCCCCATGTAGTCGGACTTCTTGTGGCGCACGGCTCC
Organism: Linanthus parryae; assembly: GCA_023055425.1. Lineage (NCBI taxonomy): Eukaryota > Viridiplantae > Streptophyta > Magnoliopsida > Ericales > Polemoniaceae > Linanthus > Linanthus parryae. Next base: position 29,458,680 of record JALGPY010000009.1, on the reverse strand, counting down.
ATGCTCCATTTTGCGTGATCCTTATACCTCCTTCTTCGCGTAGCTAGCACTTGACGTGGAAGAGGAATCCAGCTTGTAATCCTAGGTGTGGATACTCGTAGAATGAAGACACAATTCTTCGTAGTGATCACAAAAACTAAGCACACAAACCTTCTTCTTTTATCATGTTATGAAAAACTTGCCTGCGATCTGTGGAGGGATTTGATCAGGATTAATTTTATTATTCCGCTGCGGCACCTGCATCAAAACCCTACAATTACTACAACGTGCTCTGCTAGTGGTGGGCTATAAAAGAGATGAAGCACAGTACTTCTCATAGATTTTGCTCAGAGTGAGAGAACGAATAAGCCATGGATACATGTGTTCCAATGTATCGAGAAAAAAATTCTCGGGTCGCGGTTCATGCAATAGGTCAAAGGTTCTGGTCCGGGTTTTGTGATTTTCTTTTCGTTCATATGCATTGATGAATTGCAGATTTTTGAAACTTCAAGATCATAGATTTTTTTCCAAGACATGGCACTTGATCTCTCTCTCTCTCTCTCTCTCTCTCTCTTTCGGAGTGCGATTCTGATTTCGATAGTTAGTCGTGGGTTGAATTATGTCTGATATTGAAATATCTTATTCTCTATATTTCTTCCTTTCTCCGATCATTGTTTTCCCAATCTCTATCTGGCGAGCTCTATCTCCCTCTCCCCTTCTCATACAGTGACTAGTACGTGTTTTGCTAACGGTGGGGTGTAAAAGATATCAAGCAAAGTACATCCCATAGTTTTTGTTCAGAGAGTGCGAAAGAACGAATAAGCCATGGAGCTGGTGTTCCAATGTACCGAGAAGAAAATCCTGGGTCGCGGTTCACACTATGGGTCAAAAGTTCCGGCCTGGGTTTCCTGATTTTGGGTTTGGGTTTGATAGTTCGGTTTCATACGGGTCTATTTGTATCTGGATCTAACTCAGGTCCGGTTCGGGTTTATCTAGACATTGACAGCCTAGTGGCAAGCTATCAAATAAACACACCGCGCATCTGTATCCTATTGACCTTTTGGACTGAACTAGGATAAATTGCTGACCTATTGGATGTACGCGATTTGTCTCTTGAAGAAAGGGATGGAGGGTGAAATGGGAGGCCATGGCCGGCACTAGCTATACTACAAAAAAATTATGCGACTCTATGGATTTTAGGGCAGTGCCTTTTACCTACTCCAAGTATTACCTAAGTCACCCGGAGCGGGAGTGAGAGAGAGTACGGGAGTGAGAGCCAAAAGCGATAAAATATAAAAACATATATATTTGAGAGCTGCACGAGAGCGCGTATATAAAGCATATATTTAATACAATTTTAGATATGGCCAAATCATAAATTGAATTTTTTAGTATAATAGATATCTTGGCAGTACCTATAAAGCTTCTATCAGAGACTATAACTTCCCATACTAAAGAATGAAATGGAAAGTTCAACTTGAGTGAGTGTTACAATGAGAACTTGCCATAGAGTGAGGTAGCAAGCTATATCGATAAGGAGTTGTTTAGGTTACCTTTGACATCTTTCCTTGGAGGAATGTCGTTTATAATCCTATGCATGTTGTTAGACCCCTACTCAAGTTCATCATCACTAATTGAAGGACCCATTTCATCCTGAATCTCATAATCTGACATGCCATCACAATTAGAATCTTCATCATTACCCATTTTAACTTCGACTTCACCATTAAAAGCATCAGCATCTAATTTCGCTGGTACATTTAAATCTTTCTCTGCCCCTCCAATCATTCTTCAGAGATCCCCTACTCATCTTCATCAGCATTTAAGAACTAACAAACACTCTTCATACAGTCTTCTCCTACCCTCTTCACTTCCACATGGTGTGACCTCATCATAACTGTCATTTGTACCACTATCAGTACCATCTATGGTAAAAGTGTAAACACTGTATTGTCCACCACTATCACTTCCAAATGAAGTATCAACATAGAGAGGTCTACGAGGTGAGTGAGTATTGGATCTAGGAGGTGGCTGAGGAGAATAAAATGGATGTGAAATGCTAATGGAACTCTCTGTTAATTCAATCCCTTTAAATTAAGGACAAGTATGAACCTAGGGGGAGTTTGATAATTCCTAATAATATTCTATATCTCCTGGATTTATATTATGCCTTATTGTGTGATGAAAGATGTAGATAGTGCATTCTGAATAGACCAGCCATAGTCCACGTGGTAACCATCCAGCAAACCTAAAGGTACTCCGTATACACTCTATCACATCTCCTTTGATTCGCCTATGCTTACATGCGAGCTTATCCACATGGGGGCTGGGAGACAGGGTCACCCGCGATAATAACCACACGGGAGTTGTAGGGACTTAGTGGCTTGGAGGCTAGAGTAAGGAACGTCGCGCGAGAGCAACAACCACGCTCGCACGTGACCCTTGGTAACTGACTGAGAGATTTAATGCCTACGTGTCCCATAAATGCGGTCGGTCTCATAACGGTCCCCTACTTACGCGGATGAGTCTGTAACGTTCCCTATATATATAGTTGAACGTGCCGTTACGAGGCTAACATTAAGCCGCCATTTATGGGCGCATTAACCCCTCATAATGGTCACTTCCCCACTATATATAGGAACATTATTCTTCTATGGAAACTTCTTGGATATCTTAGTCAATTGTTATACTTTCTCTCTCTCAAGAACAATTAGCAAGAGCTTACTCTTTCCCCTGCGCCAACCCTCAATCTCTCTGTGTTTATCTTTGTTTTTGTTCTTGTTCTTATCTCCTGTTAGAGGTGTACACTTAAATCTCTTCCCAGGATTTCCTTGTACACATTTTGGTGAACCCGACGTGAACCCACCTTTAAGCTTTCTAGATCCTTGCAACCATGTCTATTGAACCTAACCCTCGTGATGGTGATCAATCTCTCCAAGGGGAAGAAACCCTAAGAGAGGAGCCTCCACTCAACAACACCACTGCCCAAAACCAGACGGCTAAAGGAGGAAACCCTACCTTGGAGACGCTGAATGCCACAATTCAGAGCCAAGCCAGAGCTATGCAGGCTCAATCTACCCAGATAGCTCAAATCATGGCTATTCTAGGAGGGCTTGCACAAAGTGCTACCCAGGGAGCTTTGGCTCCACCTGGATCTACCGTGGCACCCCCGACACGCACAGATGCACCAACATACTCCCAGGCATCCCTGCCTAATGGGCATGTGCCTCAGCCAAGGTCATCATCAGAATCTCCCCTTGTGTCGAGCTATCAGCCAGAGCGCACATCTGCGGGAAACCCATCTTCATACCCTGTGTTGCCATCGTATGCGAATGTGGTCCATGGTAGTTACGCACCTCCTCCTCCGTATGATCCCAACATGCCTTACATCCCTCGGTTTGCTGCAAACCCCTCATCTACATCCGGAGGAGGCGCGCCAACCAGTGTGAGGGCTTTAGAACAGCGTTTGGACAACTTCCTAACGAACCAATGTTTCGCAGACACAATCATCCCCAAGGTTGATAATGCACCTCCAATTCCTATGGATATTTACTTGATACCTAACCCTGCTGGATACAAGGCACAAAAATGGGACAAGTTCGACGAGGTTAGCGGAAATGGGCATGATTTTGTTGATTTGATGGGTCCACACGGAGCTGATACGCGCCTGCTGATGCCCGAATTTCCCAAATTCATGGGGACTACCGCGTACAAGTGGTATAGAACCCTCGAGGCTGGTTCTATCAAAACCAGGGAAGACTTGGTAAAGATTTCTACACCAAGTTCTTCCAGGTCGAGGAAAAGGTCACAAGCATACATCTCTCCCGTATTCACCAGAAGCACGATGAAAAGGGGGTCGCATTCATCAAAAGGTTCAGAACTAGGTCTGAAAGTCACCTTGTAGAGATCCGTCTCCACGAAATGCGCGATGAGTACAAAGGTATACTAATCAATCTGAACATGCCTACTTTTTCTAAGTTGATTGTTTGAACCAGAAACATCGAGCCACTGGTGGAGAAGCGGAAGAAGAAATACGCAAACGATCACGCGCCAACAGGCTCGAACTTGAGGATTGGGAGGTTAAACTACAAGAGAGGGCGCGAGCATGATGTGAACTCGATTTCTGCTCCAAAACAACCTCGGGGTCCACCAAAGGAGCCACCTCCACTACCATGCTCGATCGCAGAGGCCACAGACTTATGCAAGCGTTGGAGGAAAGATGGGGTTCTGCCTGCATTGGAGCATAAACCTTCTGGAGAACAACTGCGAGACCCAAGGTGGTGTGAATTCCATGGCCAGTTCATGCATCCAACCAAGGAATGCAGAAAATTGAGGTGGCTGGTAGATAGAAAAATCATGGAAGGGAAATTGGTCATCGATGTGCGCAACAATCCATTGCCTCATTCACAACAAGAGCCTAAGGGAAAGGAGATAGCAATGATATCCATTTGACATTATGAGGAGGTCGTAGATGAAATTATTCTGATCGTGGCTGAGATCTGCGAAGATGAAGACTACTCCCTAGATACAGAATATTCTCGAGCCGAATGAATGAGACGCTTGCACAAGTTCGAGAAGTTATTCGATGACATGAACTTCTCAAGAAAGTGCCGGCAGGAAATGAAAAAGGAAATCCTAAGGGTGGCCGAGGATTTTGGAGAGGAATTGCTAGTTTCCAATGTAGAAGTCGTCAGGACCGCACGATCAACTGGTTGGAAATAACCTACACGCAATCAGATAAGAAGACAGATGCCAACCACCAAAGACCACTGTATGTGACAACAGTAGTCAATGGGGTTGAGTTCAAGAGAGCTTTCGTCGATGTAGGAGCTGCAGTGAAAATAATCTCACTCAGTACCCTTGAGTTGGCAGGAATATCGGAGAGCAAGATCATCAAACGGCCATCACCTCTGATGGGCTTTGGGAGCGATACGCGGATGACTGTTGGATGGATCCGCCTAGTGATCCTGATTGGCCAAATTAAGTGCTCTGCAAAGTTTCATGTCATTGATGCCAATACCACCTACCATATGATCATTGCTCGAGTGGATTCATCGCTTTGATATTGTGCCATCCACATCCCATCAAATAATGAAAGCCATCTGGAAGGACTGGGTGGTGGATATACCAGCTTTAGTATCCGTTAAACCTTAGTGAAGCACACTTAACTGAAGCAGTATGGTTCACAGAGATGGCAGATGAGGAGATGCCAGCACCATTTAAGCCCACTCCTCTGCCCAAGTGGGAGGATATCAAAGAGCAATCACCTGCAGAAGTAATGGTGATGAGAGAACTTCAAAAGAAGCAACCTCCACAGGAAATGATGCAGAAGGTAACTTACCAGAAGAAGAACGTTTATACCTTCAAAAGATTGGTCGAGCACAACTGCGAAGGCAAGTAGATAAAAACTTTCTATACCAATGGGAAGAAGTGCTATCGCATCTGAAGGTGCGCGGGGTCATCTTCGACCCCTCCCATCAAAGATTTCCCTGAGAAAATTTGAGAGCTGACAGAAGCTCCGACAAGGACAGGGATGAGGAACCATTGGAGGAGTTGAAAGAAGCTCCAGAATGCATGGAGGATCGCCCAAAACCCCAGGATCAAGAATTGAAGGAAGTATTTTTAATCCCAACAGAGGAGAAGAAAAGACCAGTCTTCCTTAGCGCAGATATCGATGTCGAGGAAGAGCAGGATTTGCTAAAATTTCTAAAAGAATACAAATATTTATTCGCATGGATTATGATGAGATTCCAGGCTTGGAAAAGGAAGTTACTATGCATAGATTGGATGTCATTCCAAGATCAAAGCCGGTGAAGCAGAGCGCGAGAAACTTTCGGCCAGAGATCAATGTCAAGATAAAGGAGGATATAGTAAAAATGCTGAATGCAAAGTTCATCGAACCCAATCACCATCCCACCTTGTTTGCCAACATTGTACCTGTGTTGAAGAAGAATGGAAGCCTTCGCGTTTGCGTCGACTTCAGGGATTTTAATCGGTTGTGCCCAAAAGATGATTTCCCATTTCCAAACATAGACCTGCTAATCGAATCTACAGCGGGCCATCACATGTTCAGCTTCATGGATAGATTCAGTGGTGACAATCAGATCAAGATGGACCCTGAAGATGAAAGAAAGATAGCTTTCATCACACCTGTGGGAGTGTTCTACTACACGGTTATGCCATTTGGTTTAAAGAATGCAAGCGCGACCTACCAACGTGCGATGATGGCCCTCTTTCATGACATGATGCATCAGGAAGTGGAATTCTATGTGGATGACCTTGTCATCAAGTCTAGACAGAAGGAGGATCATTTAAAAGACTTGAGAATTTTTTTCCAGATATGTAGAAGATTCGAGCTAAAGATGAACCCCATGAAATGTGCATTTGGGGTAACCTCAGGGAAGTTCTTGGGATGCGTGATACATCGACATGGGATTGAGCCTGATCCCGCCAACGTCTCAGCTATTACTAGTCTACCAGTGCCTCAGACTCAGAGTGCGTTGAAGACGTTCTTGGTAAAGCTTTCCTATCTGCGAAGGTTCATACCAGCCATAGCAGAAGTCACATTCTATTTTGGAAATCTACTCAAGAAGAATGCAACGTATGATTGGACGGCGGAACACCAAGTCGCGTTCGAGAAGCTGAAGCAAATGTTGACATCTCCGCCGGTCATGATCGTGCCTCAGTTAGGATCTCCACTACTTTTGCACCGTACTTCAACAAAGAAGTCCATTGGAGAACTGTTAGCTCAAGAATTTGAGGGACATGAGAGGCCAATTTACTACATATCGCGTGTGGTACAGTCTGCCGAGTCCAGGTATACAGATATCAAACGCCATTTCCTCGCTTTATTCTTTGTCATAGGAAAATTACAGCATTACTTCGCATCCTAAAAAGTTGTGATCATAACCAAAAGTGATCCCATACGATACTTGTTGGGCACTCTGCTTTCTGTGGTAGAATGGCAAAGTGGTACATGATTATATTGCAGTATGATATAACATGTGCGCGCCCAAAGGCGATCAAATCTCAGGCGGTGAAAGATGTGTTGGCACAATTCCCGGATGACAATTATGAGCCTATGGTAGAAGAATATATCGAGGGGCTGGAAGTCTATGCAATGGAGTCACTATACTGGAACTGCATTTTGATGGATCGTCAAGATGATCGGGAGGAGGAACTGGAGTCGTACTGACCAAAACCAATGGAGAGGTTTTCAAGGTGTTAAATAAGCTCGCCTTTGCAGTAACAAACAACGAAGCTGAATATGAGGCTTTGATTGCTGGTCTCCTCGCGGCCAAGGCTCTGGAAGTGCAAAACCTGATAGTGATGGGAGATTCCAAGCTGATTGTTAAACAGGCCTCGGAAAAATATGGTCTGAAAGAAGTGAACTTGCAGAGCTACATGTCGATTGTGCAGAATCTGGTGCAAAGTTTGAATCAATCGAGTACTTTAGGGTCGAAGATCAGTTCAGATAAGTGTCCAGCCAAGATCTCTATTAAGGTCAAAACAGCTCCTTCTATGATAAGGGATTTATGCGAGGATGAGTTTGTCAAAGCTGAAGATTGGAGGAAACCCATCATGCGCGCAATGGCTGAAGGAACAAGCAAGGAAAGTGGGGTTTCCACAAAAGGGTTCTGCATACATGACAATCTGCTTTATTACAAAGGGCCTGTAGGAATCTCGATGCGATGTGTCACGGATAGGAAGGACAAGCCCTACTAGAGAAAATTCACCAGAATTCATGCGGAGAGAGCGAGGTTTCTATCTATAGGAGGGCGCATAGGTATGGAATTCATTGGCCGCAGAAGTCATATTATGATGCGATTGTGCAAAGCAATTGTGAGAAGTGCGCATTGATAAAAGATTCTCTAGAAGTGACTGCGATCGATGATGAAGCTGACTGGAGGAATCCCATAATTGACTATCTGCGAGATGCGATTCTTCCAAGCAATAAAAAGAAGGCTGAGAAGCTCAAGAGGAGGTCAGCTCGGTACGTGCTAAAGGAAAACTTGCTATGGTGAAAGGGACATGAGGGAAACTTGCTCAGATGCTTGAATGGCCAAGAAATTCAAGAAGTCATCTAAATGTCTCACCAGGTGGAACACCAAGGAGGCGCTAAGTTATGAAGGCAGCTCTTCACTGTTGGTTTTTTCTTGCCAACTATGGAGGCTGATTGTCGCGTGAAGGTCAGAAGATGCCGGAAATTTCAATTCCATGGCAACTTTAGTCCATGCTCTTGCAGTTGATCTAAACGCATTGGGAACCCCTTGGCCGTTTCAAACTTGGTTTCAGGACTTCATTGGTCCCATTCGTCCTCCGTCGTACGGGAATCAGTTCATCCTAAACAGGACAGAGCAATTCACCAAATGGGTCGAAGCAGTCCCACTAAAGACAGCAATCGCATTGGCGGTCGTCAAGCTCATTCAAGATAATATCTTATATCATTTTCGTATTCCTAATACGATCCTATCCGATAATGGGACGCCCTTTGTCAATCGTCAAGTAGCTTCAATGATGATGGAATATAACGTGAGGCAAGTATGCTCGACGCCTTATTACCCGAAAGGAAATGGGCAAGCAAAAGCTACAAACAAGACACTTCTCAGGATTCTAAGCAAGATGTTCGCTGATGATCACAAGAAGTGGGCAGATTCTTTGGATACGGCATTGTGGGAGTATCGCACATCACCAAGAACTCCTACAGGGACCTCTCCATTTTTTATTTGGTATGGAGCTGAAGCGGTTGTGCCTGCTGAAGTTAAGGTTAATTCTGCAAGATTGGCCTTCAGTGCCTTATATGACAATGAACGCGACCACGATCACATTTTGCTTGAAGCCAAAAGGACGAATACAAAGTATAAGGAGAGAATCTCTCGAGCCTACAACAAGACTGTCCAGCATCGAGACTTCGCGGTGGGAGATCTGCTCCTACGAGCATCCGACCATTTCATGCGCGAAGAAGCTCATCCTAAGTTCGCTGCCAACTAGGAAGGACCTTTCGAAGTCAAAGAAGTCTTTGACAGCGGCTATTGCACTATTCTACGTTGCCATGGGACCGCCACGACTCCCACCCCGATCAACATGCGATGGCTTAAAAAGTACTATCCCTAGCCTTCTCTTTTTTTTCTTTCCATATTCATTGTACATTTCTTATATCCTCCCATATGAGGATTCAATTAATGGTAATGACTCTCCCATACGAGAGCTCTTTTATCAATTGTTGGCTTCATTTTCTCGTTTGCATTGTTTGTTTTGAGACTGATAGTCAATTACTTTGCAAACTTAAGCCTATCTGTCTACATAGCACCAATGCATGTCTCGTAAGCCTATCTGCCTAGATAGGAATCTCTCCTACTAAAGCCTATATGCCTAGATAGCAGCAATACGCGAGCATAAGCCTATCTGTTTAGATAGCAGCAAAACATAATTCTAAGCCTATCTGTCTAGATAGCAGCAAAACTAAAGCCTATCTATCTAGATAGCAGGAAAACTAAAGCCTATCTTTTTAGATAGCAACAATACGCGATTTTAAGCCTATCTGGCAGCAATACATGAAGCTCAAGCTTGTCTCAAAGGCAACAGACTTAAGTCTATTTGTCGAGATAATCTATATGCGAATAAAACCTTGCTTGTTTATGCAAGCAGACATGTTAAAGTCTATCCTTAGCAACACGCGACTAAATGCATATCTATTTTGGAAAGAGCAATACTAAAGGTATGAGTTAGAAAAAATAGCAAAATGATGCTCAATATATACGAAGCAAAAGCAAAGTCAAAAGTGCTTTCCCATAATAAGATGGTGCAAAAACCCATACATCAGAAGTTCTTGTTCCAAGGGAATTCACACTGTTACAATACTAGACTACTGGTCTTTAAGAAAGCCCTTGAGAAGGGAACCATCAGCTGCCAACTTCACCGAGTTAGCTTCCCACTAATCCAAGCGCTCCTTGTTATTCTTATGCTTCTTTGTCTCCTCTTCAAAATCCTTGATGGCATTCGCAAGCACCTCTCTCCACGCCTTAAGATCCTTATGCTCCAGATTGTAGTTGGCATAGCCAAACTTAAGCTGTACAGAGTTTTGGATCTTCACTAGCCTCTGTATAAGGAAGTCGAGATTAAACCTTCCCACCACAACTTGTTGGATGCCATACGCGCCTGACAAGAGACACTGAGCACTGGAAATAGAGGTAATTGCTGGAGTTATATTACGTATCTTTTCCAGCAGATTGGTCAACTCTGTGAGCAAATCCCCCCTATTCCTGGGCGCTAACTCCAGGACCCTCGAGAACAGTGTCGGGAATGACACGCGTACCTTCATGAGCCACTCCAGACAAGCCTGATCTATGTCTGTAGTTTCAAAATAAGAATAAATTATTCAATTACACGATGGAATCATGCACGTTGCAAAGCACTTGACTCGAAATAATCTTACTAGTTCCCTCGACGATCTGCTGAAGTGAAGCAATGGGGGTCATTGTCAGGCCATTGGAGGTTGCTTCTTCAACTAGTTTCAGATCTGCAAGGGCTTCGCGTGCGAAGTATTCCTTAGGGATTACATAATTCCTTTCAACTGCAGCTGGTTCGACAACATCCGAAGCCCATACCGACCAAGGATTTAGTGCAGGCGTTAAAGTCTCATCATGGAGTTCTTCACTCAGCATATAAGAAATGGACATAATGGCACTGGAGGATCTTGCACTCACACCCCCAGTCGCGACTACAGGAGTATTTTCCCTAGATGCTGCGTTTTGAGGGAGTTCAACTGGAGTTGTGTTGTTACCACTTTGGCTTCTTAACTCGAGCAGACTTGCTGCAAATGCTGGAACTTCTGGTACACGTGCTGGTGCGATGTCACGTTGCGTTCCAAGAACTGCAGTAGTGTCAGCTCCAGGGTTTGGCAATTGGGCATCTTCCATGTCTTGATCTGGTGCGCCCCTGCTTGCATTCGACTCATGTTCGACTCTTCTTTCATCGCCTGGCTCTGCACCCTCTGAGGCGGTATTGACTTGCTCAGCTTCTGAAATCTATATGTGTTGGGATGGAGGATTTGAAGCAACCACTTCCTGATGAACTTCAGTTCCCGAAGTATCGATTGGCAAAGCAGCTGCAGGGGTTGCTTCAGCTAATTCAACATTTCCCTCAGGAGCATTAACTCTTTGGGGGGACTCTTGAGCAGCGCGCGCATTACCTTCTGGAGGCAAAGCGTCTACCTCTTGATGAGCTGTACCTTGATCAGTACGATCATCACTTTGTTCTTGCCCCAGTTGAAGCTCCTCTTCCTCTTGCTCATGTTCAACGATGAGTTTGAGACCCTCTCTTTCAGGATCAGCAACTTCAATATCAACAGGCCTTTGCGGCGTGATTGCAGCCTCTTCAGTGCTAAGCCCTTCAGGCATGGCAGCAACTGTTTCCATTGCCTTGTCCCCTTGTTTAGCCTCAAAGACAGACTAAGGGGCACTAACAACAACACTGCGAAGGCGAGGTCGTCTCAGCATTGCTCTCCAAGCTCTGTCAAAAATGCAAGTGTCATTAAATCCAAAGTAAGGATTCACATGGCAGGAATTCAGAAGGGCTTATGATAACAAACTCCTCCGCATTCATATGGGATATCTGCATAGGTACTATGACTTAGGTTATCATCGATTCCTATTAATGTCAAGTGACCTGGTTATACGCGAGGTAGTTTATCATTTGAAAGTGATGAAGTCAACTATAGCAATTCTAAGGAATTGCTTACCTGACGCTTCACCGCATTGGTCCACAAACTAGCGGCGAATGTCGCTCTTAGATACCCCACGTTTTAAAGCTTCATAGATAAGTTCTTGATGAGATAATGCAAACAGGTATATAGTACCTTCCTCATCGTCGTCGCCAACAATCTCTTTAAAATCCTGTTGAGCGCGCTACAGTTGACCACGAGGGATTGCGAATGTTGAGTCTGTTCTTTAAGGCTTTTCTTCATATCTTTCGCGAAGTCGCGTTCTTCTTGCAGCCTCGCTTCCTCCTCTGTCTGCTTTGCCATAGACACAGACTCTGCGGTCACCTCTTCTTCAGAAGGGCCTCCCAGAGCTTCCACATATTTCCCGCTATCTGAAATACGCACTTGTGTGTGAGCAAGATCTTTGTTTCAATATCAATCAAACGCGATGTTTTAAACGCAATATTATTACCTTCCCGCCTGGCGAAAGGGGCCTCTGGAACATACTCAACAAAATCTTCTAATTTGGTCTGCGTTGAGCTCTGGCCCCTTTTGGAAGTTGCTTGGTTTTGGGGAGCAGGGTTGTTTCGCGCGCGCTTCGCTAGTCTAGGCACTGTCACATCTGTTGACGGCTCGCCGGAAGCCTTAGTTTTCTTCGCGTTGATGCTTGGTTCTACAAGGGACGTGATGAAGGCTGCAAGAACAGACCAGATTATGGCTTCAATCTCTTGCCCCATTGGCATCTCAGGCTCGATGACGATGTCAGCTTCGTCCTTTGAGCGCAAAATAGCGACGAGCCCATTGTTGGTCCCCAGAGCCGAATTTTTTGAAGCAGCACTAAAAAACGAAAAAAGAGAAGGGGGCAAAATTCAATATTACATTTCTTTCTTTTTACTTCATTCCAGGAAGAGAAATGAGTTGACAAATACCTTGTTGAAATTATCTGCATAGTCTTTTCTTGCTTTGTAAGAGTCATTCTGGACTTCTTCAATCTTCTCCCCGATAACCAATTCCACACACAAATGGTGATCTTTATCCAACGGTGAATAGAACCCATATTGTGTCGCGTCCCTAGAGGCCTTTGATTTAAAGGGGTAATCCCCTATTCTGATGGCGGGGGCTCTAGTGGGCTGTAATTGAAGCCGGTACCTAGCTTGAAGGCGAGTTTGGGCATTCCAAAAAGCAATCCAATCTACAGTCGCCTCTCCTACCATATTTTTGGAAGGTTGTGTTACTGGGAGCATGCCAACCAGCAGATCGTTGCACTCTTTGTACAACATCCTCTTATAACAGCCCTTCACAACTGAGTCAAACCATAATGAAAGGGCCACGAAGTCAAAGACAAGCTGGGGACACACTCTAAAAGGATCATAATGAGTTGTGATGAGTGGGTAGCTGATACATTCAATACCATCTTCGCACAAAGCACGTAGGTATCCCCTCCCGCGCTAGTCGACGAACCTGGAATAGCAAAGTTATACCTCAGTAATGTGCGCACGGGTGTATTTCACACTCTGGTCAGGATAAATGTTATCCCTGAATACAATATTGTCCAGTTGCTGAACATATAACCTTGGAGCGAAGAAGCTAGCATCGTCGCATATCAAAGCGAATGAGCGACGAACAGCCTTGGTTTTAAACTAACGCCACGAGCGAGGGAAGAAGAGTTGTTTCTTAGATTTAGGCGTGTCCCATAAGTCACAGGCAAGGGAAATGGAGCATATAAAGTCCATCATTCGTACGCCGACATCGGCAGGAACGCGACGTTGACATACATCACGACGTCGACTCGATCCTGAGGATTGCTCAATGTGCGTCATCGCCAGATCTAAGCGATGAAAAATAGAGCGAAGGACCAAAGGTCCCAATGCTACTTTTTCCCAAGGGAGAGGCAAACCGATAACGAAAGAACGTGGATGAATACGCCTTTGTGGGGGCGTCCATCAATGAGATACCGCGACAACCATACACACAAAAAGTCGCACAAGCATATTGGGAAACTTTCCATTCCAGTGAGGTTGGCGCCTTTGGGTTCTTCACGGTCACTTCCTGGGCAATATTTGAATTGGCAAAGTCGCGGTAGAAGTAGGTCACCCATTTGGACCATAAGTTCTTCGCGCCTGAAGGAACTGTCACATACGTCATCGAAGGCTTGCTCAATGCCCATCTTGTGGCATTCTTCTTCAATTCCCCGATGAAATCCTTCATTTATTCAAAGATCAGAAGTTCTTCGTCGGTGCTCAAAGCAGCCATAGGATCTACGGTGCCCATGCAGGGAAGCTCCAACAGCGCCGACGTCTTCGAGTGTAAGCCCGGCTTCGAAAGTTGCAAAGTGGAAGCTGTGGGATTTCTTCGAGTACCTCGAGAATAAATTAATGAGCATATCTTTAGCGAGCCTACGCTTAGCCCTTTAGTCGCGCGCACACCTCCGTAAATTTATGCGCGAGTCAACTCAGCCTCAAAGTGTTCCAGAATGTACACTGTCCACTCATCCATGTACTCGCGTTTCTCGCAGAAGGTCTGATGAAGAATATCCGTGAAATGATAGAGCCCAGCTTCCAGGCCAAGCCTATGGATGTCATTGACATTGGCAAGATCCCAATAGTCTCTCTCAAGCTCAGATGCCAGTTTCAAAGCATTCTTTGGGGGAGGCTTCTCAATCGTTGTTCCTCTGATCGTTGCCAAATAGAAATCTTCTCCTCCCAAGTAGGGGGCCTTGCGGCATATGTCCTTTGGAACCTCTGGCAGGGAAACTTCTTCCTTCAAGCTCTTGTGTGACGCCCCGGAACCCAGGGGTCAATTTTAGGAAATAATAAACAAAACCGGCACGGCGATCCAACCGGAACCACCTGCGGATCACTACCGCGGGTACCAAAACAAAGACTTGTCTGCAAAACAGGTACCATCTGAGCCACCAGCTCAGGTACCAAAGATAATATCATATTTCAATGGACACTGATTCATTTATTTCATAAAATATGATACAAAGGTACGTGACACTGAATTTGAAAAGTGATCTCTTTTATACAAGTGATGACAAATAAACGATTACAATATTCAAATAACAAGCTTTAATCAAATCTAATAAAGCTATTACTTCGATTCTACCGTTGGATTCGTCCGTCGTAACCTGCAAACACTGTTAGGGGGTGTGCTCGCGCCCAATAGTTCGTTCACCGCAACAGTAAGGTGATATGCAATAAACGATATAATTATAGCAGGTTACGCATAAAATCACATATCACGTAATAATCAGATAACACCCAATAGCATGCATCTCGATAATAACAACAAGATATGAATTTACATATATTTAACACGAAGCATGCTAGTAAACCGTAAGCGATAATAATATTGTAAACTGCATAACCCCTACCTCAATAATAGCATATGATAATGACTTTGAGATTAAAAACAGCAGATCCATGTATAGAATGATTCCAGTACATATCTCTCTCTCACTTATTGGTATTCGAATTGAATATGGAATGAGAGATGACTAATGCACTAGGCCTTATTTATAGAAGATTACGACCAATCAGGTATCGATGTGTCATAGCGACACGTGGCATCCATGCAGGGAAGGATTGGTTAGAACGCGACACATGTCAGACACATGTCGCACGCATAGAGAGAGGGTGTCACACGATGACACACAGGAGGGTTATGTGTCACAAGCATCTGACTTGCAGTAGGACACGTGTCGCGTATGTGACGAAAACTGCCACGGGACGACAGGCACTAGGGGCATGTGTCAAGCATCTGAGACAGGGGCTAAGGCAGTGACACGTGTTACCCTATGTGTCTCCTGGTACACACTTACACCCATACAAGCTATACACACTCTATAATACCTGTCATTATGTACTAATCATGATTAATTAAGCTAATCAACACTTAAACGTGTGATTAGCACTTATTATTCCCTAAATATTTTTATTCTTAATTTAGCGATTAAAGAAGATATTAGGAATTCCCGTGTATTTTTGGACGAGCTTAACTTTCCTAGTTTCATAATTATGAGTTTTTTATCAGGATACTAAATAAAACTCACTAAAGCAATATAAGCTTAAGAGACACAATCATTACATTTTCTACACAATGCAACGACTAGACTGCTTACAATAGCAAGCATGCTAACATGTTATGTCAAGGTCACATATTTATAATAAATACAAGTATTTCATACATTCTAAAAATCAGGGATATTACATCTTGGTTCTGGCCATCTCTGCTAAAAAAAACACAAAAAAACAACATGTACAAAATAAGATTTGAAGATCAATACCCTGTTCGGGCATGAAGAACAGTAAAGAACATGAAGAAAAAAATATGATTTCTAAACCCATATTGGGTTGCTAATCTGATTCCAAACTATGAACTAAAGAGCAAGAATCACTAACCTTGCTGCTTCTTGAGTACTTGAACTGCTTGCGTGATGCTGTCGAGAATTTGATCGAAGATCTGAGTGTCTTGTTGGGAGTTCTCTCTCTGGCTCATAAAACCTCGGTAGCAACAATGGTGGAAAAGTTCTAATCGTTTCAGCAAAGGGTTTAAATAGAGTTCTGAAGCCTGAAGAGTCGCGACTTCTCACATTCGCTGAATCAGCATTATCACGATAACCGGAAAAATTTACGACCTATCAGATCATTTCGAATCATTCTTGCCTCGAAAATCGGCGAAAATATGTGGGCTGTCAGACAGGGTTCACGTGGCAGCCATCCAGCACACCTAAAGGTACTCCGTATACACTCTATCACATCTCCTTTGATTCGCGTATGCTTACATGCGAGCTTATCCACATGGGGGCTGTGAGTTCGGGTCACCCGCGATATCAACCACATGGGAGTTGTAGGGACTTAGTGGCTTGGAGGCTAGAGTAAGGAACATCGCGCGAGAGCAACAATCACGCTCGCGCGCGACCCTTGGTAACTGACTGAGAGATTTAATGCCTACGTGTCCCATAAATGCGATTGATCTCATAACGGTCCCCTACTTATGCAGATGAGTGTGTAACGTGCCCTATGTATACGGTCGAACGTGCCGTTACGACGCTAACATTAAGCCGCCATTTATGGGCACATTAACCCCTCATAACGGTTATTTCCCCACTATATATAGGAACTTTGGTCTTCTATGAAAACTTCTTGGATCTCTTAGCCAATTTTTATACCGTCTCTCTCTCAAGAACAGTTAGCAAGAGCTTACTCTTTCCCCTACGACAACCCTCAATCTCTCGGTGTTTATCTTTGTTCTTGTTCTTATCTCCTGTTAGAGGTGTACACTTGGATTTCTTCCCATGATTTCCTTGTACACAAAAGACAAACTCATTTTGTCAAATATTATATTTTAATCTCTATTTTGGTATTATACTTTCTTAAGCTTTTATCGCAGGAAAATTGCTCAATTTTCTTAATGCAGGATTACCAAACAGATCCTAAGTTTGAGCTGACAAATATTATTATCTAATTTATGCTTATATTCTGAATATGCTTATTTGTTAGATGTATTTTGTCTTGAGTTTGTTTTGGCAGGAAATAGCATAAGTTCCTTAATGCAAGAACGCCAAACATGTCACTAAAGCCTGTCACTAAGGCCTAGCTAGATATATGGGATTTGATTAGGACTTGTCTCAAACTTGCAGATGAAGATTGTAATTAAATTTAGTGGATTAAATCAAGCTATCATCCATTGGAATAGAGCTGTTGAGAGGCTAAGATCAGTTGAGCTTTTTTAGTGATTCTTGTTGCAACAACTTAAGTGACTGTTGCAGCAAGTCTATAAAGACTTTAAAATTCGAAGTGAACTTAGGCTGGCTGACATACACAAAGGGATTGAACAAGACATATTCACTCAGAGAAACACGGATTGCATCAAGGAAGGAGAGCAATTCATATTACTCAATCCACTTCAAATTCAGAAGAACACTTCTATGCTTTCATAGCTTCACTGTCTTCTCAGTGTTCTTCTTCTTGTGCTTAAGCTGTTTATTCATTAGAAGTATTTCTAAATATTCTATATTCTGTTTTAGTTGAGCTGCTCAAGTGGAACAACTGAGGTTCTTATTATATCAAATAGTTGAAGCTGTACTAGATAGGTTAGCACAGAACCACAAACTGGAATAAGAGTAAGGCAATTCTCTTAGTGCTGATAAGTAGGGCTTAACTAGAGATAAATAAGAAGTTATTGAAATCCTAGAGGGATTAGATCCCTCAGGCGGAAATTAGGCCTTTTGGAGGCTCAACTTCGAGAGAAACACTTGTGTTTTGTACATTTCATTGCAGTACTTTACTTGCTTACAAAATGTTTCAAAACAGGCGAAGTTCAAGGCCTTGAAAAATAGAACAAGATAAGTTAGGGGCTTTTAAATGCCTATCAAAGCCTTGAAAACTGTCAGAGGCTTATAAAACGGTCTGTTTCAGTTTAAAGCTTTGTCAAACTGTTCCTGTTTATTGTTGAAACCCGTATTTTAGCAAAAGTCTTCATACTCTATTCAACCCCCCTAGACTATATTTGATCCAATTTGACTAACTACTTACACACTTCACTCTCCTTATGCACTCTCTTTAGAAACTCTCCACCAAAATGTGCCATGTGTTCCTCATTTTTTCTCACCTCTTAAACATATTCCTAATTGACAGGAGAGAGAAAAATGATATGATTCTCACGTTCCTGCTAATGCTAATCCCATATTTAAAGGTTGTTAACTTTTATTTGACCACACATTTAAAATATATTTTACATGTTATTCCATCATATATAATAGCTTTGGATGGAATCTCATAAGTTTAATCTCTATCACCTTCATGTGATAACAACCTCTATGCTACGTTATAATCTCATTGGAACTTGTACAATTTATGTAATCTTTTCATCTTAAAAAACTTACGTTAAAAATTAATTAAAATAGTTTTAAGGACTATTTTACCATTAACCTAACTGCATTATTGAACTTATGACACTTAACCTACTCCATTAATAGTTTACCATAAAAATTATATGCAATATTCAAATTTATGAAACTTAACCCCTTGCATAATCAATTTAACATGAAAACTACCTGCATTATTTAAATTTGGGACAAATATCATATTTCAGTTAGTCTCATGTACCGGAAGTAACGGGAATTGTGTAATGTTACACAATGACGCATTTGTCCTTGTTGAATGAAGGGGTGCATGAAGGACGCAAATGCATCATTGCGTAATGTCTGCACAATTCACGTTACTTTCCGTAGCTTAGATTATGTTATTTGTCACAAATATGAATAATGCTCGATTTTCATGGTAAATTGATAAGGCAGTACGTTAAGTGTCACAATCTTGAATAATGTGGATGATTTTCATGGGAAATTGATAATGCGATAAGTTAAGTGTCACAAGTTCAATAATGCATGTAGGTTTATGGTAAAAAATCATAGTTTTAATTACAATAATGTAATCATGTCTCACTAGTAAAGTGAGGAAAAATTATCACTATGAGATGACTAAAAGAGGATCAAAGTAGTACATTCAGATCAAAATCTTCCGTTATTGAACTACAATTCACCATTTAACATCCAACACTTCATGTGACACTTGCATTGTGTGTGTATTTCAGTAAAAAAAAAATAGTTGGCCCCAGAGACTTCCGAAGTATAAACATTTACATATGGTCGTTCATCCTTCAAACAATGAAAACACTTCAACACAGATTACTAGTTATATTTGTGTCTATTTATAAAAAACAAACAAATTCAATTCCTTCAAACAATGAAAACACTTCAGCAAAAATTGCTAGTTATATTTGTGTCAATTCGTAAGGAAACAAACAAACTCAATTCCAAACTATTCATGGAGAAAATGATGATTCATAATGCCTAGTGAATCGAGGACAGGAAGAACAAGCTGCAATAACAATTTATCTAAAAAATAAAGAAAAACAAAATCAGTTTTCTGAATTTTATATAAGAATAAGAGAAATCAAAATACATAGAATTTCTAAAAATAAATTTTGATATATGATCACCGACCGGTAGTTATAACTTCTCCGTCCAATTTTTGCAAGTGTGGTCATTTCTTTTTTCTCCTTATCACATATCATGATAGAAGCAAAGAAAATATTCTTTCCGTCAAAGCACATTTTCACTTGCACATGTCATTCCCTCATTATTTTAGTCATCTTCCACCAAAGTGATAAAGATTAAAAAAGGTAAAAATTTCAGACGAAGATAACATATTAAATGTTTTTTTTTTAAATTGTGGTTAGCTAAAAATTGTAGCAACCTCCTCTAAATATAGGATTAACATTAAATGGGACCACATGACACATTCTAGTAGAGAGCAAATAAAGAGACTGTATTAGGAAGTTACCTTATCATTCTCAAAAATGGATTAAATACGTTTGGTGAATGAGTAGAGGGACTAGGAGGTGGCTAAGAAGAAGATGGATTGTCTTTGGAGGTGGGAATGTCTTTCATTACACATCCTCTTTACAAATAAGCATACTTCAATCCTATAATAGCAGATGCATCGGAATGAATTATACTCAATGCAACATCATTCACATAGTCAAGTAACTCCACATAACAAAATATGTCACAGTCCACATTATCTATTGTGCCTACATTTTTTCAACAAAAGTAACTTTCAAGTCCCAATACTGAGTATCCATCCATGCAACAATAACCAATAAAGAAAAAAAAAATTAATTACATTACACAAATAGTACTACATAGTACACGAAAATGAGTTATTAAATAAGTAATACATAATTCAAGTACATTTCGTACAGAAGTAATACACAAGACAAGTAATATAAAGTACAATAACTTGCATCCATCACACATAGCAATCATACATTCACACTTCACATTAATGAGATACTTTCTCTGTTTCTTCTCTTTCTTCCACCTTTGAGTTTTACCACTATTCATCAGGCCGCTTTGACCCGATGATTTAATTAGCAATACGATCTAATTTTTTGGTAAATTTTCATAGTGTTGTACAGTAAACTTTACTCTACAACACCATGAAAAATTACCGAAAAATTTGTATCATTTTGCTATCCAAATCACCGAGTCAAAGTGACATGCGTACGGATAAAAAAGTCAAAGTTGGAAGAAAGAGAAGAAACAGACCAAGTAATACCACGCAACAACCTCACAACCACATTTGTTATGCCACTCAACCACAAATGCACATAATAAAACCATACCACACATGCATTTACTTCTTCCGTATCACATCACCAACATTTACATTTATAGATAACCTATATAAGGCGCAAAATAGTTGGATCAAAATGATGAAAAGATATTTCAATTTCTTGGATTTATAAATGTTCAAATTCTTTAAATAAATACCATTATATCACTCCCTTCCCTCTCTTAGTCCCTATCATAGACTTTTTGACTCACATCTGGGCTACATCGACCGTGTGATTGAGATCCCAAAACGATGTGATTTTTTGATAATTTTTTCACCTGTTATAAATCAACTTTTAGTCTACAACATCATGAAATGATTATCAAAAAGTTGCATCATATAGCTAACCAAGTCACTGGGTCAAAGCAACCAAATGAATAGTGGCGAAAGTTAGATTGAGGACAAATACGGAACATGATGGTAGATAACATTTGTGAGATGGATTGACTAGATTACAATTAACAAAACAGGAATAACTAAAAGTGATAACATTATAAATATTTTTCTTAATAAAAAATGAAAAGAAACATAATAATAAGTGTAGATTTCCGACAACATATTTAGGTTAATTTTTTAATAAACATGTTAACTGTGAACTGGACCAATTAGTACGGTTCAACTATGTTCACTTCGGTTGACAGTTACATCGGTTTAATTTTGGATACTTGGAGACTTAAGAGCATCTCCAACAATTTCCTCCATGTTTTTCCTACATTCCCATTTTTTGGAATTGGAAGAAAAAGTTGGGGCAGACTCCAACCATTCAGTCTCCATTTTTCCAATTCTTCATTTTTGGAGGTAAAATAGAGATTTTAGCCTCCAACCAATTCAACCAAATTCTATACCAGATATTAAAATAATATATATCTATATTTATCTATTGATAAAGAATGGATATTTTAGTCTCCAATGGTTAGCATCAAAATTCCTCCAAAAAATATAAATGTTGATATCGACGTACTTTCCACATTTTAATTTCAATATGCTACTCTCAATGACAAATATAATAAAAGTATGCATCAAAGATAATTTATCAAATGATTAAAATTTCATAGAAATATCTTATTCACCATCACTAGTTCTACAAAGAAGAGAGGAATAAATGGAATAAAAAAATCAAAGAAAGAAAATAAAAATTAAAAGGATCGTATGTGAGAAGAATTGACGAGTAGTTCTGCAAGTAGCAACACACTTATGAAAAATTATCACAAGAAAATGATGGTGGCTAGGAAATAGCAGCTAGCTATGACAAAACTTTGAAATCAACTAAGAGTCTCAAAAAACAAAACTTTCGAAGTTATGAAAGAAGATTTAAATAATCTCATAAATTTCATGTAATGACTTTATTTCTTTTGTTTGTATACAACATTCTCATTAAGTAATATTCATATGGGTTTATTTAGTTTTATAATAAGGATAAATTAATTTAAAAGTTTAATTTTAATTTTATTTATAAGATAAATAGATTAATATTTATATATTATCTTTTTTATTCGTAAAAATTAACGCATGTCGATTATTAATGTTGATAATAGTAATCACACTCAATATTGAAGTTTTTAAATTACTAATACACACAATCATAGTCAAACTATTCATTTTTTAGACTAATCGGTGAAATGGAGGAGAATCTGTATTCTTCATTTTTTCCTTCAGATTTTTGTGGATGGAGGATTGTTGGAGAAAAATAGCTTCCCCTCTAAAATTTAAAATGGAGAAATGGAGATTTTTTCTCAAACATGGTTGGAGGCCTAAAAGAAATCTCCATAATTCTGGAGAATCGGAGAAATAGAGATTTGAAGTTAGAGGCTAAAATCTTTAAAAAGTTCACCAAATATGGTGAAATTGAGGATGGTAGGAGACACTCTAAAACCTATATATGTTAAATAGTCTTTTTCTAGTTTCTTTCAATTTTTTGGTAAAAGACACTTTCAACCCCTCTTGTTTGACTGAATGAAACTTTCAACCCTTCTAGTTTCAAAAAGGATATCCCCTCGGCGGACCTCACTTTCAGAGTATATCGAGGAAGAAGTACAAGGGTTTGAAGCCAGTACAATACAATACAAACTACAAACTACTAGACAGCTAGTGAAACAAAGGCTACAACACAGATCCACACAACACGAACATACAAAGGAAACCTCCTACTAGAAACAGACTAAAATACTTTCGACCCCGTCATCAAGAACCAAAGTAGATGCTGATAAGAACCACAACGAGATAGCCCATAATCTGAAATAAAACATTGAAACATCAAACAAGTCTAAATAAGTAGTAACCAGACGAGATAACCAACCACACGAAGCCGACGCTGGGCTGCCGAAAATCAGGGACATAAAGGATCCGTAGCTCCAGTAGGTGACCGGAACTTAAAAATGAGCCTGAGTTTTTTTGTATTGCAATAATACCCAGAATTACAATCCCATCTATCGTCAGTCCGCCATTTCATAGTCGGAATCCTTGGAGAATCCTTCCGGTAGTCAATGTCCATAGAGATTCCAGCCGAGTAGTCCGGATAAACAACGGTTCTCGGGTCAGGTAAAGTTATAAGGTTTTGTATCGGGTCGGGTAGGAGCTGCTTGATCAGGTTATGAGACTGGTTCCGGGTCGGGTTACACCCCGTGATGGGGCTTAGCTCATGGATCAGGTTAAAGAAACGGGTTGGGAACTGGGTTGGGAGCTGGGTCAGATTCTTTCCAGGGAAAGAGGCTTGAGGACCTGAAGATGGTTGGGCAAAAGCTTGAGCACCAAGGTCACTAGAATGAGGAAAATTATTTTTTCGATGCCCTTTCTTTCTCAGGAGATGACGACGGAGGGCCGAAAATTCGACCCGAACAGAACCCAACTGATTTCCCTCAGCCGGAATAGATCGATGAAGTTGACTGGCATAGCAAGAATGATCAATCTGAACCACCTGGTTAGTCCGACGGTTAACGAAAGACAACCCGGTCGAAGGATTCAGAGCACAAAAAATTTACCAGGGCTTCGTCAACCTCCATGGGTCTGTTTGGATGAGCGGAAGTAAGTGAGCGATTTGGCTAAAGATCTACCTTTATCTGGAGCGTTTGGATAAAATAGTTAAAAGGAAATTAATGTAATTATTGTAATAAAATCAATAGTATAATATTAATAAAAATAATTATTTATTGCTACAACGGAAAATTTAGAAAATGGAACGGTGCTAATAATGAGGGGGATCTCAGATTTTAACTAAATTTGACCAAGGCCTCCAATAATTGAATGACACTTGGAAGTACCACTCCGTCCCAGCTCTATCTTCCCATGGCGGCTGGGCGGGGAAATTAAGAAAAAACGTTTTTGACCAAAATACCCCTTACACAGGTGGAGAATACCACACCCACCCTTCCTTCTCTCTTCACAGTAAGACCACCACCACCACCACAACCACCACCAGTTACACCACCACCACATTAACAACACTTAAAGATCAAACAATACCATATCTAAAATCACTTTTTTCATTACATCAGGTACAAGTAATCAATTTTTTCAATATGAGATCTAAAATCAGATCTAAAGAATAAGAAGAAGTTGAAGAAGAGAAAGAGGCAACAAATGGAAAGAGAGAGAGAGGAGCTTCCAGCCTTGGACCTGCACCATCGGACCACCAACGAACACACCATCGAAGACACCGTCACCACCGCAACCAGAACCAACGAAAACAGATCGCCCTCTTCACCGGCGACCTAGCCTTCCACCGCAAGATCGGACACCACCGGCGACCTAGCTTTCCACCGCCAGTAGTAGATCTGCGAAAAAATAAGAAGAAGGTGAAGAAGAATAGAGGCGTACTGTGAGAGAGAGAGCGAGAGAGAGCGAGAGAGAGCAGACGTACCTGGGTCGGCGTCGCCTCCGCCGCCACCGCCAGTAGGCAGCGCCATCGTCCTCTCCGAGAGCATGAGGCTGAGAGGCTCAGCCACCACCACCTCCGTCCATCGTCCTCTGCCTCTCTGTCTAACCCTCTCTCTCCCCTCTCTTTCTCTCTCAGTTGGAGTGGTATGAAATTGATAGGATTATGTTTGTGTGGTGTTGAAAGGATAATGTTTGTGTGGTGTTGTAATGTCTGTGTGGTGTGAGGATGAGAGGAAAATATATGGGGTAAATTGAAAAAGTAAGTGGGGTATTATTTTGAGAGGGTAATTTAGAATTTTGAGTTGTTTAAGTTTACCCAAAAAGTGAATGGGAAGAAAGAGGTGGGACGTCCCAAAATGGAAATTGAGAAGAAAGAGGTGGGACGGAGTGGTAGAAGGGAACAAATGGTTGCTCAAATTGTTACAGATTCCAAAAGTTGCGTGTGTCCCGGATTTCCTCCACATTCTCCGGAATTCCGGATTATAAAATTTAGGTTTTCGGAGTTCCAGATTTCAGCCAGATTTTTGACCAAAATTTTCAAATTATTGACTATTTAGTTCCTCCCAACTTCCTCTGATCCAAACACACCCCATGTTTTCACATGATTTTGTAAACTCAGATGATACCGGATGAGAGAAACGTAAACAAAGCAACTCCAATCTGCTGTAGCTTCGAGTCCGCTTTGATGAAGGACAGCCCAAGTGATGAAAACAACATGTTTCTTTTCGTCGTTTGGAGACTCCAGAATCCAACCAAAATATCGCTTTCTACTGGTCTTAGCCTCCTTTGTGGGGTACACAATCTGATCTGGTATGAGCCTCCTACATTTTTTTATGGGAGTGGAGCCTTGAGGCAGGGAAACAAACACAAATGCTACCATTAACAAGAGTGAGGGACAGAGATGAGAGAGTAGGATGAAACAGAGAAAATAGAGCTACATGAAAACAGAGTAATGAAAACAAGGGAGAAAAAATAAGGTAGGGAGCAAGACAATCGAAGAAATTGGGAAAAAAACCTTCTCTCACTTTTTTGGTGGAAACTAACCATTGACCTTTTGGCTTTTAGTTTGACCTCCATTTGAGGAATTAATCAAAAAATAACAACCTAATTAAACTAATAAAAGCATATCATATTTAAAAAACATTAAAATTCAAAAAATAACTTTTCTTCTCTCTCTCCCCTCCATCGGGATTATACCCGGTAGAGAACAGAAGACAAACCGTCCTCCTCACTCTCTCTTCCTCTTCCTTCTCCTGCTATTCCTCCACTTCTCTCCGGCGAATCTCCTCCATCTCCGGCGACTCACTCTCATGGCTTCCCAACCCTCTTCCCCATCCTCTCCTACCGGACTTGTGAGCGACGTTATAGCAGATCTCACCTCCACGAACCAACTGACCATGTCGCCGTCTCCTCCAGCGTCTTCTTCACCGGCTCCGACAGCGGCTATGGCTGCGGCCGCGGCTCTTCCGGCACCGCCTCCTCCCTCTGCACCGGCCAATGTGGCCCAAGAGGTGAGTTTGTTTCACCTCTTCAAGTATTCTTCATCAAACTCATGTTCTAGGGTTAGATAAAATTGATGTTGTGTTGCTTTTTTGGTGCAAAATTGGTTCATGAAATCAAGTTGTTCTGTAAATTTCACGACTACGTTCATGTAAAAATCATGTTGATGAACCACTGGGCGTACAAGAACATCAATTTTGACTGACTAATCACATAGGGCGTATACAATTTGATAAATTTTGACTGAAAATCATGAAGGGCGCCTGGGGGCGCATACTTTTGTGTGTTGGGGCATACAGAACATGTTGTATGCGCCCTAGCTGGGCTTCTGGGTCAAAAATTTTCCTTGTTTCAGATCTAGGGCGCATACTTCATGTGCTGGGGCATACAGAACATGCTGTATGCCCCCCAGATGGGAAGCAAGGCAAATTTTTCACCCAGAAGCCCAGGGGCGCATACAGGGGCTTCTAGGAACTGCCTAGGCACCCCTGTATGCGCCCCTGGGCTTTTGGGTGAAAAATTTGCCTTGTTTCCCAGCTGGGGCGCATACTTCATGTGCTGGGGCATACAGAACATGCTTTATACGCCCCAGCTGGGAAGCAAGGCAAATTTTTCACCCAGAAGCCCAGGGGCGCATACAGGGGTGCCTAGGCGGTTCCTACAAGCCCCTGTATGCGCCCCTGGGCTTCTGGGTGAAAAATTTGCCTTGTTTCCCAGCTGGGGCGCATACAGAGTAGTCTGTATGCCCCAAAACATGAGGTATGCGCCCCAGCTGAGATACTGAAGAATTTTTTGGCTGAGTAAGCCAAGGGGGCTTACAGGACGCCCCTGTATGCCCCCTTGGCTTACTCAGTGTTTTTTTTTTCCAAGTTTTCAGCTTGTATGCGCCTGTGCTGGGAACTTGAGAAAATTGTGATTAATTGTGATTAGTTTTTTGAGTATGTGCCCCTAGATGATAAGTTCATAAAGTTATGACTAATTTTCTGAGTACTTATTGATAATTGACTACTTATTGGTTTATTTGACAGGATTTGATCTCCTTGGACCAACTTGGTCGTTTACCCGCTGCCGCTAATCGAGCCGAATTAAGGAGGTATAAGTTGACGTTTCGTTCACGGAAGAGGTCATGGATAGTGTTTACAAGGCTTACCAGACGGGAAGACGTTAGGACGTTAGTGCGACAGCGGCTTCCTAACTTGGCATGGCTTTTGACCTATCGATATGACCAAGTGTTCTCGAAGACGCTCCTCGACTTACTTTTCCAGCGTCGGATTAACACTAACCCTCATGACCGTGAAATATGGTTCAACTTTGGGACCTTCCCGCTGCGGTTCTCCCTGCAAGAGTTTGTTCTCTGTAGTGGACTTAACGTCTTTGAGTCTCATAACGATGAGCAGCTCGACGGGAGGATGGCAGATTATGCCCTTGTTCAGACCGTGTTTGGCCCCAATTTCACGAGTGTGTACGGGAAAGTGAATGCTACTACACTGGAGAATTATCTGGAAGGCATCGATAGCGAACACCCGTACTCCGAAGATCCTGATAAGCAAATGGACTCGGCTACGTTGGAAAGATTTGTGAAGTTATTAGTTGCTGCAATAATTGGTAGGTTATGGCACAACACCGGCGACCATGATGTGATGCCCGCCGCAGTGATACAGAAGTGCAATGACTTTGAGTTCTGTAACGCCTACGATTGGGGTATGGAATGCTTTGAAAAATTACTCGGCGGGATGAAACATTGCGACTTTACCAAACCAACTTACTCGCTCACCGCCTTCCCTTTCGTTGCTGCGGTAATTGTGTTAGTTATGCATTTTTTATTGTTAGTTAAATCTATAAATGTTATATGCTTACTGCGATTCGTCTCTCCGCGCAGGCTTGGGCCTACGAAGCAATCCCACAGATGGTACCCCTCTTGGCTAGCAGGGACGAAGGGGTACTTCCCAGAGTGGCGGCGTACTATCCTCTACAGGTCAGGGCTGATGATGAATCAGTGAAAAGGCTTGTGGCGTCAATCACATATGTTCGCCCGACACTTCACCCCACTCCTGCGGAGGAGCAGAGTTGGTACTGGCTTCAGTACTTGGCTCATATGGAAGCTAATCCGTATCTTCCATTGTTTCCGGACCTGACGAGTAAGTTGGGTGGCCGATGCGTTGTCTACTCCGGTGCAGCTATTCAGATGCAACCGTTTCAGATGTCGGGGACTAAGACGACGAGGAATTTGGGTGCGAGTAAGAAAACAAGTGAAAAGAAGGGAAAAAAGCAAACTCAGAAAAAGAGTAAGCAAACAAGTGGAACGCCACCGCCAAGTGAAGGGGAGGCCGATGTGCCAAGGCCGGCGACAACCAAGGGAAAAAGGCAAACTCAGAAAAAGAGTCAGCAAACAAGTGAAACGCCATTGCCAAGCCCACCTGCTGCAGCTCCACATGATGTCATGACTGAAGAGCGCGTTAGGGAGGATTTTGATCGAATGATTAACGCACCCCTGTCCTCACCCAGTGGGGAAGTAGGTGCCGAGCAAAGGTCGAAGAAGCGTCAGGATCGCGAAAGGGAGACTGATGAAGTGTCCGAGGAAACTGAGGAGGCACAACCACGAAAGAGAGCCCGGACTGAGGAAATGGTAGATGGGATGGATCTTATCATCAGTATGCTGACTTCGATGAAGTCCCAAATGACAAGAATGGATTTGGGTATGACAACGATGAAATCCCGAATGACAAACATGGAGATGGCTTTTCAGAGAATGAAGAATGAGCAGAAGGTGAATATCGATGCGTGTATGAGGAAGCTGGATGATGTGACGGCGAGGCTAGATGGGTTGACGGAGAGGCTAGATGGGTTGACAGACAAAACCAGTGGTGCTAGACAGATGGGCACACAAGATTCTAACGATGCTCGCGATTCACCATTGGTCCAAACTGTCGAGGAAGAAGGGGCACAACCCGTTGGTCAGACTTCACCATTAGTCTCACATGCCGAGGAACAACGCGCAGAATTGCCTAATGCCGAGGCACAACCTGTTAGTGAATGTCCCGATCTACCAGTTGCACCGATCAGTGTTTCATTTCCTGATGAACCAAGCATCGACCAGTGCTGGTGGCATGCCTACTTCACTCGGGTCCCTAAGAGCATCGTCGAGCCTCCTAACGCCACCGACAAAGAAAAGGCCAGACGGCTTTCTATTTTTAGCCAGTAAGAGATCAATATTTTACAATTTTCCTTTTATTTAGCTCTTATTAGTATCGTATCATTTGTGTAATTTAACTTCATTTTTGTTTACAGAAAGGTATTGGTTAACATCAGTGGTGGCGACAAGATAACGTTTTCACACGCGTACGAGTATTCACGCGATGAGTGGATGACAGACTCGGTAAGTTTTTATTTAACTTGCATTTTTTTGTAATTTGTCGACAATTTTCTAAGTTGTAAATGCTTGCAGACGATGATGTGCATGACGGCCATTCTGACGGCTGAAGAGAAGAAACATGATCGGAAAATTTGTTATGCACCAATAAATATTTTCGGAGTATATGATCAAGAGTTACCATTTTACCTAAACCACGAATATCTTCCTGCTTCTATATCTGAGCTCTCCATGGTAATCATCTTCTAATAACTTCATATTTTAGTTCGTATTGTAATCATATTCTAATACTTCATATTTTATGTTGCTTTTCGGATTGCACTCCCAATAGGCATCCGGGATCATCACTACTATCTGCTTGTGGTGAGCTTAGAACACAAGGGTGTTTTCGTATTTGACTCATCCGATGAGTATATGGAGAGGCGGGTGGAACATAAAGTGAAGTTAATTCACGATAGCCTTTGCGCCCATTATAAAGTCGCTTACAAGGAGGACATAATGACATGGAAACCAAAATATGTGTGGTCCGAGATTCCGCACCAGAATAACGGGTTTGTGAACTACACTTAATTTTAGTTGCAATTCATTTTTTTACATTATCTTCTTATCTATTTGTGAATTATTTTTGTTTTAGGCATGACTGTGGATTCTATGTGTGTTTCTTCATGAAGCACCTCAGAACACTCGTTCCGAACTTCTCTGTGAAATACGAAGTGAACGGGTGGTACCTCAGAATCTGGGTGGCACACTTTATTGGGACTCACGAGTTAAACTCGTGCTTGGATGCCGTCACCAACGAGGTAGACACATACAAAAAAAGTGCTAAAGCTCAAGATAGGCTGTTAAGTGTTTATCACGATGTTCCCTGCATCAAGGAAGTAGGGCCCTCCATGTCACAGGTACTATTGGCGGTGAATCATTGCTTTCTCTAATTTCGTGATGTTATATTTTCGACTGTACAAATTTTCTTAATTCTTCAGGATGGATCAGGAAACGAGGAAATAGAGTTTCACGGCGACATCGATGGGATAAACGAGGAAACAGAGTTGGCCCAAGATGAGATCTCGGATGAAGAGTTGGATGAAGGGGTGACGGATGAAGTAGAAGAGCAGTCTCGCTGGGATAGGCTACATGTTTTAACCCCTTTCAATGCGGACGGGCATAATCCATTTTTTGAAGTAGGCGAGCACAAGGAAAAAGAAGAGTGCTGGACCCCTCTGTCTATGTACACTGAAATGGTGCCCGTGCATGAATTGGACTACCTGCAACCAATGGAAGGCGGTCGATATCTGCTTCGAAACCGTGCAAAGATCCCTTGGGAGAAGACGCCGTACGCCAAATTATATAACCCGTCTATCGATATCTTTGTGAACCATATGAAGCCTGGATTCTCCGTGGCCGACATGCGTAAGTAAGACCCCAAGTTGCATCGGTGTTTTGACATCTGGCTTAGTGATGAAGATACACGTTACCCATATTTGGATTGTCGGATAAAGACAAGATCTCGGCCATTCTTCCGTTACATAATGGAAGTAGGAAAACTTTTCTGGTGGGAACATGTAGACGAATGCACGTATACCCAGAGGCTTAATTACTCAAAAAAGTTTGGCGCTCCAAGGACGGACACGGTTATTACGGATGAGGATTGGTTCAAAGCTTTTCAAGTAGATTATGATTTTGAAACCCTAAAGAAGAAGACTTCTGAATACTTTAGAGGTAACAAGCCTATGAGGAGTTCCAAGGGATCGCTTGCGAGGAGGTGGTTCATGCCTTGGAGGACTAAGCGGCTAGTGAAGGGATTTCAACAGTGGATTCTCATTTACATAGACGTGTTCGAGAAGGGACGGATTTGTGTGAAGGTGTACGATCCAATGAGGTTTTCGGGGCGTAATAATTGGGACTTGGATCGACTGTGCACAAATTTTCCGAGATTGCTGCAGGTGTTTGGGGAAGAGCAAGTTGCTAAGCGGGCCAAGTTTTGCCCGAAGGTCCTTAAGGTATTCAAATTGCCGAAGATTAAGGAGCCGAGACACCAATGTGATATCCCAAGTTGCAGTGCGTTGTATATGTTGCGCATGATCGAGAAGGTCATCGAGGATCCCACAATTAGAGGAGAGTTTCAATCATACCAAGGGGACCAGAAGCTTATAAGGAAAGAATATGCGGTGGCAATATGGAAGACTTTTTTTAGATTCATCACTGTAGACACATATGGCAATAGAATAGACCCGCCAGGAGAACCAATTTGGTATCCTTACGTGTAGTTGTATTCATGACTGATTATTCCATCTTTTGTAATTGACGTGATCAATGAAATTTTTTTGTCATTATAGTTGATTTGTTTTTTTGTGATCAATGAAACAACCGATTCGAGCAATGAAACAAATTATTAAAACAAATATTAAAAGCACTGCCTAAAAAAACTTTACTAAAATAACACTATAGTCATGGGGCGTATAGGTTATGGTCAGGGCGTCTAAAACAAGGCAAATTTTTCACCCAGAAGCCCAGGGGCGCATACAGGGGCTTCTAGGAACTGCCTAGGCACCCCTGTATGCGCCCCTGGGCTTCTGGGTGAAAAATTTGCCTTGCTTCCTAGCTGGGGCGTATAGAGCATGTTCTGTATGCCCCAGCACATGAAGTATGCGCCCCAGCTGGGAAGCAAGGCAAATTTTTCACCCAGAAGCCCAGGGGCGTATACAGGGGCTTCTAGGAACCACCTAGGCACCCGTGTATGCGCCCCTGGGCTTCTGGGTGAAAAATTTGCCTTGCTTCCCAGCTGGGGCGCATAGAGCATGTTCTGTATGCCCCTGTATGCGCCCCTGGGCTTCTGGGTCAAAACAATGATAATGTGGGGCGCCTACATGGGGGCGCCTCTATACCCTAATTCGGGCGCCCTGTATCCTTACTAGGGCGCCGGAATAAGGATATACGCCCCTATGGCTCCATATTCAATTTGTTTGACTTTTTGGTTCTATTTTGACATTACATTGCCGAAACAAGTGGCATGACTTAGGATGCACTGAATAGTTGACTATAGTTTGACCACAACACCGACCGTTTACTTTTTTAGTGGACTACATTAAACTAGATAAGATTACAACCACCAAAACCAACTTCAAAAGATTTAAATATTACATCCGCAACTACTAAACTTGCATTAATCAATAAGCAACAAGTTTCAATCATGTGTAATTAGCCGGTCATCCTCCCTCGTGGGGCATATCTTCACGTTATGGCCTTCATTATCACATCGAGAGCACTTGTGCTTCCTAGTACCATACCTAAGTTTTTCTCCTTCAGACGGTATCCTAGTTGTCTGTGGTGCTCCACGTTTCACTACCTTCACTGGTGGAAGAGTGACAATGTTGCTTATCTCCGGTGGGATCCGACGTGTATCCCAGTCTATACGATCAGGAATAACCTCAATTTTCCCGGCGTAAGCTCTCTTGTAGAAGTCCGCACTGTAGGTGCTGCTCGTGAAATTGTACATGACAAGCCCGTCTGAAGGAGGCAACCCTTCTTCCATCCCCATATGAGGATTTTGTTTTCTAAGTATTGGAGCGCACGCACAAGCGTGGACACACGGTTGCCAGTCCAACTGGAACTTGCCGCAATCGCAAACCCAGTACCCCTCCGAGAAGTACACTTTGGCAGTGCCATGGTTCCTACCTGTTACACGGAATTCAAGTGCATCCAGCTGTGTGACGTGTAGCATTTTTGCGTTGTTAAGATTCTTCTGCATGATTGCCTCACGCTGTGGGGTCAACTTTGTGTTCCAAGTGCCATTTTCGGTCCGCCTATCGTAAAACCACTGAGACATTTGTCTGAGCGCAAACAAACAGTACGAGAGCACGCAATGATATCTCGCATCCTTTAACATTGAGTTCATAGATTCTGCGTGATTGGAAGAGAATATGTCAAATCTAGTGTTGACCGCGAACGCCCGACTCCATTTCTTGGGAGGACATTTTTCCATAAGGTATTCTGCGATTGACAAACTCTCATTATTTGGGAAATTGCGTTTCGCAGGGTGCTCCACTGCCAATGTGTGAAGAAAACTGCGACATTTATCTATAGTGTCGGCCTCCGCAGCATTCCAGAAGAGATTCACCCACTTTCCGGGGCCAAAACAGCTTTATCAAGTTCATCTTGATGTGCCACCAGCAGTGCACATGTTGTGCATTTGGGTACTCTGTCGCGACTGCGTGTTTAATGGCTTGATGCCTGTCGGAAAGAAATGTGAGATACTTGCCGTTCGGGACGAAAAGCCTCAGCTGCTGAAGGAACCACCCCCATTGCACTCGGTGTCAATTATGCCCCATGCAATTGGATAACACTGCCTCCGTCCATCGACCATTGTCGCAACTACGACCTGCAATGGCTCGTTCTTCATGTGACCGGCATCGATGACCACTAGTGGTCGCATGAAGTTGATTCCATCCAGCTGAGCTTTTATACCCATGAAACAGTACTTGAATCTGCTTTCTTCGTCGCGCTCTATCTTCGTGTAGGACCCAGGGTTCAATGACTCCAACATGTAGAAGAATGGAGGGAGTTGGTGGTACTGTTCTTCTCGGCTACCGTGAATGATCTGGAACGCCCTCTGCCTAGACTGGTAGCATATCCATTTAGTGACGGAGCACTTGAAGGCAAGTTTCACGTACGCGACGATGTCATGTCTGCTAGGGCGAGGCTGCCCGTTCCGATATCGATCAATCATTCCATAGGCGATGTCATCGACATTCACGTTCGCATGCTTGAAATTTGTGGTGATCGCGGAACAAGTGTGGATGTTTTTGTATCGCTTAACCGTGTAAAATCTCTCTTGTTTCCCTTTATAAGCAGCCATGTACCACAGACAATGAGGATCGCGACATTTGAGAACGACCCTTGTGCTCTCTGTCTTTACACTTGTCCATTGCCACCCTTGTTGAGTTGCAGGACCCCGTAGGATATTCTTGATTTCCTTTGCTGATTCAAACAAATCATCAAGCTTTAACGTAGATCCATCGGGCCTGCTGTTACTGGAAACGGCGTCGGCTTCAATCGCAAGTGTGGGATGATGCTGTAAACCTGTGGCCCAAGGACCCCTGTTAACCGGTACATCGTCGTCCGTTGTGTCATCTCCACTTGATGGCCCGTGCGGGTCAGCGTTCGGATCTTCGTTCAAGTCGGGATTCTCCGAAAAACTTCCACCCTCGTAACTAGGACCACCGACATTAGTGTCAAACAATCTTTGCAACGCTGTTGCATCCTGACCTGTGTTGTTCGCCACCAAGACCGCTGTTTCATTAAAACCGGCCTCCCAGGTTGGGCATTCATGTTCCCAACCCCCGACATTCGTGTCAAGCGGTCCTTCCAACGCTGCTGCATCCTGAAATGTGTTGTTCGCCACCAAGACCGCTGTTTCGTTAAAACCGGCCTCCCAGGTTGGGCCTTCATGTTCCTGACTATCATCAGTAAGTAACGCACGAAGCTCCGAATTTCCCCTGCAAGGATTCATCTTCTGCAAATACTGTCCCCCAGCTGCAACCGAGCCGTCATTGTCGTACTTGGCAAACATGGGAACGATCTCCTTTGGTTCATATGTCTCAAATATTAACAAAACATCGTCTTCGTCGGTGATTTCTGATGGCTCATACTGCTCCATCCCTTGTCGCATGTAACTTAACTCTATGAATGGAGCTAGGTGCTTGTCCAATCCCATTCTCGAAGCAACTCGTTCCTTCAGACTATGGAGTGTGGGAATTTCCTCCTGTTTCAGCACCATCGTCTTCGATTTGTAGTTCACCCCGCGTGCGTAGAAATTTTTTCCATTGACGAGCTCCCAAACTCCATTCCACATGAGTTGCACAGTGATTTTCCCCATTCCTGCAGATAACCGAAAAGTCAATAATGTCACAACGGTCAACTAAGAAGTCACAAGTCAACACCGAAAAGTCAATAACCCCCCCAGGGCGCCTAAGTGTATGCCCAGGGCGTCTGAAACAATACACGGGCGTATATATCACCCCCAGGGCGCCTAAGTGTATGCCCGAAGTTCAAACTGAGTCATTCACTTATGGGGCATCTAGGGGCGCCTAGATTAGGCGCCCCTAGATGCCCCATAGGTGAATGACCCATTTTGATCTTCGGGCATACAGAGGGGCGTCTGTGACCAAACACGGGCGCCTAAGTGTATGCCCCAAGTTCAAACTAGTCTTTCACCTATGGGTCAGGGCGCCCCTAGATGCCCCATAGGTGAAAGACTAGTTTGAGCTTGGGGCATACACTTAGGCGCCCGAAACCACACACGGGCGTATTTAACCGTCATGGGCGCCTATGTGTATGCCCGAAGCTCAAAATGGGTTATTCGCCCATGGGCTTCTAGGGGCGCCTTAATGTAGGCGCCCTTAGATGCCCCAATGGGGGAATATCTCATTTTGAGATTCGGGCATACAGTAGGCGCCCATGACGGGTTATTGTACGCCCGTTATAGGTTCCGGACGCCCTCTGTA
This sequence comes from Linanthus parryae, assembly GCA_023055425.1. Taxonomy (NCBI): domain Eukaryota; kingdom Viridiplantae; phylum Streptophyta; class Magnoliopsida; order Ericales; family Polemoniaceae; genus Linanthus; species Linanthus parryae. The sequence goes on along the minus strand of JALGPY010000009.1, from coordinate 29,422,572 downwards.
TGCCCAAGCTCAAAATGGAAATTAAATCGATCGTGTTGGGGCTTCTTGTAGGGCTTCCAAAGACCTTCGCAGTATCCTCAAGGTGAATCTCATACTATTTTCAGAACATCTCCGAAAATGTTGAAAAATGAATATACGAATTTTTTCAAAATACTACTTTTGAAATGAAAAGATAAAACGAAGGGATACTGAGGTTGATAAACTTACTCTTGTTTCCGACGGATTCGAAGTCTTCAAACGAACGAACTTTGTTTTTGTTTTGAAACCCAACAATGGAGGTTTTGGAATAGACTAGAGAGAGAAACAACAACTTTTGGGTGTCATAATTGATGAACTGAGGTACATTTTAAGGTTTGACATCTTAGGTAGTTGAATTTAATTTTCTAGTTGAACAAGGTTTTTGAGTGAATTTAATTTTCTAGGGTGAGGGAGATGTTGTTGTTGTTGTTGTTGTTGAATGAAGAGAGAGAGAGAGAGAGTAGTGCATGCATGCAAATTTGGAGAAAAAATTCAGCAAATAAATATTTGGGTAGGACCCCCTCTTGCCACATGGAAAACCTTAAAAAAACAAAGAGAGACCCACCATGGAGAAAATGTTAAAAAAATCAAATGGGACCCACTAACTATAACAAACCAAAAGTTAACTTATGATTATTAGTTGGTGGGTACTTCCCACCAACTTTTTGATCTTATGGTTAATCTGCACCACAAAGGTGCATATTGGTTTTTTACCAAAATTCCCCCAAGACAATCCGAAAATATAAAAGTGAATACACAGAGACGAGCGTAAGATTTTGAAGAACATAGTTACAAAATAAAGCAAATAGAAGAGAAACTTGAATTTGTAATGATGCTCAGGGGAAACAGGGGGAGAATAGTAAAATTAGGATTCGAAAATTAACTTATAACAAGCTAAACTGAATAGATGAAAATAAACCCATTAATGATTCACAAACGCCACAAGTTTGAGATTGTAGAAGAAGAAAACAAAGTTTTCAAGACAGCAAGGTAGATCGGAAGACGGAGCGGAAGAAGTGCTCAAAAACAAACGGAAAAGAGCTTGATTTCGGTGGTGCTAGAAGAACTCGGCGACGGCGACGATAGGCGAGGAGAGCCGAGAGCAAACGGGACTGCGGCTTAAAACCACGACCAAACAAGATGAGATCGAGAGATTTGATCTCAAGAACAAATCGGAAACAACGATTGTTGTGATGCCTGGGATGAACCCGGCGGCGGTGAAAGGTAAGCAGGCCGAGACAATAGAAGAAAGGGTTTTTTATGGATTGGAGAGAAATTTTCTCTCTCTAGAGCCCACCCCTTTTTAGGTAAATTTTATTTTGTTCTTGGACCATTATATTTTCTAGAGGGGAAGGGAGGAAACCCTTGATTGGTATATGAATACATATTCTGGGTAAAGACCGAGAGCATAATAAAGTTATTAAATTGTGTATCAATTGAGAATAAACAAATCAATTTAAAACCATTGAAAAATGTGTTTGCCGTCGACTAATTGCAATGTTCCGAAGAGAAAAACGTAGGTTTTTTTTAAGGGTAAAATGAACTAACCACCCCTAGGTTTAGAGAAAATTCCACCCCGCTACCCTGGGTTTTGGATAAAGACACTGCGCACCCACTTAACGGAATATTCCGTGGACAATTTGCACCCTTCTGTCACGTTCCGTTAGATAAGTGATATATTGAATTTTTTCGGACCATGTTACCCCTATGCATTTTCTGGATTTTTTTGCCTAAGTTTATCAACAAGAACACCAAGAACTCATGCCAAGAACATCAAGAACACCAAGCATATTTCAATACATTAGATTACTTCAAGAACACAAATCAAGATCCACACAGTCTCCCTCTCTCTCACACAGTCCACAATCACCACCACGGTAATCAACGCCACCAGACCACCACCACCATAAACAAAAATAAAACCAATTTAACATAGAAAGTATAAAAAAGCATATCCATAATAATAATAAATACATACTTTTAAACCTAAAATACAAAACACAGATCTTGAATCTTCTTGAGCACCATGTTGACAAAAAAAAATTAAAATAAAAAATCAATAGAACCACCGCCACCAGTCCAAAATCGGCACCACCATCACCACCACCTCGCCACCGACGCCTCCATAAAATAGATCTATACATGGAGAAAGAAAAAGAATATCAAAATTGATCTATAGAGTGAGAGAAGAAAAGAATAGGATAGCAGATCCACAAAGGAGAGAGAGAGGGGGAGAGAGAGATTTACCTGGATTCGTCCTCCACCGGATCGGAAGAGGGTTTGGGTTTGGCGGTGTTTGTGGGAATAAGAATTTTAAGGTGGCGCTGCTGATGGGTTTTCAAAGAAGAGAGGCAAAGCAGTGGAAGTGATGACGGACGGCAGCAGAAGATGGTGGTTCCGGCGACGACCTTCGGATCGGCCGCCGCGCCTTCAATTCCTTGCTCCGCCCTCGGCGTCGCATCTCCTCAACTTAAGGCGGTTGCCGCCGCATCTCCTAAGGTGGTCACCGCCGTCGATCCAGTCGTCCAGTGCTTCAATCGGAAGAAGATGACGAGTGATTATCAAATTGGGAGTCGCTCAGACATTACCGTTTTTGCTAGTAGGGTGAAGTAGTCCGTGGAAATTGATAAGACAACTCATAAATCAAATGCCTTGCAATTTGCACTACAATGTACTGTGAGGGAAAGTGAGAGACAAAGTGAGGGGGCGGAGAGTTGAGAAAGTGGGTGAAGAGAGAAGAATTATTAGGGTAAGAAATGATGGAAAGGGAGGGATTAGAATATATATAGGTTGTAATTTTATAATGTTTCAGGGGTAAAATGGTATTTTTAATCACATTGTTAGTCAACCGTTAGCCTCCATCCAAAAGAAGGTGCGCAGTGTCTTTATCCAAAACCCAGGGTAGCGGGATGGAATTTTCCCTAAACCCAGGGGTGGTCAGTGTCTTTTACCCTTGTTTTAATAGGTTGCGAGGCTTTTGCACACACATCTGAGTTGCAGATCTCTTCGATCTCGATCTATGCTGTAAAGTGAGAATCAGATTCAGAGAGAAAGGGAAGAGAGAGTGATTCACAAATGAAAGAACGAGAGAATGAGAGGTTGTGGGTTGTGGAAATGCCATCAACAAATTGGTAACATGGATGAATCTTATTCACTCAAAAAATTGGATGGTTTGGATTCCCCAGCTGGAGGGGATGGGCGCTGGAGAGGATCCAAATCCGTAAGTTTCCTAAGGTGCGGCATACTCAAGGAGTGAAATTGTCCTTTTTCAAACTAGAAGGGGTGGAAGTGTACTTCAATCAAACTAGAGGGGAGAGAATGTCTTTTACCCACTCTTTCTAATACATGGATTAGCAATTAGCAAGCAAGTTTCTATAAAGTAATCGAAGATCTAGGGCAATCAAAGATCTAATTAGCAACCAGCAATCGTAGTTCACCGGCGGCAGTAGATCGGCTAACGTGTGTCAATGGCGATTCGTTCCCAAGGTAACTGAAAGTTTCCGATCACTAGTTATCCCAGCATCTCCTTTTCATACATCTGTTTTGCCCTCCTCATATGCTGGTTTTTGTATTCTTTTGCATTTTTCTCAGTTGAAACCACCATTTAACTCATGCGCTTTCTAAGTTGTTTTTGTGGAATCTTGAGATTTGAATCACCTATATGGAAAATATGATTTCTTTTTAGTGTGCTGTATATTTTTCAAGGTTGGTTTGAATTACTGGTATTTGTCAAGGTTAGTGAATAGTCAAATTATTGGTTGCTCTCCGATGGAGCAATTGTAACAGCCTTCAGCAGCCCAGCCTTTAGTAACTGGTAAAAATCTGGACCTCCAGATCATAGTCTGCAAAGCACACCTGATACGTCCCTGGGTAGTTAATTTCTTGGAAATGGAAAGAGGATGAGGTACTGTGAGTTTTCATAGTGAGCTTAAGAGGATAAAAATGGTGATTTCTGCTGGAAACATGAAGAAGAGTGCAAGAAATAAAGATAAACCAAGAAGGTAATTAAAATGACAATTTTCTCTTAATTCCTCTCACTGATTCATTCGTACATATATCCTGATAAGGATCTAATCATGTGGTCAATATTATTGCAGGAAGGTTCCTATAAGGTGAGAGGTGATGACACAGTTGTACTACAGCTGTGCTCTTACAGATAAACCAAGGTAAAGAAAGGAAATATTACTAAAATAGAGGGGTACTTCCGTCTTTTACAAGCTTCAGTGGACCATGGCCACGTCCTCAGAGCAACGGTCACTAATTCTCCCCCATTTATTGATACGGCATTTTTCCTGGTTGTTACTTCGGGTTAGTTATAACCCGGTTTGTTGTCCCGTCCGTCCCGGATATGGTGTCTGTAACCCGATTCATGACAATTGCCCCCTTCTTCGAAGCATTCTTGTCCTCAAGAATGGAAAGAACATCAGGGAATCAGTCTTTGATGATGTAATAGTCTTCCCAGGTTGCAGCAGTGGCCGAGGCGTTCTCCCATTGAACAAGTATTTGAACCACTAGTTCGTTGCGGCGTTTGACAAGACGGCGTTGAAGAATCTGTGTGGCAGGAACCCCAATTTGGCCTTCATCATCGATTGCAGGTAGGGTTTCAGGGGAAATTGCATATTTGCTAATATGTTTCTTCAATCTAGATACATAGAATGTGGGGTGGATTTTGGAATTGGCCGGTAATTGCAGTTTATAAGCGACCTTTCCAACTTTTTGCAGGATTGAAAAAGGGCCGTAAAATCGTGGAGCCAATTTCTGGTTTTTGCGGAATGCAACTGAATTCTGCCGGTAGGGTTGCAAGCGAAGGTAAACCAAATCACCCACTTCAAAAGATCGTTCAGTACGGTTCTGATTAGCATAGAGTATCATCCTGTCTTGAGCTTGGCGTAAGTTATCTTTGAGAAGATCCAAAACCAGTGATCTAACTTTTAAGAAGGTATCCACTTCTGGAGTTGAGCTGGAATAAGGTTGATTGACACCAAAGTGTGGAGGTGAGTAACCATATAGGGTCTGAAAGGGAGTTTTATTCAAGCCGCCATGGAAATGGGTGTTTTACCACCATTCAGCCATGGTGAGCCATTTGCTCCATCTCTTGGCCTTGTCACTTTTCATGGATCTGAGGTATCCTTCTAAGCATTGGTTCAATCTTTCGGTTTGACCATATGTTTGGGGTTGATAAGCAGTTGAGAGATGGAGTTTGGTGCCTATGAGCTTGAAAAGATTTTGCCAAAACTCACTGGTAAACACTTTGTCTCTATCAGAGATGATGAAGGGTAGGCCATGGAGTTTGTAGATGTGCTCAAAGAATTTGGTAGCTATGATTGGAGCTGTATATGGATGGGATAGTGAAACAAAGTGGCCATACTTAGTTAGCCTATCAACCACTACTCAAATGACAGATTTGCCTTTAGAGAGAGGTAAACCCTCAATAAAGTCCATTGAGATATCAATCCATGGATGAGAAGGAATTGGTAAAGGTTGAAGTAAACCTGGGGAGTGTACATGTTCTGTCTTCATTTGTTGAAAAACTTGACATTGGCTGATAGTGGAGTAGACATGTTTCTTGAGGCTTGGACAATAGAAATATATGGAGATTCCGTGGTAAGTACCTTGGATTCCAGAGTTGCCTCCTTCCCCTGATGAATGAGCTTGGTGGATAATGGCCTGTCAAAGTGAACCAGCAGATCCAACATATATCTTCTTGTTGTAGAAAAGTAAATCATTAGTGTAAGAGAAACCTCTGACCTCCCCTTGGTGGAGTAATAGCTGATTCATTACTTGTTGAATGTCTTCATCTGTGTCATAGCTTTGTTTTACTTCTTTCTTCCAAAGTGGTTGTACCGCTGTAATAGCCATACAATTGGGTTCTTGTAATCTTGAAAGGGCATCTGCCACCTTGTTTTCAACTCCTTTCTTGTAGATGATGGTATAGTCAAGACCCATAAGCTTTGAAACCCATTTTTGTTGAAGCATTGTAGTGACCCTTTGATCCAATAAATGATTCAAGCTCTGGTGATCTTTTTTGATGATAAAAGCTCTGCCTTCAATATAAGGTCTCCACTTTTGTACAGCCATTACTAGAGAAAGGAGCTCTTTTTCATAGGTGGACCATCCCAAGTGTTTGGGTCCCAATGCTTTGCTAAAGTAAGCAATTGGATTGCCTTTTTGCATAAGAACATCTCCTATACCTGTGTGGCATGCATCAGTCTCTATCACAAAAGGAATGGTGAAATTGGGAAGAGCCAAAACAGGGGCTGTTGTTATTGCTTGTTTTAAGTGATTGAATGAACTTTCTGCAGCTGCACTCCACTGGAAAGCACCTTTTTTGAGATGTTGTGTGAGAGGTCTGGTAAGTGTTCCATATCCTTGAATAAACTTTCTGTAATATACAGTTAATCCCAAAAAACCTCTTAATGTTTTGAGGTTGTGTGGTACTGGCCATGTAAGCATGCTTGCTATCTTGTTAGGATCCATCTGGACTCCATGTTCATTGACCAAATGGCCTAAATACTCCACCTGAGCTTGTCCAAAAGCACACTTGGAAAGCTTGACCAACAGTTGGTGTTGTTGTAACACTGTGAGAACCAAGTGTAAGTGACCAAATGATCCTCCAATGTAGGACTATAAATTAATATGTCATCAAAAAAGACCAACACAAATCTTCTTAAGTATGGCCTGATGATAGGATTCATCAAAGATTGGAATGTAGAAGGTGCATTTGTGAGGCCAAAGGGCGTGACCAAGAAATCATAATGGCCTTCATGTGTTTTGAAGGCTGTTTTGTAGATGTCCTTCTCACATACTCTAACTTGATGATAACCAGATCTAAGGTCTAGTTTAGAATTTTTTTTTGCTCTTTCTAGCTCATCCAAAAGCTCAAACACTACAGGGATGGGGAATTTATCCTTGATTGTCATGGCATTCAACTGCCTATAATCCACACACATTCTCCAAGTTGATTCCTTCTTTTTGACAAGTAGGACAGGGGAAGAAAAAGGGCTTGATCTTGGCCTAATAGCCCCTGTTGAAAGCATTTCAGCTATTTGCTTTTCTATTTCTGCCTTTTTTGTGACATTTTCTGAAATAAGTTGAATCGGATGTAACGATAATAGATAAGAACTAGGCTCCAGGATCCCCTAGAGTTTCTACAAATTTCAGTTTTACGTTCGATTATGAAAACACTCAGCAGTTTCGATATCTGTGCAACGTACCAGTTGTGCAGTGACTTTTCAGATTCCACACGTAATCCCGATCCTACAGACTTTCGGATTCTTGTTAAGCTGCCTAAATCTGCAGTCTCGGTCTAATCCTGTTAGGGTTTCTAACCTGTCCGAATGGTCCGGGTCAAATTCTCTAACAGTTGGTCTCACGTTTTTCGAGGCTAGCCCTATCTCCCTTTCTCTGGTCGGTCTATCAGGGTAAGGTACTAAATCCTGGTTTTTCTTCCTAACCCTAACTTGACGTTTTCACCTACAAGCTCGGGTCTATAGCAATCCTGGGTGATCAATTCTATCATGCATATACGATAAGAATCAAAACCAGAATAACAGATATAACTTGCTGAATTAAGATAATCATCATGAATCCATAAACGAAGTAGTCATAAAATCTGGGTACGAAACCCTAGGTTCACCGAGAACCTAGGTGAGAAGTTTAGCTACGACTAGACACAATACAAAACGCAGTTTCTGAATATAAAGAGAGAGAACGAAATCAAACTAAGTCTTCGAATCTCGAATCGTGCTTTCGTGCTCTCCGTGAATGCTCTGACTTGCCCTTCGGTTGTGCTGAGAATTGTGTTGTGTCTCCGTGCCTTCAAAACGAGTCTGGACGAGTCTTTAAATAGTGCTGTTTTTCCCCGAAACGCGCCCGAAATTACGGAATCTGCCATCGGTCCACCGTCTTTGACCAAAAAGTCAAAACTGGCTGCGTATATACGCAGGGTTGCGTATATACGCAACCAGAGCATATAACCACCTCCCCCTCTCCCCCTCCTGCCTGCGTATATACGCAGGCAGGGGGGTGGAGAGGAGGCCCTGCTTGGTCCTTTGGTGGGCCATGTTGGGTCCCCTGGGTCCCACTCTTCTGCCTGACGCTCTCGGTTTGCCTCCCTTGGTGTTCTCCTACTTTTCCGTGTTCCCGTCTTGTCCCGGTTTTGTGCACGTTTCCCGAGACGGTCCCGGCTTGGTCCCGGCACGCTTCCCGATGCACCTCCCGAACCTGTTCCTGCAAAGGCAACACGAACGAAAACCCGCGATCATATCCAAATATAGCAATAAATAAGCAGAAATCCAGGAAGTACAAATAAACGTCTCGTTCTAGATTCCCGAGGCATTCTAAGGCATTTTCCGGCAAAAACCGCTAATTCCGACACAAATACTCGTGAAATCAGGCTAAAAGATAACCCCTAATTGGGCGTTATCAAATACCCCCGCACTAAACATTGCTCGTCCCGAGCAATCCTGCCAACTCTAGTCTGCATTTCTGTCCTCGTGACTGACTCTGTACATACCCTACCGTTGCATACGCTTTTGACCCGAACCTTTCAACCGGACGACTTGATAGAATAACTGACTCAGATAGAATATACACAGACTCAAACGACTCAAAACAGACTAATTACAAAAATATTTTTTTTGGTGAGATTGGGCAACCTCAAAAACATAAACAGTGTGTCCTCGTGATCTCATCCTTTTCAGAATGTACTTCCCTGCAAGCGATCGGTAAGTCTGAACAGATTTATATGGTGGAATTAAGCACTGGACCAAAGTACTATTACTTTGGTTATCAAACTGAGCAAATCCCTAGCTAACTTACCATCCGAGCTGTTTCCGAAAGGATCTATTTCTAATTAGGTAGGATAAGTATATGTCTCAAGGTACGGCATAATCCTACTTGTTACGACATTCTCACAATTTACCAAACTCACACCCCTCACCGAGATCCTGAAAACTGCCCGAAACACCTAAGTTCCTGCTTTCCCAATTCTCCTGTCCCCCGGTGTGTCTTCGCCGTGCTCGCGGCCGCAAATGTGAAGCGGTGCAAAACGTCTCGAAAATTGTGCCACTCACTCAGCTTTTTATTTAAATAAAAAAAATATAAAACAAACTAAAAACTAGATCATGATTTTTCTTCTTTTTCTTTTTCTATTTCTCTTTTTTTCTTTTTCTCTTTTTTTTTCATATTATATATATATATATATTTTTTAACACAACTATATATACAAACGTACACGAATACTGACAATACTAAACTGACTAAGCTGAGTGAGTGAAAATAAATCTCTGCCGTGGGGTACGTAAAATGTCCTCATGTGAAGTACCCCCACACTAATCCTGAAGCGCTGATCCTGTAGTCGAGATAAAACTGTGCGGTCCCACCGAACCTCCTCATCACCAAAGATGTAGAAAAACGGCACAACCACCAATTGACCCTACAACCCCCCGGAACCCCGTTTTGTGCGAAAAGATGCTCGCACGCGACTAACTCCTCCTGTGGTCACTATGTAGTGAAGTGATCCACCTCCGCAAATTAATGCACTTTCGCCACTAACTCACCCTGTCCTTCCCTCGAAAAATGTGTCGATATCAAAACTGTCCAAAACTGATAACTCATGAAGCTCCCCCATCTAAAACCTGCCCCTACTCACTCCCTCCGTCATAACACATAGAATAGCCAACTATCGACTGATGAGGTCTCAAAGAAGGCTGCCTAGGCTAAAGTGGCTACGAAGAAAGAGGGTAAATGGCTTCAAACGGGTTGACTAATTGGACCTAGGGGTAAGAAACAGGACGTGAGGTCCCTTGATAGCCAATCACTCCACCGAAAAATGCGATGACCGTGACGGCGCCCGTGGGCGGGTTGTCGACTACCTATGTGACGTTGGTGTAGCAACTAGTCGGATTTTTAGCTCAGATGACAATTACTTGCAGATTCCAAAGGTCGCTGGCTCTCACCTATCTACTATACCTCGGTGCAAGTTTTCTTCTCTTTCAAAGGATTCAAACTCAATTTCTTCACTGTTTTCGTTATCTCGATTACCCTTTCTCAAAATTTTCTGATTTTAAACTTTTTTTTTCGAAAAAATAATTTATACTTGCTGTTTGCGTATATACGCAGGTCTGCGTATATACCCAACCAGCAGCATAAATTTTTTTTAATTTTTCATCATTATTTTTTTTAAGGGTAAAAGACACTTACCACCCCTGGGTTTAGGGTAAAACCCATAGACCACCCCTGGGTTTTGGATAAAGACATTCCGTACCCTTTTTTGGATGGAGGTAAACAGCTAACTAACAGCACGGGCGAAAATACTTTTTTACCCCTGAAATGTTTTAAAATGACCTCCTAGATATATAACCCAAACATTTCCCTCATTAATTTCTAACCTAATTCTCTCTCTCCCTTCTCATCTTTCTCTCTTCCCCCTGACGGTGAAACACGCCGCCCCATCTCCTCTCTCCCTCGATCTGAATCAGAAGACACCGTCGCCGCAAACTCCTCCTCCATCTGTGAAATTTCCGCCTCAAATCGCTGCCATCATCCAGAAGGCCGCCGCCGCATGCATCAAAGAGCAGAGGGAGGCGGCGGTGGTGGACATCGAGAAGGCTGCCGCCGCGTGCATCGAAGAGCAGAGGGAGGCGGCGGCGGTGGACATCGAGAAGTCCGGGACAAGTGTCAGGAAGGAGGTGATTGAGGCGATTCGGGAGTTGCACGATGAGGCGGAGGAGTCCCGGCGGCGTTTAAGCCTGATGAAAAGCCTCGTTGAAGATCTCGCCGCCAGGACAAGTGTTCAGGTGCCGGAGTTTCTGGATCTGGAGGAATCGGTCACGGAGTTGGAGCTGAAGACGGAGAAACTTACTCAGGTCGTGGCCGAGATCTACTCCACATCCATATGGAAGGCTGATGAACTCGCACAGAAGGTCAGGGGCGTGAAAACGACCGCCGACGGAGGATGCGAAGCCGAGAAGGGTTTTTCCGATTTGTGGGTTGCATAAGGTACAATGGTTTGTGGCTGTTGGATTTGATGCTCTCTGGTCTACAGAAATTTTATTTGTCTGTTCTTGGTTCTTTTTTTTTTCTTTTTTTTTTGAAGAAATGTTCTTGGTGTTCTTGATGATAAATTTGGGGCATCAAAATTTTGATTGGTTTGATTTGTTTTCTGGGTTCTGTGATTAGATAAATTTTATGTTAATTCAAAGCAAAACGGAATTGGGTATGAGTGTAGAAGCCGAGAATGCTGGAAAAGTCACTTCCATTTTTATGACAATCGATACAAAATCGTTTAGCAGAGGGATGTTCGTTGCTTTTATTCATCCTCCAACATGTTCTTCCATTGTTATTGGTGTAATTGATGTTTTGGATCTAAAGTGGAAGATGTTATTGGTGTTCTTCGCGTTTGAACCATGGACAACAAGAACATCAACACGAAACACCATAGTGGTAAATCAGTTTGTTTATTGGTGTTGTTGATGTTTTGGATTCAAAGCGAGAGATGTTTTTGGTGGTGTTGATATTTTTGGTAGATTTTCTTGATGTTCATTGTGTTCTTGATGAGAAAAGAGGAAAAAAATAGTGTGAAAACCACACAGGGGCAATGCGGTCCAAAAAAATGCAATCACCCACTTTTCTAACGGAATATGACAGAAGGGTGCTTAGTGTCCCAGGAATATTCCGTTACAGGGGTGCGCAGTGTCTTTATCCAAAACCCAGGGGTGGTCAGTGGAATTTTTCCTAAACCCAGGGGTGGTAAGTGTCTTTTACCCTTTTTTTAATTATATACAATGCATGGCCAGAATGATTATGGTGGGTTGACTCAAATAAAGAAAATATGCTGACTCAAAAATAAAAATAAAAACTGCAAATAAATACGAAAAAACGTGCAGACCGGGTTAATGCAGACACGACTACCACCCCCACACTAAGAGGTGGCATGCCCTCATGGCACTCACTCGTCCGGAAAAAATGTCGGGTCTGACCCGGTCTCGGACGTACCGGATATGCTACCCGGCGAGTTGCTACCTGAATCAGACCTAAAGACGACCGGCTGACGCGCACGTGTACGGGGCCGGTAATCAGAGGACTGCGACTCGGACCCAGTCCAACATCTAGGTGGCTGGGATCGCAAAGTCGTCCTGCCACTCGAAGGCTGCTGGGTACGGGACCAATTCTGACGACCCGTAGGCTGCCGGGATCGTGTCCCAGGCTGCCGTCTCTCCTGTCGGGCAGGTGGCGGTGATGGCTGAGTCGGAGGAGGTGGCTGGGACGGAGGTGGTGGAGCGGATGTACACTCGCTAGAGTCCCCGTCATCCGACCATCCCTCGGTAAAGCTGCTGGAGTAGGTGGGTGGAAAATACAGCGGAAGTGGCGGTTCTCGGCCTGCGTGCCGAGCCGCATCCCGCTGCTCCTCTCGAATACTAGCTAGGGCAGCCTGGATGTCCTTCGTGACCTTCCGCTGAGTCCTGCGGTTATGCGTCAACGCTCTCCAAAGCTTGCCCACGCTCTCATACACCTTCTCTCCTATGGAATTGCGTCCGCCCTGACACCCCTCAAATCTCTCGTCCACTCGGGGCAGTCTACGTGGCGGGGCTGGTCTAGCTCGTGGGGTCGGGTTGGCCCGTGGGGCCGGCTCACCTCGCTGCCGGGCTGGCGGGGGCTGGGCATTCCTCTCAGTCCCCTGTCGACTCGACTCGGGACGCTCACTCTCTCTACTAGTACGGCACCGCCGAAGTCCAGCCGATGCCTGGCGACTGGCTGGTCGCTCCTGAGTCGAACGCCTCCTAGGGGCAGGGGCAGGTGCAGGGGCAAGAGCCGGGTCCTCCTCCATAATATCGTCATCCTCATCGAGGTCAACGACCGGCTGTGGTGGGCCCGGGTGACGAGCTATGAGCTTCCTATAAGGCCGTGGCCTAGGAGGAAGTAGATCACCCTCTACATCGTACAACGGAACCTGAAACTCCCGCGCCAGTTTGGCGATGAGGTTGGCATACCCCAATCCCTTGTGGCTCCCGGAGCAGTTCCGCTCCTGCATGTACACCCATATGCGACGAGGAATGTCCACCTCTCGTCGGAGAACAAGGCAATAGACTAAGAGTACGTACTCAAAGTCAAGGTAGGTAAAATGCTTAATACCCACTACCCTGTTTACTACCCACTCGGCCCACCAACGTGGCGGGCCGGTAATAAAACGAGAATGCAATTTCTTGCCTATCTCGCCTGGCCCCTCTCTCTCGAAATGGGCACCCGGGTACCCCCCAGTCACAACCCGCAAAAGCTCAGAATCGCTAGGCGGGTAATCTGCACACTCAGCATATGCGCACGAGAAATGGCGCATCGGGATCTGGTACGCTTGGCGGATGGTATCCGCCGTGATCAACAAAAACGTACGCCGTAAATACACCCATCGGACATCCCCGTTGGCCTCACCCTCCCCCTTATGCATGAGGTTTGCGTAAAACTCACGCACCAAGTCAGAACTAGAAACATCCGGAAACCCCGCTAGGGACGTTCCGAAAATTTCCGGTCGACTCGCATACTCTGCCATCTCTGGCGGCATGTTCGTATGGTCGACCTGAAACTGGTAGTCTACGGGAAGGCTATGATCCATTTTGGTTCCGGTCAAAAAGTAAAACTGAGCGTTATGGTTGACGAACCTAAAACTGTCAAACCTCCTAGAGGTAATCTCATCCGCCTCATAGTCAGTAGGGATGTCGTCCCGCTCTGGGTCTAGGACCGGTACATTAAACTCCATAACAGTCACAACCTCGTAAAACGTGCCAACTCGGGAAAATTAAGCAAAAACGTGAAACGTGCACAAAACTAGTGTGTCTCAATAGATAGTCTACCTAAGAGCTACCAGAGGTCCACACGGCAAGTGCCGCTCCAAAAACAAAAATACCGAAAATAACGGGCCCGACTACGGGCCGTGCCAAAACGGAAAATAAAGCGAGGGATGAGATTTTCGACCTTCCTTAAACAGGGGTGAAGACCGGAGATTCTGCCCGGAAAGTCGCCGGAAAAGTCGCCGGCGGTCGCCGGAAAAATCACCGGAAAACGAACTGCCCGGAATTGAAATCCGAACCCACCAAATCGAAGCCCTCGATCTCCTCGTTCACGTTCCCTTGTACGGTTTTTGCTAGTTCTTGCTCTAACACCTTCGAAACTGCACTTTTCCTCAAGAACACCTCACTTTTTGATGGAAATTGCCCGCTCGATTTTCGCTTGTTTCTGGATTTTGATGGATGAAACTTGCTCCTTGCGACGAGGGGATTCCAGAAATGTGCCCGGATTTTGATTCTGAGGTCCGATGCAAAATCCTTGTTCTTCAAGTGGGAGGAAATGGAGGAAGAGAGAGAAAGAGAGGTGCCAACAATGGAGTTGGCCGGCCCCCTCTTGCCCTATAAACCCTAAAATTGTCAAAATGACCAAAATGCCCTTGGGGTTTTGAAAAAATTACAATTTTTTTTTTCTTTTCTGTTTGCGTATATACGCAATACTGCGTATATACGCAATCAGAAAACAAAAAGAAAAAAAGAAAAATAAAAAAATTGCCCTCGGGTTGCGTATATACGCAGGGCTGCGTATATACGCAGCCCGAGGCAAAATTTTTTATTTTTTTTTTATTTTTTTTTTCAAATTGCCTCTCTTCCTCTGTTTCCTCGGTTCTGGCTGTTTTGGATGTTTCTGTCACTGCACATTCTCAAATTCAAAGTCAAAAATCCTCTCATCTCGCCTCTCTCGAAAATTCAGAACTGAACATAATAACGTAAGAAACTAAGAAGAATAAATAATTAAACGATTAATTTTGGGTTGCCTCCCAAACAGCGCTTTGTGATTTACGGTCGACGGCCCGACCTTGTTACCTCTTACGGGTCATCAAAATAGACGGGGTCTATTTTGACGACTTCGGCGGTCTCGAGATACGGCTTGATCCGGTTCCCGTTCACCCTGAAACTGGACTTGTCTTTTGGATTCTCCAGCTCGAATGCCCCCCAGGAAAAAATCTGCTTGATGATGAACGGTCCCGACCAACGAGACCTCAACTTTCCCGGAAAGAACCGCATCCGGGTATTGTAGAGAAGCACTTTGTCGCCTTCGTTAAACTGCTTTGGCGTGATACGGTTTTCATGCCACTTCTTTGTCTTCTCTTTGTAAATTTTGGCGCTCTCGAAAGCCGTTCTGCGGAATTCCTCTTATTCCAGCAGTGCCATCTTCCTCTTATCTCCTGCTAGATTCTGGTCCAAGTTGAGCAGTTTGATGGCCCAATACGCCTTGTGCTCCAGTTCTACCGGTAAGTGGCACGCTTTCCCAAAAACGAGCTGGTATGGTGACATTCCCAGCGGTGTTTTGAAAGCAGTCCTGTAGGCCCAAAGCGCATCGTCCAGTCTGACGGACCAATCCTTTCGGCCGAGATTCACTGTTTTCTCGAGTATGCTCTTAATATCTCGATTCGACACCTCGGCTTGCCCATTTGTCTGCGGATGGTAGGGTAACGAGACTTTATGAACTGACACGCCGTACTGTTTCAGAACTTTTGCAAAAACTCGATTGATGAAGTGAGAGCCCTCGTCACTAATCATTGCCCCGGGAGTCCCGAAACAAGTGAAAACGTTACGTTTCAGAAAACGCTCAACGGTAGCTGCATCGTTTTTCTGACACGCGATCGCTTCGATCCACTTCGTCACATAATCTACTGCCAGCAGAATGTAAAGATTTCCCATCGAAGACGGGAACGGACCCATGAAGTCAATCCCCCTTACATCAAATGGCTCTACCTCCTGCGACACGGTCATCGGCATCTCATCCCGGTGTGACGTGTTTCTGTCCTCTGGCACCTATCACATCCCTGCACATAGTCGTGACAGTCTTTGAAGATTGTCGGCCAGAAAAAACCGGACTGCAGTATTTTATGAGCTGTTCGCGTTCCCCCAAAATGACCCCCACACTGTGATGAGTCGCAGTGTCGGATCACGTTCCAGGCCTCGTGGGTCAGGATACACCTTCTCAGGATGTTGTCGGCCCCCTGTTTGAATAAGTACGGGTCGTCCCAGAAATACTGTCGACTTTCGGCAATGAACTTTTTCCGCTGTGACGGGGTGAGATCCTCGGGAAGCGTGCCAGTTACCAGGTAATTGACTATGGCATAGTACCACGGTCTCCCGATTTTTACTGCCATGATGTGTTCGTCCGGGAAGTTTTCCTTGATCGGTACCGGGTCCACCTTCACGTTCTCAAGTCTGGATAGGTGATCCGCTACCACGTTCTCAACTCCCTTCTTGTCCCGAATTTTCACATCGAATTCCTGCATCAATAGTACCCACCTCAACAGTCTCGGTTTCGCGTCCTTCTTGTCCAGCAGGTGTTTCAGGGCACTATGGTCGGTAAAAACGATAACTTTCGACCCGACCAAATAGGGCCTGAATTTGTGCAGGGCATACACCACGGCCAGCAGTTCCTTTTCTGTCGTGCCATAGTTGAGCTGGGCATCGTCGAGTACCCGGCTCGCATAATAAATGACATGGCATACCTTATCCTTTCGCTGTCCCAAAACTGCCCCGACTGCATAGTCGCTGGCGTCACACATCAGCTCAAACGGGAGTGACCAATCTGGCGTGGTTATAACCGGGGCTGTGGTCAGCATCTCTTTCAAATGGTCAAAAGCCTGCCGACATGCTGCATCGAAATCAAAGGGCACGTCTTTTCCGAGTAAAGCGCAGAGTGGCTTTGTGATCTTGGAAAAGTCTTTGATGAACCTTTGGTAAAATCCTGCATGTCCCAGAAAACTCTTGATCGCCCTTACGTTCGTCGGGTATGGAAGCTGTTTTATCACCTCGATCTTAGCCCTGTCCACCTCGAGTCCCTTGCTGGAAATTCTGTGACCCAGCACGATCCCCTCGGTGACCATAAAGTGACACTTTTCCCAATTGAGCACCAAATTCGCCTTTTTGCATCGGATCAGAACCTGACCCAAATGGAACAGGCAGTCATCGAAACTGTCCCCGAATAGTGAAAAGTCGTCCATGAAGACCTCCAGATTTTTCTCGATCATGTCGGAAAAAATCGCCATCATACATCTCTGGAACGTGGCAGGAGCATTACACAACCCGAACGGCATGCGCCGAAACGCGAACGTACCATACGGGCAGGTAAACGTCGTCTTTTCCTGATCTTCCGGGGCTATGCAAATCTGGTTGTACCCGGAGTACCCATCCAGAAAACAGTAATAGGCGTGGTGGGCGAGCCGGTCCAGCATGTGGTCCATGAATGGTAGCGGGAAGTGGTCCTTCAGTGTTGCGTCGTTTAACCTCCGATAGTCCATGCAGATCCGCCAACCTGTAACGGTACGGTGCGCAATCTGCTCCTGGTCGTTATTCTGCACCACCGTAATACCCCCTTTTTTGGGCACGCACTGGACCGGGCTGATCCACGTGCTGTCCGATATGGGGTAGATGATTCCCGCTTCCAGCCACTTCATGACCTCTTTTCGCACAACGTCCTTCATGTTCGGATTCAGTCTCCGCTGGGGCTGAATCACCGGTTTCTTGCCTTCTTCAATTCGAATTTTGTTCATGCAGTAGGAGGGGCTGATCCCCTTGATATCTGCAATCGTCCAGGCGATTGCTTCCTTATGCTCTCGCAGTACATCCAGCAGTTTCTGCTCCTGTTCCTGAGATAAACGAGACGAAACAATTACGGGCAGAGTACTATTTTCACCAATATACGCATACCTGAGATGGCTCGGGAGCGGTTTTAGCTCCAGTGCGGGTGGCTCCTTGAGTGACGGGACCAGAATCATCTTTTCCCCGCCGTCTTCGTCCCGGTGCAAAGTGGTCCAATCCTCGGCTCTCATGGCGTGCTCGCACCGAGTCTTCTCCTTTTCTTCCCCGTACATGCTGTCGATATCTTCCCATAATTGGTCCATCTCTTCGTTTTCCCAACCTTCGTCCACCACATCTATAGCAAAGATGTCCTCATGGTCGTAGTAATTTGGCAGTTGCAGATTTTTGAAAACGTTGAATTTCACTTTTTCCTCGTTAATCTGCATGTTCAGCTCTCCGCTCTTGCAGTTTATCATCGCTTCGCCTGTGGCCAAAAACGGCCTGCCAAGTATGAGCGGTACCTCCCCTGCCTCCATGTCCAGGATGACGAAATCCGCCGGAAAAATAAGCTCGCTGACCTTGACCAGAATATCCTCGATAACCCCATAGGCCTGTTTTACGGACCTGTCTGCCATCTGCAACATGATTCTGGTGGGTCGGGGTTCACCGACTTTCAAACTCTTGAAAATCGTTAACGGCATCAGGTTGATGCTGGCCCCTAGGTCACACAGAGCCTTTCCTGTGTAAGCGTTACCTAGGGTGACCGGTATAACGAAACTGCCAGGATCCTTTCTCTTCCTCGGTAGCCCATTCTTCACACAATTGCTCACTTCTGCCGTCAGGTTTATAGTCTCGAAGTCGCTCATTCGCCTCCTCCCATACAAGATGTCCTTGAGGAATTTGGCGTAAGTGGGCATCTTAGCCAAAGCCTCAGCAAAAGGTATGTTAATCTGCAGCTGCTTGAACATCTCGAGAAACCTGGCGTAGTCCTTGCTGTCATCCCTCTTTCGTGTTCGCAAGGGGTACGGGACCTCCTTGGAAACTGGTACAGTTTCTGCACCTGTCTCGTTCTGCACTGCATCCTGCTCAACCGAGCCCTTCGGCTGGGGGCGATCGACTGTGCTGTTATCCTGGCCCGACAAGTTGCGTTCTACTTCTTTTGAATTTTCTGCACGTGCGTGGCTGGGATACGGTGGATCATGCAGTGCCAATCCACTCCGAGTGGAGATAGCATTGATCTGAGCCCGTGGATTATTCACTGTATTCGAGGGTAGGTTTCCTGGCTGTCTTTCTGTTAGCTGCTGTGCTAACTGCCCCACCTGTACTTCCAAAGCGCGCAGTGACGTTTTGGTTGTCTGCATATCTGCCGTCAGGGTGTCCATGTGCTTGAACCGGGACTCCATGGTCTGGAACATGGACTTGATCTCTTTCATCTGAGCGTCGTACTGCTGTGCGGATGGGACTGACTGAGCCTGCTGGGCCGGGGTGGCCTGCTGGGCTGGTGGCCTGTGCTGGAACCCCGGTGCATAAACTGCTGCGTTCGGGTTTCCGTACCGAAACCCAGGATGGTCTCTCGTACCCGGTCGGTACCGGCTCGGGTCCCACTGCTGCTGTACGTAATTGGTATCTTCGGTCCTTAGCTCCTCAATGGATGCGTCCAGATCAGGTTCTTCGACTGCTGCAACAGTCTTCTTATCCGAGTAGACTTTCGTGACCAAGTCATGAACGATCTTGGCCAGATTGTCTATCCGGTCATCCTCTGCGGGTTCGGCTCTCGCTGCCACCCTGCGATCGTCTAACAGTCGGGTGTCCTGCTTGGCCAACTGCTTCATCAGGTCATACGCACCTTCTTTATCCACGTGATACAAGAAGTTTCCCCCGGCCTCTCTGTCAATCCTGTCGGCGTTTTCCCTGTCTAGGGCATGGTAGAAAACCTGCAGGATTTTCACGTCTCCAAAACCGTGGTTCGGGCACCGTTTCACCAATATCATGAGCCTGTCCCATGCGTCCACCACCGTCTCCCCCATCTTCTGTCTGAATGACAGAATCTCGCTCTGTAACTGTATGACTCGGGAGGCGGGATAGAACTTTGCCAGAAAATCTGCGACACACTCCTCCCATGTGGTGATGGATCGGGGTGGTCGGGATTCGAGCCAGTCTTTGGCTACTCCATAAAGACAGTATGGAAATAAGATCAACATGAGTGCCTCTGCTTCTACCCCCTTGTATCTGACCTTGTTGCAGTAATCTTCGAATTTCCCGATAAAGTCGTTCGGGTCTTCGTCGGCCCTGCCATGAAACAGGCAGAGAGTTTGTACCGTCTGGATGGTGGATGGTTTGATGTCAAAGTGCTCGGCGGTGATCTCGGGCACCACAATAGCTCGCTCATGCCCCCCGGTGGGGACTTCGAAATTTTCCACCAACGCCTTCCCAGATCGGTTATATGTTCTCTGGTTGCTTCGGGCAGCAAGTCCCGCTGTGACAAGCTCCTCAATGTACCGAGCCATCTGGGCTGTGGTACGTGTCTCTCGTTCATGTCCACCGGCTTCGGTGTTCTCGGGCGTATCTCTCTGGTTGGTTGCCATCCTGCTTTCTCGGTTTTTGCGGTTCTGTTCGGTATATAGTTTTTCCGGGTTGTCGAGTGGTGACACCAAATCGCGAGGCAATCTGGGCATCAACTAAACAGTCCTGAAAACGCAGATTCAAAAACGCAGTGAGATAAAAAGAAAAATAACAAAACTGAAAATAAACAAAACTCAGAAAACTAATTCTGACTACTAAATAGACCCTAAAAAGTCCCCGGCAACGGCGCCAAAAACTTGATGCGCAAACTAACGTGCTGTCGCAAGTGTACGAATCTTGTAATACCTGGTGCAATTAGACTCGGGTGATCGTTCCCACGAGGACTATTTCGGGTTTACTCACGTTGTCAGTTTCGGTTAACCGAGTGTAGTAACAAGAAGGAGTAGGTTGTAATCGTAGTAACTAAGCTAAAAACAGAAATTAAAAACGCAAACGTAAATATTTTTTGTGACGTTTTCTGAAATAAGTTGAATCGGTTGTAACGATAATAGATAAGAACTAGGCTCCAGGATCCCCTAGGGTTTCTACAAATTTTAGTTTTACGTTCGATTATGAAAACACTCAGCAGTTTCGATATCTGTGCAACGTACCAGTTGTGCAGTGACTTTTCAGATTCCACACGTAATCCCGATCCTGCAGACTTTCGGATTCTTGTTAAGCTGCCTAAATCTGCAGTCTCGGTCTAATCCTGTTAGGGTTTCTAACCTGTCCGAATGGTCTGGGTCAAATTCTCTAATAGTTGGTCTCACGTTTTTCGAGGCTAGCCCTATCTCCCTTTCTCTGGTCGGTCTATCAGGGTAAGGTACTAAATCCTGGTTTTTCTTCCTAACCCTAACTTGACGTTTTCACCTACAATCTCGGGTCTATAGCAATCCTGGGTGATCAATTCTATCATGCATATACGATAAGAATCAAAACCAGAATAACAGATATAACTTGCTGAATTAAGATAATCATCATGAATCCATAAACGAAGTAGTCATAAAATCTGGGTACGAAATCCTAGGTTCACCGAGAACCTAGGTGAGAAGTTTAGCTACGACTAGACATAATACAAAACGCAGTTTCTGAATATAAAGAGAGAGAACGAAGTCAAACTAAGTCTTCGAATCTCGAATCGTGCTTTCGTGCTCTCCGTGAATGCTCTGACTTGCCCTTCGGTTGTGCTGAGAATTGTGTTGTGTCTCCGTGCCTTCAAAACGAGTCTGGACGAGTCTTTAAATAGTGCTGTTTTTCCCCGAAACGCGTGCGCCCGAAATTACGGAATCTGCCATCGGTCCACCGTCTTTGACCAAAAAGTCAAAACTGGCTGCGTATATACGCAGGGTTGCGTATATACGCAACCAGAGCATATAACCACCTCCCCCTCTCCCCCTCCTGCCTGCGTATATACGCAAGGCTGCGTATATATGCAGGCCTGCGTATATACGCAGGCAGGGGGTGGAGAGGAGGCCCTGCTTGGTCCTTTGGTGGGCCAGGTTGGGTCCCCTGGGTCCCACTCTTCTGCCTGACGCTCCCTGTTTGCCTCCCTTGGTGTTCTCCTGCTTTTCCGTGTTCCCGTCTTGTCCCGGTTTTGTGCACGTTTCCCGAGACGGTCCCGGCTTGGTCCCAGCACGCTTCCCGATGCACCTCCCGAACCTGTTCCTGCAAAGGCAACACGAATGAAAACCCGCGATCATATCCAAATATAGCAATAAATAAGCAGAAATCCAGGAAGTACAAATAAACGTCTCGTTCTAGATTCCCGAGGCATTCTAAGGCATTTTCCGGCAAAAACCGCTAATTCCGAAACAAATACTCGTGAAATCAGGCTAAAAGATAACCCCTAATTGGGCGTTATCAGGGATATGGCAGTGGGGTCACCAAAAAAAGTAGGAAAGAGGTATAATAGTGTTTGAATGTGTGGGTGAATGGTGGATGGAGTTGGAGTATGTAATAAAGTAAATTGATAGAGAATGGTGTTGTGGTATACCTGTAAATGTTTATGTAATTCTGCACATGTCATAAACTGGATGTCTCCTGGTGTCTCCATTCCCCTAAGTGTGCAGACATTGTCTTGGTGTTGGAAGGAGAGCTCCAATTTCTTGAAATCCATAGAAACAGGGCCTATTTGTTGTAGCCACTGAACTCCTGATATGGCATCACAACTTCCTAAAGGCAGCACCCTCATAGGAGTAATGAATTGTTGACCTTGAATTTCCAAGTGAAACTGTTCACATATGGTTGTGCTTACCATAGGTTACCAATCAGGAATAGAAACTTTTATAGGGGTGGTTGATTGGAGATGGAGACCCAACTTTTTTGCAGTAATTGTGTCCATGCAGTTGTGGGTAACCACCAACATGACTAAAGTATCTCTTTTGTATTTGCCTTGCAACTTTAAAGTAGTGGGGCCACTAGTACCAGATATAGCATTATGGTGATGCTCATCTCTTTGGCCTCTGGACTAGGTAAGTCCTCTTGGTGTTCAAGGTCTTCTGTTGTATTGTGTAGCAGAGGTGTAGTGTCTTTTTCTTCACCTATTAACAAATAGAGCTGTTTCTTTTTGCAGATATGTCCTCTAAAATATTGCTCATCACAGAAGTAACATTGATTCTTTTCTCTCTTGCTGTTGAGCTCACTTGGAGTGATATTTTTGAAGGTGGAAGAAGTAGGAATATTTGTGGCATCTTGTGAAGGTTTAGGAGTGGATGTGGATGGTGAGGAATTTGAGTTGTCTGAATGAGGATAATTGGTGATGGCCAAGGGTTTAGAAGTGGGGTTGGGTAAAGCTAATGTGTTTGTGGAAGATGTGTAAGATGATCTGTATGTAGGTTTTGGTGGAGGAGAAGTTGGAGCTAGAAATGTTTCTTGGAGTAAAGCCAAATGAATGGCTTCTTGAAGGGGTTTTTGGCTGCAACATGGTTACCAAATGTTTGACCTCCATTTTAAGGCCACTGATGAAAACTGAAGTAAAAAATTCTTCATTAAGTGCAGGGTGTCTCATGAGAACCCTCATTTTCAATTCCTCAAATTGGGAGTGATATTGATCCACAGAGGTGTCTTGATTGAGTCTACACAACTTGCCAACCACATCTTCAAAGGGATCGATGAACTTGGTGCAGATTTACTCACTGAATCTTTCCCATTGTAGGTGTTCAATGTTATCAAAGTTATTTCTAAACCATAAGGCAGCTTTGCCTTCCAAGTGTAGAGAGCCTAAAGCCACTTTCTGAGATGTGGTTGCTGGGAAAAAGTAAATTATCTTGTGCATTTCTGTAACCAGCCTCTGGGGTTTATGCCTTCAAACTTGGGGAATTCAATATGGGGAAATCTAGCTGGGAATCCAGGTGAATGGGTGTAGGCATAGTGAGTTTGAGAGGTGGTTTGTGGTTGAAAGGGTTCAGTAGGTTGAGGTAGGGGATTGGGAAGTGGTGAATGAAGGTAATGTGGTGCTGGTGGTGAAAGGTGAGGCATGGTGGTGTAGGTGGGGTGGGGAAAAGTGGTGGTAGCACGACTATATGGTGGTGTATGGAGAGAGAGATGCACAGGTTTTGCAGCAGCAGTAACATGAGAAACCACAGTGGAGGGAAGCATTACCTCTTTGCCTCGGTCAAGTCTTGGAGGAGGTGGTTTTGGAGCTTCCTTGTGGGCAAGGGTGGTGACCACCGTCTCTAGTTGAGATTGCAGCTGGCTCATACGTTCAATCATGGCTATGAGCTTGTCTTCCTGATTAGCAAGGGATTTAGTATGTTGTTGGTGGCAAGTTCAGCTCTGAGAGCTGCTTCAATATCATCAACCTTTCCCATTTAAAGGCTCTGATACCAGATTGATACGTCCTTGGGTTGTTAATCTCTTGGAAATGGAAAGAGGATGAGGTACTGTGAGTTTTCACAGTGAGCTTAAGAGGATAAAAATGGTGATTTCTGCTAGAAACTTGAAGAACAGTGCAAGAAATAAAGATAAATCAAGAAGGTAATTAAAATGAAGTTTTTCACTTAATTCCTCTCACTGATTCCTTCGTACATATATTATGAGAAGGATCTAATCATGTGGTTAATATTGTTGCAGGAAGGTTCCTAGAAGGTGAGAGGTGATGACACAGCTGTACTACAGCTGTGCTCTTACAGATAAACCAAGGTAAAGAAAGGAAATATTACTAAAATAGAAGGGCACTTCTGTCTTTTACGAGCTTCAGTGGACCATGGCCACGTCCTCAGAGCAACGGTCACTAATTCTCCCCCATTTATTGATACGGCATCGTTCCTGGTTGTTACTTCGGGTTAGTTATAACCCGGTTTGTTGGCCCGTCTGGCCCGGATATGGTGTCTGTAACCCGGTTCATGACAGTTTTTGTCGATTGGTAGTGGTTTTTTTCTCGATCTGAGTTTGTGTTCAATGCCGTTAATTGCGTTTTCTGGCAAGGGGGCGGCAGATTTTAGAAACCCAATGTTTCTTCTTCTTTCCAATAAGACAAGTGCGATGTTTAGTTCAAATTTCAAAATTCAGGAGTGAAAGAAAGCTATTGGAATCTGGATTTTTTTTTGGCGTTCATATTTTTTGAGATTTGACCATTTTGCCCCTGAAAAACCACCAACTAACGGAAAATGTTGGATGGAAATGTTTCCAGTTGTTGATTGTGAACAATAAACAACTGGAGGTTGCAATATGTATGTTTCAAAATTGGGAGTGGTAACTGGATCATTACCCCAAACTGGAAGTGGGTAATATGCAATATGTATGTTCTTGTCATCATTTTTTTATATTTTAGTTTCAGACATTTAGAATAATTAGATTAGTCGTCTAAAATTAATTTTAACACTAATTATTTGTAAAATATGATATTATGTCTCTAAGTATATAAAAATAAACTAAAAACATGTCCTAAAGACTTGTTAAGAATTTCGTGTAGATTACGACCAATTCTATTTTTTCCATCAAATTTACTGGTAAAAATAGAATTTGGTGATATACGATAAGATTTGGGGGTACTGCGAAAGATAACTTCACTATTTCACAAAAGCTACACCAAATGTTGGATTTTATGATTTGTTAGTTTTTTAATCAAAGATTGTGTTAGGCCTACAAAAAAAATCATATTTTTTACTAATTTGATAATTTGCTGTGGGAGACTGAAAACACCAAATTTTATCATCAAACATCCAATTTGGTGCATCGTGAAAGATGCTCTAACCCGTAGAAAGCTGTGTGGTTGGAGGCCTCAGGTATGTGATAGTGATTTGGGAAGAGGCCGATTAAATGAATAGTCTACCCAGGTTGCAGCGGTGGTCGAGGTGTTCTCCCATTGAACAAGTATTTGAACCACTGGTTCGTTGCGGCGTTTGATAAAACGGCGTTGAAGAATCTGTGTGGGAGGAACCCTAATTTGGCCTTCATCATCGATTGCAGGTAGGGTATCAGGGACAATTGCATTGTTGCCAATATGTTTCTTCAATCTAGAGACATGGAATGTGGGGTGGATTTTGGAATTGGCCGGTAATTGCAGTTTATAAGCGACCTTTCCAACTTTTTGCAGGATTGAATAAGGGCCGTAATTACATATTACCCACTTCCAGTTTAAGGTAATGATCCAGTTACCACTCCCAATTTTGAAGCATACATATTGCAACCTCCAGTTGTTTATTGTTCACAATTCATCCAACATTTTTCGTTAGTTGGCGGTTTTTCAGGGGCAAAATGGTCAAATATCAAAAAATATGAACGCCACCTTACACCCAGAATTCGGAAAAAAAATCTAGATTCCAATAGCTTTCTTTCACTCCTGAATTTTGAAATTAGAACTAAACTTAGCACTTCTCTTAATGGAAAGAAGAAGAAACATAGGGTTTCTAAAATCTGCCGCCCCCTTTCCAGAAAACGCCATTAACGGCATTAAAAACAAACTCAGATCAAGAAAACAACCACTACCAATCGACAAAAACTGTCATGAACCGGGTTACAGACACCATATCCGGGCCGGACGGGCCAACAAACCGGGTTATAACTAACCCGAAGTAACAACCAGGAACGATGCTGTATCAATAAATGGGGGAGAATTAGTGACCGTTGCTCTGAGGACGTGGCCATGGTCCACTGAAGCTCGTAAAAGACGGAAATACCCCTCTATTTCAGAACTGTTTACTTTCTTTACCTTGGTTTATCTGTAAGAGCACAGCTGTAGTACAGCTGTGTCATCACCTCTCACCTTCTAGGAACCTTCCTGCAACAATATTGACCACATGATTAGATCCTTATCAGGATATATGTACGAAGGAATCAGTGAGAGGAATTAAGAGAAATTTTTCATTTTAATTACCTTCTTGCTTTATCTTTATTTCTTGCACTGTTCTTCAAGTTTCTAGCAGAAATCACCATTTTTATCCTCTTAAGCTCACTGTGAAAACTCACAGTACCTCATCCTCTTTCCATTTCCATGAGATTAACAACCCAGGGACGTATCACTCTGGTATTATAGCCTTCAAATGGGCAAGGTTGATGAAATTGAAGCAGCTCTCAGAGCTGAACTTTCCACCAATCAACAACAACATACTGAATCCCTTGCTAATCTGGAAGACAAGCTCACAGCCATGACTGAACGCATGAGCCAGCTGCAATCTCAACTAGAGACGGTGGTCACCACCCTTGTCCACAAGGAAGCTCCAGAACCACCTCCTCCAAGACTTGACCGAGGGAAAGAGGTAATGCTTCCCTCCACTGTGGTTTCTCATGTTACTGCTGCTGCAACACCTGTGCATCTCTCTCTCCATACACCACCATACAGTCGTGCTACCACCACTTTTCCCCACCCGACCTACACTACCATGCCTCACCTTTCACCACCAGCACCACATTACCTACATTCACCACTTCCCAATCCCCTACCTCAACCTACTCAACCTTTTCAACCACAAACCACCTCTCAAACTCACTATGCCTACACCCATCCACCTGGATTCCCAGCTAGATTTCCCCATATTGAATTCCCCAAGTTTGAAGGCATAGACCCCAGAGGCTGGTTACAGAAATGCACAAGATATTTTACTTTTTTCCCAGCAACCACATCTCAGAAAGTGGCTTTAGGCTCTCTACACTTTTAAGGCAAAGCTGCCTTATGGTTTAGAAATAACTTTGATAACATTGAACACCTACAATGGGAAATATTCAGTGAGGAAATCTGCACCAAGTTCATCGATCCCTTTGAAGATGTGGTTGGCAAGTTGTGTAGACTCAGTCTAGACACCTATGTGGATCAATATCACTCCCAATTTGAGGAATTGAAAATGAGGGTTCTCATGAGACACCCTGCACTTAATGAAGAATTATTTACTTCAGTTTTCATCAGTGGCCTTAAAATGGAGGTCAAACATTTGGTAACCATGCTGCAGCCAAAAACCCTTCAAGAAGCCATTCATTTGGCTTTACTCCAAGAAACATTTCTTGCTGCAACTTCTCATCCACCAAAACCTACATACATATCATCTTACACATCTTCCACAAACACATTAGCTTTACCCAACCCCACTTCTAAACCATTGGCCATCACCAATTATCCTCATTCAGACAACTCAAATTCCTCACCATCCACATCCACTCCTAAACCTTCACAAGATGCCACAAATAGTCCTACCTCTTCCACCTTCAAAATGCTCACTCCAAGTGACCTAAACAGCAAGAGAGAAAAGAATCAATGTTTCTTCTGTGATAAGCAATATTTTAGAGGACATATCTGTAAAAAGAAATAGATCTATTTGTTAATAGTTGAAGAAGAAGACACTAAAACTCTGCTACACAATACAACAGAAGACCTGCAACACCAAGAGGACTTACCTAGTCCAGAGGCCAAAGATATGAGCATCACCATTAATGCTATATTTGGTACTAGTGGCCCCACTACTTTAAAGCTGCAAGGCATATACAAAAGAAATACTTTAGTCATGTTTATGGATAGTGGGAGTACCCACAACTTCATGGACACAATTACTGCAAAAAAATTGGGTCTCCATCTCCAATCAACCACCCCAATAAAAGTTTCTATTGCTGATGGGTCAACTATGGTAAGCACAGCCATATGTGAACAGTTTCACTGGGAATTTCAAGGTCAACAATTCATTACTCCTATGAGGGTGCTGCCTTTAGGAAGGTGTGATGCCGTATTAGGAGTTCAGTGGCTATAACAAATAGGGGCATGGAGCTCTCCTCCCAACACAAAGACAATGTCTACACACTTAGGGGCATGGAGACACCAGGAGACATCCAGTTTATGACATGTGCAGAATTACAAAAACATTTACAGGTATACCCCAACACCATTCTCTATCATGTTACTTTATTACATACTCCAACTCCATCCACCATTCACCCACACATTCAAACACTATTAGACCTCTTTCCTACTGTTTTTGGTGACCCCACTGCCATACCCCCTATCAGAACCCATGACCATCATATACCCCTTAAAGAGGGCAGTGTCCCATTCAATTCCAGGCCATACACATATCCTCCCTTCCAAAAGGCAGAAATAGAAAAGCAAATAGCTGAAATGCTTTCAAAAGGAGTTATTAGGCCCAGTTCAAGCCCTTTTTCTTCCCCTGTCCTACTTGTCAAAAAGAAGGACTCAACTTGGAGAATGTGTGTGGATTATAGACAGTTGAATGCCATGACAATCAAGGATAAATTCCCCATCCCTTTAGTGGATGAGCTTTTCGATGAGCTAGAAGGAGCAAAGTTTTTTCTAAACTAGAGCTTAGATCTGGTTATCATCAAGTTAGAGTATGCGAGAAGGACATCTACAAAACAGCCTGCAAAACACATGAAGGCCATTATGAATTCTTGGTCATGCCCTTTGGCCTCAATAATGCACCTTATACATTCCATTATTTGATGAACTCTATCTTGAGGCCATACTTAAGAAGATTTGTGTTGGTCTTTTTTGATGACATATTAATTTATACTCCTACATTGGAGGATCATTTGGGTCACTTACACTTGGTTCTCACAGTGTTACAACAACACCAACTGTTGGTCAAGCTTTTCAAGTGTGCTTTTGGACAAGCTCAGGTGGAGTATTTAGGCCATTTGGTCAATGAACATGGAGTCCAGATGGATCCTAACAAGATAGCAAGCATGCTTACATGGCCAGTACCACACAACCTCAAAACATTAAGAGGTTTTTTTGGGATTAACTGGATATTACAGAAAGTTTATTCAAGGGTATGGAACACTTACCAGACCTCTCACACAACATCTCAAAAAAGGTGCTTTCCAGGGGAGTGCAGCTGCAGAAAGTGCATTCAATCACTTAAAACAAGCAATGACAAGTGCCCCTGTTTTGGCTCTTCCCCATTTCACCATTCCTTTTGTGATAGAGACTGATGCGTGCCACACAGGTATAGGAGTTGTTCTCATGCAAAAAGGCAAGCCAATTGCTTACTTTAGCAAAGCATAGGGACCCAAACACTTGGGATGGTCCACCTATGAAAAAGAGCTCCTTTCTCTAGTAATGGCCGTACAAAAGTGGAGATCTTATATTGAAGGCAGAGCTTTTATCATCAAAACATATCACCAGAGCTTGAAACATTTATTGGATCAAAGGGTCACTACAATGCTTCAACAAAAATGAGTTTCAAAGCTTATGGGTCTTGACTATACCATCCTCTACAAGAAAGGAGTTGAAACAAGGTGGCAGATGCTCTTTCAAGATTACAAGAACCCAACTGTATGGCTATTACAGCGGTACAACCACTTTGGAAGAAGGAAGTAAAACAAAGATATGACACAGATGAAGACATTCAACAAGTAATGACTCAGTTATTACTCCACCAAGGGGAGGTCAGAGGTTTCTCTTACACTAATGATTTACTTTTCTACAACAAGAAGATATATGTTGGCTCTGCTGGTTAACTCAGACATGCCATTATCCACCACGCTCATTCATGAGGGGAAGGAGGCCACTCTGGAATCCAAGGTACTTACCACATAATCTCCAAATATTTCTATTGGCCAAGCCTCAAGAAACATGTCTACTCCACTGTCAGCCAATGTCAAGTTTGTCAAAAAATGAAGACAGAACATGTACACTCCCCAGGTTTACTTCAACGTTTACCAATTCCTTCTCATCCATGGATAGATATCTCCATGGGCATTATTGAGGGTTTACCTCTCTCTAAAGGCAAATCTGTCATTTGGGTAGTGGTTGATAGGCTAACTAAGTATGGCCACTTTGTTGCACTATCCCATCCATATACAGCTCCAATCATAGCTACCAAATTCTTTGAGCACATATACAAACTCGATGGCCTACCCTCCTCCATCATCTCTAATAGAGACAAAGTCTTTACCAGTGAGTTTTGGCAAAATCTTTTCAAGCTCATAGGCACCAAACTCCATCTCTCAAGTGCTTATCACCCCCAAACAGATGGTTAAACCAAAAGATTGAACCAATGCTTAGAAGGATACCTCAGATCCATGACAAGTGACAAGCCCAAGAGATGGAGCAAATGGCTCACCATGGCTGAATGGTGTTACAACACCCATTTCCATGGCGGCTTGCAAACAACTCCCTTTCAGGACCTATATGGTTACTCACCTCCACACTTTGGTGTCAATCAACCTTATTCCAGCTCAACTCCAGAAGTGGATACCTTCTTGAAAGATAGATAACTGGTTTTGGATCTTCTCAAATATAACTTACGCCAAGATCAAGACAGGATGATACTCTATGCTAATCAGAAGCGTACTGAATGATCTTTTGAAGTGGTGATTTGGTTTACCTTCGCTTGCAACCCTACCGGCAGAATTCAGTTGCATTCCCAAAAAACCAGAAATTGGCTCCACGATTTTACGACCCTTTTTCAATCCTGCAAAAAGTTGGAAAGGTCGCTTATAAACTGCAATTACCAGCCAATTCCAAAATCCACCCCACATTCCATGTCTCTAGATTGAAGAAACATATTGGCAACGATGCAATTGTCCCTAAAACGTATCAAATTCCGGAATGACTGAATTGAAGTTGAGAAGACCAATAGGCAGACATTATAAGATAACACACAAAAACTTAAGCATGCAACTATCTAGTCTTTATTTCTTTTGTAGTTTCTCAATTCAAACAATCCTTCGTGCGTAGTCGAATACAGATGATTTATATTTTTTGATTTTGATTGACCGGTCAGCCTCTTAAGAATAATGGGTTTTTGTTGAGTTTTCTAGGGTTTTGTGGAATCTTGATATTTCAAAAATCTGATAATTGTGTAATTTCTTACCTTGATTTATGAATTTTTATTACTTTCGTGGTTAATTAATAGTCTAATTATACTTCTACAGTTAATAATGTCCACTCCAAGGAAGAGATTGTCACATCCTTCAGCTGGTAAAGTAATTGGTACCAATGTGGACCTTCTGACCATAATCCTTATACGCCTTCCTGTCTTATCCTTAATCCGATTGAAGGTCATCTCCAAGTTTTGGCTTACTCTTATCTCCGATCCACAATTTGCTGGCCAACACACACGGAACAACCCCAACTCACCGATCTCCGGCTTCTACTTGTACAAGAAAACGGAACAGTTAAAACCAGTCTCTTTTGGTTGTGATCGCATTCTACCCTCACTCGACTTCCTCAAATGCATCAGAGGAGTTCGCTCAGAGTTTGTGATTATAAGCTCTAGCAATGGTTTGCTCTTGTGTAGGTTTTGTAATAAATGCATCCGGTTTCATTGTTTGCAATCCCGCCACGGGTTATTATCGTGTGCTTCAGAAGCCTACTAATTATAAAGGTATACGTTACGCGGTCTAGGCATCCGATCCTAGAAACTCGCCTCTCTACAATGTTGTGTTTTTTTCGCTGCGGGTTACGGATCGAGGTCTTCTCTTCTGATACTGCGTCTTGGAAACAATTGGAGGTCTTCGCTCCGCGGGAGGACTTTTTTACTTGTGCTTTTTATTGGGACGGATGTGTTCATTGGATGAGTAGTAATCGAATAAAAAACTTCTACTTCCGGTTTGATCTCCAATCAAAAAAGTTGAAGGTGGTCCAAATGCTTCTACAACGTAGGATTCGTGTGGATTTGAGGCGGATTCGTTATTTCGGTGAATGTGGTTGAAGGTTGCTGCTTATTTATACTCCTCAAGGGTCTCCTTTGAAATTTTATATTTTTGAGATGGGCATGAATGAAAGAGATTGACTTTGCGGTTTTCGGTCAATCTGGAGTCCTGTACTCCTGAAAATTTGTATGGCTCCTTAGATGGTGATTTCTCGGTCCTTCATGTTAAGGAGGAAGCGGACGACAAAGCGTTGGAGGTACTAATCGCTGTTGGTAACAAGGTTGTTTCCTACAATACTGGATCTAGGGCATTGGCGCCGCTTTCAGATTTGATGTCTCTTTCTTGTGGCTACCAGAGTTGCGATTGCTTTTCTGATGTTTACGGCTATAAATTTGTCGAAAACATTGCCCCAGTTTGATCACGTCCGACCATGTTTCTTATTCTCTTTTGTTTCTGTTGAATATTTATTTATCACGGCGTAATTGTTCATTATTTTTTTTTGTCAAACTCATTGGAGAGTAATTGTTCTTTGATTACTAGGGATATTTTTTCTTAGAAAACACTAGGTGTTAATTAATTTGTCTGATCTAAATGATTTATTCTAACCCCTTAGTTGTATTGTGTCTTTCTTCTGCTAAATCCTTCATGCAGCCACTGATTGGCACAAACAAAACAGAGAGCTAGCTACACATTGACAATGGTTTTGGTTTTTCAAACTAGACAGATTAAACTTTGTACACACACATACAAGTAGTTTTGATCTTGAGAAAGCCACTCGTCAACCAAAATTCTTTGGCACCATGGCGATTTTGGGTTGTTGTTAAGGACAATATGTAAATATAATGCTCGTTGAAGATCAGAACGCGAAGATTGGTAAGAATTTGCTCAAACTTACTCTGTTACTTATTGTTATGAAAGTATATTTTTTTAGGGAAACATATTTTATCAAGGACCAAAGAACCAACAAATTCCTCAACTTCGCTGGAACAGACCACCAGATTCTGAATACACCCTTCCAGATTCCCATGTTAGGAAATCGGAACCGGTTGCTGCATAACACATAACTAGATTAATCGATTTATGAGTTACAATAGAGGCTAAATAGAGAGAAATCATCATAATTGAATACCAAATAACCATATATGAGCACCTAGATTTTATAACCTGAGTAAGGAGTGGAGATTGCGACCTTGAATTTGGATGATTGGGGACTCGACGACCACCATGAAAAGGGCTTTCTCGATTCGCCGGATGTTATCAGAACCGTTATGTTCTACTTAGCCCTCTCTCCTGCCGCTTTTGTGCGTTGCTAGTTCCTATCCATTGCTGACGCCGTAGAGGGACGGTCGGAGAGCTGCGAGCTCAGGGATAAGAGAGCTGAGAGATGAGAGAGATGAGAAGCAACCCTAGTTTGATCGGTAGTTATGTGGATATGTTTTGCTAAATGTGTTGTTAAGGTTCAGCCACCCCCCCCCCCCAGTGATACTCAAAATTTTGTTTCCCTCCCAAATATCCCCCCAAAAATTCACAAAAAAAAAAAATACTATTTTTTTTCTCTTTTAGTAGCCGCGTTACCATTTTAATCCTTATTATTAACAAACGGCAACGTTTTAGGCGTACACAAATTTGATAATTTTAGAAGATGGCTGCTTCTCAAAGGAAGGACTAAATATGGTCAGCAGTTTCTTAAAGAACGACGAGCATAAGGATAAAATTGAAAATAGGTACTGCTATCAACGACCATTTATAATTCTGTCTGTTTGAAAATGGGCGTAGCAAGTCACTTTTGTTGTAGTATTTGGGTTCTTCCTGGCGCCCTAACACGTATGGCCGTACGCAGGGTTTGCTAGTCTTTTGCCAGTATCTTTCAATTTTCCGGGTAAGTGACACTTTTATCCCCTCTAATTTGACTAAAGGATACTTTCACCCCTTCTAGTTTGAAAAAGAACACTTTCATCCCTCAGTGTGTCAACTTTCAAATAACTTGTACTCATGATCGTTAGACTAAGATTTGAGGTTCGCAATTAAAAGTAGTTTTGGATACAAACTTGTCTCGCATTTCATTTAAAAAGTCTATTTTATCCCTGACTACCCCAAATATTTTATAATATGAACGGAACCAAAAAAGTTACTTTTACTAACATATTGGAACTCTAAACTCACCGCATCACTAATGGATGTAAGTTTTCTGAAGTTCGTCACACTAAAGGAGTGAAAGTGTCTTTTTCCAAACTCGAAGGGGTGAAAGTGTCGTTTAATCAATCCAAAGGGAGTGAAAGTGTCATTTACTAAATGATTTACCCATTTTTTTCTTATATATTACATGGCTTAGCGCAATTAGCAAACAAGTTTCTAGAAAGTAATCTGTTGGGATTTTGACTTGTATCAAATTAGCAAAGTTGGTCCAAAGAAAAAAGGTCAAAAGGAAACAAATTTGGGAAGTTTTGACATGAAAAGTCAAAGTCGGAAATAAGGGGCAGGAATTATTAATGTGTGTAGGTAATTACTTTGCCTTGAAGGCAAAGCTATCTCCTAAATCAATACTGAATCCACCGCCACACATGTGGCTATTTAAAGCCTCATGCCTATGTACTGAAACACACACACAAAGAGAGGCAGTGAGCTTTGAGAGACGGGTTTACTTGTTTTGGTGCTTTGAGCTTCTTTTGTGAGTGTGTGTCAGGTGGGTGTTTTGGGTTGCCGCCGTGGCCGTTGTGGCCACGGCGGCTTGCATTGTAATCGGGTTCTCTTCTCAATAAAATATATGGTTCTGGTCGTGTATTAGCTAGCGGGTTCGTTAGGAATTCGCTAGTGAACCACGTTAAATATCTATCTCGTTCTTCTTTCGCTTTCGTCGTTCTTGCTCGAATACCCGCAGGTTATAACAAAGTGATAACAGAGCTCTGAAACAGGAGTTCTGTTACAACATAATCAAAGACCTAATTAGAAATTAGCAATCATAGTTCACCGGCGACAATCGGCTATCGCATATTTAGCTGCGATTTGTTCCACAGGTAACTCAAAGTTTCCGATCACTGTTAGCTTATCCCAGCGTCTCTTTTTGTACATCTGTTTTACCCCCTTTTAATGTTGTTTTGTATTCTTTTTTGAAGTTTTCTTAGTTGAAGCGACCATTTAACTTGTGGGTTTTCTAAGGTTTTTTTGTGCAATCTTGAGATTCGAATCACCTATATGGAAAATATGACTTTTTAAGAGTGATCTATATTTTTCAAGGTTGGTTTGAATTACTAGTATTTTTCGAGGTTAGTGAATAATCCAATAATTGGTTCCTCTCCCATGAAGCAATTGTCACAGCTTTCAGCAGTTCAGCTGCCGCATAAGTAATAGGTACAAATCTTAAGTAATAGGTACATATCTATGGCCTTCTGACCATAGCTTTCAAAGAAGAATACCACAGACTAAACTTAATTTAAAAAAATCCGGACGGAATCGCAATTGAGAAGACCAATATGCAGTCATTGAGTTTTCACAAAAATCGAACTCAAAGTTCTATGAAACCGCACAAGAGCTTAAGCATGCAACTTTTTAGTCCTTTCTTTTCCTTAGTTTTCTCAATTCAAACAATCTTTCTTGCTTCCTTGAATCCAGAATATTTCCTGCAATTATTATTATTATTATTATTATTATTATTATTATTATTATTTCTTTCTTTTTTTTTGGTTTTGATTGATCCGTCACCCTCTTAAAGTGACGGTGTTGTTTTGTTGAGTTTTCTAGGGTTTTAGTGGAATCTCCATGGTTGAATTTTTTTGAAAATTGTGTAATCTTTTATGTTTGAGTTATGAATTGTTATTACTTTACATGCTTAATTAATAGTATAATTTTTTTTTTTACAGTTTACATCCTCTCCAATGAAGAAATTGTCACATCATTCAGCTGCTGCTGAAGTAATTGGTACCAATCTGGACCTTCTGCCCGTTATCCTTTTACGCCTTCCAGTCTTATCCTTGATCCGACTCAAGCGAGTCTCCAAGTTTTGGTTTACTCTTATCTCCGATCCACAATTTTCTGGCAAACACACACGGAAAAACCACAATTCACCAATCTCCGGCTTCTACTTCTACAAGTTAACCGAACAGTTAAAACCACTTTCTTTCCGTTGTGATCGTAGTCCACCCTTACTTGCCTTCCTCAAATGCATTGGAGGAGTTCCCTCACGGTTTGTGACTGAAGCTCTAGCAATGGTTTGTTGCTGTGTAGGTTTTCTAATGAATTTGAAACATCCGGTATCATTGTTTGCAATCCGACCACAAGACAATATAATGTGCTTCCGAAGCACACTATTCCTCAAGCTATACGTAATGCTGTCATAGCATTCGATCCTAGAAACTCGCCTCTCTACAAAATTGTGTTTGTTTTTGTTTCACAGCCGGGTGTTTATCAAATTGATGTCTTTTCTTCTGATACCGCGTCTTGGACACAACTTGAGGCTTTTGGACAGCGGGAGGTATTTATTACTCGTGCTTTCTTTTGGGACGGATCTGTTCATTGGATGGGAGTGATTGAATGAAGAACTTCTACTTGCGGTTTGATCTCCAATCAGAAAAGTTGAAGGTGGTGCAAATGACCCTACCATGTAGATTTCGCGTGGATTTGGGTAGGATTCGTTATTTCGGTGAATGTGGTGGAAGGTTGCTGCTTATGCATACTCCTCAAGGGTCTCCTTTGAAATTTGATATTTTTGAGACGGGGCGTGAATGCAATAGATTGACTTTGCAGTTTTCGGTCAATCTAGTGTCTCAAATTGCAGAAACCTTTTACAGCTCCTTAGATGGTTATTTCTCGGTGCTTCATGTTAAGGAGGAGGAAGTGGAAGGCTAAGCGTTGGAGTTACTAATTGCAGTCGGCGACAAGGTTGTTTCCTACAATACTGGATCTAGGGCATTGAAGCCGCTTTCTTATTTGATGTCTCTTTCTTGTGGCTACCACAGTGGCGATTGCTTTTCTGATGTTTACGGCTATCAATTTGTAGAGAGCATTGCCCCAGTTTGATCACGTCAGACCATGTTTCTTTTTCTCTTTGGTTTCTACTGAATATTTATTTATCATGGCGTGATTGTTCATTATTTTTTTTGTCAAACTTCATTGGAGTGTTATTGTTGATTGAATTACTACGCATATTTTTCTTAGCAAACACCAGGTGTTACTTAATTTGTCTGATCTAAATGTTTCATTCCAACCCTTAGTTGTATTGCGTCTTTCTTCTACTAAATCCTTCTTGTACGATTTTGATGTTTCAAACTAGACAGATTTAACATTGTACTCGCACACATACTAGTAGTGTTGATCTTGAGAAAGCCACACGTCATCCACAATTCCTCGGCACCATGGCGATTTTGGGTTGCCGTTAAGGACAATATGTAAACGTTATGCTGGTTGATGATCAAAATGCTGAGAGGGTAAGAATTATTTCAAACTCGGTGACTTGTTCCCCATTATGTGTCTTAGAATCTTGGCCAATACGAGGATAAATCTGATATTTCTCCAAATTTAAGAGGCATGTTAAGTGAATAATGAAAAGACATGTCAAATTTTGTAAACAGAAGGAAATCAATGTTTACGTTTGTTTTAGGAAAAATCATTAGCTACTTTAAAGGTAACAATTCCAAATCTTCTAGAAATTCTAATTTGAGTTTATTAGGAGTTTACTGTTGTGTACGAGAGAATCCTTTGAGGAAGATTCAATATACACCAAGAGCAGGGGATAGAAAGAACACGGATAGAGTAGGGTGTTTGTAGGGAGAGAGTAAGGCAATGGCAACTGTATGAGAGAGAGACAGAATTTTGGCAGAGCTTCCGCGTAGTTCAGGCGATTCGTGTTATCTAACGAAGGGTTAACAATCCTATATATAGAGGAGAATATGACCGTTGTAGTGGGTTAATGCGCCCATTAATGGCGGCATAATTACCTCAACCATAACGGCACGTTCGTCCGCATATATAAGGACCGTTACGCACTTCGTCCGCGTATACCAGAACTGTTATGAGGTTGACCGGGTTTATGGAGCTCGTGCCACAAATCTCTCAAAGCAGTTACTGAAGGTCGCGCGCGGGCTTGGTTGTCGGTCGCGCGCGACAGGACTTACTCTAGCCTCCAAACCACTAAGTCCCTACAAGTCCCGTGCGGTGGTATGCGAGGGCCCTGTCTCGCAGCCCCCACGTGGATCAGCGCGCGTGGTGATCCAGTGTGTGTGGAGCACAGCTAGGTGTGCTGGATGATCGCCATGTGGCTAAGATCTGTCTGTCTAGAAAGCACTATCTACAATAGCCCCCTTTTTTGAGCGTGAAGACACCTAGCCAGATAGGCTTCAATGCGCAGAAACCAGTGCACGCGTCGTTGCCACGCACCAATTTAAATACACGCAAAATCAGCCCCCGTGCGTGCCATTATGACCTAGAATCTCTAGAGTCGTGTCGTCTGTTCTTTTAGGGTTTTAGGTGTGACGTCAGCTCGTCCTGTGATTGCGCGATTCCAAGGTGACGGTTGCGATTCGACCACTGAGAGGACGCGAGTCTTCATTGTTTTTGAATAAATACTCCATATCCTACATTGTTGCAAAGCATCACTTCTCTCTCTACAGTGAATGTTACCTGAGAGCCTTCAAGAGCAGATTCAAGTAATCAACCACTAGTTCTTCCCTGTCAATCGTCTTCTTCAACTTGTTTCATCAAAACAAGGTTGGCTTTGCTCAATTCCATTAATGTACTCAAATATCGTTTGAACTGTCTTGGATCTGCAAACCTAGAACTATTTGGAATACGTTATTTGCAGAAATCTGCGAAATATGTTCTTCTTAAACCCTAAAAGATTGAATCACCTGATTGAAACGATTTTCGAACAATACACTTTTGGAATCCTGAGATCTTAAACCCAGAACTGACCCCGAACCGTTCATCTTCTTCTGATTTCAAAAGAAACCACAATTGCTTCCTGAATTTGAACTGAAATTTAGACTGAAAGTGGGTATATTTCTCCCCCCCTTTTTTATTACTCTTTTGCAGAAATGGCCAAGACAAAAGGATCTAAGCCCGTTAACGAACCTGAAGAGATACCTGATCTTCCACAAACCCTGTGGCGAAAAGCCCCCTACTCTGGTGGGAAGGAATTTTATCATGCTAGGGTGAAGGTAAAGAATCTACCGGCTCCTGCCCCCTCTGGGGAATTGCTAACACTGACCCCGCCTACCAATGCAGCCATGTTGGAGTTAATCGATTCCAAGGATGTGGTTAGGCTAGGAGTTGAAAATGGGTTCTTCCGTCATACTGCAATTTCTACCCAGGCTTTTGTACAAATGATGGATTTGATGGATGAATGAATTGACCATGTATTGATCCATCATGCCATCGCGTTAGACAATGCTGGGATTTATTTCGCAGCTCGTGCTATGAAGGGTGCTGCCGTGAAGCTGGATCCATCCATGCTTCTAAACCTTCTTTCTCTCTATTCACCTGTGACCCACACCTTCCATTTTTCTGAATTCGAGGCTTCCCCTACTTTGGAAGATGTACAAATCTTATATGAACTTTCCCCTATGGGCGAAGTGGATCCCCTGAGCGCTTTGAAGACTGATTCAGAGCTCGCTCTATATGCACAGATGGAAGAATGTTTAAATGAGGTGAAGAAAATCTCTACTCGTTGGACATCTGCAAAAGTTCTTCCCGAATGGCAGCTTGTTGAAACTTCTGCGAAGAACACCTGGGGAAAGTGGGTGCAATACTTGTTTCGCGACTATGCGAATGGTAGCATTACCAAGGAAATTCTGGACAAAGATCCAAATGCGAAAAATTATATAGAGGGGAAAGGGTATCATCTAACCTTGTGTGGCTTCCTCTGTGCCTGGTTGTCAAGGTACTTGATTGATGGTCATCCTCATGATGGGGTTTTTTTATCACGTCCTCCCCCTTGCTGTTAAGTTGGCCCTCGGTCAGAGAGTTGCACTTGGGCCTCTGGTACTAGGCACCTTATATCATCGATTGGACCAACTAGTGGTGGCGATCAAGTACTCTCGCGGGCGCCTTGATGTGTTGACTTTT
Source organism: Linanthus parryae (assembly GCA_023055425.1). NCBI lineage: Eukaryota > Viridiplantae > Streptophyta > Magnoliopsida > Ericales > Polemoniaceae > Linanthus > Linanthus parryae. The sequence goes on along the minus strand of JALGPY010000009.1, from coordinate 29,382,298 downwards.
GTCAACATTGCATTCCTTACCATGTGGGTTTTTGAGTGATGACCCTCTTATGCTCATGTTCCTTCTAGGCCGAGTAAGTGGTGCGTTCCAGGTGCGGAGAATGAACTTTCCAGTGGGAGGGCTGCTCGATGGTTCATAACCAATCTTCCCAAGTGCACATGGAGTCTGATATGCGATGACCGGAGAAAGTTTACACTAGGCCTTATGCCACACGTATTGAAAATGTGCGATGGTTTCCAAAGCTGTACCCCACTAGATCCGGTGCTTACTCAGAAGAGCTCCTTCTCGAAGGTCATGAGCGCTATCGCGAATTATTCTGCTGGTGCCTGAGAGGTTCCCTTCCTGCTCTTGCTGAAAATGTCCCTGAACTAACTCCCAGATATGAAAAGATCACAGTCGACGTTGACCCAACTCGTGTCTCTCCCCAGTTTGGTTTTGATGCAGGGGCGCCTTCCACTTGGCCTAGGTCAATCGCAAGAAATTGCTATAAGGGACTGCTGACAGGTGAGTGCCAAACGATCTTTCTGAGCAACTTTCCCTTCGTACAACCTTTAGGTAGTCGTGTAGGTTGCCCCTCCAGGAATTGAATTTCCTACTGGACTGCTCAGCAAGCCAGGTTCGAGACGCACTCGACTCCTCAGCCTGGCAAAGCTCATGTGATGAAAAGGAATGTCTTTCCATTCTGCCCTAAATGCAGCTTGGATGATTCCCAGTATGGCTTTTATTCCTTGCTTGATTCTGACAATCATTTGTGTCCATCCACCATTCTTGGGGGAAGATGACTGCTGTTAGGGAGGGAGTTTCACATGTTATTAAGTACAGCGAAGATTTTTCCAAGGTAAACAACTTTCTTTTGTGTGATACACTTCTTTCTCTTGGTGCGTCAAAACTTACACCCCATTCTCTTTCTTAGTGTTATCTGAGGAGCTTCGCATCTGGAGAACGCTCCAAATCGCTGGTCAACTCTATTGTTGCCGCAAAAAGGCAAGGCAAGGAAATTCCTGTGACAATGGGACTGGCTCCCCAAGTAGAGGCTCGGATACGCGAGGAAATGGATGTATTTGCTTTCTCGCTGATAGAAAATGCTCCCGAAGCGGATGCAGAGGTTGCCCCAAAGGCCAAAAGGCAAAAGCAGAAGGGCATTGAGATCTCCTCTCCTCCTAGAAATGCTCCAACTCCGTCTCCTGCAAGGTTTCTTGCCTCCAAAAACAAAGGTAAAGGTCGCATGCCAGGTAAAGCGCAGAAAAAGCTCGTGGTTGAGACTTTTATTCCTTTTGGTCAGGAAGAAGAGGAAGAGGAGGACGAGGAAAGAGAAGTGAGAGAAAGAGATGATGAAGAATAAAGAGTAGAAAGCGAAAGAGAAGAAGAAAAAGGTGAGATACGAGAAGACTCAGAAGGTATCTCAAGCAAACTTGTCTTCTTCATACTTTAGCTCTTGCAATAGTTGCTGATTTGTTTTTACTTTCGCAGGTGATGACACTGAAACCATCAGCGGCCTCCTGGCCAAGGAGAAGAAAAAGACCAAGGGTTCTCGCTCTGGCATTTCCAGCGAGACCATAGACGAATATATCCTTGCTGAGTTTGAGAGAATGGATGCTGACGCAGAAGAGAGAAGGAGGAAGCTCGAGGAAGATGAGATCGAGCTCATAAAACGGAGAAGTCTGGAAGAAGAGCAGGTTGATAACGCAAATGCGACTGCTTTGGAACAAGCTCAAGAGGACTTTGAGGAGATCGCAGGAGGCAAAGAAGGTGAGATTTTTAACCTTGCTGTGACTTACCAAGTAGTAATTATTGGTGCGTTAAAGCATGGCTTATCAAAAGATGATATTCGCCGTTGGTTAGTAGGCAAGTGTGGCGAACCCTCAGGTAATTATCCAAACAATGTTTGTGAACCCAGCTTGATAACCCACTCCTCGTTGTAACGAGTTTCTTCGCACCCCCAGGTCATGCTCACCTTAAAGATGTGCTAAATGGAGATATTCTAGTAGGACATGGTGTCACATCATTAACTTATGATGACGATGCTGCGATCCCACCTAAGTGTGGAGGTGCTCGCTTTTGATCTATCAAAATAAAAGAACACCATGTATAATGGAAGTTACCTCAATATTTTCCTGTCTTGTATCGCAGGTGATACTGCCATCGCGCAGGGTTCTGCTGACAATGTATCAACTGCTAGAGAGGTGATCGGCGAGGCAGGGGTTGACGACCCTGATGAGGATATGCCGGAACAAAGGAGTCAGCTCCCTACATCTTATGCTCCAGAGCGAAGCCCTCATGTTGAGAAGCCTATAGCAGCTACTGAGTATGCAGGAGAACCTCTGGAGGACATCATCGAGGTATCTGATGATGTCGAGGCTGACACCGTGTTAAGAGAAGAAGATGATGATGCTGAAGTTGAGGAAATGGAAGCAGAGGATGCTGGAGCTGAAGTTCATGGAAATGAACAGGTCATGGAAGACATAGCATCGCATGAAAATGTTGATGTTAAAATACATGCTCCCGAGCCCCAAGGACTTCTCGCGGCTGAAGAAGTTCCTAGTCAAGCAGCAGCCACTACTGTTGCCGTTCCTTTGACAGAGGTAGAGCTTTTACAGGTTCCCCCATCATGGAGTTTTTGGAGTTCGCAAGTTGGAGCTGCCGTCGCACCTGTTGCAACTTATACTATCCCTGCCAACTATGATGAGCTCGAACTCGCGGCTGACAGACAAGCAATGCAGCAAGGGCATGCTTCGGCTTTTCCAGCAATGCGCATTCCTTCTTTGCGTGAGATCCTTGAAGGGACTGGTATGTTACCATTTTTCACATTCTACGCCTTTGTTTAAAAGTTTTCATGCTCTAAACTTTCATCTTTTTTTTTGAGGAATGAAGCAACCTGATGTGGATTGGCTGATAAGGATGCGCCTCCCATACCCATGGTCATTTGCGAAATCTCTGGAGCTAGAGCCTTATGACAGAAGGCTTTTCTTGACCGAAGCCATCTAGATTTTGGAGCAACTGTCTGTGGCCACCCCTACGACCATTTCTCCTAATAGTGCACGATTGCTTTATAGCACATGCAAGGGGCTTCAGGCTAAAGTTCAAGGCAAGCTAGGCTTTGGGTATCTTCTCAAAAGGGTCACCCAGATCCTCGCGTCTGTGAGTTTGAAACATGGCTACCACAACCTCGCATCTGAAAGACGGAAGTTAGAGGAACAAAGGCAGAAGGCTGAAGAAGCCGTTAACCTCTTCCATGCGATGAATGCCAAGTACGAGAAGTTAAAACAAGAAGCGGATCAAGCAAAATAGGCGTCGCTCGCGTTTTTTTCCATGAGATCCTTTAATCAAGGATTTATTTTAGAAACAAAAATATTATTGTAATGCTAGTGGTTCTCCCCCTTCTTTTTTAACATTTAAAACTTTTATGTCTCATTTTGCCCTTCTGGGGATTTTGCGCTCGTATCTTGATGCATATCTATTATGACGTCATATAGTGACGTAATTGCCTTGATTTTTGCGCTAATAATTTATTAGATAAGCACGATTTCCTTGGGAGCCACATCCGTATAATGACATTTCGTCATTAATTAGGGCGTGCCACCGAATCGTCATAGCCTTTAGTAGGGTAATTGATTTTTACCTCTTTTTGAGACGTAAGTAATTGATTCTTACCCGTTTCCCAAGGTTTGATGACTCAGTCAGGGAACTGAAGAGTCCCCTATGGTGTATAAACCTTGCCTCTTGCTACTTGGGTCTTTCATCCCAAAATGTGGATTACCATGAGTCCTTACGACTGCTGGCATCGATGCTTGTTCTTTGTTGATCCATGTCAATTTCAGGCTGTAAAACCTGAGTTTGCGCCTTGTGCCATAGAAATAGCTCCCAAGATCTTCTTTGTTAAGCTTACCAATCTTCTTGGTCTTTTTGAAGAAGATTTACATAATACTTCATGCTTCTGCGAAGATTCTTCTTCATCTATTACGTTTGCAGGTCGTATCTCCGGTTGCCTTCCGGCAAGGCGCAGTCCCGTACCGACCTCTTTACCGAATCGTAATGAATGGTGTGTTTCTCCTCTAGCTTTCCTGGAGGATAACTATTTGCCACCATTGTTCTGAACAAGGTGTGACGAGCCATGGCGCTCGTCTCTCTGCACAATAAGCTTCCTGCCCCAGGAGTTATTCTCCGCTTGTTCTTCACGTCCGCATCTGCCAGGACATGAGGTTCATCTGGCATGTCTCTTGGGCAGAAGATCAATCAAGAGCCCTGTTCTGATCTAGGACCTCGACGATAGCTTCACATAGCTTTTGTTAGGACCTGTAGGCCGTTCATTTTGTAGTAGGAATTTTCCTTAGTATGAGCTTTCGCTTGTAAGCTGCTATCTAGACAGATAAATTGTAAGTCATTTTGACTGTTAATGAAATGCACTTTGGTATTTGCTGGTCTTGTTTGATACAACAAATTGTAATATCGCATGCGTGTTTGCTATACAACCAAACAAGTTATGTTACCTTCGCGTTTTGCATTCGGATGTTACCTGGATAATTTTTATCTCAAGCTGATAAGTTTTGCATCGCTTGAAGCGCTGTCGCTATGGCTTGCTATCTAAGCCGATAGGCTTACAGATCAGTTAAGATCAGTATTGTTGCTATCTGAGCAGATAGGCTTTGCCTGCACAAACGCGTTGTTACTATTGCTGCTATCTAGGCAGATAGGCTTGTAGATCAGTCAAGATCATGTTTGAACATTGCTGCTATCTTGGCAGATAGGCTTTGCTCGCACAAAGGCGTTGTTACTTTCGCTGCTATCTAGGCAGATAGGCTTTAAGATCACTTAAGATCATATTTGACCACTGCTGCTATCTCGGCAGATAGGATTTGGATCGCATGGAATCGTACATGATGGCTGCTATCTTGGCAGATAGGCTTTGGTTGTGAGTAAGCAAAGAAGCAAATAAAATGATAAGAGACAACTAAGGTAATAAAATTCTTCTCATATGGGAGAATTATTTTATTAAAAGCACCCTCATATGGGAGAGTCATGACTACAAGTTCCTCATATGGGAGGAAACAACGCATGAATTCATTAAAGGACTAGACATACAATCCAACAATCATTTGAATCCAATATATATATATATAAAGAGAGAGAGGCTAAGGATAATACTTTTTTGATCCAGCGCATATTGATCGGGATTGAGGTTGTGGCAGTCCCATGAAGCCTCTGTATGGTGCAGTAACCACTATCAAAAACTTCTTTAACCTCGAACGGTCCTTCCCACTTAGCTGCAAACTTTGGATGGGCTGCTTCCCGCATGCAATGATCTAAAGCTCGTAAGACCAAGTCCCCAACCGCAAAGTCTCAGTGTTGAACTGTTTTATTGTACGCACGAGCAATCCTATCTTTGAACCTCTTATTGGCCCGCTTAGCCTGTTCGCGCTTCTCTTCCAATAGAATCAAGTCATGGTCACGCTGATTGTCATACAATGCATGAAAGACTAACCTCGCAGAGTTGACTTTTACTTCCGCCGGTACAACGGCTTCAGCTCTGTTGATGAATTGAAATTTCATATTTTAGTATGTTAACAAACTCTTCATAACTTGCTAATATGTGTAATTTATGTATTTTTATCTCTCTTTCTAGACTTATGCTTGTTTTCGTAGTTTTGGTTGTTTTCTCTCATTTTGTAGGTGAAATTGTGATTTGGAACGCGAGAGACTAGCCTAGGAGGGCAAAACGATGAATTAAAGAAGCTTAGAGGACTTAATTTGAAGGGATTTGAAGATTTGAGAGGCCAAGATTGAAGACAAACCAAGTTAAAAGGCCAAAGTTACATCAAAGGGGCTTGATTGAAGTCAACTTAACGGAATTGGGGAGCTAGGTGATGACTTCCAAATGTTTTAAGGGCTGTTATGAAGGGTACTTAACGGAGTTGGGGTGTTGTTGCAATTTTACAAAACCTTTTAAGGCACTGGGGGGTATTTTAAAACATTTCAGCACGTAAGGGGGGAGCCGAGTGAAATTTCGGCTAAACTTAAAACAAACCAGCGCATAACTTTCTCTCTCCCCGTCGTTCCTCTTACAGAACCCACCAGAAGCCATGAAAGCTTCGTGCGAAGCTTCCTCCACCCTCAAATCCGACCCAAATCACCACCAAATCGCACAAATCCGGTACCGAAACGCTCCCCAGCCCATCCTCTATCTCCTACTTCCTTCAATTCGTCCCAAGAACAATCCAAACAAAAAGCCCCAAAAACCTAGGGTTCTTAAGGACGACGCAAGAATCAACGAAGGAGATGGAATTAGAAGAATTGGAGGGCATAGATTGATCCTTGGGGGCCACGAAACAAATCCCTAGCATCTATATAACTGGAAGATTGAAGAAATTTCGGAACCTCTTCTCACACACCGACGGTTCAGAGGCTCTATTTTTGGTCTCTGTTCGTCATCTCTCTCTCTCTGATTTCGCCCTAACCATGGGTTGTTCTTGATCAAGAACGTAGAAAGAGGAAGAGAGGGAGAGGGGAGGTGGGATTGAAGCCATTTCTGGGTTGTTTTGTAGAAATTTTGGAGCTGTTCTTGATGCTGCTGTTTGTGCTCTGTTTTGAGCTACTACTATACTCTGTTTCTGCTCGGTTATGAGCTGCTTCTGCATCATTATTGCTGAGTTTTGGATTTGATAGCATCTGAAGCTTAGAGCTTAGATTTCCATTTTTTTTTTGTAGATTTGATTCAAGTTAGTTTGATTTAGTTCTTCAAGTTATAGCTTAAGCTTGTGTATTGGGTTGATTTTGAGATTAACTTGTGTACTCTTGAGTATTGAGCTTGAAATATATGGATATCTATTTGAGTATGTTGGTGAAATCTCTTCTCAACTCAATAACAAGAGTAGCTAGTTCTTTTGTTGGGTTACTTGATGAAGTTGGATGGCTTGTTATGAAGTTTTCAATTGTTCTTCAAGTTGTCACACGTTTGGATGTCGAGTTATTGAATTTGTGTGTCGAAAGACAAATCCGAATTGTGGCTTGATCTTGTATGTGGACTCACTTGGATGAGTACATATCCTTGATGCTTGACATAACTCGATTTTGGGTTTCACTCTTGAATTCATGAGCTAGACATTCATCTTTGCTTTAGAATCCATGCTTCTTCACTTGATACAAGTTTTGGGTGTTGAACTTCATTTACAAGTTCTCTAGCGGAATCAATTGACCCAACTTTACTTTCATATCGACTAGCTCTATCGAATCGTAGTAGTATTAGTATTCGTTTCCTTTGTTTCTTACTTGAATTCTCAAACTTGCTCCATCACTAGTTGTTGATTTGATAGCTTGGCGAGCTCTAAAGCCTATGAGAATTTGTTACTTGTTTTAGTTAGTCGTTTTTCTACTCGCTATTGCTAGTATAGTAAATCATTGTCTAAGCTTCCTCTCCTTGTGGATTCGACTCCGGACTTACCGGATTTACTACTTGAGACTATATCCTAGACTTGGGATTATTTTCGTCGAACAAGTTTTTGGCGCTGTTGCCGGGGAGAGGCTAGGCTTTAGATTTGATTTGCTTTACTTTCTTGGTATTTTTCTTGACATTTTCTCTAGTTGCTTGTGGTTACTTAAGCTTGTGAGATTCAAGAGGGCTTGTGAGATTCAAGAGGGCTTGTGAAATTCTTCAAGTATCTCTCATCTACTTGCTTGAAAAAAAATGTCTCATGAACATTTTGGACTTGGTGAGAGGCCTAATGTTCCTTCACATCCTTACTATTATGCATTTACTAATCATGACAATCATTATAAGGAATCAATGTGTTCCATACGTGAACGTGCAATTAAAAATGGTGATTATTTTCCTAAAAATGATTATTCTTGGCATGATAGTAGGACACTAGATTACACATCTCATGCTTCTTGTGCACAATCACTTCCTCAAACACTTACATGTTTTTTAACTATCATGATTCTTGCACTTATCAATATAATGATATGATGTGTGAATCAAGAGGAGTTAATCATTTGGAGAGGGAAGCTTATGTGAATGAGGAACTAGAGAGGCCTATAAGTGATTCTCTAGAGGAGACATTTCAAAAATATCTCCAAGGCGCAAAAGAACTAAGAGATTCAATAAGAGAACTAAGAGAATCACAAAGTAAACTTGAAGGATCATTTAGAGAAGTAGAAGGAACGTTTTGTCACTCGATTGATAGAGTGGAATCCTCATATTCACAATCGCATGATAATGAGTCTCTTGCATATAGTACTCACTTTTCACAAGACTCACAATCACACGAGCCTCAAGTTCCTATTCACACACAACACGAGCTTGCTCAAGATCAAATTTCGGATGATGTGTTTGATGATGGAGTTGTTGCTACTAGGATACGTGATTGTATTCATTTCTCATTTGCACATTCTAAAGAAGCATGTGATAGTGATATTGGTAGTGATATTGATATTTTTGATGACGATTCTTCAACCCGTGGCATGAGTGAAGCCATTTTGGATGACTCACATAGTGACACTTGTGAGGAGGAGTCCCAAAATGGAAATCACTCGTGTGATGAGTTAGAAGTCGAATTTGATGCTACCACTAGTGAAGGGAATGTAGACTTGTCTTGTGCTCTACAAGAGCCTAGTACTTACCGGAGTTCCTATGATCTTGATTGTGACGAAATAGAAGTTTTATTGGGAGGTACTCCGGTTAGTATGGACATGTCTAATGAAGATCCGGGGAGCTATGCTCGTATTTGTGAAGAAATTGAATTTTGCTTAAATGCTCCCTTGGATTCAATCATTATGGAAGATGTGCCTAAGGGTTTGGATGAGGCTTCAAGTTATCAAATTATTTTAATTCCCACTTGTGAAGCCCCATCCCCAAATCCATATGACTTATTTAAAAGTGATGAGATTGATGATTCACAAGTTGCCCCTATCTCTCAAGTTGTGATTTCAAGTATAAATTTGGCAACTTATGAATACCCATTCTATGATTCATGTAATTTGAGGATTTCAAACCCTTTTCTTGATTTGATGCATGATATAACAACTTGCTCTAAATTTATTGTTAGATTTTGCGTGCATCTCTTATTCATCTTTTGTGTCTTGCCCCTACTTCTCATTTCTATTCTAATTGATAAATCAAACTTTTTAAAGGAAAAGTACTTTTCTAAGAATGAAGTAGGGGCATGGCATGGAAAGAAATTTCCAAGATTGGGGGTGGGATAGCATCATTTTCTTTGTTCCACCTCCCTAATTGTAAATAAATAAATTAGTTTATCTCTATTTCTTACATTTTTTTCTTTTCTATGAACATTTTGTAGGTTGCTCTTGGAGGAGGAATTGTGCTTGGTGGCCAAGAAAGCTAAAATGAGGTCTATCTATCCCTTATCTCTTATATGAATTTGTATGCTCTTCCATTGTTCTCACACATTGAGGACAATGTGATATTTTAGTTGGGGGGTGGGGTGTAGATTTTATTTCTTGCTTAAATGGTTACTAGCATGTTTTTTCTTCATTAGTGATTTACTTGAAAAATACAAAAAAATGAAAAATTTGATAAAATCATTAAAGTTTAAAAAATTGAAAAATTTGAAAAACATAAAAATTTAAAAAATTAAAAAATTTGAAAAAAAAATGTGTGTGAACCTTTCATGAGAAGCATCACTCTTTCCCCGTGTCAAACTGTAGGTTTTCTTTTCATTTCTTTGGTAGTTTTATTTATTTTAGCCTTTCATCTTGAGTTTAGATTTTATTGATAGATTTATTGAGTCTTAGAGAGTTGAAGTTGAGTCAATTATGTGGAAAAAAAATGAAAATTGAAAAAAACTGAAAAAAATGAAATAAATGAGAAGGGGGAATTTTAGGAAACTAGATGTTTTCAAAGAATGAAATCTCTTGGTCCATGTTCTTTTTTATTTATATTTTAGAAAGGAATTATTTGCTTATACTCAATACATCTACACCAATATCCCACATTCCGCGACATCAAAGCGACACACTAAATTTACGTTTCATGTTTAAGTCCTTCAAGCTAAGTTGATCACATAAACTTTGACGTCTTACTACTTTTGATAAAGGGTGCATTTCTAAAGCTATTTGAACTCTACAAAAAGGATTTTGTTCTAATCGTTTTTGCGGTTGAAACTTGTAGCCCATTGGAGTTGTGGTTACCAATGACACCCCATGTGATGTCTAAGAAATAGAGGGGTGTCCGTGGATAATATTATGTCACCACCTAGATAGCTCCCTTGGTTTAGCTTAAAAAGCCCACTCGCTTGTATATTCCTCTGTTTTGTTGTGGGTCTTGGAGAGCCTTGGATTGGAGGTAAAAGAAAATGTTAATACTATAAATCTCGAAAAAAAAAGAAAAAAAAATGAAATTATAATAATTCGCACTACCTCCCAATCCTCAAAAGGATCATACAAGCCCACAACCACATCCCCCATTCTAAAACTCGTTTTTGTTCAAAGCTTTGGAGGTCCATCCTACATGGGTGCTTTGAATAAGTATGAGAATGTCTAGTTTCATGTGATCCTTATTTTTGAAGGCATACTTTCTCGCAAATTGGACTTAATTTACCAAGTTTTGTGGTTCGCATGAGTCACCTTCTACCAAACACCACCCACAATTGTATGAGTATATGCTTAGACGTCCATAGGCTTCTTTCTCAATCTTTGTGGACTTTGAGAATTTATTTGAGGAAACATTTATGCATTCTTCTTTTTTCCCCACCAAAAAAAATAAAATTAGCTAGTAACTCTTAGTTTTTTATTTTCTTTGGGTTCTCACTTAGGATAGATAATGTGTGTGTGCGTTTTTGTAAATAGTTGAGTCTAGTTTAGAATTGAGTCAAGCCTTGTCTAGTTGAGTGTGTGTCTCTCATGATTGGTTTTTCACTAGTTTACTACTTGTATCGCTCTCTTTGCTCGAGGACGATCAAAAGGCTAGTTGGGGTGTGTGTTGATGAATTGAAATTGCATATTTTAGTATGTTAACGAACTCTTCATAACTTGCTAATATGTGTAATTTATCTATTTTATCTCTCTTTCTAGACTTATGCTTGTTTTCGTAGTTTTGGTTGTTTTCTCTCATTTTGTAGGTGAAATTGTGATTTGGAACGCGAGAGACTAGCATAGGAGGGCAAAACGATGAATTAAAGAAGCTTAGAGGACTTAATTTGAAGGGATTTGAAGATTTGAGAGGCGAAGATTGAAGACAAACCAAGTTAGAAGGCCAAAGTTACATCAAAGGGGCTTGAATGAAGTCAACTTAACGGAATTGGGGAGCTAGGTGATGATTTCCAAATGTTTTAAGGGCTGTTATGAAGGGTACTTGACGGAGTTGGGGTGTTGTTGCAATTTTACAAAACCTTTTAAGGCGCTGGGGGGAATTTAAAACATTTCAGCAAGTAAGGGGGAGCCGAGTGAAATTTCGGCTAAACTTAAAACAAACCAGCGCATTACTTTCTCTCTCCCCGTCGTTCCTCACACAGAACCCACCAGAAGCCACGAAAGCTTCGTGCGAAGCTTCCTCCGCCCTCAAATCCGACCCAAATCACCACCAAATCGCACAAATCCGGTACCAAAACGCTCCCCAGCCCATCCTCTATCTCCTACTTCATTCAATTCGTCCCAAGAACAATCCAAACAAAAAGCCCCAAAAATCTAGGGTTCTTAAGGACGAAGCAAAAATCAACGAAGGAGATGGAATTAGAAGAATTGGAGGGAATAGATTGATCCTTGGGGGCCACGAAACAAATCCCTAGCATCTATATAACTAGAAGATTGAAGAAATTTTGGAACCCCTTCTCACACACCGACGCTTCAGAGGCTCTGTTTTGGGTCTCTGTTCGTCATCTCTCTCTCTCTGATTTCGCCCTAACCATGGGTTGTTCTTGATCAAGAACGTAGAAAGAGGAAGAGAGGGAGAGAGGAGGTGGGATTGAAGCCATTTCTGGGCTGTTTTGTAGCAATTTTGGAGCTGTTCTTGATGCTGCTGTTTGTGCTCTGTTTTGAGCTACTATTATACTCTGTTTCTGCTCGGTTATGAGCTGCTTCTGCAGCATTATTGATGATTTTTGGATTTGATAACAGCAGCAGCTTAGAGCTTAGATTTCAATTTTTTTTGTAGATTTGATTCAAGTTAGTTTGATTTAGTTCTTCAAGTTATAGCTTAAGCTTGTGTATTGGGTTGATTTTGAGATTAACTTGTGTACTCTTGAGTATTGAGCTTGAAATATATGGATATCTATTTGAGTATGTTGGTGAAATCTCTTCTTCAAATCAATAACAAGAGTAGCTAGTTCTTTTGTTGGGTTACTTGATGAAGTTGGATGGCTTTTTGTGAAGTTTTCAATTGTTCTTCAAGTTGTCACAAGTTTGGATGTCGAGTTATTGTATTTGTGTGTCTAAAGACAAATCCGAATTGTGGCTTGATCTTGTATGTGGACTCACTTGGATGAGTACATATCCTTGATGCTTGACATAACTCGATTTTGGGTTTCACTCTTGAATTCATGAGCTAGACATTCATCTTTGCTTTAGAATCCATGCTTCTTCACTTGATACAAGTTTTGGGTGTTGAACTTCATTTACAAGTTCTCTAGCGGAATCAATTGACCCAACTTTACTTTCATATCGACTAGCTCTATCGAATCGTAGTAGTATTAGTATTCGTTTCCTTTGTTTCTTACTTGAATTCTCAAACTTGCTCCATCACTAGTGGTGGATTTGATAGCTTGGCGAGCTCTAAAGCCTATGAGAATTTGTAAATTGTTTTAGTTAGTCGTTTTTCTACTCGCTATTGCTAGTATAGTAAATCATTGTCTAAGCTTCCTCTCCTTGTGGATTCGACTCCGGACTTACCGGATTTTACTACTTGAGACGATATCCTATACTTGGGATTATTTTCGTCGAATAAGCTCCATAGCATAGAAGGAACGGAGAGACTCCTGTGGGAGCCTTGGCGAATTTCGATACGCCCATAATGCTAAATTTAAAGAATTGGCCCACTTTTTGTGATCGTCTGCGACCATCTTACTCAAAATCCTTATCAATGTATTGTTAGTCGCTTCTGCTTGACCATTCCCCTTCGGGTAATAAGGAGTGGAACAGACTTGCCTTATATGTATTCCACTAGTTTTGCAGCCACCTGACGATTTACAAAAGGAGTGCCGTTATACGAGAGGATTGTATTGGGGATTCCAAACTTGTATATGATGTTTTCTTCGACAAAATTGACCACTGCGAGCGCATTGGCTGTCTTGAGCAGTACTGCCTCCACCCACTTAGTAAACAACTCGGTCGCGGTTAAGATAAACTGGTTCCCATGCGAGGCCGGTCGAATGGGGCCAACAAAATCTAGAGTCCAAGTGTGGAATGTCCATGGCATTCCTAACGCGTGTAGATCTACAGCAGGAGCATGCACGAGGTTGCCCTTAAATTGGCATTCCTGACATCTCTTTACCTTGGTGCGGCAATCTGCCTCCATTGTGGGCCAAAAATAACCAACTGTGAGGAGCTGTCTGCATAGTTTTGCACCCCCTCATGCTCTACTTGGTGAGATAAATCCCATCACCTCTTGCGCTTCTTGGCTATCTAGGTGTAGATAGTGCTTTCTGAGCTGACAGATCTTGGCCACGTGGCAACCATCTAGCACACCATATTGTGCTCCACACACACTGGATCACCAGCCGCGCTGATCCATGTGGGGGCTGCGAGACAGGGCCCTTGCATACCACTGCACGGGACTTGTAGGGACTTAGTGGTCTGGAGGCTAGAGTAAGTCCTGTCGCGTGCGAGCCAAGCCCGCACGCGACCTTTAGTAACTGATTTTGAGAGATTTATGGCACGAGCTCCATAAACCCTGTCAATCCGGTCAAACCCGGTAACCCCATAACGGTTCCGGTATTCGCGCACAACGTGCTGTAACGGTCCCTATATACGCGGATGAACGTGCCGTTGTGGTTAAGCTAATTAAGCCGCCATTGATGGGCGCATTAACCACACTGCAACGGTCACATTCTCCGTTATATATAGGACGTTAACCTTTCCATACAAAAAGGAGGACGCACCAGACATACGCGGAAGCTCTGCCAAAACCCTGTCTCTCTCTCAGACATTACTACTGCCTTACTCTCTCCCTACACACAACCCAACTCTTCCTGTGCTATTTTTGATCCCCTACTTACGGTGTACACAGAGTACTCCCCGCCGGAATCTCTTGTGCACATTTTGGTGAACCTGACGTGAACCTACCATCTTAAGCAACCATGTCTCAGGAGGATGATGTCAGCAACAGATCGCCTTCCACGGAGGCCGCCTCAGGAGAGGAGATTCGCCGTACTCCTACAGCCCCCGGTGAAGCTCCGACGCTAGAATCCTTGGACGCCACCATCCAAAGTCAGGCGAAGGCTCTCAAAGCTCAATCTGCGCAGCTAGAACGGATCATGGCTGTCTTGGGGATTCTTGCTCCAAACCCCGCACCTGCCACCGCCGTCTCTCAGGGAGGAGGAGTATCCACCGCTCAAGGACTGGGAGTGTCAGCCACACCACCCAACCCTAATCTGCAAACTCCATCGACGACTACGCAGCTACCCTCAATTCAAGGGTCAAAAGCTCAAATGTTGCCTCTCACCGCTCATGCCCCTCAGCCCCCGGCTTTAGTACCTAATCCGGCCTCACAGTATCCCTTGCCTCCTCCAACGGCAATCTGGGGCAACGTGAATTCGCAGTACATCCCTAGCCCTCCTGCGGCGTATGTGTCGCCACCACCTGCGACAAATCCTTCCCCCGCTTCCGAGGGAAGTACTCCGGAGTGTATGACATCACTCCAACGGCGCATAGACACCATTTTGGCTCATCAATCATTCGCGGATACTATCATCCCGAAGCTCGACAATGATCCACCTATCCCACGAGAGATCTATCTCATGCCTAACCCTCCTGGGTACAAGGCTCCTAAATGGGATAAGTTCGAGGACGTCAATGGGAATGACCATGAGCATGTCATGCGTTTCATTGACGTGATGGGGCCATTTGGAGCCGATCCCAAACTGCTGATGCGCGAGTTCCCGAAATCCTTGGGAAACGTAGCATACAAGTGGTACAGGACGTTGGAAGCCGGGTCCGTGAAGACTTGGGACGACATGGTCCAGAAGTTCTACACCAAGTTCTTCCAGATGGTGGAAAAGGTAACGATGATTCATCTCTCGCAGATGTATCAGAAACGCGAGGAGGACGGAATAACTTTCATCAAGAAGTTCAGGGCCAAGTCCTTGGAATGAAAAGACGTCATACTCGAAAGCAGACTCGTGGAGATATGCTTGCAGTGCATGCGAGACGAGTACAAAGGTATGCTTATTAACTTGCAAACGCCTACTTTTCAAAACTAATCGAATGCATGAAGAACATCGAGCCTATAGTGGAGAGGCAGAAGAAGAGAAACGCCCCTGAGCGACCCTCGGGTGGTACTACCTTCAAGATCGGGAGATTCAGCTATAAGAGGGGGCGCGAGGCTGAAGTGAATGTGGTCTCACCCCAAAAGAAGGCGAAGATTGTGAACTTTGATGCACCACCTCTGCCATGTTCGGTGGAAGAGGCAAGCGACTTGTGCAGACAATGGCGTAAGGATGGCGTCCTACCGCCGCTTGAGAGGGCACCCTCCAAGGAGATGGTGAGGGACCCGAAGTGGTGTGAATAACATGGCAAGGTCATGCATCCCACGGCGGACTACAAGAAGCTCAGAATTGTGTTTAACCAAAAGATGAAGAATGGCGAATTGATTGTTAGCGACCAAGGGCAGGATGTGCGCAACAATCCACTCCCTGCCCATGCGGAACAGGAATCGAAAGGCAAAGAGGTCACTATGATCTCGATTGTGGATATGGAAGAGGTCGCAGAGGATGGTCTACCCATTATTGCCGAAGTCCAAGACGATGAGGACTACAGCATAGACACGGAGGACGAGCGTGCCGATCGGATGAAGGGGTCGCATGGCTTCAGCAGGTTCTTCGACGATATGAACTTCTCCGAAAAATGTCGGACGGAAATGACAAAAGCAATCTTAAGGATAGCAGAAGATTACGAGGAGGATCTCGTAGTATCCAATGGGAAAGTTGTTAGGGCGTCTCGCCCTACAGAGAAGGTCATCACCTTTTCCGCAAGCGACAAGAGGACAGACGCGTGCCACCAGAGGCCTCTGTATGTGACGGCCATCATCAATGGCGTTGATTTTAAGAGAGAGTTCGTTGACGGAGGAGCAGCAGTCAACGTTATTTCGCTCCATACCTTGAAACTAGCGGGAATTCCAGAACACAAGATTGTCAGGCGTCCATCTCCGCTGATGGGATTTGGAAGCGACTCCAGAATGACGATAGGATGGATCCGCCTGGGAATTCAGATCGGCAAGATCAAGTGCTCAGCGAAATTCTATGTGATAGACGCGAACACTACGTATCACATGATCATAGGAAGAGCCTGGATTCATCGCTTTGATGCTGTCCCTTCAACAGCTCACCAAGTGATGAAGGCTATTTGGAATGACAGAATAGTCGAGATACCGGCTTCCATAAATCCATTCAACATGGATGAGGCGCATCTCAGCGAGGCGGTGTGGTTCACCGAGATGGCAGATGAGCAAACACCGGGACCATTCAATCCCACTCCTTTACCCCTATGGGAAGATATCAAAGATCAGTCACATGCGGGAGTGATGGTGACAAGAGAGGATGCCAAGGAAAAACCTCTCACGCGAGAAGAAGCGCCACGGTTTGCCTACCAGCGAAAGAACGTGTACACTCTGAAAAGAATAGCAAAGCATGACCCGGAAGGCAAGGAGATAGAGAGTTTCTACGCCAATGGGAAGAAATGCTATCGCATATGAAGGTGCGCGGGGGTGTCCTCACACGGGCATGGGGATATCCCCGAGCAAATCAACCAAATCGAGCAGGTTGCGGAGACAGAAAGACCAACGCAGAGCACTCCAGAAGAGAAGCTCAAAGAAGCACCGGAATGCATGGAAGACAAACCCAGACCACAAAAGCAGGAGCTGAAGGAGGTATTCCTAAGCCCAAGCGAAGAAAAGAAAAGACCGGTCTTTCTAAGTGCGGACCTCACGAGCGAAGAGGAGGAAAGATTGCTACAACTCTTGACCGAATACAAGGATGTATTCGCATGGGAGTACGACAAAATGCCGGGCCTCGACACGAGCATCACCACGCACCGATTGGATGTGATACCGGGATCCAAGACGGTAAAGCAGAGCACAAGAAGCTTTAGGCCCGAGCTCAACATGAAGATAAAGCAGGAGATTATCAAACTCTTGGATGCTAAATTCATAGAGCCAAATCATCATCCCACGTGGCTAGCCAACATTGTGCATGTGGTAAAGAAGAATGGGCAGCTTCGCATCTGTGTGGATTTCCGGGATCTCAATCGTTTCTGCCCCAAGGACGATTTTCCGCTCCCCAACATCGATTTGCTTATCGATTCGACAGCGGGTCATCGCATGTTCAGTTTCATGGACGGCTTCAGCGGGTACAATTAGATCAAGATGGACCCTGAAGATGCACGAAAAACTGCATTCATCACCCCGGTGGGAGTATTCAACTACACGGTGATGCCCTTTGGTCTCAAAAACGCAGGTGCAACCTACCAGCGGGCCATGATGGCCCTGTTCCACGACATGATGCACAAGGAAGTGGAATTCTATGTAGATGACTTGGTTGTCAAATCCAAGCAAGAGGCAGATCATCTGGCGGATTTACGGAAGGTGTTCAATAGATGCATACGCTTTCAATTGAATATGAACCCTATGAAATGCGCATTTGGGGTAACGTCAGGGAAATTCTTGGGATGCGTGGTATATCTTCAAGGAATCGAGTCTGACCCTGCGAAAGTTTCAGCCATCACTAGCATGACTCCGCCACATGACCAGAGTGCCTTGAAGACATTCTTGGGGAACCTATCGTATCTGCGAAGATTCAACCCAGCGATTGCCGGGATTACTTTCTGTTTCAGTAATCTTCTCAGGAAAGATGCTGCATAGAACTGGACTCCGGAGCACGAAGCTGCGTTCGGGAGACTAAAAGAGCTGCTGATGTCTTCAAAAGTGATGATCGCACCTCAGCTAGGATCACCGCTTTTGTTGTATCTAACGTCAACAAGGAAGTCTATAGGAGCTCTTCTGGCCCAGGAGTACGAGGGACAAGAAAGACCCATCTACTATATCTCTCGCATTGTGCAGCCCGCAGAATCAAGGTACACAGACATCGAACGTCATTGCCTTGCTTTATTCTTCGTAATAGAAAAGTTGAGACACTATTTTGCTTCACACAAAGTAGTGGTGGTCACAAAAAATGATCCCATACGATATCTGCTAACTCACACTACTCCTGGAGGAAGATTGGCAAAATGGTATATGACCATTTCCCAATTTGACATCACATGCGTTCGACCGCGGGCGATCAAGTCGCAGGCGGTAGCGGATTTGTTGGCGCAGTTCCCCGATAACAGTCACGAGCCTGTGATCGAAGAAGAATTGGAGGGACCTGAAATTTACGCAGTTGAGTTGCCTTACTGGACGCTTCATTTTGACGGTTCGTCCACAAGGAAAGGCGGAGGCATTGGAATAGTCTTGACCAAACCAGATGGGGAAGTCATACAGATGTCCGCGAAACTTGACTTCGCAGTAACCAATAATGAAGCAGAGTACGAAGCTCTCATCGCAGGGCTCCGCGCAGCAAGGGCCTTGGAAGTAAGCAACTTGACGGTTATGGGGGATTCCAAGTTGATCATCAAACAAGCCTCGGGCGAGTCTGGTTTAAAGGAAATAAACTTATTGCCCTACAGGACCCTAGTGCAAAGATTGGTGCAACAATTCTGCGATGTTAGATACGAACACAAACCCCGAGCGGATAACAGGCATGCTGATGCTTTAGCTACCTTGGGATCCAAGGTCAGTATGGACAAATGTCCTGCAAGGATTTTCATTGAGGTGCGAATGTCCTCGGCGTTGACGGAAGACGCGTGCGACGATGAATGCATGGACGAAACGGACTGGAGAAAGTCAATCTTATGCGCCATCGCGGAAGGCACAAGCAGCGAAAACTGGGCATCCACAAAGGGGTATTGCATACATGACAACACCCTCTATTACAAGGGCCCTGGCGGAATACTTATGCGATGCGTCTCCGAGCGAGAGGGACGGATGCTGTTAGAAAAGATTCACCAACATGCCTGCGGGGAAAGTGAGGTGTCAATCTATCGGAAAGCTCAGAGATATGGCATCCATTGGCCGGACATGTCAACGGCCGCAGCGCTGATACAAGGAAAGTGCGAGAGTTGCGCATTGATTAAAGACTCTTTACTCATTGCTCTGACCGACGACGATGCGGATTGGAGGAAACCACTTTTTGGTTTTCTTACCCAGGGTACTGTACCCGAATCAAGAAAAGAAGCTGAGAAACTAAAGAGGAAAGCAGCCCGATATGTGGTGCAAGAAAATCTGCTTTGGCGAAGAGGCCATGAAGGTAACTTGCTGCGATGTCTAGACAGCAGGGAAGCACAAGAAGTTATGGACCTTTCCCACCAGGTGGAACATCAGGGAGGTGCGAAATTATGCAGACAACTCCTCTCAATTAGATATTTCTGGCCCACTATGGAGGCCGATTGCCGCACCAAGGTAAGACGCTGCCAGGAGTGTCAATTTAAAGGTAACCTAGTGCACGCTCCCGCTGTAGATCTACATGCATTGGGAACACCGTGGCCGTTTCACACATGGGCTCTGGATTTTATTGGTCCCATTCGACCAACCTCACATGGGAATCACTTCATTCTCACCGCGACTGAGTTGTTCACCAAGTGGGTGGAAGCAATACCACTGAAAACGGCAAATGCGCTAGCTGTGGTCCATTTCATCCAAGAAAGCATCATATGCAGGTTCGGAATTCCTAACACCATCCTTTCGGATAATGGCACTCCTTTTGTTAATCGCCAGGTGGCTGCGAAGCTAGCAGAATACAACATCAGGCAGATATGCTCCACCCCATACTACCCGAAGGGGAATGGGCAGGCAGAAGCGACCAACAAGACGCTGTTGAGAATTTTGAGCAAGATGGTCGCAGATGACCACAAGAAGTGGGCTGATTATTTGAACATAGCCCTGTGGGCTTACCGGACTTCTCCAAGGACACCCACATGGGTCTCACCATTCCTACTATGCTATGGAGCTGAGGCTGTAGTACCTGCGGAAGTAAAGTTTAACTCTACAAGACTGGCTTCCCACGCATTGTACGACAATCAACGCGACCATGACTTAGTCCTGCTAGAAGAAAAGCGGGAACAAGCCAAAAGAACCAATAAGCGCTACCAAGAAAGGATTGCTCGTGCGTACAACAAAACAATCCAGCGTCGAGATTTCGCAGTTGGAGATTTGGTCTTAAGCGCATCTGATCATTGCATGCGAGAAGCGGCTCACCCAAAGTTCTCAGCCAATTGGGAAGGACCCTTCGAAGTCACGGATGTCTTCGACTGTGGCTACTGCAGCATACGGAGGTTACATGGCACGACCTCAACCCCAAGCTCAGTCAATATGCGCTGGATCAAGAAGTACTATCCCTAACTTCTCTTATTTTACGCGTTATATTACAACGTTTGCTCTATGCACCGTATTGCCATCATTCGCATATCTTCTCTCCCATATGAGAGCATTGTAATCTCATCTCTCCCATATGAGAGTTCTATAATAAAAGAATTCTCCCAAATGAGAACTTTATACTACTAGCTATTTTTATCGCTTCATTTATTCAAATAATATTGTTAACGAAAGCCTATCTGCCATGATAGCAACTCATGCGAAAACGATCTTAATTTATCTTCTAAGCCTATCTGCCACGATAGCAGCACATACGAAAAGGATCTTAACTGATCTCCTAAGCCTATCTGCTACGATAGCAGCTCATGCGAATATGATCTTAATTGATCTTTTTTTTTAATCCTATCTGTCACGATAGCAGCCGATGCAAGTGCGATCTTATGGATCCTCTAAGCCTATCTGCCACGATAGCAGCCCATGCGAAAATGATCTTAATTGATCTTCTAAGCCTATCTTATATGATAGCAGCCTGTGCGAACATGATCTTGAATGGTCTTTCAAGCCTATCTGCCGCGATAGCAGCGCTATACAAATGCGATTTTAAAATTGTTCTTAAGTCTATTTGCCATGACAGCAGCATTATGCAAGATGATCTTAAATGATCTACAAAAGTCTATCTGATGAGATAGTATCTGCACTTGAATCTAAGACAAGTCACAAGGCTACCAGTCAAGGTAGCACAGCTGCGTAAACACGATCTCGAATGATCTAAAAACATATTCAAGCGACAATGGAAAGTGTGTATATAGCACTACAGAAGGCGAAATTTGCCAATACGCATGCGGAGTTGTAATTTGTTGTAACAAGACAGCAAATCTTACAAAACGCATTATCATTATGAGTTAAAAAGACTTACAATTTATCTGTCTAGATAACAGCTTACAAGCGAAAAAGCTCAGTTCAAGCTAACTACGCAGCCAACATGGCTTACAATACATCTACATAGTAACTTGCATGCAGAAGTTACTCATCGGGGGAATCCTAGCTGAAAAACGATGGACCTAACGGTCCTAGCACAAGCTATGCGATACACAGATCTGTGGCCAAAGATCTGTAGCAAGTAAAGCGCTCCTGCGAGAAGATCAGCTCGCCATTCGCTATGTCTACAACCGCAAGACCTGGGTGACGCTGCGTCCAAGATCTCAGGTTCTGACAAGGCCTCTGTCTGATCTAGATATGTGCCAGAGGAACAACTTGTTTTGGCATATGCAGCCGTGCAAAAAAGGGGAGCAGTTATTCCTCGGGCAATGGGCTCCTTGTCCACGAAGACGAGCACATTGGCTCGCCACCCTGAGTTCAAGAACGAGGAGGCAAGAAATTCTCCTCCGGGCATGCTGGAGGAGAATACCGCCGTTCATTACGAGTCGGTAGCAAGGTCACTACGGCGCTGCACCTCGCCGGGAGGCGGCCGGAAACATGACCTGCAAGCATAATAGACGAAGAAAATTCTTCGAACAAATGTGAGGTATTATCTGCATCTTCTCTATGAAAGTTACAAAGATCAGTAAGCCTTATAAAGCGGATCTTGGAAACTATTTCTACAGCACAAAGCGCAAACTCAGGTTTCACAACTTGAAGTTGCCATGAATCAACGAAAAACAAGCGTTGAAGCCAGCAGTCGTAAGGACTCACAGAAAACCACATTTTGGGATGAAGAACCCAAATAGCAATAGGCAGGGGTTTATATAGACCTTGCGGAGACTCTTCAGTTGCCAAGATGAGTTAGCAGAATTTGAAAAGTGGGTAAGGTCAATCACTTACGCCTTGAAAAGCGGTAACAATCAATTACCCTACTAAAGGCTACGACGATTCGGTTGCGTAACCTAATTAATGACGGATAGTCATGATACGGATGGACTTCCCAAGGAAGGCGTGCTTATCTAATGAATAATTAGCTCGAAAATCAAGGCAGAGTATCAATTGATGACGTCATAAATTGATATACACAGAGATATTCGAGCAAATCTCGGAAAGAGCAAAACGGGCACTTCAAGTCTTTTTTTTTAAAAGGGGGGAGAAACCCTAGCAACATTACAGTAATGTTTTGCTACTTTTCAAAACAAGCCTTTTATCAAGGAATCGTTAGGAGTAAACTGACGGCTAAGATTTTCTATTTGCTCTACTTCTTGTTTCAATTGCTCGCATTTGGCATTCATCTCATGAAAAAGCTTCAGAGCTTCTTCAACCTTTTGCCTTTGCTGCTCTACCTTCTGCCTCTCAGCTGGGAGGTTTTGGTGGCCGCGTTTCAAAGTCACGGCTGCGCGAATCAGGGTAACTCTTTTCATAAGAAACTTGAAGCCCAGCTTGCCTTGAACTTTGGCAAGAAGATTTTGGCACATGCCAAAAAGCAATTCCGCGCTCTGAGGAGAAATGGTCGCAGGTGTGGCTGCGGACAGCTGCTCCAAAACCCAAATGGCTTCAGTAAGAAATAGCCTCCTGTCGAAGGGCCCTATCTCCAGAGATCTCACAAATGATTGGGGGTAGGTGAGGCGCATTCGAACTAGCCAGTCCACGTCGGCTTGCTTCAAACCTAAAGTAATGTCAAAGCCAAGTTAGACTATCAAACTCGCAAATGAAGAATGCAAGATGCGAACGGCAAATCACGACATACCAGTTCCTTCAAGGATCTCGCGAAGAGAAGGAATGCGCATTGTTGGGGTAGTTGAAGACTGTCCTCGCTCCATTTCCTTTTTATCAGCTGCGAGCTCTAACTCCTCATAGTTGGGGGGAAGAGTATAAGCCGCGCCAGGTGCGATTGCAGCCCCGACCTGCGAACCCCAAAAGTTCCACGCAGGAAGAGGTGCCACAGGCTCAGTCATTGCCGGGGGCATGGCAGCAGCAGAAGTTGCAGCTTGACGAGGAATATCTTCAGGTGCGACAGCATCAGCAGCATTCGTTCCTATTTCCTCAGCACCAGTATGGGCATCTTCCTCCATCAACACAGTGTCAGCCTCGACATCATCAGAAAGTTTGATGACGTCCTCAAGGGGCTCTCCTGCATATTCAGCAGCTGCAACGGGTTCATCAGCATTGCCTACGATACAAAATGCGATGGTGTGAGGTAACTTGTTTCGTACGTTATTTTACTATCTTTGTTAAGCTAAGAGCAAGCACCTCCACGCGAAGGTGGGATTGCGGTATCCTCGTCATACGCTAAGGACGTGGAACCTTTCCCTATTAACGTGTATTTGTTAAGCATGTTCTTAAAGTGAGCGTGACCTGGGGCACGAAGAAACCAGTCATAATTATGATTAAGGTGCTAAGTCTAGTTCTCACATATTGTCCAAATGATTACCTGAGGGTTCACCGCACTTGCCTACTAGCCAGCGGCGAATGTCAGCTTTTGACACACCGTGCTTTAATGTACCAACAATAACATCTCGATAAGTTACTGCGAGATTAAAAATCTCACCTTCATTGCCGCCTGCGATTTCTTCAAAATCTGCTTGGGCTCGCTCTAAGGCTGCCGCATCTTCTTCTGGAGCCACATCCTCCTCTTCCACTTGAGGAGCCACCTCTTCGGGAAGCACATCTTCCTCATCGGTTGGACGCACTAAGTCGTCGACGTGTTGTTCTTCTAGGCTCCTCTGCTTCACTCGTTCGAGCTCCTCTTCCTCTCGCTTCCTTCTTCTTTCAGCAGCCTCCGCAGCTGTCCTCCTGGACTCGGCGAGAATGTCCTCGCTTATGGTTTTATCAGAAACGCCAGCATGAGAACCTCTCTTCTGCTTCTTGGCCAAGAGGCCACCGATGGTCTCGTCATCATCATCATCTGCGAAGAAGCAATTCGTTCAAACCAGATTACAGAAGAGTTAAGATAGTGAGAAGAGAAGTACGATAAAGATACCTCCTAATTCTTCCTCATATGTCGCATCTTCCTCTCTGATATCTTCAACTCTTTCTTCTTCTTCTTTATCTCCTTCTCTCGGCTCCCGCCTCTCCTCTTCTTCCTCCTGGCCGAATGGAACGAAGGTCTCCATTGCGAGCTCCTTCCGCGCTTTACCGGTCATGCGACCTTTACCTTTGTCCCTGGCAGAAAGGGGCCTCGCAGGAGGGGAAGTCGGAGCGCTTCTAGGGGAAGAAATTGTAATTCCTCTTTGTCTGGGCCTCTTCGCTCGTGGCACAGCAGTCGTCGGAGGAGACGGATCGTCTCTAGAGGGAGACAAGGCTGGGTTATTGTCTATCAGCGAATCGGAAAAAGCATTCTTGACCTCGCGTATCCTGGCCTCGACCTCGGGATCCATTCTCGATGCCACCCGAAACGGCTGTCTTTGCCTTCTTGAAGTAACAATGGTGGTAACCAGTGATTTGGAACGCTCACCAGATGCAAACCTCCGCACATGGCACTACAGCAAAAAGTGTAATACAAAGTCTTCAGTATATTGAAGTAAAGAAGCTTAGCGTGTGCAACAGAAGTTGCTTACCTTAGCAAAAGTTTCGCTGTATCTGATGACATGCGAGTCACCTTTTCTAACCGCAAAAATCTTTTCATCTAGAATGATGGAGGGACACAGATGGTTCTCGCGATCTAGCAATGAGTAGCAACCATACTCAGACTCGTCCAAGCTACAATTGGGACGAAAAGGAAAAGAATTCCTTTTGATTACAGGAGCTCTGCTTGGCTGGGGGATCGAATGCGTCTCAAACCTTGTCTGCTGGGCGTTCCAGTATGCGAGCCAGTTTTTGGAACAACCGCCTTCACGGTTACCTGCAGGTTTCTCGAAGGGGAGGTTGCTCAGCAAGACTGTTTTACACTCTTTTGACAACAAACGCTTATAGCAGCCTCTGATGATAGACTGCGGCCAGATTGATGGCGCCACTGCATCGAAGCCGAATTGGGGAGAAACGCGAGTGGGATCAACATCCACGGTAAGCCTCTCGTACCTTGGCGCGAGCTCGCGAACATGCTCTGCGAGAGTAGGAAGGGAGCCTCGCAGGCACCAGCAAAAGAATTCACGATAGCGCTCGTGGAAATGCTCTCCACCTTCGAAGAGGAGCTCTTCTGAAAAGACAACACCCTTAGAAGGATACAGTTTTGGAAACCATCGCACGTTTTCAATACGCATGGCATAGGGCCTGGCTATGAACTCTTCTCGATTGTCACACATCAGGCTCCAGACGCACTTGGGGTAGTTTGTTCCGAACCACCTCGCAGCTCTGCCGCTGTTACGTTCCTTTTCCGTGCCTGGGGGACACCATTTGCTGGGCTTGGAAGCGACTGGGGCATAAGAGGGCCATCGCTCGAAGACCCACATTGTTAAGAAAGCAATGTTGATGTAAGTCAGTATGTCGAGGCGGCCACGCGACTCCTTCATCGCCACAACCAGCTGATCCAATCTGTAGTACAGTGTGCCCAAGACTAGAGGACCGAGTGCGACCTTCTGACCAAGGGCCAACTTCACAGCAAGAGGCAGAACATGGTAAAAGACTCCATCGTGCGGGTGGCCATCGATTAAATACCTCGACAACCAGGCACAGAGGAAGGCGCACAGGGTCAAGTGATAACCCTTTCCATCCACATAGTTCTTAGCCTTTGGGTTTCGACTTAGAAGCTTCTTGGTGATACTGCTGTTCGCATAGTCACGGAAAAATTACTGGACCCACTTGTTCCAGGTATTCTTCGCAGATGTGTCAACCAACAGCCAGTCAGGAAGGACTTCTGTAGGAGTCCATCGGGTGGAAATTTTCTTCACCTCCATCTGTGTGTACAGAGCGAGCTCCGCATCCGTTCTCAATGGACTCAAAGGATCCACCTCACCCATGGGAGACAGATCGTACAGCATGTGAACGTCCTCGAGCGTGGTGGAGCCTCGAACTCAGCAAAATGGAAGGTGTGAGTCGCAGACGAGTAGCGGGAAAGAAGTTTTAGAAGCATGGACTGATCCAGCTTCACGGCAGCACCCTTCATAGCACGAACTGCGAAATATATTCCAGCATCTTTCAAAGTCACAACATGATTGGTCAACACATGGTCAATCCACACATCCATGTAGCCCAATTTCTGAACAAAAGCTTGGGTGGAAATCGCAGTATACGGGAAGTACCCATTTTCGACTCCCAATCGAACCACGTCTTCGGAGCCAATCAATTCGAGCAAGGCCGAGTTAACTGGAGGGGTTAATGTTTGCAACCCTTCACCAGAGACAGGGGCAGGCAGTTTCTTTGCCTTAACCCTAGCATGGTAGAAGTCTTTGCCACCCAGGTAGGGGGCTTTTCGCCATAGAGCTTGCGGCAGATCAGGTATTTCTTCGTCCTCCTTAGTGGGCCTAGTCCCTTTTGTTTTTGCCATTCCTGCGAAAAAGCAAGAAAAAAAAGGGGGGAGAAATATGCACACTTCAGTTTGAATTTCGAGATTCAAGATCTATGGGAAGAAAGATGAACAGTCTGGCACCAATTTCAGAAATTAGAAATTGGAATCGTTTGCATTATCATGGATTTCAAAAGCTCTACATTCAAGGTCTTTATCATTGGGGGATTAAATCGAAATTGGGTTCAAAGATTGTGAGCCTCTTCACAAGTTTTCAGCAGATAATATGTCATGGGTTTGCAGATCCAACGCAGTTCAAAGCATATACTAGCATATTAAATCAAGATTGAACAAGGCCAACCTTGTTTCTGTAAAGCTTGCTTGGATGCAGACAATTGAAGAAGACGATTTGCAATTTTGAACTGGTGATTGATTATCTGAATCTGCTCTCGAAGACTTTCGGGTATCATCCACTTTTTGAGGAAGAAGTGATGCTTTGCAACAATGGAGAGTACAGAGTATTTATCCAAAAACAATGAAGGGTTGCGTCCTTTCAGTAGTCGAATCGCAACCGTCACCGTCGAATCACGCAATCACAGGACAAGCTGACGTCACGCCTAAAACCCTAAAGGCCAGACGGCACGACTCTAGGGGTTTTTAGGTCATAATGGCACGCATGGGGGCTGAACCTACATACATTTGAATTGGTGTGTGGTGGCGACGCGTATGTTGGTTTCTGCGCATGGAAGTCAATCCGGTTATGAGTCTTCACGCGCAGAAAGGGGGCTAATGTAGATAGTGCTTTCTGAGCTGACAGATCTTGGCCATGTGGCAACCATCTAGAACACCATATTGTGCTCCACACACACTGGATCACAAGCCGCGTTGATCCATGTGGGGGCTGCGAGACAGGGCCCTCGCATACCACTGCACGGGACTTGTAGGGACTTAGTGGTTTGGAGGCTAGAGTAAGTCCTGTCGCGTGCGAGCCAAGCCCGCACGCGACCTTTAGTAACTGCTTTTGAGAGATTTATGGCACGAGCTCCATAAACCCGGTCAATCCGGTCAAACCCGGTCAACCCCATAATGGTTCCGATATTCGCGCACAACGTGCTGTAACGGTCCCTATATACGCGGACGAACGTGCCGTTGTGGTTAAGCTAATTAAGCCGCCATTGATGGGCGCATTAACCACACTGCAACGGTCACATTCTCCGTTATATATAGGACGTTAACCTTTCCATACAAAAAGGAGGACGCACCAGACATACGCGGAAGCTCTGCCAAACCCCTGTCTCTCTCTCAGACATTACTACTGCCTTACTCTCTCCCTACACACAACCCAACTCTTCCTGTGCTATTTCTGATCCCCTACTTACGGTGTACACATAGTACTCCCCGCCGGAATCTCTTGTGCACACTAGGCATCGGAGTAGATTACTCTCATGACCCCTCCGCCAGAGTATGTTTTCCTGCACCACATATCGAGCCGCTTTTATTTTAAGTTTCTCGGCTTCTCTTCTTTGCTCGGGCTCGATCCCTTCTGTGAGAAAATCAAAGAGTGGCTTTCTCCAATCTGTATCATCATCAACCAGAGCAACTTCCAAAGAGTCCTTGATTAATGTACAGCTTTCACAACTTCCTTGAATTATCGCAGCAGCTATGGACATGTCTAGCCAATGAATCCCGTATCTTTGGGCCTTTCGATAAATCGACACCTCACTTTCTCCGCAGGTGTGCTGGTGAATCTTTTCCAATAACGTTTGACCCTCCTGCTGCGAGACGCACCGCATGAGTATTCCTCCCGGACCTTTGTAGTAAAGGGCGTTGTCATGCATGCAGT
Organism: Linanthus parryae; assembly: GCA_023055425.1. Taxonomy (NCBI): domain Eukaryota; kingdom Viridiplantae; phylum Streptophyta; class Magnoliopsida; order Ericales; family Polemoniaceae; genus Linanthus; species Linanthus parryae. Next base: position 29,353,588 of record JALGPY010000009.1, on the reverse strand, counting down.
ACCCCTTGGTGTATGCCCAGTTTTCTTTGCTCGTTCCCTCGGCAATTGCTCGCAGTATCGATTTTCTCCAATCCTCCTCATCCATGGACTCATCCTCGCATGTCTCCTCTATCAATGCCGGTGACGTTCGGACTTCGATTGATATTCTCCCAGGGCATTTGTCTGCACTAACTTTAGATCTTAGAGTATCTAAAGCATCAGCATGCCGATTATCAGCTCTAGGCGTGTGCTCGTACTTGACATCGCAGAATTTTTGTACCAGCTTTTGCACCAAAGTCCGATAGGGTAACAGATTCACCTCCTTTAACCTGTACTCGTCTGAGGTTTGTTTAAAAATTAACTTAGAATCTCCCATAACCGTCAAAGTGCTTAATTCCAGTGCCCTGGCTGCACGAAGTCCTGCGATGAGAGCCTCATACTCCGCTTCATTGTTGGTTACCGGGAAATCTAATTTCGTGGACATTTGGATGACTTCCCCATCTAGTTTAGTCAAAACAATTCCAATTCCCCCACCTTTCCTCGTTGATGATCCATCAAAATGAAGCGTCCAATATGGTAACTCAACTACATAGATCTCAGGTCCTTCCAGTTCCTCCTCGATCATGGGTTCATAGCTGCTATCTGGGAACTGTGCCAGAAGATTTGCCACTGCTTGCGATTTGATTGCTCGTGGTCGAACACACGTGATGTCATATTGTGAAATGGTCATGTACCACTTTGCCAACCTTCCACAGGGAGAAGTGAGTCAAGCGATACCGTATGGGGTCGCTCTTTGTAATCACCACAACTTTGTGCGAGGCGAAGTAGTGTTTTAACTTTTCTATCATAAAGAACAAAGCAAGACAATGGCGTTCGATGTCTGTGTACCTTGATTCATCGAGTTGTACTATACGAGAAATGTAATAGATTGGCCTTTCCTGCCCTTCATATTCTTGAGCCAAAAGCGCCCCTATAGATTTCTTCGTCGACGTTAGATACAACAAAAGCGGCGATCCAAGCTGCGTGGTGATCATTACCCTTGGTGATTCCAGTAGGTCCTTCAGCTTCCCAAATGCAGCCTCATGTTCCTCTGTCCAATTATATACAACATTCTTTTTTAGGAGATTGCCAAAGCAAAAAGTTATTTCTGCAATCGCCGGAATGAATCTCCGTAGGTAAGATAATTTCCCTAGGAACGTCTTCAGAGTGCTCTGATTATGTGGCGCCGTCATGCTAGCGAAAGCCGATACTTTCGCGGGGTCAGGCTCGATGCCTTGGCGGTGTATTAAGCATCCCAAGAACTTCCCCGAAGTCACCCCGAATGCACATTTCATTGGGTTCATCTTCAGCTGGAAACTCCTGCATCTTTCAACTACTTTCCGCAGGTTCCCCAAATGGTCCGCTTCCTCCTTGGACTTGACAACCAGATCATCAACATAGAACTCCACTTCCTGGTGCATCATGTCGTGAAATAGAGCCATCATTGCTCGCTGATAAGTCGCACCCGCGTTTTTAAGTCCAAAGGGCATTACTATATAGTTAAAGACCCCCATCGGCGTAATGAACACAGTCTTTCGTGAATCTACTGGATCCATTTTGATCTTATTGTACCCACTGAATCCATCCGTGAAACTAAACATTCGGTGCCCGGCAGTGGAGTCGATGAGCAAATCAATGTTGGGCAGCGGGAAGTCGTCCTTCGGGCAGAAGCGCTTGAGGTCTCTGAAGTCTACGCAGGTGCGAAGTTGCCCATTCTTCTTTACCAAAGGCACAATGTTAGCCAACCAGGTGGGATGATGATTCGGCTCGAGAAACCTGGAAGTCAATAGCTTGACAATTTCTTGCTTGATTTTCACATTTATTGTAACACCCCATGATTCCCAGACTTTCCGTTCCGGAACGGAGAGCTCGGGTGGGTGCTACTAAATATGAAATGGCGGAAATCGAGATCAAACACTGCCTTAGCTATGTACTACATGAGCCAACAGTCTTACACATTGTCTTAAAATATTATTACACAAAAGATCCAAACCGTCTAGTAGTTCGAGTTACTAAGCATACTGATAATACTAGGTGAGTCTGCGTTCCTCAAGCTAAGACCTGCGGTGGGAATAAAACAGGAATCGCAGTTTTTCTAAAGTCAGCAATGAAATACTGAGTAAGTAAACACCCAAGCTTGTAAACAGATTACGAGGCATATCTTTTCAAAAACAAGAATAAATAGGAATGAACAATACCGAGTAAATGCTTGAAGAATAAAGTACGAATACTAGAACACATATGAAATTCTCTATCTTGTTACTTTGCATCTCAATCCTTCTCTTGTATCTCAAACGGGGAATATTATTCCCAATCTATCTCTTCTTTCCTTTCATAAAAATCTCTTTCTCAAAGAACTTCGTATTATTATCTTGTTGATACGGGGAAGATCTACTTTCACTAAGCTACCAAGACCTTAAGTGCCGGCACCCCCCTAAGATTCCTCGCGGCCAGAGAGGTGAGTACATGGAGCGACCCGGCAGGTTGCGACCGGGTTAAAATAATACGGGTCGAGTGAACGTAGTAAACACGACCAATCTAGAAATAATATAACGATCCCCGCACAACTCTTTCCACTTTACATTATTAACGGATTTTTATTTTCGTGTGACATTATCAAAACACTTATCTCAAAACATACTGAATCTCAAGTAAAGCACGTAAGTCACAAAACACAACTTTGAGACATATTATAAAATCATATTGCGACGCGAAAGAAGCTAGGCACGCTAGACTTGGCATATTTACTTACCTCAATAATACGACAAATAGCACGTAAGCTCTTACAGGTAGACATAGCCCTCGTCTACAAATTCGTCACCTACAAAGTTATAATTTCTAATTAATCGAGAGTCCAAGTATGGTATGTGAAATTCTTAACAAGTCTCATTTTCCCCATAACCCCATTAATTAATAGTGTACAATATTTGTACAATAAACCGGCTACGTAAACCACAACTATATACATATTTATTTATTTATTATTTATTTGTTTATTTTCCTCATAGAAAATCAATACTTATATAAATACTAGCTCTTTAAAATTATTAAGTAAGAAATCACATATTAAATTTATACACTCTCATAATTAGAAAATATTAATTTATTATACAACACATTTATTTGTATGTGACTACAAAGATTTAATTCCAATTAATTTAATTATATTATTTATTGGAAAATATACATTCTATAAAAGAATTAGATTCACCAAAAAATATTTATTCTAAGAAAATAAGTGTTTAGTCATACATAATTATATCTTCATTTTGGAGAAATAATTTCTAATATCTACAATTAATAATCAAGTTTTATCTATTTATTAATGAAGGAGTTTTCTTAAAAGTTATTTCCCTATTTAACTTCCTAACTTATTTTGTGTTAGCAATATTAAGAAAATAACATATTTTACTCAAAACACTAGTTTATAAGCACTTATATTTATTTAACAACATATATTTTTAGTTTGCTTATTTTCCAAGAGAATCAACAACATTAAATAACTTCTACATAGTTTTAAATAGCCAATTTTTCTTTTACATAATTAAAATATTATTTAGAAATGTTAGGAAATAATTTTAGTCTAAAAATAGCATGTTTGATTTTATAATTTATATGCAATTTATATAAACAATAACTGAAACCCCCAAGTTCTGATAAAAGACACACAATGACACCCTACTAGCATATAACAGTTGGGCATGTGACAGATTATACCCTTAAAGTTTCTGCAACTACACTTTAACCCCTATTTCAAGAACACATAACACCCAATCGATCCAAGTTCGGATTTAGCCATTAAAATTGCAGTTTGATTATCAAAAACAAATAAGAGGAGGATTTAGCAGTTACCCACACCAAAAATCGCGAAAAAACGGTTGAGAATTGGGTCCGATTGAGGTTGCCGTCGAGGTGGGTCGGCGATGATGTTTGGCAGCGTCGTTGCCGGCGGTCTTGGCCCTGGCTGGGTTCGATTCGGACCTCCTCAAGCCCCTACGAGTCTTATGCAACTGCTTTGAGGTGGTGTGTAGCACCGGCTAGCTCGGACCGAGCTTGTCGCCGGTTTTAATGGTTGTAGTGGTGGCGGGGGTGGAGGCTCTCACCTCCTTTGCTTCTGCTGCACTTATGTTCGTCCGAGAGAGAGAGAGGGACGGGGATGGAGAGCTCTGAGAGTGAGAAATCAAGAGAAACAGATCAGTGGTGGTGAGGTGTCGTCTTCTCCGGCGGCGATGGCGTCTCCAATGGCGGCCTGGGTGATTCTGCAGCCTTCTGTTACTTCTCCTCTGTTCGAATCAAATAGCAGAGGGGGATTTTGGGTTCCAATCAGAGGGGGAGGGAATGAATGAGGTGGCTGGTGGCGGTGGCGTCACCGACGGGGGAGGCAGCGGCTTTCCCCACTGCTGCTGCTTCCTCTGTTTTCGTCGGGCAGAACAGGGGAGAGGGAGACAGGGGGATGGCAGAGAGGTGGAGGAGGAGGAAGTGGTGGTGGTGCTGCCGGAGGGGGTGAGGGTGCTGGTGGTAGTGGTGGCGACGGGTGAGAAGAGGGAGAGAGAGCTGGGTTGTTTATTTAAGGAGGGGGGTGAAGAAGAAGACAGTGTCTTCTTGTTTTTTGAGAAATTCATCAGCATCAGTAGGTTGTGTAGGCTGGTGGATAAACTTTCTTCAATTATTTTATTATTTTATTTATTTATTCCTTTTTATTTTGGTTTTATTAATTAATTCACTTATATGTATTTACCCTTTAAGTATTTAACTCTCTTCAAACTACAACTACCTCCCCGCTACATTAACTAGTATATCTTTTCTTAAACTACAAATACCTCCCCACTTCACGAATTGCTATTTACCCGTATAAAAACGGGGTATTACATTTATCTCTGGCCTGAAACTTCTCGCACTTTACTTTACCGGTTTAGATCCCGGGATGACATCTAATCTGTGCATGGTCACGCTCGTGTCAAAACCGGGCATCTCATCATACTCCCAGGCAAACACGTCTTTATACTCGGTCAGCAGTTGCAGCAACCTTGCTTCCTCATCGCTCGCGAGGTCTGCACTCAGAAAAACAGGCCTCTTCTTTTCTTCGCTTGGGCTCAGGAACACTTCTTTCAGTTCCTGCTTCTGGGGTTTCGTCTTGTCCTCCATGCACTCAGGTGCTTCTTTCAGTTTATCCTCCGAAACCTCTAGTGTTGGCCTGTCTGCCTCCGGGACGTGTTCAATCTGATTGATTTGCCCAGGGATATCTCCATGCTCCGATGGGGGTACCCCCGCGTACCTTCATATGCAGTAGCATTTTTTTCTGTTGGAGTAGAAGCTTTCTATCTCTTTGCCCGCAAGATCATGTTTTACCACTCTTTATAAAGTGTGCACGTTCTTTCTTTGGTAGGCGACCTGTGGTGCCTCTTCGCGTGCGGACACCTTTTCCTTAGCATCCTCCCTCGTCATCATTACTCCTGCTGGTGACTGATCCTTGATGTCTTCCCATCGGAGCAGAGGAGTCGGGTTAAATGGTCCTGGCGTTTGCTCGTCCGCCATTTCAGTAAACCATACTGCTTCAATGAGGTTCGCCTCATTTAAATTGAAGGGATTTACCGAAGCCGGTATCTCCACTACTCTGTCACTCCAGATGGCCTTCATTACCTGGTGAGCTGTTGAGGGAACCGCGTCAAACGATGAATCCAAGATCGCCCTATGATCATGTGATATGTAGTATTCGCATCAATGACGTAGAATTTAGCTGAACACTTGATTTTTCCTATCTGCATGCCTAGGGCAATCCATCCTATCGTCATCCTGGAGTCACTCCCGAATCCCATCAGTGGGGATGGGCGTCTGAAAATTTTCTTCTCCGGAATTCCTGCCAACCTTAGAGTGTTGAGCGAGACCACGTTGACGGCTGCTCCTCCATCAACAAATTCCCTCTTGAATTCGACGTCATTGATCACCGCCATTACGTATAAGGGCTTCTGGTGACTCGAGTCTGTCTTCTTGTCACTTGCGGAGAAAGTCATAATATTTTCCGTAGAGCGAGCCGCCCTAACAACTTTTCCATTGGAGACCACGATGTCTTCCTCGAAGTCTTCTGCCACTCTTAAAATCGCCTTTGTCATCTCTTTCTGACATTTCTCTGAAAAGTTAATCTCATCAAAGAACTTGCTGAACCCGTGCGACCCCTTCATTCTCTCATCACGCTCATCCTCAATGTCTGTGCTGTAGTCCTCATCGTTGTGAATTTCAGCAATACTGAGTAAGTAACACCCAAGCATGTAAACAGATTATGAAGTAATTTGAAAACCAGTTTGTAGTAGTTTTGCTAAACAAAGTGAAAGTAAAAGCTTTGACCATTTTATAAAAGAAATAAGATCAGAGATTCCAAGTTCATTTATATTTTTCCAAACACATCCATTGTCCAAATAATGGAATTCCAAAACTCATGATATTCCATTTTCCATTAACAACATCCAAATCCAAAACCAATTTATTAATTTGTTGATACGGTGAAAACCAACCAACCACTTCGCAAGCATCCAAGACCTTAAGTGTCGACACCCCCTTACAGACTTCTTGCGGCCAGAAGAGTGAGTACAAGGAGCTATCCGGGGACTTGCAACCGGGTTAAAATAAAATAAATTGGACGAGAGACCGAAGTTAATACGCCCAATGCCAATAGTAACCATACAACAACAATCATCCCCGTACAACTCTTCTACTTTACGTTATCATCGATTATTAGATTGCAGTGATATTTTCAGAGAACATTTCAAAAATTTGAAACAAGTATTCAAGTAGCACATATTTTGCATAAAATCATTTTGAGACAAGTAGGAATGAAAACATTTGACACGAAAAGAGGAATGGGGGCTAGGCCTGGCATGTTTACTTACCTTTAACCTCAAGCAAAGCAAATCACTTCCTAGTAATACTCGACGTATCCTTCGTCAACGAAATTGTCGCCAACAAATTTAATAGTATCCTAATCAACACATTGCATACGAAGTCGTATAGGTAAATGAAATAAATCCCTTATAACTCTCCCCAACCTTGCTAACGTGAACAACCTCTTTTATATTAAAATATGCTTTACGAATCTAACGTTTATTATTTGCAAAAACACACTAAGCTATAATTATACATATAACTTATGAGATTAGATAAACTATTATGTTTATTATTTAGAGTAGAGAAGCATATTATGTTATCGTAAAAATACTTTTGATTCAAATAGTAGTTTCTCCCAACCAAACAAGCCTTAGTAATGAATATAAGTTATAAACTAACTTTATTTAAAATAAATAACAAATTTATTTGAAGAAAATAACTTATTCTAATTTGTTACAAACTTATAAAAGAATAAGTAAGAAAAAAATATACTTTTATCATCCTTATTCTAGACTTTTGTTTTGAGGTGAAGATGAGTACAAAAATATTATTTTAAACTTGAATAAAAAGAATTCTCTTTGGTAAGATTTGAATCTAGAACCTCACTTCCACCTACCCACTAAGCCTTAAGTGTTAGCATTTAACCAGTAGGCCAACAGCTCCTTTGTTCTCTTCTTTCAACCCATTATTACTATAAACTAACAGTTTACTATTAATAATAATAAATAACCAAAAGAATAAAAGAAGAACATATCATATGGGTTTGTTCTTACCCGAACAAAGAGAGAGAAATCGACGGGAATGAGAGATGTGAGTCCGACGGCGGCGCCAGAGAGAGGCGGGCGACGGCGGCGAGGTCGCCGGCGGCGGCAGCGGCAGCGGCGGACGGGAGAGAGAGAGAGAGAGAGAGAGAGAGAGAGAGAGAGAGAGAGAGAGAGAGAGAGAGAGAGAGAGAGAGAGAGAGAGAGAGAGAGAGAGAAATTGAGATTGAGCGATGAGGGATTGGTGAGAGAGACTGAGTTTGGTAGCTTGAATGGGTGTGAGAAATTTCAGAGATTGATGGGTTTATATAGGTAGAGATGTGAAGAATTCGACCTCCATGAGGAAACCCACTTTAAAGTTTTCCAATTCTGAATCGAACTATGCTTCGGGCATAATTACTTTTCTTGATGAACAATATTGGGTCTTTATTGAATTAGGAGTGTATAAGGACAAAAATTAACAAGTTTGATAAAAATTTGGAGTGGTGGTAGTAGAATTGGGGTTGGAGATGGAGTTCTTCCTCCATGGGAGAGTTTGAGGAAGAAGATGACTAAACTTTAGGGTAAAGGCAATTTAACCACCACTGGTTTAGTAATAGCACAACTACTACCTTCCAAGTTCAATTAAAGACACACTTTAATTTATGAAAACTACATAAAAGCCCCTTAACGGATTATAACATTAAAATTAACTTTCTAAATAATAATAACTAATACCCAAACTTATACTAATGTCATATTAACACCCAATATTATCACAAAATATAATAGTAGCATATTAACACCCAATATTTATAATATTATTATATTACCACTCAATTATTATAGTAATATCACAAATATCCATATTCACAAAACGGGGTATTTCATCCTTCCCCCCTTAAAGAGAGCTTCGTCCTCGAAGCTTAAACCAACCTCTCAACACCTACTACGGTAAGGGTCTCTACTTTAGAATATAATAACTAAGTGCAAACTTAAGGCTATGCACGATGAACAAAATTCTATAAGGATGTACTAGGATGATGTGCTTCAAAACCGAATGATTACATCCTTCCCCCCTTAAAGAAGTGACGTCCTCGGAACTCAACATATCTCGTCAAAAAGGTGACGATACTTCTTCCTCGTACCATCCACTACTTCACATGTTGCCTCCCTTGTGAGGTAATTTGTCTATAAGCCCTTTACAATTCTAACACCCTTGGTACACGTGTCCTTTGTCATGATATCAAGAATCTTAACATGGTCAAAACTTCTGGTTCGAGATCCAATACATGAAATGGTATAGAACACACTTCCTAAATTGCTATACATGGGACAAGGTATTCCCTAAAATTTTGACCTTTCTCTTCAAGTCATAGTCGTACGTGATCATCTGATCAGGTGGTAAGGCTATGGGGTAGGGATCACAACTATCGCCTATTGATCATTTTCTATCTTATCATGAAGCACTACGAAGATGTAACAATATCACATATATCACGCAACTCAAATTTGCTCATCATTGGTCATTTATAACCAATCTTACAAGGACAATATTGCTCTTGGGCTTACATGCTCATAGTAGTTCTCACAGAAGTATCAGTGTTCTCCACATAGGAGTAATCTCTTAGTTCAAAATAGCAACCACAATGATCCAAGTTAAGATTATAACACAATTTTATTCGTTCACGCATTCCAAGTATAAGATAACAACGTCAAAACAAATGAAGTACACACTCTTACAACCACTCAACATGAGGTAGAACCTCTAGCAGATCATTAAAAGCATATATTCCAATTCCGAATCGGACTATGTTTCGGGAAAAATTACTTTTCTTGATGAACAATATTGGGTCTTTATTGAATTAGGAGTGTATAAGGACGAAAATTAACAAGTTTGATAAAAATTTGGAGTGGTGGTAGTCAGTGGCGGACGCAGAATTTTGATTAAGCGGGGGCCAAGTTACATTATATACATACGTTATAAAAGGAGTCCAAACATGTGGTTTAAAATATTACAAAGGGCAGTAGGGCACATTTGATATTTTGTAGGGGCCAAAATATAGTATTTGTATAAAAATACGTCAAATTGCATGGGGTTAAAGTGAAATTTTTGGACCTTGGAGGGGCCGTGGCCCCCGCCCGCCACCCCTAGGTCCGCCACTGGTGGTAGTAGAATTGGGGTTGGAGATGGTATTCTTCCTCCATGGGAGAGTTTGAGGAAGAAGATGACTAAACTTTAGGGTAAAGGCAATTTAACCACCACTGGTTTAGTAATAGCACAACTACTACCCCCCCCCCCAAGTTCAATTAAAGACACACTTTAATTTATGGAAACTACATAAAATCCCCTTAACGGATTATAACATTAAAATTAACTTTCTAAATAATAATAACTAATACCCAACTTATACTAATGTCATATTAACACCCAATATTATCACAAAATATAATAGTAGCATATTAACACCCAATATTTATAATATTATTATATTACCACTCAATTATTATAGTAATATCACAAATACCCATATTCACAAAACGGGGTATTTCATCCTTCCCCCCTTAAAGAGAGCTTCGTCCTCGAAGCTTAAACCAACCTCTCAACACCTACTACGGTATGGGTCTCCACTTTATAATTTAATAACTAAGTGCAAACTTAAGGCTATGCACGATGAACAAAATTCTATAAGGATGTACTAGGATGATGTGCTTCAAAACCAATGCTTCAAAACCGAATGATTACATCCTTCCCCCCATAAAGAAGTGACTTCCTCGGAACTCGAAATATCTTGTCGAAAAGGTGAGGATACTTCTTCCTCGTACCATCCACTGCTTCACATGTTGCCTCCCTTGTGAGATAATTTGTCTATAAGCCCTTTACAATTCTAACACTCTTGGTACACGTGTCCTTTGTCATGATAACCAGAATCTTAACATGGTCAAAACTTCTGGTTCGAGATTCAATACATGAAATGATATAGAACACACTTCCTAAATTGCTATACATGGGACAAGGTATTCCCCGAAATTTTGACCTTTCTCTTCAAGTCATAGTCATACGTGATCATCTTATCAGGTGGTAAGGCTATGGGGTAGGGATCACAACTATCGCCTATTGATCATTTTCTATCTTATCATGCAGCACTACGAAGATGTAACAATATCACATATATCACGCAACTCAAATTTTCTCATCATTGGTCATTTATAACCAATCTTACAAGGACAATATTGCTCTTGGGCTTACATTCTCATAGTAGTTCTCACAGAAATATCAGTGTTCTCCACATAGGAGTAATCTCTTAGTTCAAAATAGCAACCACAATGATCCAAGTTAAGATTATAACACAATTTTATTCGTTCACGCATTCAAGTATAAGACAACAACGTCAAAACAAATGAAGTTCACACTCTTACAACCACTCAACATGAGGTATAACCTCTAGCAGACCATTAACAGCATATAACTCTCATATTAGCTCAATCGTGAACAACATGCGATGACCCGACAATGATTTTGGTGACAAGACTCTAATCATACATACCCTGTGACAAAGTGCCTCAATTACATCAAGATTTAGATTATAACATGGCTAGTGAGATCACGCCCACAACTCAACCAGTGCCGAAGAAAATACCCTTATTGCTTCAGTCATCAACCCAAATAACTATTGCTATTGTCTCATAAGCGGCTCTTCACAGAGAGTAAGTTCATAGAATCTCCCAAGTTTGAAATTAGTACTCTTAGTGAACCTAAGCGTAAACCAAATCAAAGATTCTAGATTACGATTCCGTAAACAATGAAAACGCATCCAAACGAATTTGTATGGCTCTAAAGACGATTCATAAATAAGGAAATATCACGTTCCCTTACCAATATTTAAGTGAACTCCAAAACTGATTCCCAAAGTCAAAACTATATCCGAACGGTACAAAACGTCTTATGTAACAATATAGAGAATCGAAGAGATAGTGCACAAGACTCCAAAGCGACATGGTTCCTCCTATCCTTAGACACTTAACCATAGCCTATGATATATGATGTTACCCGGTGGTTCCCTTTATCGTTGTTTTCCTACCGTCATCTGATAATTCGCCTCGAGCTAAGAAAATAAAAATAAACCATGTGTACCCAAAATAATACGATACTGAGGCACATACTCCAAGCATCTTATTCATATTCAAATAGGTTCAACAATAACGAGACTCGCAAGCTAGTATTCGAATCCACCTTTGGTGATAAATCCTTAAAAACATATTTCTATTAACAAAGCTCCAAGTACATCGCCCGAGAAGATTACAACAACTGAGCGGACCCATTTATCCCGGTACACCAACGATTTCTGTAACTCCAAGGAATTCAATATAAGCATAAAACACTACTAGAATTATTAACATAAATGGCAATATTCCTAGCGACAATAAGTTTCTTGCCATTTCCACTATAGAGATGGCGGTAATTTTTACAGCCTATTAAAACTTATCAAAAATGGCAAGAAATAATTATTCCCGCAAATATTTACCCATAAACGGCTTCTTCCCATATTATACTGTTATATATGGCGGTAATATCCTGCCAAATATATACTTACACGTGGCTTAAAAATTCGCAAAATTTTCTCCGCCAAAATTTGGGCGAAAATTAAACCAATCCCCCAAAATTTGGCCGACAACTGAACCGCGCGATTAACTTAGACCTATCTAGTTTCCCTCGGTGTCTCGAAGTTTCAGAAGAGAAATTGATGAGATATCAGTCCCAAGTACAGTTTCCCGCGCTTCCAGAGAGAGATAGAGAGATCGAAGAGTTAGGCGATAGAGGCCGGCCGGTGTCTCAACAATACAGAGGACGAAGATAGATACAAGTCCCAGGTACGGTTTCACAAGCTTGCAGATTTCGACGATACATCGGCAGGAACGTCGCCGACCGGTTTCTGGGTTGAGCGGTGTTGAATCAGATTTCTGGGTTGAGCGGTGTTGATTTCTTACTCGGTTTCACGAGTATCCATTTCCCATGTACATTGTCCCGAGCCCAGTATTTGTTTTACGTTCAATTTATTATGATGGTTTTAGTGCTTTTCTTAAACCTTATTTTCTCAAACAACAAGATGAGTCCGAAGCATCTGCTTTAAGTTAATGTTTCTATAGATTCCTCAAACTGGGGTTCTAATTCCACGGTATAGCAAGTTTGGATCAAACATGTCAAACTACTATAGAATCCAATACTTAATTGAATTTATGGGAACTAGATTGTGCAAACTTGAAACCTAAACTCAAATCCCTAAACTCGGTGTCTTGGGTTTGGAGGGGCTTATGTCAAGCCAGACCTCTCATTGTGGGTGAGGACCAATTAAGCTCTGTGAGGATAGCTGGGTTCGAGGTGTTCCTACTTCCTCATAAAACTCAATTGTCCTGGAGAACTCACTGATGGTATGATTTGGGGATTAAATGGGTAAGACAGTGTCCAGTATATCGACACTGATGGTATGATTTGGGCACTGATGGCAGCCGAGGGAGGGACATTGTTCACTCTTTGGTGATCTTTAGCAACAATATTACATAAAGGGGATATTTGAAATCATAAAGACCATGGAAACTAAAGGAAGGCTATTGAAATATATCAAAGGAGGTAGTATGAAAATCAGTCCCCCAAATTTGTGCATACATGAATTACTACTGAATTCTGATGTAGATCTCACACATACTAATTTTAATGCTACTGAATGGAGACTACTAGTGCTTCCATAACTATGACAGGGTAATTTGGTCTGAATGATTGTTCATATCTCCAGTCTTTTTCTTTTGCCTCTGTTCACTTAGGTAAATAATGGGATCAGTTATTGAGATTTTTCTAATAACTTTAAACATTAATCTAAAGAATTGAGTTGAGTACGTTTAGATCTTCTAGGAAACGAGACACAATATTCACAAAGTCTGCTAGTAGTTTTTCCCATTAGATGATAGTCTTATGTAATAGCGGACCGTCAAGCCTGAACATGCATATTCAGAAAAGTACATGATTGAGGCAAGCAATTATGACTTGAGAACTGTCAAAGGTGCTTTAATTGTTTTGAAAACTGAAAGAATTAAAAGTAAATAATCTTCCTGTACCAAGTTAGATAATTGATGTCAAGTGTTGCTAGGTAAGTAATGAGTAAACCGCTAGACAATAATGTTAGATATGGTACCCAGTTATAGTTATAGACTTATAGTTTGACGTTTCAGGTATTGCTAGTTTTTATTGCCTTGTCATAGATTAAGTTCTCTATTATCCCACTCCACCTTTATGATTCTGATAGAATAATGTAATTAAATATATTGTAGAGTGATTGATTATACAAGGAAAAAAAGTTGTGTGCTCTTATACAGTTGGTGTATTAGTAATATGATTTTTGTTTTCAATGTCAGCCATGTTGTCCTTTGACCTTGTTTGTTATTGTGGTGTACTGGTATGTGATCTGCAGATAAATTAGAGGCCACATCAATAGAATGATGTGGATTGACACAAGACGTAAATAGGAAACCCCTGGTACAAGCCCTTGAACGGTGTGGTTGGTCCGGGTATTTATTTAGGTGTGTCGAGATCAAGACATCCCTGTTTTTGAAACTTGCATTCTTCACATACTCGTTTAGGGCTATAATGGTAGTATGGCTGTCGATTTAGGTGTGTTACTGATGAAATTGGTGGTTTGTTTGAATTATAATCTGGAAGTGTTCCGGAACTGATTTTTTTTTTTTTTTTTTTTTTTTTAAATAACAAGTTCTTCTAAACATACTGCTGGTTCATGAATCTCCACAAGAGGTAACTTTATAATATCTCTGGATCTCCTGTGGCTGCCTATGGAACCAAGAATTCCATGGAACCCTTGATTTAGGAAATCGGTATTCAACAGGTTATACTCGTCTCTGATATCAAGAATTCCTTATCTGAAATAATGAGACCAAAATGACTTATGTTTCCTACACAAGACTTCCCTTGAATATTAATTCAAGTAGATGGGTGAATTAGTATTGACCTATGTTGGGAATAAAATGACCTGATTGTCATGTTTTTATTTCTACGCGATTGTTCAATCTACATTGACGAAGTGTTATGTCCTGATGTCACCAGAATTACAATATAATTCTCTTAAACTTCTCAAAATTCTCCTTGAGGATAACTTTTTTAAGTGCCAAAATCCTCTTTTCTGGACATGAGTATTACTTGCGATCTAGTTGAATGCATGGCAATGTCTAGTCTGAACTGTGCAATATACCTTGGAAAGTTAAAGGTGGAGTACTAGTACATAAGTTCCACATGTTACCCTGTCTTAAAAATATTTCCTTCTTACAATGTTCATATAGTGATAGTGGTGAAATAAACTCCAAGGGGAAAAAACCCTGAGTTATAAATCTCTAATTCTAATCAGTGGACAAGAACTTGAAGATTCTTACATTAGAGTTGTATTCAATCACACCCTCGGCAAGCTTTTCTTTGTGGGTGTGCATCATCCTTGTCTTCCTTTGAATAGGTTCTATTAGCTTTATGCATGTTTTGGATTGTTTGAGGGCCTACCTTAGCATTGTTTTACATGCTTCTTTATTTAAATATGTTCACTGAAGCTACTCTGACCATATTGGCGTGTTGTCTTTATATGTGCATCTTTTGGTTTGCACCAGTTCAACTTCGAGGTTAAACTTCATTATTAATTAGAAACTAGAGGTTCCGCTATAATCGTGTTTTTAAAAACTGCTTGTTTGATAAAGCTAAAAATAATAGAAATTACAAGTTGATAAAATTGTTTGACAATGAAAACTGTATTTTATGTTGCAGTGATCTGTTTCTTCAAGCAAACTGTTCAGCACAAGCTGTTCGGTTATGTTCGTATTTGTGATAATCTGGCATTCAAGTGCTAGTTCAGTTATGTCCCTGCCAGCCCAGTTGTCTGTGGATCGAACTCATGATCCATAAAACGGGCTAAATTGAATACTCTTCAATGCTTTCCTTGAAACTTGACATTCAATTATAGGAATAATTTTTCTGCACTTAGTGGTAATATTTGAGGGAACGCAGGTTACACCTTGCTTGGATGGGATATCAATCCTTAAATACTTATTGCGCTAACCTATATGTATTTGTTTTGTAGGTTTAAGGTAGGAAAGAGCACCAAGTTGATGAAGCAATATTATAGCTTGCAGTTTTCTCCGGAGTCTTAAGTTACATACGTTGGTACTGGCATGGCAAAAGCAAAGAGCGCAAGGTTGAAGCAACAGGCTAGCTTGCATTTTTGGTAGGAGCTTAGTTATGGCGGGCAAAATTGTAAGCATATCTTGTTGAAGAAATTTAGATTATTTTATAGAGCCTAAGAGCGCAAATTTGAAGATAATGCTCACAAAAGTTTATTTGTACAATGTCTAATGTAAAAAGTGTACGTTATATTCGTAAGATGTGTGCACAATTGGATGTGTATGATGTGTGTGCTTGTTGGGTTGAAATATGCAGGTTAAATGTACTTGTGAGTTCTGGCAACTTACCAGAATTCTTGTAGGAAGAATTATGGTTCATATATATTGCATGTTATCCTTCTTTGACTGGCGGTATTTAATTCTTGCCATATCTTATATCCCCAAAACCGGAGGTAAAATAACTACAGCCACATATGGAGTCAGCAATTACGGCAGTAATAAAATCAAAAATGGCAAATGCACTGCCGTTTAAGGTGGGCAAAAATGGATGGAGCCTAATGCCGTATATGGTGTAGTCCAATATGGCAAGATTAAAGTCAAACACAGCGAGAATTATTGCGCCTAAATTAGGGTAAAAAGGAAAAGATACTCTTGCCGTAAATATTGGGCTAAAAATGGCAAGATCTATTGCCGGGTAAAAGTAGCAAAAACGGCAAGAAATGAATTCCTACCAAGATTATCTAAAATGGCAGGAATTGTATTGCCACAAGGAAAAAACTATGCTCAACGCGGCCGCTCCAATATTGCCACAAGTCTTGCCGTTTTAAGCTTAAATGGCAATATTTGGTATCTTACTTGGCAATAGCTGCATTTTTGACAAAATTTCTAGTAGTGAAACTCGACAAATCTTTTAGAGGTTAATAACCATTAAATTGTCCAAACATTGGTTTAGTGAAAATGCTCCAATCATATATGCCAAACAACGCTATATGCTAACTACTACAACGTAAGACTGTACCAAAATAAGTTAGACTACACCAAAAATTAGTCTCATTGATAGTACCAAGGTAGTAGAAAGCTTCCCGAAGTCAAAATCAATAACTCCAATGATAACTGTTACAAAATTATAAACTATTTGTCCCGAGAAACAAGGTCTTCAGATTGTCCAAGGCTGAACATCGGAACTCCCAATCAGATTAAAATGACAAATACATTACGCTTACACAAAATGATGTCACAACCCAACGACTAGCGTAACTCCAAGGACAAACCACGGACAAAGAAATATATCGTTCCTCAAATAATAACAAGGCTCCAAACATAAATATCTAACGCAAAAGTTAACATTCTAGTGACCTAGAATACCGCACTCAGTATCTCCAATGGTCTAAAAGATAACAGACAAAACTTAGCCCTTCACCTCAAAGTTTTAGTTTCACATGAGTGATTCCCTCTTTTCCTTATTCTTTTATGGTCATCTATAGACGATAATGGAGAGAAACAAGTTAAATATAACGTCCACTAAATATAGACGAGACGAGATAAGGAGAGACAAAAGCACTATTGGAGCAATGTGATCCATCAAGACTAGGTAAGAAAAGATACTCCAACCTAAAGGGAAACTCCATTATTATTTGATAGACATTTCAACTAGAATTACATTTTCCTAACCTCTTTAAAGTTGGCTAAAAAATAAATTTGAATATTTGGAGAAATCCAAAGACATGGTTCTCAAAACGCTTTCTAGGCGAGGGTGGGTGGGAAACCTCTATCGTCCACGCTAATTCTTTAGTCTCTCACTTCTCATAGGTCTTCCATAGGTTCCTCCCAAGGCTTGTGAGCCAACGACAATGTACACCTCTTGAAGTGCGGTTTTATCATCCATTGACGTTGATGTAAATATTTTTACTTGAGAAGGTACTAGCCTCCCTCATCAACTAAATCATTATACTATCTCTTAATTGGAAATCCAAGAATTCTCATCAAGTAACGACTCCACAATGCATTAAATCTGAACCAGGACGTTGTTGTATACCCATCTTCCAAAAAGTGAAAACTCGATGCTCACACCTATCCAAGACTTATCCAATAAATTCTCAAATTGACATTCCCTCCAAGAAATGTGTTCTTGTCGGGTGGCTTAGCTGAAAGTCTTCTACAGTTGGATTCACTAGATTGACGGTCATATCAGTGAGAGTTGAAGAATAATCTTATTAGACAACAAACATAAGGATTATTCTACCATAGGGTATTCTACGGCTGACTCCCAAACACTTATATACTTAGCAGTTGGCAACTAAGGATTTGCCCAAGGAAACTTCTCAACATTTATAAGGGATAGCACATTATTGGAGATCAAACTCTTAAGCCATGTATTAAGATTCCAATACTTGTTCAACAATGAAACTCTGAAGCACAAGTCTACGTCAATCATAAATGATAAAAACGCTCAAAACTATACCCCGGAAAACAAGACCCAAATGAGATGGTTGTGAGAAACTGTCATCAATGAAAGAAAATTAAACTCCTCATGTACATTATCGATAAATAGAGCTCCAAGTATAATTTCACTATTTTAGTATTTCCCAACACGTTAAAACTCTCAAACAATTCTATAATAATTTAATATACTGAAATCTCCAAAGTATCCAACTCAACCTCAAAATGGTTCCGTATAAACGCCCAAAAGTCTGAACTTCGACAAACTAGCTAAGAAGTATCTAAAACCACCAAATTGAAATCAAGTATCCAAACATCTCTCAAACACTTTCGTCTTGACATAATATAAATACATCTTGTTCCTCCTACATTATTTTAAAAACTCGTAACCAACCCAATGCATAGGTACTTCAAAATTCCTCGATACGAGCTCATTTATCCTCCTTTCCCGCTCATAAAAACTTTTCTTGAATAGTATTTTCTTAACTACCAAAATTATTTTGAATCCTCATTCGTCGGGTTGGAATAAATAAGAAATTTTAACCCTCTTTGTGTAAAAGCTATTTCCAGTATTATATGGATGTGGTCTATTGGTAAAATCCCTATATTATAACATATTGTATCATTTATAAAGTATCATACATGGCACCTAATATCAATTATGCATGAAATATAACACATTGATCATCATACATTCAATTTCACATGAAATTTTCACATAGACTGAACACATCTTATTTCTCATGCTTCCTTAAAAACTGTAAAAGTGATCAAACGGGTAAGAAAATTTATGAAATTTGGTGTGAAACAACCTCTATGAGTCTAATTTCATAATCAAGAAGAATCAACTCAAAATAATTTATAGAATCCAAGTTACACAGAAAATAGCATAGCTGCTGTTATAAGCCACCAGAACAGAAACTTCAACTTCACCAAGTCTTAAACTGACTTTTACTTTCTCAAAATGGTCTAAGATTTCACCTAGATATAGCCATATGTGTCTATTCATCACCATAAAGATTTCGAGATCCATCCAAGATCTGTAAAGATATAAACTCAAAAATACTACTGATGGCCATTATGAAATTCTGCTATTGAACAACAAACCTTGGAAATTCGTATATAAGTCTCCAGAATTAATTTGGGATTGAAATTCTAATGACATGTGCCTCTACATGCTTACTACCTGGGAAAAATTCCGAGAAAAATAATTAAACATTTAAACACATCTACTACACTAAATACCAACTGTGCCACAAATTCAAACGCCACAAATTCAACATTCTCGCGTTCTAATTTTATGAACGCTTTCTATGCACTAATCGAAAACTAACCACCCTTAATCTCTAACTCATACTCCAAATGAATAATATAAAAACTTATTATATTCCAAAATGGATCCTCAAAATATAAGTATTATCCTTCACAAAGAAGCAAAGTATAAAACTTTGTTTGGCCTCATGGCCTTATTCCAAACTCGAACTTCAAAAAGCGCTAAAAAACTAAGAAATCAAAGAAGTCTAATATGTCTACTCCTCATAGTTATTCACTCTTTCTTCCGACTCCATATCTTCACTAGGGTCCTCCTCGAACTCATCATCCTCACTACGGTTTTCCTCAGTCTCATCTTCACTAGAATCTATTACGATCACCATGTTCCCTTTGCCATTTCCCCTGAGCCTCCATAACCAATTTACACATAAAGTCGGCATTTACCATCCACTCATTTTGATAGAAGTAGTCTTCATAGTTCAACCTATTGAATCTAGCCATGATATCGCTATACTTGGCGATAATCTCCCTAAATATGGGCCTATAAGTAGAGACTTCACCATACAATAAGCTTGGAAAGCGGGATTCCGATATCGAGTAAACTCCAACGCATTAAACTTATCCTCACAATACTGGCATAACACGCTTCCTTGCGGTTCTCTTAGTTCTAGCCATGTATAAAAAGGAAACGACTCCATCTACTCTCTTACTCCACAATTTGTATCATAAACCAGAAATGTTTGCCCTTATGAAATAAGTACATAATCCCAAAACTTTAATTTTTTTTTGATCACACGAGACTTTCGAAAACAATTTCAACTTTTGATCACCCAAACAATAGACACTTAACCTAACTTCAATGAAAAGCCTCAAATCCAAGCACTCAGTTAAGTTGGATGGGCTAAAGCTCGTAGCTAGGAGAGGGTGGGTGGGGATACTCACTTACTAAGCCTATTTTCTAAAGACTTAATCACCTAATAGCCCTATTCAAGCCTATTTCCTATGTCCATTTTAAATTTCCCTACAGGTTTTAAATTTCCTTTTTGGATTGCCAGGCTCTAATACCAACTGTAACACCCCCAAATTGACCAAACTGGAAACCTGGGGGTGTCACTCCGTACCCGAGGTTAAACCCGGATACAAGGAGGTTTAGAGATAGAAAATCCAAACAAAACTTCCATAAACTTGAAAGTAATAATTTATTGACAACTCAAATCCTCGTGCCACTAACATGGGCAAATCTAGCTAAACAGAGTTCTATATGAAGGTTCTAATAATTCAAATGTAATCTACTACTTGTATAAGTGATGATTCACGTCCCTGCTACGCTATGCTCCCATCATAGACATACCTGTGGTGCATAAAAACAAAAGAGAACACCACAGTTTCCAAAGTCAGCGGAAATACTGAGTAAGTAACACCCAAGCATGTAAACAGATTATGAAGTAATTTGAAAACCAGTTTGTAGTTGTTTTGCTAAACAAAGTGAAAGTAAAAGTTTTGACCCTTTTATAAAAGAAATAAGATCAGAGATTCCAAGTTCATTTATATTTTTCCAAATCACATCCATTGTCCAAATAATGGGATTCCAAAACTCATGATATTCCATTTTCCATTAACAACAACCAATCCAAAACCAATTTATTAATTTGTTGATACGGGGAAAACCAACCAACCACTTCGCAAGCATCCAAGACCTTAAGTGTCGACACCCCCTTACAGACTTCTTGCGGCCAGAAGAGTGAGTACAAGGAGCTATCCGGGGACTTGCAACCGGATTAAAATAAAATAAATTGGACGAGAGACCGAAGTCAATACGCCCAATGCCAATAGTAACCATACAACAACAATCATCCCCGTACAACTCTTCCACTTTACGTTATCATCGATTATTAGATTGCAGTGATATTTTCAGAGAACATTTCAACAATTTGAAACAAGTATTCAAGTAGCACATATTTTGCATAAAATCATCTTGAGACAAGTAGGAATGAAAACATTTGACACGAAAAGAGGAATGGGCGCTAGGCCTGGCATGTTTACTTACCTTTAATCTCAAGCAAAGCAAATCACTTCCTAGTAATACTCGACGTATCCTTCGTCAACAAAATTATCGCCTAAAATTTAATAGTATCTTAATCAACACATTGCATATGAATTCATATAGGTAAATGAAATAAATCCCTAATAACTCTCCCCAACCTTGCTAACGTGAACAACCTCTTTTATATTAAAATACGCTTTACAAATCTAACGTTCCTTATTTGCAAAAACACACTAAGCTATAATTATACATATAACTTATAAGATTAGATAAACTATTATTTTTATTATTTAGTGTAGAGAAGCATATTATTTTATCCCAAAAACACTTTTGATTCAAATAGTAGTTTTTCCCAACCAAACAAGCCTTAGTAAAGAATATAAGTTATAAACTAACTTTATTTAAAAGAAATAACAAATTTATTTGAAGAAAATAACTTATTCTAATTTGTTACAAACTTATAAAAGAATAAGTAAGAAAAAAAAATACTTTTATCATCCTTATTCTAGACTTTTGTTTTGGGGTGAAGATGAGTACAAAAATATTATTTTAAACTTGAATAAAAAGACTTGTCTTTGGTAAGATTTGAACCTAGAACCTCACTTCCACCAACCCACCAAGCCTTAAGTGTTAGCATTTAACCACTAGGCCAACAACCCCTTTGTTCTCTTCTTTCAACCCACTATTACTATAAACTAACAGTTTAGTATTAATCTCTACTACTAAAAAGAGTGAAGGACCTCTTAGTGTTTAACCACTTCAAGTGTTTTTTCACTTGAGGTGTTTCCTTCTTTTTTACTTTGCCTATTTTACCCCTAATTAATACAAAAACTGAAAATTAAAAGTATTTATGTGCCCATTAACATACCATCACTACTCACATGGTCCTACCTATTATATATTAAATTCTAATTGAAATATTATAATGCAACTTGTTAAAAATTCAGTTTTATTTGTTTATCGTCTTCAATATTATTACGCAACGTGTTTAGCGCTTTAAAGTGTTTTCTCTGTTTCCTACACTTTTTAGTTTTCCCAAAATAACCTTTCCTGAAATAAAAAAATTCCGGTTCATTACAACTATTTATTTTAATCAAATGCCCTGCAATAAAATCCACATCAATTTCATAACGGTCACCATTAACCCATGTCTATAACGTCTGTAATAACTATCCCACTCTCCTCTCATTTCCTTACAGAGTCCTTCCTTCTCCTTACAGTTTCGATTAGCAGGTTGCTAGCCCCTCTTCTCCGCTTCCGTCATTCCCCTATCCGTTCTCTGAAATTTCTCTCTTCAATCTATTACAGGCAGATAGTTTAATTCGAAGAACATAAATATCATTCAGAAGCTTGGTTTTTGAATTTTGCTCTGCTCATCGTGTATCTCAATTGCATCAGACAATAGGATTTGTTTCCTTACTTGCTTTTTTCCTGAAATTTTTCTTTGTTTCTTACTGTGAATTTGAATTAGGTATATAATAATGGATCAGGTTCTATCTCCTTGAAACTGATTTAGTTTTTCTGAATATTCTGATGTGTATTATGTTCTCGCGAAATGGAATTGGGGTTTCCCACAAAATTGAATTGTGTTCCATGTGAGCAAGGATATTACTGTTGACCACCGGTAAAAATCAATAGCATATCCTTCACTTTTCCTTCTTGTTCGATGAAGCTTCTCATAATATAATGACCATATTTAGGAGTTCTTGGAAAGTTCAATTTTTTTTTTATATTGCACAGGTTTTCAAGGGCTCCGCTGAAGTTCATCATCAACTTTCATTGCGTTGTGCACATCCAGTAAGAAATTTTGTAGTTTTTCTCTTTTACCATGTTCTTACATACTAAAGCACATTTTGATTATTGAATCAGTTTGTTTGGTTTTTCAGATCATGCAATCAGAAATTCTAATACTGCTCCAGGAGAATAGCCTCGAGCTGAGTTCATCATCTTCCATTGTGTTGTGCACATCCAGAGTCCACAGTTCTGGGTTTTTTTTGGGTACAATATATATGTTGAATCACAATTTTACTGTTCAATTAGTTAGTTTGATTTTTCAAGTCTGATATTTTGCAACTCAAGTTCATGCCTTCATGTGCTCTGCTCTGCTGTAAAAGAATTACTACATACCCACATGTTAACATGTTTAGTTACCCCAACAATATTTTGCATCAAAACATCTATCACAGCCAGCGCCTTTTAACCATTTTGGAACTCTTAAATTAACTGAAACAAATAACACTGAACATTAACAATGAAAGCCTTGGATTAAGGGTAATTTTAATATATATCTCTTAGGTTAGGATGATTTTTTATTAGAGATGATTTTTTTTATGAGACTTGGAACATTAGATATTGACATGCTTTTTTTACCATAAAAAGTTTGGATTGAATCAGGTTTATAGATTCATGGTATGTGGCTTTATGAAAATGAACGGTTGTTCTATGTTTAAATCTGGTGTGTTCTTCTCAGAAAATAATGATGGAACTTGCTAAGTTATTCAAATAGCCATTTAGCCAGAAGCCAAACATGTCATCCTTTTTAAATGGGGATCTTGAGTTTGGCATTATGTGACTAGGATGTATTAGTGAAAGGTTATTTTGGAAGATCCCTAAGGGAAGTATGTTTTTCCCATATTGATGTCGGGTGGCTGGTCATAGGGATGCTATTAATGTCATTAGGAGCCAATATTTCCCTGTACAGATATTCATTCAAGTTCACAAGAATATTCATTCTTATATTCAGGCCTTAATTTGATGATTGGTGTTAGATACTGTTATAACCTCGTTATTACCAGGCATCTGGCACAGGGGTATCAAATAGGTAAATCTTTGTGAAAATTGTAGAAGGATGGGCTACTGATAATTTTCCTCGGAATTGAGAAATTGTCCCATAAATAAAAATAACTGTCAAATGAAACGTCAACAAATCTGATGGTTAGTTGTTAACACATACTACCAGGAAAGGAAAAACTTTATATGACAGTACATGAGTCGGAAGGGCATCTTTCTGGGTTCATATTGGAAGGGCGTTTGTTTGGTTAAAGTGATAAACAAAAAGTTTAGAGATACATACACAGATTTCTTAATCAACCATCAAAATAAATAACATATAGAGCACCTTTTTAACTATGTGAAGATGTGAGGTTACCTTGGTTTACTGATGTATTCGATTTACGTTTTAAAAGAGTAGTTTTGAAATTTTAAGAACTGAATTCTTCATTGTCTCTTCTCTTTCCCAACAAACTTTTATCCAGAGAGTTTGACATTTTTTAAAATTATAATGTCATTCATCCATGTAGGGGCAGAGAAAACAATTTAATACCCATGTGTGAAACTTTCACCCTCGCATATTAACTGAATGTTAGGGAGATTCATCGTTTGATTCCTAGAGCTTCAACATGGGAACTCCAAGAAGAACTTAAATGGACATGTCAAAATTTTCAAAGAAGATTAGGAATAATACCCAGTCAAGTGTATTCAGTTGATTTGTTCTTGTGCTTTTAGAGATGATCCTTATTGTATCTTGGAATTGCGCTTTTTAAGTAACATGCATGTTTTGAATCAGTTATCTCTACAAGATAACCTTTGGTGTTTGGAAACAACGACGAAACTGCCGTCAACGTCAGCATTACAAGCTGAATTGGAAGCATTTGCGAGTTTCTGCAACGGATTGATTGCTCCATAGTCTTTTGAAAATATAGTGATGCATAAGGTGCAAAGTCATATTTCTAAACGTTATTTAGTCAAAATTTATCAAAATAGAAAATATAGATGTAGAGATCACAAGTCCAAGCAAGAGCCGCTTTAATGAAGGGAAGTATTTGTAAAATATAGGTTAGATTGAGACAATAGTTATTGTTATGCGAGAACTTTTCTCATATTAATTTTTTTTCTTCTTAGTGCCTGATTCTTCCAAGTTTTAACATTACTTATAATCGATTCCATGATCATGAATGGACTACTATCTTGATCAAATATGATTCCCATGTTAAAGGAGAGATTTATGGATTTGAGATTCAAGAACCTGGAATCAAATATCAATAAACTACTACACACGTGAAATTGCCTACTTGAACTCGAATAGAATGGAACAATTCTGCAGATACGATGGCCAAGCTAAGAAATGAATAATTAAAGTTCTTATGAATTTCAGTGACCGTCATAGGAAGTAAAGAGACACTCATTGTTGACATTATCGGAATCCCTAATGACCAAACCTCAAGCACCAACAGCTGGGCATATGCTCTAACTTTGATGTCTTGTAAGGTTTATACTGTGCACTCTATGTTTGTGTGTCTTATCTGAACTTTTTAAATTTGTACTGACGAAGGTTTCATGCGCTGTGGAAAAGAATCTAACATTACTTCTTTAAGAGAAATGTAGAATTCGTTAATCCTTAACCTGAATCCTCTACCAACTTAACATATACTCACGTACAACGCACGTGCATTAACACTGGTAATAATAAATAACCAAAAGAATAAAAGAAGAACATATCATATGGGTTTGTTCTTACCCGAACAAAGAGAGAGAAAGCGACGAGAATGAGAGATGTGAGTCCGACGGCGGCGCCGGAGAGAGGCAGACGACAGCGGCGAGGTCGCCGGCGGCGGCGGCCGGCAGCGGCGGACGGGAGAGAGAGAGAGAGAGAGAGAGAGAGAGAGAGAGAGAGAGAGAGAGAGAGAGAGAGAGAGAGAGATTGAGAGATGAGGGATTGGTGAGAGAGATTGAGTTTGGTAGCTTGAATGGGTGTGAGAAATTTCTGAGATTGATGGGTTTATATAAGTAGAGAGGTGAAGAATTCGACCTCCATGATGAAAACCACTTTCAAGTTTTCCAAATCCGAATTGGACTATGTTTCGGGCAAAATTAATTTTCTTGATGAACAATATTGGGTCTCTATTGAATTAGGAGTGTATAAGGACGAAAATTAACAAGTTTGAAAAAGATTTGGAGTGGTGGTAGTAGAATTGAGGGTAAAGGCAATTTAACCACCACTGGTTTAGTAATAGCACAACTACTACCCCCCAAATTCAACTAAAGACACACTTTAATCTATGGAAACTACATAAAAAACCCCTTAACGGATTATAACACTAAAATTAACTTTCTAAATAATAATAACTAATACCCAAACTTATACTAATGTCATATTAACACCCAATATTATCATAAAATATAATAGTAGCATATTAACACCCAATATTTATAATATTATTATATTATCACTCAATTATTATAGTAATATCAAAAATACCCATATCCACAAAACGGGGTATCTCACATAATCTTTCCGTGGCATTCGCACCACTTCGGGTCCCTCATCATCTCCTTGGAAGGTATCCTTTCGAGCGGAGGCAGAACTCCGTCTTTATGCCACTGTTTGCATAAGTCAATCACTTCCTCTATCGAGCATGGTAGACGTGGCGCATCTGAAGTATTAAACCTGGGCTGCTTGTGTGGCGAAACTGTGTTGACCTCAGCTTCGCGCCCCCTCTTATAACTAAACCTTCCAATCTTGAAAGTGGTTCACCCTGAGGGTCGTTCAGGGGCGTGCTTCTTCGTTTGCCTTTCTACTATAGGCTCTATGTTCTTTGTACATTCAATCAACTTCGAAAAGGTAGGAGTCTGTAGGTTGATTAGCATACCTTTGTACTCATCTCGCATACCTTGCAGGCATATCTCCACGAGCCTGCCCTCAAGCACTTCATCTCTGCACTCCAAAGATTTGGCTTTGAACTTCTTGATGAAGGTGACACCATCCTCATTGCGCTTCTGATACATACAAGAGAGATGAATCGCCGTAACCTTCTCCTCTATCTGGAAGAATTCCGTGTAGAACCTCTAAACCATGTCATCCCAAGTTTTGACAGATCCAGCCTCCAGCGTTCTATACCATTTGTAGGCCACATTTCCCAAAGATATCGGGAACTCGCGCATTAGCAACTTGGTATCGGCCCCATACGGTCCCATTACATCGATAAAACGCATGACATGCTCGTGAGCATTCCCGCTGACATCTTCAAACTTGTCCCACTTAGGGGCCTTATACCCTGCGGGGTTGGGCATCAGATAGATCTCGCGTGGGATAGACGGTTCGTTGTCGACCTTCAGAATGATAGTGTCTGCAAAAGGTTGATTGGCCAAGAAGTTCTCTATACGCCGCTGCAACGACGTCATACATTCCGGTGCACTCCCTCCTGCAGCAGGAGGAAGGGTTGTAGCTGGCGGAGACACATATGCTGCGGTTGGGCTAGGGGTGTAAGCCATGTTGCTTAGCGGTGCCGGAATAGGAGGAAAGGGGTACTGCGAAGAGATATTGGATGCCACGGTTGGTGGTTGGGGAATATGTGTGGTAAGAGACGGTATTTGGGCCGTTTTCCCCTGGACAGAGGGTAGTTGCACCATTGCTGGTGGAGTTTGCGAATTAGGGTTAGGTGGTGTAGGTACTACTCCCGTTTCCTGGATGGTAGAGGTTCCTCCTCCCTGAGAGAAAGCAGTACCCGATGTCGGATTCGGGGCAAGGGTTCCCAGGTGTAGATACTGCTTTCTGAGCTGACAGATCTTGGCCACGTGGCAGCCATCCAGCACACCATATTGTGCTCCACACACACTGGATCACCAGCGGAGCTGATCCATGTGGGGGCTGCGAGACAGAGCCCTCGCATACCACTGCACGGGACTTGTAGGGACTTTGTGGTTTGGAGGCTAGAGTAAGCCCTGTCGCGTGCGAGCCAAGCCCGCACGCGACCTTTAGTAACTGTTTTGAGAGATCTATGGCACGAGCTTCCTAGACCCGGTCAATCCGGTCAAACCCGGTCAATCTCGTAACGGTTCCGGTATTCGCGCACCACGTGCTATAACGGTTCCTATATACTCGGACGAACGTGCCGTTATGGTTAAGCTAATTAAGCCGCCATCAATGGGCGCATTAACCACACTACAACGGTCATGTTCTCCAGTATATATATATCGTTAACCTTTCCATACAAGGGAGAACACACTCGCCATACGCGGAAGCTCTGCCAAACCTCTGATTCTCTCTCAGACATTGCTACTGCCTTACTCTCTCCCTACACAAAACCCCACTCTTCCTGTGCGATCCTTGATCCACTACATACGGTGTACACGGAGGTCTCCCCGCAGGAATCTCTTGTGCACATTTTGGTGAACCCGACGTGAACTTACCAACAAAAGCAACCATGTCTCAGGAGGATGATGTCAGCAACCGATCGCCTTCCACCGAAACTCCCTCGGGAGACGAGACTCGCCGTACTCCAACGACTCCCGGCGAGACACCGACGTTAGAGTCTTTGGACGCCACTGTCCAAAGTCAGGCGAAAGCTCTCAAGGCTCAATCTGCGCAATTACAACAAATCTTGGCCGTTCTGGGTACCCTTGCGCCAAACCCTTCATCAGCCGCCGCTATTTCTCAGGGAGGAGGAACCCCTACCGCTCCAGGATTGGGAGTGTCAACCGCACCTCCCAACCCTCATCTGCAGACTCCACCGTCGGCTACGCAGCTGCCTTCGGTTCAGGGATCAACGGCACAGATGCTGCCTCCTGCCGCTCACGTTCCTCAGCCCTCGGCTTTGGCGTCCAACCCAACTATGCAGTACCCTTTGCCTCCCCCAACGATGATCTGGGGAAATGCGGGTAGTCAGTATGCTCCCAACCCTCCGGCGGCGTATGTGTCGCCACCGCCTACGGCAACCCCTCCGTCAGCCACCGAGGGGAGCATTCCAGAATGCATGACGTCTTTGCAGAAGCGCGTGGACACTATTCTGGCTCATCAGTCATTCGCGAATACCATTATCCCGAAGTTAGACAACGATCCACCCATTCCACGAGAGATCTATCTCATGCCTAACCCGGCGGGGTACAAGGCTCCTAAATGGGATAAGTTCGAGGACGTCAATGGAAACGCTCATGAGCATGTCATGCGTTTCATTGATGTCATGGGTCCGTACGGAGCCGATCCCAAGCTGCTGATGCGAGAATTCCCAAAATCTCTTGGGAACGTAGCATACAAATGGTACCGAACATTGGAGGCCGGATCCGTGAAGACTTGGGACGACATGGTCCAGAAGTTTTATACCAAGTTCTTCCAGATGGAAGAAAAGGTGACGATGATCCATCTCTCGCGGATGTACCAAAAGCGCGAAGAGGACGGAATCACTTTCATCAAGAAATTCAGGGCGAAATCCTTGGAGTGCAAAGATCCAATGCCCGAAAGCCGGCTCGTAGAGATATGCCTGCAGTGCATGCGAGATGAATACATAGGTATGCTAATCAATTTGCAAACACCTACGTTTTCAAAGCTAATCGAATGCACGAAGAATATCGAGCCTATAGTCGAGAGACAGAAAAAGAAGAGCGCTCCAGAGCGACCTGCGAGCGGCACTACTTACAAGATCGGGAGGTTTAGCTACAAGAGGGGACGCGAAGCTGAGGTCAATACAGTTTCTCCCCAGAAACAAGCGAAGGTTACGAATTTCGATGTACCGCCTCTGCCATGCTCGGTAGAGGAAGCAAGTGACCTCTGCAGACAGTGGCGCAAGGATGGCGTCCTGCCACCGCTCGAGAAAACGCCCTCAAAGGAGATGGTGAGGGACCCTAAGTGGTGCGTGTACCACGGCAAGGTCATGCATCCCACGGCCGAGTGCAAGAAACTCAGGTTCGCGTTCGATCAGAAGATGAAGAACGGCGAGCTCATCGTCAGCGATCACCGGAAGGACGTGCGCAACAACCCGCTTCCCGCGCATGCGGAACCGGGCTCGAAGGGCAAAGAGGTCGCCATGATCTCGATCGTCGACTTGGAAGAAGTCGCAGAGGATGGCCTGCCCATCGTCGCCGAGGTCCATGAAGACGAAGACTATAGCATGGACACAGAGGATGAACGTGCCGACCGCATGAAAGGGTCGCATGGCTTCGACAAATTCTTCGACGAGATGAATTTCTCCGAGAAGTGCCGGACTGATATGACGAAAGCGATTTTGAGAATAGCAGAGGACTACGAGGAGGACCTTGTAGTCTCCAACGGGAAAGTCATCAGGGCATCCCGCTCTACAGAAAAGATTATGACCTTTTCTGCCAGCGACAAGAAGACGGATGCGAGCCACCAGAGACCTCTGTACGTGACCGCCATCATCAATGGCGTCGAGTTCAAACGAGCGTTCGTCGATGGAGGAGCGGCGGTCAACGTCGTTTCTCTCCACACACTGAAGCTAGCAGGGATTCCCGAGCACACGATTGTCAGACGTCCATCTCCGCTCATGGGATTCGGAAGCGACTCTAGAATGACGATCGGGTGGATCCGCCTGGGCATTCAGATTGGCAAAATCAAGTGCTCAGCAAAGTTCTATGTCATAGACGCGAACACCACATACCACATGATTATAGGTCGAGCCTGGATTCATCGCTTCGACGCAGTCCCTTCGACGGCTCACCAGGTTATGAAAGCTATCTGGAACGACAGAATAGTCGAGATACCGGCTTCGACAAACCCGTTCAACTTGGACGAAGCACATCTCAGCGAGGCGGTGTGGTTCACTGAGATGGCAGATGAGCAAACACCCGGACCATTCAACCCTACTCCTTTGCCTCTCTGGGAGGACATCAAGGACCAGTCACCTGCGGGCGTGATGGTGACAAGGGAAGAGGCCAAGGAAAAGCCGCCTACAAGCGAAGAGGCGCCGCGTATCGCATATCATCGAAAGAACGTGTATACTCTGAAGAGGATCGCAAAGCATGACCCCGAGGGCAAGGAGATAGAAAGCTTCTACGCCAATGGGAAGAAATGCTACCGCATATGAAGGTGCGCGGGGATGTCCTCACGCGGGCATGGGATATCCCTGGGCAAATCAATCAAATCGAGCAAATTGCGCTGACGGAAGAACCAACACAGGGCACTCCAGACGAGAAACTCAAAGAAGCACCTGAATGCATGAAGACAGGCCAAGACCGCAAAAGCAAGAGCTAAAGGAAGTGTTACTCAGCCCGAACGAGGAAAAGAAAAGGCCAGTCTTCCTGAGCGCAGATCTCACAAGCGAAGAAGAACAAGGGCTGCTACAGCTCCTAACTGAATACAAGGATGTGTTCGCATGGGAGTATGATGAGATGCCAGGTCTGGATACAAGCATCACCATGCACCGTTTAGACATCATCCCCGGTGTACACGGAGGGCTGCTGCGCGAATCAGCGTGACTCTGTCCTTGAGAAATTTGAAACCCAGTCTGCCCTGGACTTTGATCAGGAGATTTTGGCACATGCCGCACAGCAATTCAGCACTCTGGACAGAAATGGTCGCAGGTGTAGCCGCAGACAGCTGCTCCAATATCCAAATGGCTTCAGTAAGGAACAGCCTCCTGTCAAAAGGCCCGATCTCCAGAGATCTCACAAACGATCGGGGGTAGGTGAGGCGCATTCGAACCACCCAGTCTACATCGGTTTGCTTTAAACCTAAAGTGATTTCAAAAATAAGTTATGATGTCAAAACTCGCAAGCGAATAATGCGACGTGCGAACAGTAAAGCTCTACTTACCAGTTCCTTCCAGAATCTCATGAAGAGAAGGAATGCGGGCTGCCGGGTTGTTCGAAGATCGCCCTCGCTCCATAGCTCTTCTATCAGCTGCGAGCTCCAATCTCTCGTAGTCAGGAGGAAGAGTGTAGGCCGCACCAGCTGCGACTGCATTCCCAACCTGCGAGCCCCAAATGCTCCACGCAGGAATAGGTGCCTCGGGCTCAGTCATCGCTGGAGGCGAAGGGACAGCCGAAGTCGCTTGGCGAAGGATGCTCTCAGATGCGAACACATTAGCAGCACTTTTCCTTACTTCCTCAGCACTGGTACGGACATCTTCATCCATCAGCACAGCATCTGCTTCGGCATCATCGGAAAGTTCGATGATGCTCTCGAGAGGCTCACTTGCACGTCCAGCAGCCGGGACGGGCTTCTCAGTATGGGAGCTCGGAACCGGAACATAGGACGCAGAAGGCTGATCTCCCTGCTCTGGCACAGGTTCCTCAGCATGACCTGCGACATTAAATACGATGATATGAGGTAACTTGCGCTATAAGTTATTTTGCTATCTTTACTAAAGCTAAGAGTAAGCACCTCCACGCGAAGGTGGGATTGAGGTATCCTCATCATACACTAAGGACGTGGAACCATGCCCTATCAGTGTGTCCTCACTAAGCAAGTCTTTAAGAGAAGCGTGACCTGGGATGCGAATAAACCAGTCATGATTCTGCCTTAAGTTGCTAAAGCCTAGTACGTGCGTATCACTCAAATAGTTACCTGAGGGTTCTCCGCATTTGCCTACTAACCAACGGAGAATGTCAGCCTTTGACACACCATGCTTTAACGCACCCACAATAACATCTCTATAAGTTACTGCGAGATTGAAGATCTCACCTTTATCGCCACCTGCGATCTCTTCAAAGTCTGCTTGGACTTGCTCCAAGGCCGCTGCATCCTCTCCGGGAACCTCATCTTCCTCCCCCGCATGAGGAGCCACTTCTTCGGGGAGCTCGTCTTCCTCGCCAACTGGACGCACTAAGTCGTCAACATGCTGCTCTTCGAGGCTCCGCTGTTTCACACGCTCGAGCTCCTCTTCCTCTCGCCGCCTCCTTCTTTCAGCAGCCTCCGCGGCTGTCTTCCGGGACTCAGCAAGAACGTCCTCGCTTATGGGATCATCTGGAATGCCAGAACGGGCATCTCTCTTTTGTCTCTTGGCCACAAGGCCACCAATGGTTTCATAATCATCATCTGCGAATACAAGATTGGTTTAAAGAAAAGAAGTGCAAAGAAGTTACGATAACGGGAAAGGAAATGCGACGGAGGTACCTCCTGATTCTTCCTCATGCATCACAACTGTTACTTCTTCTTCTTCATCACTTGCTTGGGGCTCCTGCCTCTCTTCCTCTTCCTCTTGATTGAATGGAACGAAAGTCTCAACTGCGAGATCTTTCCGCACTTTGCTGGGCATGCGACCTTTGCCTTTGTCCTTGATAGAAAGGGACCTCACTAGAGGAGAAGCTGGGGCATTCCTAGGGGAAGAAATCGTAATTCCCTTTTGCCTAGGTCTCTTCACTCTTGGCGCCGCAGTCGCTGGAGGAGACGGGTCATCTCCAGAAGGAGACGGAGCCGGAGGATTGTCTATCAGCGAGTCAGCAAAAGCATTCATGACTGCGCGAATCTTTGTTTCGAGCTCAGGTTCCATCCTCCACGCTAGCCGGAACGACTGCCTTTGTCTTCTGGTGGCAACAATGGCGTTAACCAATGACTTGGAGCGATCACCAGATGCGAATCGCCGCACATGACACTACAACCGTACAGAATAAAGATGTCAGCATAAGGAAATCAAGAAGCTTAATGCACGCGGAGAAATCGCTTACCTCAGCAAATGCCTTGCTATATCTGACGACATGCGTATCGCCCTTCTTAATTGCGGCGACTTGCTCCTTCAGAATGACATCAGGGCACAAATGGTTCTCACGATCCCACAGTGAGTAGCAACCATATTCAGACTCGCTCAGACTGCAAGTGGGGCGAAACGGAAAAGAGTTCCTTTTGATCAAGGGAGATCTACTTGGCTGCGCGGCCGACTCTGTCTCAATCCTCGTATGCTGGGCAACCCAGTATGCGAGCCAGTTCTGGGAACAACCACCCTCGCGGGTTCCCGCAGGCTGCTCAAAAGGAAGATTGTTCATGAAAACCGTCTTGCACTCCTTTGTTAGCAAGCGCTTGTAGCATCCTCTGACAATGGACTGGGGCCAGATTGATGGGGCCACCGCATCAAAACCAAACTGAGGAGAAACTCGAGTGGGGTCAACGTCCACGGTAAGCTTTTCATACCTCGGCGCGAGCTCACGAATATGCTCTGCAAGGGCAGGAAGGGAGCCTCGCAGACACCAGCAAAAGAACTCGCGGTAGCGCTCGTGGAAAGGCGGTCCCTCTTCAAAGAGAAGCTCTTCTGAGAAGACCATACCTTTAGAGGGGTATAGCTTTGGAAACCATCGCACATTCTCGATACGCGTGGCATAGGGCCTGGCAGTAAACTCCTTCCGTTTGTCGCATATCAAACTCCAAACGCACTTGGTGTTGCTTGCTCCGAACCATCTCGCAGCTCTTCCGCTGTTGCGCGCTTCTGTCTCGCCTGGGGGACACCACTTGTCAAGCTTAAGAGAAGTTGGAGCATAAGACGGCCATCGCTCGAAAACCCACATTGTCAAAAAGGAAATATTGACAAAAGTCAATACATCGAGGCGGCCACGCGACTCCCTCATAGCCAGAACCAGCTGATCAAGCCTATAGTACAGCGTGCCCAAGACCAAGGGTCCGAGTGCGACTCTCTGGCCAAGAGCGAGCCTCACAGCAAGTGGCAACACATGGTAGAAGACTCCGTCATGAGGGTGACCATCAATCAAGTACCTCGACAGCCATGCACAGAGAAAAGCACAAAGGGTCAAATGATAACCCTTGCCCTCTACGTAATTCTCGGCCTCCGGATCTTCGCTCAGAAGTTTCTTAGTAATGCTGCTGTTCGCATAGTCTCGAAAGAAGTACTGCAACCATTTGTTCCAGGTATTCTTCGCGGATGTATCAACCAGCTGCCAGTTCGGAAGAGGCTTCGTAGTGGTCCACCGAGTGGAGATTTTCTTCACCTCTGCTAGGCATTCCTCCATCTGCGTGTACAAGGCAATCTCCGCAGATGTCCTCAAGGGACTCAGAGGGTCCACCTCGCCCATGGGGGAAAGCTCGTACAGCATTTGAACGTCCTCGAGTGTGGGGGCAGCCTCGAATTCAGCAAAATGGAACGTGTGAGTCGCAGGCGAGTAACGGGACAGAAGGTCTAGAAGCATGGATTGATCCAGCTTCACGGCAGCACCCTTCATAGCACGAATAGTAAAGTATACGCTGACTTCATCAAGATTCGCCGCGTGATGATCCAACACGTGGTCGATCCACTCATCCATATAGTCCAATTTCTGGACGAACGCCTGGGTAGAAATCGCAGTATATGGGAAGTGCCCGTTCTCGATTCCCAATCGTACCACATCCTCGGAACCAACCAACTCGAGCAAGGCTGAGTTAACTGGGCGAGTCAGCGTCAGCAATCGCTCAACGGGGACAGGATCAGGCATCCTCTTCGCCTTTACCCTCGCATGATAGAAATCTTTGCCGCCTAAAAAGGGGGCTTTTCGCCACAAGGCCTGCGGAAGGTCGGGTATCTCTTCATCTTCCTTGACGGGTCTGGTTACTCTTATCTTGGCCATTCCTGCGGAAGAGCAAGAAAAAAGGGGGGAGAAATACCACACTTCAGTTTGAATTTTAAAATTCAAGATCTATGCAAAGGAAGACGAACAGTTCCGGTATCGATTTCAGAAATTGGGGAGTTGCAAGATCTCGTATTGTTGAAGGATTAAAACAAAGCGGGTTCAAAGATCAAAGCCCCTTCACAAATTTCATGGGTTTACAGATTTAACGCAGTTCAAGGCAAACACTGGTATCTTAAATCAAAAGTAAACGAGGCCAACCTTGTTTTCTTGAAGCCTGCTTGGATATGCACAATTGAAGAATACGATTTGCAGTTCTGAACTGGTGATTGATTATCTGGATCTGCTCTCGAAGATCTCCGGGTACCATTCACTTTAAGAGAAAGAAGTGATGCTTTGCAATAATGGGGGATACAAGGTATTTATCCAAAACAATGAAGGGTTGCGTCCTTTCGGTAGTCGAATCGCAACCGTCACCGTCGAATCGCGCAATCACAGGACAAGCTGACGTCACGCCTAAAACCTTAAAGGTCAGACGGCACGACTCTAGGGGTTTTAGGTCATAATGACACGCACGGGGGCTGAACTTACCCGTATTTGAATTGGTGCGTGGCGGCGACGCGTATGTTGATTTCCGCGCATGGAAGTCTATACAGCTATGAGTCTTCACGCGCAGAAAGGGGGCTAATGTAGATACTGCTTTCTGAGATGACAGATCTTGGCCACGTGGCAGCCATCCAGCACACCATATTGTGCTCCACACAAACTGGATCACCAGCCGAGCTGATCCATGTGAGGGCTGCGAGACAGAGCCCTCGCATACCACTGCACGGGACTTGTAGAGACTTTGTGGTTTGGAGGCTAGAGTAAGCCCTGTCGCGTGCGAGCCAAGCCCGCACGCGACCTTTAGTAACTGTTTTGAGAGATCTATGGCACGAGCTTCCTAGACCCGGTCAATCCGGTCAAACCCGGTCAATCTCGTAACGG
The DNA here is from genome assembly GCA_023055425.1 of Linanthus parryae. NCBI lineage: Eukaryota > Viridiplantae > Streptophyta > Magnoliopsida > Ericales > Polemoniaceae > Linanthus > Linanthus parryae. The sequence goes on along the minus strand of JALGPY010000009.1, from coordinate 29,316,766 downwards.
TTCCGGTATTCGCGCACCACGTGCTATAACGGTTCCTATATACTCGGACGAACGTGCCGTTATGGTTAAGCTAATTAAGCCGCCATCAATGGGCGCATTAACCACACTACAACGGTCATGTTCTCCAGTATATATATATCGTTAACCTTTCCATACAAGGGAGAACACACTCGCCATACGCGGAAGCTCTGCCAAACCTCTGTCTCTCTCTCAGACATTGCTACTGCCTTACTCTCTCCCTACACACAACCCCACTCTTCCTGTGCGATCCTTGATCCACTACATACGGTGTACACGGAGGTCTCCCCGCCGGAATCTCTTGTGCACACCAGGATGGCCATTATCCGATCCATCAGTGCGGACTGAGCCTGGAGAGCCTTCACCTCATTATGGATTGTGGCGTTTCAAGTCTCCAAATTCGGAGTTCCGCTGGCGGCTGCGGAAGTGTGACGGGTCTCCTCTCCTGAAGTTTTCTCCGTGGAGGGAGATCTGTTGCTAACGTCGTCCTCATGAGACATGGTTGCTTGCAGTGGTAAGTTTCACGTCGGGTTCACCGAATGTGTACGAGAGAATCCTTTGAGGAAGATTCAATATACACCAAGATCAGGGGATAGAAAGAACACGGAAAGAGTAGGGTGTGTGTAGGGATAGAGTAAGTCAATGGCAACTTTATGAGAGAGAGACAGAATTTTGGCAGAGCTTCCGCGTAGTTCAGGTGATTTGTGTTATCTAAGGAAGGGTTAACAATCCTATATATAGAGGAGAATGTGACCGTTGTAGTGGGTTAATGCGCTCATTAATGGAGGCTTAATTACCTCAACCATAACGGCACGTTCGTCCGCATATATAGGAACCGTTACGCACTTCGTCCGCGTATAATGGAATCGTTATGAGGTTGACCGGGTTTATGGAGCTCGTGCCAAAAATCTCTCAAAGCAGTTACTAAAGGTCGCGCGCGGGCTTGGTTGTCGCTCGCGCGCGACATGACTTAATCTAGCCTCCAAACCACTAAGTCCCTACAAGTCTCGTGCGGTGGTATGCGAGGGCCCTGTCTCGCAGCCCCCACGTGGATCAGCGCGGGTGGTGATCCAGTGTGTGTGGAGCACAACTAGGTGTGCAAGATGACCGCCACATGGCTAAGATCTGTTAGTCTAGAAAGCACTATCTACAACTGTCATACATGACAACAACAAACCCGAGTTCAAGCATCATTGTTTTCAAATTTACAAAACAGGGAATTTTCGGAATACTTCCTCCAGTAATATCATTCTCCGTAGAGAATCCAATGCTGAAGAATTCAAGAATGAAGTACAAAATCATCTTGGCAAAAGTATCAAGGCTATACGATCAGATCGTGGAGGCAAGTACTTAAGACAAGAGTTTGATGAGCATTTAAAGGAGTGTGAGATCCTATCACAGCTCACTACACCAAGAACACTACAATAGAATAGTGTGTCGGAGAGGAGAGATCGGACCTTGTTAGACATGGTTCCTTCCATTATGCGTGAAGCAGAACGTCCAGTTTTCTTTTGGCGTCATGCTCTACTTACATAAATTATCACCCTTAACTGTGTTCAATCCAAATCGGTTATGAAAATACCATATGAGTTATGGACTGGAAAGCGTCCTAATATTTAATTCATGGAGATTTGGGTTGCGAAGTTTATGTGAAGCGTTTACAGTCAAATATATTGGACGCAAGTCGGATAAATGTATCTTTGTGGAATATCCTCAGGAAACAAAGGGATAATATTTCTACAATCCGATCGAGAACAAAGTGTTTGTTTCTCGAACTAGTGTGTTTATGGAAAGATAATTGGTCTCTAAAGGAACCACTGGGAGGGCAGTAGAATTTGAAGAAGTCCAGGAACCAAAACAAAAAAATGATCCTTTGATGGAACAAGGACAGGATCCACAAGATGTTGTTGAGCAACAACCTGCTCAAGTAACACATGAACCTCGTAAATCAGGTAGGATACGTCAAGGACCAGAGAGATATGGATTTCTCGTGACCAAACGTGGTGAAATATTGCTCATGGACCAAGATGAGTCTACAACCTATATGAGGAGGCCCTAGAAATGGCTTGGTGTCATGAGATCCGGAATGGAATCCATGTATACCAACAAAGTACGGACTTTGGTTGAACAACCTGAAGGGGTAAAACCAAGTGGGTTTTGAAGAAGAAAATCGACACATATGGTAATGTGATTACTTTTAAGGGACGATTGGTGACTAAAGGTTTCAGACAAGTTCATGGTATAGAGTATGACAAACCCTTTTCCCTGGTTGCACTGCTTAAATCCATTCGCATCTTGTTTGCAATTAATGCTTATCACGATTCTGAGATTTGGAAAATGGATGTCAAAACAACGCTTCTTTATTGAAACCTCCTCGAGGATGTGTATATGACACAACAAGAAGGTTTTGTTGATCCAGATCATGCCCAAAATGTGTGTAAGCTGCACGAATCTATTAAAGATTTGATGATGCAATTAAAGATTTTGATTTCATCAAGAACGAAGATGAACCTTGTGTTTACAAGAAGGTTAGTGGTAGTACAGTTGTATTTCTGGTCTTATATATTGATGACATACTACTCATTAGGAATGATGTCCCTACTCTGCAATCTATTAAAGATTTTCTAGGGAATTTCGTTTCAATGAATGACACAGGCGATGCAACCTATATACTTGGTATAAAGATTCATAGAGATAGATCAAGAATTTTTCTCGGCTTATGTTAAAGTACATATATTAACAATGAGTTGAAATGGCTCGACATGCAAGATTCCAAGAAATGATTCGAACCTATGTCATATGGAGTTAGTCTTTCGAAGGCTAAATGTCCTTCTACTCATATTGAGAAGGACCGTATGAATAAGATTATGTATGCCTCGGCAATTGAATCTATTATGTACGCCATGTTATGTACTAGGCCCGAAGTGTCATATGCTTTAAGCATAACGAGTAGGTACCAGTCAAACCCCAGTGAAAGTCACTGAATAGCTGTCAAGACATCCTTAAGTACTTGAGAAGAACTAAGGACGAATTCTCGATATATGCATAAAAGGAGGACCTCACTGTGAAAGGTTAAACTGATGCGAGAGTCCAAATCGACAAAGTTGATTTCAGATTGTTGTCAAGTTTCATGTTTTACCTTAGGAGGAGTTGTGAGATGGAAAAGTTAGAAGCAAGAAATGTTGGAGTAGATGCCCTATAGGAAATTTTGATTTAGTATGAACATTGGTTTTGGCTAGTATATTCATTTATTATTTATGGAGATATTTAATATAATGAAGTCCTTAGATTACAATTGTTTCTTATCTTAAATATCCCTCGTCATGTATATTGATTAATAGGACGATCACTATAGACTAGTATGTGGGTAGATTGATATGGATATATCAAGTATAACACATAAGTATGTGTTAGCATTTGGTGCGCCCATGTGGGGTGCCCAATGCAATTATCCTAAACTTACGGGGTTAGGTGAGACAAGCTCAAACCTTATTGGGTTAGTAGCACGGACATGAACCCTAGGGGGTAATGTTGCAATTGGGTATAAGTCTGTCTATATAAGGAGACAGCCTCATCATTATTCTATACACTACTGTAGAGATCATGTGCTGATCATAATACATTAAACCCTAGACTCTCTCTCTAACTAGCCTCCATTGGTGGAACTTGGTGTGGATTAGAGCTTTCGTCCTAGTGATTTGAGCCAGACGGTGGGAGCAAGGTGGGCACGTGAAAGCAAGCATCCTACGATCATCCGCTGTGCTTAGGAACTAAGGAAGACAAGGTAAACACATGAATCTTCCGCTATAATTTATGTTGTAGATCTGTATGTGATAGATCATGTTCTTCCTTCATTGGTATCAGAGCCTTAGGCTAGTTTTTCGTGCCGCGTTATGCGTACTCGAATCAGTTTAGAAAATCGAGTTTCTGAAAATTCATAATATGTTAGTGAAACCTATATGGTTAGATAGGGTTTTTCACGAGGATTCCAGAAATATAAAGTTTGTAATTTTTGGACAAACAGAGAATTAGTTATGAATATTTTAAGATTCGGAACAGTATAAATTTGGACTGTTAGATCTGAGCTGTAAAAAGATTTTTTCAAAAGGTGTTAAAATTGAGTTTTGAACACATAATCGGAATCAGGGTGAAAAGACGAGTCCAGGGATATGAGGATCACCGGAAAAGGAGGCCGGGAAGGCGGCGCGTGGGCTTCACGCGCCATCGACGCAGCCCTCACGTGCGGCCACGCGCCGCACGCGCCAAAAGGGCTGCGGCGGCTGCTGACGTGGCTAGGGATGACGTGGCATGATGACGTGGCGGTGCCACGCCAGCACTAAAGGTTGACGTGGCACTGACGTGGCAGCCACGTGATAGCTGACGTGGCAGCCACATGGCGTCTGACGTGGGGTGACGTGGCATGCTGACGTGGCACTCGGCCGACGTCGGCGCGTGTCGGCGCGTGCGCCCTCCTCTGGCCACCATTTTTCGCCAAATTTTTTTCTATAGACTCAGAATTGAATTTCCTATTTTCAGGGATTTTTTCATAATTTTTGGAAAAATAGAAAATTTTATTATTTTCCAGATTAATTAATTAAGTGTCTAACACACTTCCCGAGGCAGTTAGACGTCCTTAAACACACTGTTTTGAGCCCAAATTTTTTCTGAAGACTTAGGAAATTTTTCCCTACCTTATAAGATAGGAGGTGAGATCCTAGGTAGTTGGGAGCATTTTTCAATCTTATTAGTTGATTGATTTATTGCTTAATCAGTTCCAGTAATTATTTTTTAATTCTGGAAATTGCCAGAAAACTTCAGTATGTTTATTTTATTATTATACATGGTGTTGTGGGTTGAATGGATGTTTTTGATGCATGGAAGTGGCTTAGATGGTTTTATATTTGGTTTTGGTTTTGAATATGTAATCAATTAAAATACGGTCTACGTGTCGTGCCTCTCTACATACTCTAGTGTCTTCTCTTCTCATCTAAATCGCTTATTAGAGGTTACTTCTTATTAGAAATAAGATAGTTAGTGAAGATTGAAGACTCGAAGCTTCAAGAGAGGTGGCCAAACCAAAAACTATGGCGCGAGGTGCATGGAGCAAAAGAGACGAACAAGGAAGCTTCAAGGAGCACTCGAGATAGGCGAGATCCATGAGGCGAGAAGTTCAAGAATTGCTCAAGACGTACTCTCAATAGTGGGAGTGCACCTTAGGGGCCTCATCCATTTCATATTTATTTATGCTTGTGCTTGTTTTATGTTATAACTGCGTGTTATTGGATATAACTGTATAACCTCGCATGCTAAAGAACTAAAACAAAAGAGCTCATATTATACATTATTGAAACTAATAGGGAATCATAAGTGACGATATTTGATTCCTAGAATTGCTACTAGGTTTTGGTGGAGTCCTTATGATGAACTATGAAATTTTAATCTATGTATCATGTTATTTCGGAGCTAAGTAAATGCTAGTATTAATTTCCGATGCAATGTCTCAAGATCAATCGTGTCTAAATCAAAAATGTAAAGGCTAAAATGATGACAACAAACGATATGACAAGTCGTCGTACTATGTAACCAATTGTTAGACATAGGTTGTCGAAATACCTACAAGTATGGTCGAACCTGTGATGAATAGTTGTCACAGCAGCACATGAACATTATCTTTAGGCTAACCAATAGTGGGAGGCAGTCAAGATAATGTCATAGAGCATGCTATGCCAAGGTGGGGGAAATGACCTCATTAGCAAGTTCTAGACCACTTTGAGATTCAAAGATTGTAGGAATGAGCCAAAGAAGAATCTTGGATCCACCTTAGCCATTTGCCTCATTAAATGGTGTGAGTAATGACTCATAAATCCCGCCTTAAACTATCAAACTCAAATCATAAAAAATTGGCACTCGACTATAGTATCAGAGATTAGTACTCAACTATAGCATATGAGATTCATGCCGTTTATGATGAGATGTTTAAGTTATCCGATTAGCAATTTGATGCTATCTCTGCCACGTTTCATGAAAATGACATGAAAACGTTATATGACACAATTTGAGAGTGTCAAGATGCTTGGATAAGACCAAACATCGCTCCGTTCTAGGATCTAAGCAACCAAGTGTTTTCTATAGAATACTAGTTAAGCATACTTCTGAAGTCTAAAGCAATATATGATTGCTAAAGGCTGTGACTGAAGTATGATCGTCATATTTAGTCGCTACCCTGGTATTAGGACCGTGAGGAACATGTGGGGGCAAGGATAAGGGAATGAGGGCGAAATATTGGTACTGACCAATAGCCCAAGACAGGCAAACGCAAAGGAGGAAAAGGATGTTTTCCTAAGACTAGAAGGCCATACATGGCACTAACTTCTCGTCTAAGGATCCATAAGATTATCTTTGAGGGAGTAGCCACCAAAAGTTGTTTTGGTTACAGTTTTACTTTGGAATTGGTCATGTTATGTATGGTTATGCACTCTTGATTTCTAACATGAATAACGCCTCAGGATCTTTGGATATCACCTATAGGGTTGTGCCTTAAGATTCTGAGATGTGGCGCGCTAGATTGAGACACATTGTGTCAGGAAAGGATGTTCAGGCTAGCTAAGGTAGGCCTGCTTGGAATATTCCCAAGGTACCCTTACCTGTGTGTGATTCTTGTCTTACATGAAAGGCGAAAGGCAAACTATCCAGTAAAGCAGTAAGGATTATTGAGTCTTTACAAATAATTCATTATGTTGTATTTGTGTTCCATTAAATGTTAATAGCTAAAGACACGGTGCTTACTGTTCCATCACATTCGTAGATTATTGTACTCATCTCAACTATGTGTGCTTGGGCCACATAAGTCTAAGGCACAAGGGTGCTTCAGACATGTATCTACAAAAGGTAGAAAACCGTCTGGACAAAAGGATATCTCCTTAGCCAGAATGAGACTGCGAGTATCTATCTTAGCGAGAGCTATGTGATGGAGAGGAGTAGTAAGGCAGTTGGTTATTCCCATGCCCCGCAGCAGAATGCTGTGGCGGATAGGAGGAATATGATACAGCGTGAAGATGGTTTGATGTATGATGGCACGTTCAAAGTACATGTTCCCTGTCTTGAGGAGACGCTTTGTTAAACGGCTGTCCATGTACTCAACCAAATACCCACCAAGTCTGTAGCTACTACGCCCTACGAGATGTGGACCAAAAGACAACCTATATGAGGTCACCTTAGGCCATACGGATCGGCAGCTTAAGAGCTAACTAAATTTTCCTAGTCAGAGAGAAGCTCGTGGAGATGGCATTCTCTACGAGTAAGAGGAACCACTAGATGACACTCAATTCACCACTAATCAAGAGGAATTTGTTCCTATGGATATTGAGAACAGTGGGAGTACCTTACCTAGTGAGCAGCCTATCGTATATGACAATAATGCTGAAGAAGAATCCTCTTTGCGTAGGAGCGCTCTTTGGAGCGTACCCCATCGACAGTTTGACATCGAAGGGGAAGACATGATAGTCACCACCCAAGAAGATGAACCTAGGATATCTCCCCAGGATATTTCATCACCTAAAAAGAAGGAATTTAGACCCCAGATGGAAGAAATGTATCTTCATGGAGTAACATATCTTCGCATACTATTCGGAGTACTCTGGGGGGTTGCGTATTCGAAACGCGAGAGCTAATTAGTAGTGTAACGCAAATGGATTCACAAAATATATGTTTTCTCTTAGGAGATCCCCATAGTTAAGGGAATGTTCGTAGAGATGATGATCTCCACGAGAATGGAGGAACCGCAAGAAAATACCCTGTTCCTTAGTCCATTATGAGGAATTAGTCCCTCAAGGATCGTTCGGACAGTGGGAGTGACTTTCTAAGCGAGGTGCCCATCCATAGGGGTGAGAGCAAATTATGACCCTCCTATGCAAAGGAATTGATCATAGGAGCATGTCCCATCGACTGTTTGAGATCGAAGGGATGATCTTAAGGATCACCTTGCATAAATAATAGGATAGAATACTATGCCTTATCGTTTCCTAATTATGAAGAATGAAAAGTAGCCTTTACTGGAAAAGTTAGAGTCTGTAAAGGACCAACCAAGTTTAAGACTAGGTTGACTTTTCTGACTGGATATCAGGCTACTGGAAATGAGTGGATTTCCAAGGTCAGTCAGAGTGACACATACGTAGAGATAGAAAGGCATACGACTTGCAAAGATATCGTTAATAGTTGTGATGATGGAAATAAGGCTCCATTCTCGATAAATGTGACGATTGAATTTCTCAATGGAGAAATCAGAGAGGTGATCTGTATGACTCGACCACAGGGTTTCGAGATGTATGATCGAATGCAAAAATAAGTGCAAGATAATTAAGTCCATGTATTATCTTAATTAGTCCTCTAAGTCAGCAGTATTTTATCAATGGATGAAAAACCGCTGCATACCACTCTCAGTAGTAGAGAGTAGATGATCATGTCACTTATTATCGATGACACACTATTGGCCAGGAGAGTCTAAGGACTATTTCACATCCACTATTGGGTGGTTATCCTCTCGATTTGTGACGAAGGATATTGGTAGGGCGAGATGCATTCTCGTTCGTTCAGAAGGACGTCTTATACTTTTGCAAAGGGCGCACACCAAAAAGATACTCTGAACGATTCCATATCATGAATCCAAAGCAATGTGATACTCCCATAGCTCGCTGCAAGACTTTATGAGCCTGAATATGTGCCCTAGAAGACACCATACAAGATTGACCAAATGACCAAAGTGCTCGATGCAGTGTGAGTCTGCTATATACTATGGTATATACTGAGACCCCACAAATCTCATGTAATCGGAAGAGTGGATTTCAGGAAATCTAACTTAAGACACTAGATTGCAACCAAAATGATACTCTATACGAAGGATCACGTGTTATGACCATCGGAGATGATGCTTCGACCAGCCAGCTATGCATGCTGACTAGGGTGGGGGACCTAGATACACGTGGATCCGACTCAGGCTATAGTCCATTCTAGATGACATACACATCGCATGGAACTGCAGCATAAGTGTTGCACAATCGCCTTAGACCGGTCCATCGACCATGGAAGCGAAGCACGATTGCCTGTTCAACCACCGGGAAGAAACATGTTTTGATAAGAAGGTTTCTGATAAGCTTATGGGCTGTCAACCAACCTGTGGTGCTAGCGTACGACTACAGTACTTTTGATAAGGCCAAACATATAGAAAAGGGTACTGTTTCACAAAAGGTAAAATAACTACCTGAAGAGTAGTCTTGGAGTAGATCGACTACGGGCCAAAAGGTAGGAACCTCCCATTCCTAAACCACATAAGAATCGCCTTTGTGGATTGCTTTAGGAAATCGGGACTCGGTAGTAGATCACTTGCAATATGATTGATGAGCATATGATACATTGATAATTGGATATTAATTGGATTTGTTTACTCATGCTACATGTTGTTTCGATACGTGTATGATACGTTTTACATATCCTGTACTAGCATAGAACATGTCGCGCAGACACTAGGTTGTCTCCCTCACACGAGCAACTGCCTTTACGATATCTTGGATAGTCCAGGTGAGTAGGATATGAGACAGAATCCTGATAAGTGCTAGAAGCCTATGATACGATAAGTGACTCCTGTCATATGAGGCGCATGGCCTATGACAAGAGATGGACATCTATCAATAGTGCAAGACCCTGTCAGACGGATTCATTTGTCGCATCGGAATAAGTTCCAAGGTGAGATTGGTTTATGGCCATTCGAACATGGTTACTACCCCGAACCATGTATAGTCTGCGTAGAGAAAGCCAGATGAGAGAACTGATTTTGACTTGCATATGTGCAATATTCAGTACACAGGTTAATAGTCACACGGGCTGTTGGACTTAAATCTGCATAGTGGTCCCTATGGGATAGGACATGTGCTCTGATTAGAGTCCAAACACTATGGCGCACATCTTATGAGATGACGCGTGCTGATGAGTGACATGAAGTGGCGAGTAGAACTAGTCCCTGAGATTCCTCGCCGTGTGAGCCTCGTCGATCATATAAGAATGATTGAAACTGTATACCCTTATTAATTTTATCCATGTCGCGGAGAGACGGTTGGGTGTTGCTACTTTAGCGTGACACCTCACGGCTATGAATGATTCGGCCTTACAGGACATTGCTAGGAAAGCAGCTGACTCCGAATCAAATCGACAATGGATGGAAAGGAAGATTCTCATTGCATCGCTCTTTATCATTTTCATTGGGCCCACCTACAAGATCTTATGGGATCATGGAGGATATGAATATAATAAAGGAGATGTAGAATCATTGATGCACGACCTTCGGGACAAGGTAGGTGCTCATGGTCTACGAGATGAAAACTAACAGAATCTGGGGGATACGATATATATATATATATATATATATATATATGTATTGCATTATTTCTTGAGATTGAGTGCCCCTGCTGCTAGCTCGTCTCATATGAGTTTACAGTATGGAACTCCCGAAATGCAGGTTCTCTCACAGTCACACACCAAGGCCACAAAACACTTTGGCAGATGATAATAGTTGGAGATTGAGGGAGACTAGACCTACTGTATTTGTGCAACCCCACTGTGTGAGTGGGAGATGTTAGCATTTGGTTCGCCCATGTGGGGTGCCCAATGCAATTATCCTGATCTTAAGGGGTTAGGTGAGACAAGCTCAAACCTTATGGGGTTAGTAGCAAGGGCATAAACCCTAGGGTGTAATGTTGCAATTGGGTATAAGTGTGTCTATATAAGGAGACAGCCTACTCATTATTTTATATACTACTGTAGAGATCATGTGCTGATCATAATTCAGTAAACCCTAGACTCTCTGTCTCTAACTAGCCTTTCGTCCTAGTGATTCGAGCCAGAATGTGGGAGCAAGGTGGGCACGTGAAAGCAAGCATCCTACGATCATCCGATGTGCTTAGGAGCTAAGGAAGACAAGGTAAACATATGAATCTTCTGCTATAATTCGTGTTGTAGATCTGTATGTGATAGATCATGTTCGTCCTTCAGTATGCATTAGGAGTAATGGTATACTGGATTGGCCAACCACGAGAAGGCTACCTATAAATTATGTTAATGTCACAAGTGCTTCTCGTAGTGACAATGGTGTTGTAGTCCTTAGAATTTAAGTCACTAGATACTCTAGTTGTGAAATATCATGTTTTGATCTCGTCAAACGCTACACCGTAGCTGGATAGCAATAAAGGTGGCAATCGGACATGATAGGAAGCAAGCTGAGAGATGGTAGTGAAGTAGAGAGGATTTGTCTCTCCCACATAATTGTAGCAAATATCCACGGCCACTGGAGGGGTAGTACTCATAGTTATTAAAATACGGGACGAAAATAAAACGTGATACGGTACGTACATGTACTATACGATTTTATGTTAAAAATACGTTAGTAAATATTCGGCATAAAAGTACGCGATTTGATTAATTCGATTTTTCTATACGTACGTGTATAATTCGTAAACTCGTTATTCATTCGGAATAAGAAAATACGGGTGCATTTGTTTATATATTAGCATACATAATGATTTATTTGTGTCCCACATGGCCATATTATCATATATTTTTTTTCAAATATTTGAAAATATTTTTTAAAGAATGTACTCGTTTGTTTATCATTTATGATAATTAAACTATTGACTCATAACTAATTACTTATGTAAAATAATATAAAACAATTTATGTTGCAAACTTCTGTAAAAAAAACTTACTACGCATTCCCTAATCTTACGAATGATTATTTTAAAAATTAATTAAATAACACATAAGACTCAAGTCACTCAAGATGCATGTACATACATACATACATACATACATACATACATACATACATACATGCATACATACATACATACATACATACATGCATCCATCCATCCATCCATCCATCCATCCATACATACATACATACATACATACATAAATACATACATACATACATACATACATACATACATACATACAGCTTTTTAAACTTAATATTTTTAAATTTTTATCATAATACTTGTAAATCTTTGTAACAATAAATAATTAAAATGGAGAAATAGTAATAAAATATTTAATAGTAACTAGTTATTACAAGTAATAACAGTTTGGAAGATAATTTGTTCACTACAATATTGTATGCAAGAAGTTTTATTCGGAAGTATTGTACGTTAAAACGTTAAATACGAATATTAAACTTTTTTGCTCAAAAATTCGTGTATTTTTCATTAGGTTCAACAATAGTACGAAATATGGAAGTACTTTTCATTTATACGTACGGACGGGTATTAAACGGAAAAAATTGGAGTATTTACTAAGTACTAGTGCTTATGGAATGTCTGGACAGACTCAGATAAATCAATATGAGATATTGATGTTAATAGTATAGATAAGACTATTCCTAAGATCGAGAAATTATGGATTGGATATACGAGTGTGAAAATTATGTCACTTGTCCAATCCGGATATGGAGAAAAAATGATATACACTACACGGTAACATTGGGCACATGGTTTGTCGGATTACTGACTATTTCTATTATTTAGGTGGCATAGATGTGTTGCTAGACACAACTCTATGTTTGTAATTGTTACTACCAACTAAGTAGATAACTACGGGGTCACACACCTTATGGATTAAAATGGATGTGAATATTAATTAGTTGGACTAATTAAATCAAAAGGATAAAAATATAACCACATGCAAAGTTAGTTTGACTAATTTGCAAGGTGGACTAATCCGTGTATGGACAGAACTACTATTGGGGCAAGTTTGTAGTTAATAAAGAGTTATTAACTATAAAACGCCAAGCCTAGCAAATTATTTCTCATGAGTTCTCATTAAGAGAAATAAGAGAGCAAGTAGAGAAGACCCCAAAAAGGAGCCGCCCCCTTTGTCGTTAGCCTACCTACCGTCGACCTCACCATAGGGCCCAACCACTTGGTTGCTCCATTTTGTGTGATCCTTTTGCCTCCCTCTTCGACGTAGCTAGCACAAGACATGAAGGGGATTTCATCTTGCGAAACTAGGTGAAGATACCAGTAGAGACGTGGACATCATTATGCATTGTGATGAGACAACCAAACAAGGTACACAATTGTCTTTCTTTATCACATTATGATAGCTTGCCTTCGATTTGTGAAGGGATTTGATCAGGAATTAATTTTATATATTCGCTGCGTAACATGCATCAAAACCCTACAAGAAACAATTGTTCATTATACAACAGAGACTATGTATATTACTGCATTGGATGGATAAAAGAAAGCAGTTTGGATCAAGAAATTTATTACTGAACTAGGAGTTGTCCCAAGCATTGTGAATCCTATAGCATTATATTGTGACAACAATGGTGCGGTCACACAATCTACGGAACCCAGATCTCACCAGCGGTCCAAGCACATACTTAGGAGATTCAGTCTCATTCGAATGATCATTGATAGAGGAGATGTGAAGATATGTAAAGTACCAATAAATGACAATCTTGCAGAAAAACTCATCAAACCCCTTTCTCAACGTAAGCATGAAAAATACACCAGATCTATAGGCATACAAGATGCACCATATTGGCTCTATTGCAAGTGGGAGACTTTTGAGTATGCCCTAGAGGCAACCTATTTATCGTGATATTTATTTAAAAAGGCTTTTTAATCATTATGTTATCTATATAGAGACATGTTAACATAAATAAAGTTCTTAGAATAAGTGTTATATTCTTAAATATCCATAGTCTAGTATTATTGTTAATTAGGGAGACTATAATGCATCGAGCCTAGTATGCGGGTAGATTGATATGAGATATCAAGTATAACACATTGGTACGCATTAGGAGTAATGGCGTACTAGATCATGAGAACTCTACATGGGTTTTATGTGAGTATCACAAATTCTTCTCATAGTGACAATGGTGTTATGATCAAATGACTTGAAGTCACTATATTCTCTAGATGTGGAGTACATGTTTTGTTATCGTCAAAAATCATGCTATAACATGGTGATTATAAAGTCGGTAATTATACATGTTATGAAACATGTTGACAGTTATGAGTGATGTTGATATACTTTGTCCCTCCTACATAACGAGAGTAAATATCCATGATCACTCGATGAGTGTTGTGAGAACCCGATTTTACATTAAATTAAATTTTGGAAGTTAAGAAAATTGTGGAACAGGGATATACTCTTTTTTTAAGATTCTACTTGTTAGGTATGTGGCCTTGTTTTATTTGTTCCGTGCATGTGTGGAGTATTCTAACTTCCATGTAATCAAGATACATACCTTTGTCATACAGGGTGATATTTACTTTTTATTTAATTACACATGGAGACATTTCTTGTACTTGCTATGTTATTAGGGCATAAAGTGGGGTATCATGTTCTTGAATGCATGAAGTAGGGCTACAAACTCTCAATCCCATACTCTCATCTTGCCAACTAAATATTATTGGGGTTGCTTAGTCTTTATGCACGCTGGATGAAGGAATTAGACAAGTAGTAGTATATCTTGTTAACTAATTTTGGTTGGAATAAGTGAGATATAAAATATAAGTTTAGTTCTTTTTAAAATGGCGTGGTGTCAAACAGTGAGTTTGTTATGGATTTCTTCCGTTTGTTTTGATCTTGTTCGAGAACAACTTGCATCCATATGAATATTTAGAAGGTCGCCGAGTAGCTTTGTGAGGCTTTGACTTCTATATTAGGTAAGGTAAATCTAATCTCTAAATTTGCTCAGTTACAGTCTATACATGTATCTACTGCTAGTGTGATTTTACAGATTATTATCTATATGTTGATTGTCAGGTGATTGACAAATCATGCTATTTGTGTATTAGGTTCTGCATGCTGTTTTGTGATAATTGGTTGTTGTACTAAGTAGATTTAAAATCTCTACGCCAGCGGTAGTTGGTACCTGCTAGGCTGTTTGGCTCACCCCTCTATTTTACCGGTTGAGCTAGAGTGCGACTAGATCGCAGTGTTGTAGCTAAACATTATATTCTTAGTTAAATATATTTTTTCCTATTTTTGGTGAAAATGTAATTTACTATTTTGGCGAGATATTTATGAAAATATCATTTTTATTGAATTGGAGTCACATACCAGTTTTTCAGAAGTTTGATTAAAAATATTGTTTCAGAGGACTGTGCGTTTTGCTGGTGGAGTTTTAGATGTCTGAAAGTGTCAGACTGGTTGATATTATTTGTGTGCTTATCGTAAATTGACATTTTTTTGTATTAAATGTGTGACGGGTCGTCATAAAAGGTATCGAATTCGAACCCAACATGAGGTAGGGATAGTGTATCTGGGACTTGACGGGTGCTTTGGCAGGTGTAGGTAGGCGGGTGTAGTACAGGTGGTACACACTTATGAGCCACCACACTTGTGAGCCACCGCATTGTCGAGCTAGGGGTACACATTCTAGTGTTGCGTGGGTGGATACCTGACATTTTTATTAAAGTGAAGATGAAATTTAAATTTCAGGACGAACTTTCAGTAAGTGCAGTAGATTGTGAGAACCCGATTTTACATAAAATTGATTTCTGTCGGTTAAGAATTTCGTGGAACATGAATGTATTTTTTTTTAAATTTACCTAATAGGTCGGTGGACTTGTTTTAGTTGTTGTGTTCATGTGTGGAGCATTCTAACTTCCATGTAATCAAGATACATATCTATATCATATATGGTGATATTTACTTTTTTATTTAGTTACATACGGAGATATTTTTTGTACTTGCTATGTTTTTAGTGCATAAGGTGGGGGGGGGGGGGGACATCATGTGCTTGCTTGCATAAAGTAGTGGGTGGCTACAAAAGCTCAATCTCATACTTTCATCATGCCAACTAAATGTCAAAAGGATTGCTAAGTCTTTATGCAAGGCATAAGAGGTAATTAGACAAGTAGTAGTATATCTTGTTAACTGCTCTTGGCTGGAATAATGGAGATATAAAATATAAGATTAGTTATTTTTAACTAGAATAGCATGGTATCAAACCATTGAGCTTTTTATAGATTTCTTCTGTTTATTTTGATCTTGTTCTAGAACAACTTGCTTCCTTAAGAATATTTAAGGTCGCCGATTATTTTTTGTGAAACTTTGACTCCTATACCAGGTAGGAGAAATCTAATCTCTAAATTTGCTCAGTTATAGCCTATACATGTATATATTGCTGGTGTGATTTTACAGCTTATTAGCTATCAGTTAATTGTCTGGTGATTGATAAATCATGATGTTTGTGTAATGGTATCGCATGTTGTTGTGTGATAACTGGGTGTTGTTTTAAGTAGATTTCAGATTTCTACGCCAGTGGTTAGGCAATACCTATTGGGCTAGTTGGCTCACCCATCTATTTTACAGGTTGAGATGGAGCGTTACTGTATCGCACTGTTCTAGCTAAAAATTATATTTTTAGTTAAATATGTTATTTTGACTATTTTTTGGTGAAAAATGTAATTTACTAATCTGGCGAGATATTTATAAAAATACTATTTTTTATTAAACTTGAGTCACGTACCATATTTTCAGAAATTCTATTAAAAATATTATTTCAGACTAGTTGATATTATCCGTGTGCTTATCGTAAATCGATATGTGTTTGAATTAAAAGTGTGATTGGTTTTAGGAAAGTGCATGGCTGTGCTAAGATGAATCAATATGAGATATTGGTGTCATTTTTTTGTCTAAATCTTCTTACAGAGTCGAGAAAGTATAGATTGGATAAACAAGGGTGACACTCCATGTCTTGTGTCTAATATGGATATATGGACAAAGGAATTATATGACAAGGTAACAATGGTAATAGAGGTTATTCAGATCACTGACATTCTTTTATTTTGGGTAGCATTAATGTATTGCTAGATACCGCTTAATATTTGTAATTGTTATTACCAACGTAACTAGGTACCTATAGGGTCACTCACAAGAGTGGATCTAACTGGAATTAAATGCTCATAGTTGGACTAAAGAGTAATTCTAGACTTCAGACTTGAATGTAAACCAATCCTAACTGTTACGATTACAGGGCAAGCCGAACTCTCTCCTCCCTATTGGTAACCTTTAGCGTGACTAGGGTTGATTGGTGCTTCTGAGAAATATTCGAATTAGATACAAAAACTAAGGTTTGAGAAGAGATGTCCAAGTCCTCGTGCAGGCTGGCACCGGCGAAAATGAAATCATGTGCAGATATGTCATGTAGATATTGTAGAGGGGCCGATTCCTTTCATCACTAGTGATCGTCACTAGTCACTGCGACTGAGACAAGCCTGTAATCATAAGATTATGCTCATTCAAACGGGTCCTTGGTGGATTTTCGGCAAAAGTTTTGTTATATTTGTTGTGTTTGATTGCCTAAAACCCAGTAAATATATATTATTCGGGATCCCATTTATTACCTATGCTAAAAAAAACACTTGGTTGCTACTTGTATACTATTAAATTTATATGGTCCTACATTGTTGTCTATCCTCACACCGCTAGATATCATGTATGTACGCGTATGAGATTTGTGTGTTGATGTAATGCATCTGATGGACCCATAACATTGGCGAGGCAATTCCAAGTGCAACATATGTGCTTGGATTTTTGCAGCCATTGTGGGAACATCAGTTCAAGGGGGAGATAATGATATTGCTGTGTAGTTCTAATGCATATGGGAGCTGGTTCTGATGGACTCATTGTTTGGCATTGCAATTCCAAGTGCTTGGATTATCTACAGCCAATGTGGAAACATCTATTCTATCATGTGATGTAACTGTTTGACTATCCCTTCTGAGACTTAATTTACAAGTTATGCATTCACTGTATCGTAAGGATAGCGAACTTCAGTCTCTTTGTTGTGTTATACCAAAACCATCAAAATATTTTCCTTCCATGATTCCGTTGGTACCATATGCAATGATTATTTGCTTTGCAGGAGGCATTAGTTGTTAATATTTAAGTACCGCGAAGAGGAAGCCATGTCCAATTTTTTTATGCAGGCTTGCTAGTTTATAGGTGGGGATGGAATCCAAATTTTGTGGGATTTTTATACTACAATATTTGGAGTCCGACTTTCGTACAGTAAATTAATTGTCCTCGCTTGAAATTATTACGTATAATTTGAAATGAGCTTGATGGTAGAATTGAACTTCTTTCTTGGACTTCAAATTCTTCAAATGAAGAAGTGCATTTTTCTACATCAAAGCAAGTACACTAGAGACTTGCTAAGCAAGTACAATATGGCTCAATCCAAAAAGATCAAGACCCCCATGAGTTCCACATTATCCCTAGATAAGGATAAATCTGGTGAGAGTGTGAATGTGAAAGAATATAGAGGTATGATTGGATCATTACTCTATCTTACATCTAGCAGACTAGATATTATGTTTAGTGTATGTATGTGTGCTAGCTTTCATGCTGATCCTAAAGAATCACACTTGACTGCATTTTAGAGAATATTCAGATATCTCAATGGTACCAAAGACTTAGGGCTTTGGTATCCTAAAAAATCTAACTTCTCTTTGAGTGGCTATTTAGATGCTGATTTTTCTGGATACAAAGTTTATATAAAGAGTACATCAGGATGCTTTCAATTTCTTGGATCATCTTTGATCAGCTTGAATTCAAAGAAGCAAAACTCAGTTGCACTATCAACAGCAGAAGCTGAGTACATAGCTGCTGGAGCTTGCTGCTCACAAGTGCTATGGTTGCACAACAAATGAGAGATCTTGAATTTGATTTCAGAGATATAACTATCAAGTGTGATAATAAAAGTGCAATATCAATCACAAAGAATCCAGTTCAGCATTCAAGAACAAAGCATATTGATGTCATACATCACTTCATCAGAGATCACGCTGAGAGAGGTGATATTGTTCTTGAATTTATTTCTACTAACATGCAACTTGCATATATCTTCACTAAACCATTGCCAGATGAAAGATTCTCAACTCTAAGATTGGTGTTAGGAATGCTTAACAAATACGCATTGGTGTAGGGGGAGCATCAGGTAAGTAAGGTAAGATTTTATGTGGTTCAAAGGTTTGAACTGATTTTCAAAGCTTAGAGTTGTCGTGCTTCGGTAAAACAGCTTTTCAAGGCCTTGAAATCCTTTCTAAAGCCTTCAAAAAAAGGTTGTATACATGATTAGTCAATGATTCTGGATCATTCAAAATTGGGTGCTATCTTTGTAGATATTTTCTCAATATTGCCCCTGACTTTTCAAAATTCTCTTTCAGCCAAATATAGTATTATATTATATCTTTCCAACGACATCAAAGGTTTGAATCTTTTCTGATCACTCAAGATCTTCTAAGATCATAAAAATTATATTAGTTATCTTTTTAAACTCAAACTCTTCACTATTTATCTTCTTCTCTCCTTCTCTCTTTGTATCTCTCCTGCCTATCTCTTCTTCTCCCAAACCCTAATGAGCACGAGAAGAGCCTCCGACAGATTAAAGATGGTTGGTGGTTCAAAGTCTGGTGCAGAGAAGAAAAGAAAAACAAATGTGGAAGAGGTTCAAACAATTAGTGGGGATTCTAGTTCAAAGAATCGTACTGCAGAAGACATGGATCCTCCTCCTCCCAAAAAGAAAGAAAAGAAGTATCTGCCCCCAGTTTGTAGCAAGAAGAAGAATCAACTGGAGACTGATCAGGTGAAACAGAAAGAGATTCATATTGGAAGCCCTAAAAAGACAAAGAAGAAGGTCGACATAGCAGGAAAAGGAATAAAGAAGATCTACATTCAGGATTCGGATTCAGAAGCAAGTTCAAGCTCCTACCGAATTTATTCTGTCTCAAAGAAGGGAAAACAAGAGAAAGAACTTCAGGATACTGAGTCAATATCCTGCATGAAAATTGGGAGAAAAGGTCATCAGAAAGTCTCTTCTGCACTAAAGAAAAAGGTGTACATAAAGAAGAAACTGAGACATGAAAGGAAGGCCCTAGAAGGATTAGCCTTTCTATTAAACAGTGTGATAAAGACCATTAGTTCAATTATTGATGATGTTGATGAAGAACAAGCTGATGATGATGATAGAATTAGTCAGGAAGAAGGTGAAGAGCAGCAAGGAGATGAAGAACCATGCCCTTAATTCTTGCCTATTCTTTCTTCTACTTTTCAAGACCTTGCAATCCTCTTCAAAGTCTTAAAAATTCTATCTTTTTAAAACTGCTATTCAATTTTTTCCAAAGATTCTAATCCAACATTCCTATCATTCCTTTTGATGAAAGTCAAAAAGCGGTAGAGATTTAGTTATTTAAGTTTTTATTTTAGGAGTTTAGAGACCTGGTTTTTGGTCATTAGGTTATCTGGACTTATTATCTGTTATTACTGTTACTGCTTAATAAGTTGGATCTTGTGGAAATCATGTGTTATTGTACTCTGAATTCTAATGAGTATTTTTTGCAAAAACTTAGCATCAAACAGATCGTGGTTTTGTCTTTCATCAAGGGGAAGATTGTAAGATCAATTCAGTTTCAGCAGTTTCAAAGACTTGAAATAGCTATTCTATTCCAAGGACTTGAAACAACTTTCAAAGCTTTGAAACTGTCTAAGCTTTAACTGCATGACCTCAGGGGGAGTTTTTGATCTTGATTCAGTTTCTAAACCCCCGTGCTTGATCTATTTTTACTTGATGATGAAAGACAAAGCATTATTACATGTTTAACACTATCTAATCCATCTGTTTGACTTATCTTTGCAGGGAAAATTTATTTCCTAAAATGCAGGATATGTTTCCTAACTTGTATTTTGCAGGAATGGAAACTGAGCAATGATATAATTATGTGATCATTTTGATGTGTTTGAAAGCTTCCCAACTTATGTCTACACAAGATCAAATCAGTATCATTGAAGATACTGATCAACAATCCGTTGGAGAGGCTGTTAAAAAGGTCAAAGTTGTTGCCTACAAAATAGGAAAGTTGGTTGCTGAAAATCTGGAAGATTTGCAAGCTAATTGAGCTGTATAAAAAGATCTAAGTTTTAAGCATTTAGAGAAACAACTCAACGGGCAAAAACAGAGACACTCAAACACATTCAAGGATTTCCAAGCAACAAATTAGCAGATCAAATTCTCAATCCAATTCTCAGAAGAACACTTCACTCATACATCAGTTTTATTTTCTGTGTTCTTCTGTTCTGATCTTCATTTGTATATCTTCTTGTTTATACGTCTAGTTCTCATTCTCAAGGATTTTTCAAGGTGAACAATAGAAAATTATTAGTTAATCAGATAGCTATATCAGGTACTAGATAGGTTAGTGAGAACCACAAGCTGTAACAGAGTAACGTATCTCTCTGTGCTTGAGATATAGGGATTAGCTGTGGATTAATAGGAATTGAGTTGAAAATCCTGTAGGGAGAAGATCCTTGAGGTAGAGACGTAGGTCCAAGTGGACTGAACTCTATATATCTTGTGTCTCTTGCATCCACTTTACAGTTTCATACTTAGTTTACTTGCATCTTTTAAACAGTTTCATTTCAAGGGTTTGAAACTCGTTTCAAGGCCTTGAAATAGACTTCTTCTCTTTATACTTGACTGTTTTCTTTCAAAGGGCTTGAAAATCAGTTCAAGGCCTTGAATCCTATTTATTCTTTACAAACTCTTTTGAAACTACTTCTCTTACAAGTTTTAGCAAAAGTTGACATACTCTACTCACCCCCCCCCCCCCTTCTAGAGTGTTGAATCTGTATTTCTACAAACTATACCCCCTTTCAAAAACTATTACATTTAGGAAATATTTGTAATCCAAGATTAACATTTTATTTTTGCGTAAAGTGTAATGTTTAGGTAAAAGACATGTAGAATCACCGAAGCTATTATATGTTAGCTATTACCCCTACCTACTCACAACCCAGAATCATAAAAAGACACTAACCACCTTCACAATTTCTCAAATTACCAATAGCTCCCCCAATAATTGCACTATAAACAGTTTCTAGAAACAACACATTTACCACCTATCATTAACTTCAAAATTATTCGATCTAAACATGGATTCAATTATACAAGATACATTTTTAATCTAACACCAATTAGAGAGTAATTTAGAGCGTACCTAGGAAAATAATAACAAGAAACGGTCAAGAAACGGTCAAGATTGACTCTCATGTTTAAGTGGCCGGTGGTGACTCTCAACTACGGCAACTGAGGCCTTCCAGGTTCTTTTTAAGCCTTCTACTGAGCTCCTCGGAATCCTAGGAGTTGGATAGAACTAGATGGAGGTTGTGGGTGGCGTTGGTGGAGGTTTGCCAAGAACCCTGTCAGAAAAAATGGTGAAGAACGGAGGCGGTGGAGAACTCTGCTACGCCCGCTGCTACTGCCACTCCTGCTGCTATTGCTGTTGGCTTCTGAGAACAGATAGACAGGGAGACGGAGAGAACTGGGGCATATAGTTATAGTGATGGAGGCGGTGGTTTTTGGCCGAGAGCAACAACAGTGGTGATGATGAAGATGATGGTGATGGAGTATTGGTAATGGCGGCGTCTATGGTGGGAGGGGGAGGAGGGTGAGCTATATATAGCACCAATTACTTGGAGAGTTTGATCTCCAAAAGTTAAGTTGATGATGACAATGGTAAAGGTAAAGTCGGTGAGAAATCTCCGGAAGAAACATAGCTTGGAGGAGATGAAATCATGAGGAATGATGGGGTGTGGTTGGGCACACTAAAAGATAGAGTGATTAGGTGTAGCACATGTATGAGGCCTCGTGATGGTTGCACACGCATTAACGATTCAAATAAAGAAAACACTCGCGTATTTACTTACGAATATTAGTCTAACATTTTCTAAAAAGCTCATAAAAATTTCTTAAATATAAAAACACAATAACTTACCAAACATTTTTTTGCAAATAAATTCTTATTTAGCTTCTCAAATGACTATTTTACCCCTAGAAATTAGACGGGGTATTACACTTGTATTTCATAGAGAAGACTTGTGCATCTCTAAATATACATGACCAGTTCTGAATGGTCATGTAATGTGGCTATATCCACGATCCTTCGATATATTCGCCAAAACTAACTTAATGGCCTTAATGGGAGCCGTGATTAGCTCCATATAGCCACTTAACCACCCATGATAGTTACCAATGGTTTTGTATATATAGAGGAGTCATCCTCTTCATAGAAGTCCATATTCATTGTGATTCAGAAACTCTAGCAAGATGTCTCTCTCTATGACATACATTGTTTATTTCCATTCCTCACCATCACCAATCTTTGTGGTTTCCATTCTTGGACCTTTTTATTGATGTGGCTTTACTCTGCGTTACATGTACACGCATCAATCATCCGTATTAGCAATCCCTATCTTCATACACATACGAGGAGCTAATGTAGAATCAAAGGCTTCAACCACACACTCAAAGAACCAAATTGCAATTATAGAGCACCAGAGGAGTCAGCATGAAAACAAGCTTCATCAAAGATGAAAATAAGGTCGGGTGAAAGGTACAGCCGATGGTTAACAGCAGAGTACGTGACACACTTGGGTCATCTGGAGAGAAAATGAGGGTTTGAAGAAGAATTGTTGAGATGAAAAGAGAAGTTGCACACTATAGATCGTGACTATAAAAGGCGGACCAGGTGCTGAACGGGGCTTAGTGATCATTGTAAGAAGGGTAATGATTAATAATATTTTTGAGAAAGAAGGGTGACGATTCTTACAAAGCATTAATTAATGGTTACAAAGCCACAATCTTTTTTCTTTTGCGACAACACTATCTAATTTACTGGTGCAATGACTAATTTAACCTTAACATTCTTACACAATCCTTACATGCATAGTAGGTCTCCCTCTCTCTGTTTTTCATCTATTAAACCAATTAATTCCAAACTGAACATATTCAAGCTCTCCACCCATTATCAACAACAACAGCTTCCTGCTCTCTGACTTATTGATACAAAAAATCCACTTAGAACTATTTAGATTTGAAGAATGTTTAAGCTCCTTTAAATGAAGAATTGAAACATGACTTCTAAAAATCCGTATTTACTGTAATCACTTCTTCACCAACTCCTCGCAACAGACCAAACTTAATCCAATATTCCTCCAAAAAAATTTAAAATCAACCCCGATTTCATTTTCTTCTTGGGGGACAATTTTTGCCTTGGGTTTGAGATGGTTAGGGGGTATTTCCCCATGGACATGCCCTCCCCATCCCCCTACATGGGATGGTTAATTAAATTAATTTTTGATAAAATTAATTAAATATAATAATATTTTATGGTTATATTATCTATTTTTTGTTATGCTTACTATATTTTAATATTTTATTATTCATAAAAATTATTAATGTATTCTCGATTATTGACAACTATATTTTAATAAAGTTATTGTTATTTTATTTAGTTGAAGAATGTGACAAATTTTATTTGTATACGATTTTATAATTATTAAATAAGTGAAATAACCGGTTAAAAACGTCGAATTTATTGGATCATAAGAATACATAATATAGTAGTCAAATACACTGAAAATAATGGAACTAATTTTGTATTTACTTTTTTTAAGTATTAATAGTATATTTTAAATCATTAAATATATCTTAAAAATCAATTCTGTTGGGTGATGGAAAATAATGGGTTGGACATGAGTAGTAGTTTGGGGGAGGGGGAGGGGTTGGGCGAGGTGGGAGAGGAAGAAAATAACTTGGGTTGAAAATGCTCTGAGGCCACAGTCTTTGATAAAAAAATAAATAAACAAATAACCCTAAAATCAATTGTTGTTTACAATTTGCAGAGAGTTTACAACTCATAGCTGTGGTGACAACATTCTAGGGTTTCAATTGTTTGTATACAGTCAATCGTGTTCTTACAGTTCATAATACTCATTGATTGTGAATTGCTGTTGTGCAATTTAATCAAATTTGTTAGAAATTTTGGATTTGTATTTTTGTATGGCATTGTCTTTCAAATTTACTGATTCTTTCCTGGTGTCTCCTTGATTTCGTAAATCGGAAGTTTGGATTCTCCGTTGTTTCTGTGAATCAGGTAAGCTATGACAACCATATACGTTAATCATCATACTTCTGTTTCCAGGTGTTTTTGAACAAAGTTCCTCATACTGTTGTTTCCATGCCCATGCCAACTCATGCTGCTGTTTCCATGAACAAAGTTCCTCATGCTGATGTTTCCATGCCCATGCCAACTCTTAGAAAGAATCCTCCCTTAAGTTCATGAACCCTAGCAGTTTAAAACTTGAAGATGATGGATATTATATAGTTTTTGATAAGTTGGTCAGAGACACCTAATCATCAAGGAACCAGTAGAGGTTCCCAAGGGAGGAATTGAAGGCATCATGGCTGACCGAGACCAATTTAGTCAGGAAGTTCTCATTGGTGTTTGATGCTGTTGCACACTTAGTACTCTTATTTTTTTTTTTTTTTTTTTTTTAAAACAGCTTCTCACTTCTTGTGAAGTTTGCTTCAGGTTCTTGTTGCATCATTTTGGGGAAAGGGAGAGGTCTTCCCATGGAGGTTGATGATGATGAGTTGCTACTTCCTAAATATTTACACAGTTTCTCAGGACAACATTGTCTGACTATGGCGATAAGCTGAAAGGCGTTGGGGGGTATTCCACAAGGTGAGAAATTGTTTCTTGCAAACTTAGATAAATTTCCTGTCCTTCCCCAAGCTAGGTTTAGTCGAAAGGCAATTACTCGTTATCTCATCCCTAAGACTAGCAAGTGCTCAAGTACATGTACTTGATATTATCCAGTTTCGCTTTCTTATCTAGAATTGCTGACATCTTGTATTCAGGTTCCTAGTCTACGGGTGATATTGCATTGTCGCGGCTGAAGAGGACCACTCAACTAATTCTATTGATGGAGCTGGTATGGGTGTTCAGGAGGAAGAGGTTGCAGCTGTTAGTGTAGTTGGAAGCAAGGAGTGAGTGGATTTCAAAGGTAATGAAAATAAAGCTCACGAGTTTCCTTTACAGTCTTGACTTTGTGAGTTTGATGCTAGTGGCCTTCTGCTCAATAGATGATTCGAGAGGCCATCCAAGAAGGAAGCCAATGGTGGATCCGAGAACTAAACTAGGAGCGAGCATTATTAAATCTTTATTACATTAATTGTTCCAGAGTAGATACCTACAAAGTTCAACAATCACAAACTGGTCTTTTAAAGAATACGAAGGTCACGATCAATTGGCCAAGAAAGTGAAAGGATGAAACGAAAACGAAAATAGAAATAAAATAGGAATTTTCTTTCATACCTGTCAGTCTACAAAACTTATGAGCCATTCCATGAATAATAACCTGTAAGCGGTTCAGTCCGGTTTTATCCGAAAAATTCAAATCTACACCAAACGGATTCGGTTTGGTTTCCCCATATGCAGCAGTTTGGTTCCTCTAAAATCTCTATTATTACTTAGAATTAGTCGTTAACCCGCGCATGGCGCGGGGCTGAGTTATAAGCTTCCGTTACACTTAGAAGCATTTTATAACCAAAATTTCATGAATTGCCACTTTGATATTCAGTTAAAAAGACCTTGAAAATATTCAATTCACAATTATGAAGTTCATAATAAATCCAAGAGGTCCTTTGGCATTAGAAACTTTTTGTATTCATAGAATGAGAGGGTAAACACCTTGCACAACTACAAAAGATGACCCCTCAAACACTAAGTTGTTTTCCTATAAAAACAACATGTTGAACTTGTTTTGCGAAAATGATAGAACCATGAAAGACAGATAAGCGTGTTAAGAAAATTGTCTTTCAACTTTCTAGTAGACCTATTCTTCATTGCTGTTGTGCTCTTTAACGACCCAATTAATTGCATGAGATCAGATGAATTATTGTTTGATGCGTATTTCCCCTTGAAAGATAGTGTGCGCTTTTCATGGGTTGGAGCAGGCTAGTTTGGCATTTCTTGGTTCTTCTATGCAGGGGCAGATTCAAGAATTTATGGCAGTGGGGGCTAAAAAATTAAAACAAGCTTTATAATAAAGGCACGGAAAATGTAAAAGTTCATTCAAATAGGGCTAACCCTAAATAAATTCTGACCAACCAATGTTATCGTACAAAAAAATAATGGATCTCGACAAAAGAAAACAACCCGAAAGAGTATTGACTATGCCAAAATAGAGCCCAAAGCCTCCCAATGATTTTTGATAAAATCATGAAACCCGATGTCCCATTACAGTAAATTAAACATATGTTATCTAGCCCCCAATTTGTAAAACCAATCACAAAACCACATCTACTTCCTCAATCATTAATAAGAAGTTTATATGACATACTTTGTTAGGATTAATACATCTATATAACAATGAATAATGGGGAATAAGCTATCCCCATAATGTGACATTTGGAATAGCTTATCTTCACCATATCTTAGAAATCAAACACGTTATAAAAAAAAAAAAAAA
This sequence comes from Linanthus parryae, assembly GCA_023055425.1. Classification (NCBI taxonomy): domain Eukaryota; kingdom Viridiplantae; phylum Streptophyta; class Magnoliopsida; order Ericales; family Polemoniaceae; genus Linanthus; species Linanthus parryae. Next base: position 29,289,370 of record JALGPY010000009.1, on the reverse strand, counting down.
ACATTTTAAAAATAAATCTTCTTCTTTCGGGTCGTGCTCTCGGGCACTGGTTATGCACTAGTAACATAAAACTTAAAACATTGTTATTTTAAGCTCATGTAACTATTTAGCACCCAGTTCGGAAAACCAAAATTGTTCTCAGTTGGTTAATTACTTAATTCTGAATAGTACTGAATATGAAATTTCAGACCGTCCGCTTCTTGTTCAGTAGTTGACAACACCGTTGTTGTTTGTCTATCTTTGTTCATTGTTGTCTCTCCAACTCCAAGACTCAATGTACTGTGAGATATCGGTATGCATTGTATCAAATATGTGGGTTTCGTTTGTAATCCTATAAGGATTCAAGGGTTAATAGAGAATGGCTTAAGTGAAAGTATTTTAAGTGACTGAGACTAGATTACAAATTCAATGGGTGCTAAAGTGAACATAACACAAAATACATAGGGTATAACTGTAGAAAAGGAAAAGTGAGTGGGGGCTATAGCCCCCACCAGTCCCTTATTAAGTACGCCACTGGTTCTATGCAATTCAATGTATTATGAAGCTATGAAGATGGTGTAGTTTTCCTTTTTGCTGCAACATTTTCCTATGGCTTGTCTCTAGTGGGTAGGGAAGCCGGGGTCGTCTCTGGCATTTTGGTGGGCTGAATCGAGCAATTAATATGAGGCACTCTATTATTTCTAGAAATGCTTTGCAAAAATCTTGTGTGGGAACATGTTGTCCAATATACGTGCAATGTACGTGCTACATTCATGTTGACTCCACGTTTCATTTTTTTATTTATACACTTTTTATTTGTTCTCAATTCATGAAATCTTAGATTTTATTTTAAATCGCCAAACTGCATGGTTCATGAAAAATCATGAAATGAAATATGTTTTATGTTATGAAGTATCTCAGAAATTATCAAAAAACTGTAAAATTATTTAACAATTATCTTATCTTATCTTAATTTATCTTATATAAAAGCACAAAAATCCCGAGGTGAAACCACGTTTTGCCATTTTTCTACAAATGATTGTCATGAATACGACATTTGTAATCCTACGTGTCTGTTTACTGAAAAACAACCAATGAGAAATTGACAAATATTTATATATTGCTTCGTCATTATTGTTTTTAATACTGTTTTTTATATTTGTAACTCATAGCAATCATTATTCATTTTAATGTTGTAATGACACTCTTTATGATGAAATTTAAAATATAATAATGGATGTAGAAAAGTTATAAATTGTTTTATCTAATCAATTTACTTTTTAAATATTATTTTGGATTATGTATTATAGTATCACAATAAACTCAATAAATAAAACACGTGAATTTTGATTTGTTGTTCTTATTACTAAAGACGATAAATATTTAAATATTTTTTAAAAAAATATATTGTAATATATTTTTATAATATTAACATTCATTCATTTTTTAAGAGGAAAACACAACTTCTATTCATTCAAATCCGGTGGACTGGAGAGTCCATTACATCAAACAAGCTGTAGGGCCCAAACTGGGTGGCTACCTAGCCATAAATGTTTTTTTTTTTGGAACAGAAAGTCCAAACTTTGCAAACTCATGAGCACACTTTTGTTGGACGATGGTTGTAAGTAAAGAATATAGAATCAAAACGCGAAGTTAACTTAAGAATTTCACGCATAACATCTCCATTTTCTGACTTGTCCTGCTAAAAGTTCTTCCTGCTGTAAGTGGCATCAATAACAGCTTTCGCGTCTGATTCAACGTGTTGGGGTGGGGCCATGGTTCGTGGGCGAACAGATTTATGAATTGACCCGGTTCATGTTTTGCTACGACCCGAAAAAGGAGACATGATTCGTGGAGCGAAGGCTTGGGCCGGTTGTCCCAAGTCGTACACGAGATGTGCAGACCATTGTTGCTATGTTAGACTTTTTGATGGCTCGTACTTTATCTTGTTGTTATACGTTGATGATATGCTGATTGCAGGATCCAATTTGGATGAGATTAACAACTTGAAGAAGAAATTGTCTACACAGTTTGCCATAAAGGACTTGGGCCTTGCAAGTCATATTCTTGGCATGAGGATAGTCAGAGATAGAGCTGAGGTACTCTATATTTATCCTAAGTAGAGTATGTGAAGCAGGTACTAAGCAGATTCAGCATGGATCAGGCTAAGCTTGTGAACACTCCGTTGGGGGGTCATTTTAGATTGAGTAAAGATGATTCACCAAAGACAGTTGAAGAACGGGAACACATGGGTAAGACTCCATATGCCTCAACTATTGGTTCGCTGATGTATGTTGTGGTTTGTACTGGACCAGATATTTTCCCATGCAGTGGGAGTTGTGAGCTGGTACATGAGTAATCCAGGAAAACAACATTGGAAGGCAGTTAAATGGATCTTTAGATACTCGAGAGGTTCTTCAAATACGTGCTTACGTTTCGGTGGAGATGCTTTGAAACTTAAGGATTTTTTTGATGCTGTTCTTGCTGGTGATCTTGTTAAGAGGAAGAGTACTACAGGGTATGTGTTCACCTTGGGTGGTACAACAGTCTCATGGGGTTCTAACTTACAGAAGGTTGTTGCTCTTTCAACAACGGAAGTTGAGTATATTGATATCACGGAAGCTGCAAGGAGATGGTATGGTTGCATAGGTTCTTAGGACAGTTAAAGAAGATACAGGATAATGGCACACTTCGCGGTGACAGTCAGAGTGATATTTTTCTTGCTAAAAATACAACATTCCATTCTAAGACCAAACATATTGAGACAAAATATCATTTCATCCGCGAGTTAATTGATGATGGTCAGGTACAGCTTGAGAAGATTTTTGGAAGTGAGAACCCAGCAGACATGTCACAAAGGTTGTTACTGTTGAGAAACAGAAGCTGTGCGCAACTTGAGTGAGTCTTCTTTCTTGAAGAAGATGAGTTGAGTTGCAGGGATGGAGCTTGATTATGTTAGGGGATGTGGTACTGGTACATGTTGTTGAATCAATCTCCAAGTGGGAGAATTGTTAGGGTGGAGCCCTGGTTCGTGGGCGACCCGTTTTATGAATCGAACAGTTCATGTTTTGCTACGACCCGAAAAAGGAGACATGATCCGTGGAACGAATAGGCCCAAGCCGTAGCGGCTTATTTTGACCCGTTTTGACCCGTTTGGGCTAAGATTCGGCCCGGTTTTATAGGTCGTCTATTATAGAGTTCTTAGGTTTCTTAGCAAGTATGTTGTGCGTTATCATTTTGTTGTAATTCTCTCTGAGATGTTTCGTTTGCTTTAGTGAAATCTCTACAACTCCGTAGATGTAGGTTGTTTTGCCAAACCATGTAAATCTGTGTGTTTAGTTCTTTCTTTCTGCATCTTTCGTTTTTCACAACACCACGATGATTCTCCTCTTGTCACATTCTAGAGCTAAGAGCATACCATCCCTTATCACAAGTGCCTCGGCTTCGCGCGCTAAGGCTCCTGTTGCGAGCGTGTGACGGAGCCCGCAATGAATGCTCCGTCAGAATTTCACAGCACAGATCCGGAAGTAGCGGCCTGAGGACGCGACAAAGGTTGTGTCAGTATTCACTTTCACTGAATTGGCATCCGGCCATTTCCACCGTGCGTTGGCCTGAGAGACCCGTAGAGTGGTCTGTGAAGCCGCTGAAATGGTCGTGCGCAACAGCTTCTGTCTTGAAGTGACAGCATCCACCTGAGATGCAATTGCTCGACGCAATTCCTCACTTCTTAGTCCTGCACTTTGGAAAATAGTCTCTTTTGTGTTCCGCCAAATACTCCAAATGATAACACAAAAGCGAGCTCTCAACTCAGGAGGAAGGAAAGTTATCATGTCAAGAATACACGGGTGAATAGATCCCAATCTTTTTATCCATAAAGTCCTCCCCCATGAAAGAACGCCAAACAACGAAAGAACAAGAGCATTCCATGAACAGATGAGTGGTGTTTTTCGGTTGACTTTTGCAAAGCGGGCAAATGATTGAAACATCTTTGTTGAGTTTCTGGAGCTTGTTTCGAGTGGCAAGGGAATCTTGTGCCGCCCTCCACACCGTGTAAGTAACTCTTGCTTGAACTCTTGTTTTCCAAAGGAGATTGAGCCATTTCGACGAAGAATCTGAGTAAGTCCCGATATGGTTCACTAGTTGTTCACTAACTGTGAAACTAGCTACATCCATGGCCTGAAAACAAGAACGATGCACAACGTGGCCCCAGCGACACGACAACCACCTCGATACACTACAAACAAGTCTACCCACATTCTATACATTTATATAGACCTAATGGTCCTGACTTGTGCCCAAAGTAATGTCAAACGTATTGATTAGGAAACAACTCGTTAGCCGTCTTGGACCAAGTCAACACAGCAACTAGCTAGCTAGGTATGTTTGAATTACCCCAACATTGATGATGATGAGTTGCTACTTCCTAAATATTTATAATTTTACAAAGTTGTCTAACTATGGCGATAAGCTTAAAGGCTTAGTTGGTGCAAGCCATTGGGATGCCTTTACCTCAATCGACTGCTCCAAGTCCTAGAAAGAAGATTTGAATTTCCCAGGACGAGGATATTGATGTGGGTGATGTAGTCTTAATGATCTTGGATAGATTGTTTAAGAGGCCCAGTTTGCGACGGAAGTTCAGATAGGCGAGCGGCTGAAATTTATTTTTCTTTCACACACCAGTGCTGCTGAAGCTCCCTCTAGTGGTCAAATACAGATTGATGCAACTCAGAGGGAAGTGATGCTAGGCTAGGCGGGAAATTTTCTCTCGCAAACATAGATAAATTTCCTGTCCTTCCTCGAGCTTGGTGGAGTAGAAGGGCAATTAGTCGTTATCTCATCCCTAAGACTACCAAGTGCTCAAGTACATGTACTTGATATTTAGGACTCGCAGCTGCACGAGAAATGTTCACGTAGAGAAGTGCAGCTACATGTCACTGGGCTCAAGTACATGTACTTGATATTTAGGACTCGCAGCTGCACGAGAAATGTTCACGTAGAGAAGTGCAGCTACATGTCACTGGGGCCATATGAGATAATGCCTAACATTTTTGTAACCAACCCCCCCCCCCCCCCCCCCCCCCACAACCATGCACGCATCCCCCTTTCCCAAGGCCTTGAAGCTAATTCAGAACCCATACAAGATGGAGCTGGTATGGGTTTTCAGGAGGAAGAGGTTGCAGCTGTTAGTGAGTTAGTTTCAACGGTAATAAAAGAAAGCTCATGAGTTTTTTAGAGTCTTGAATCAATGAGTTTGATGCTAGTGGGCTTCTGGTGATCAATTGATGATTTGAGACACCATCCAAGAAGGAAACCAGTGATAGATTCGAAAATTAAAAACCATACATTTTCTTCTACTAGGAGCGAACATTCTTAAATCTTTATTACACTAATTATTCTAGAATAGATACCTACAAAGTTCAACAATCGCAAACTGGTCTTTCAAAGGATATGAAGGTCTCGACAATTAGTCAAGAAAGTGAAAAGAATGAAACGGAAAACGAAAATAGAGCCTTTCCATGAATAATAACCTGTAAGCGGTTCAGTCCGGTTTTATCTGAAAAAATTCAAAAATTCAAATCTACAACGAAGTCGAACTGTATATTCGCAGCTTGGATTCATTGTAGTTTCCCCCATATGCAGCAGTTTGGTTCCTCTAAAATCTCTATTATTCCTTAGAATAAGATACTTCGCCTAAACAAACTAGAAGCTTTGGGCAAACTAAAGCTCAACCAGACATAGTTAAACCGACTAGACAAAGTAAATATAACCTGTTTGAAACCCTTTCTTACAGATTCATAAACTAAACATGAGTTATATGCAAAACTATTCAGCTGTCTTACACAAAATGAAATTTAGGTGTATCTCATATCTCAAAAACTTAACCAGTTTCATCACAAAACTAGCACACAATAAAGCTACTTATTGCACTATGGAAATACCAAAATATAAGCTCAACCTCGTCGACTTCCAGACAAGTAGAGAGACAATTTATCCCTCATAATCGCAGCGGTCTCGTCAATGAGTCCACAAACCTCTTCATCGTACTCCGGATCATGGTTCTCCGACAAAGTCATCAGTTCGTCCAGATTCTCGTCGTTCATGTCAATAACAATATTATGAAGAATGCAGCACACCAGAATCACTCTAGGCAATTTATTCTTGTCGGGTCTCCACATTAGTCCTTTTATTATCTTCCACTTCTCCTTCAACATCGCCAATGCCCTCTGTGCCACTAATTGGGTTTCAAATAGCTGCTTATTGAACTGAGCCTGTGACTGAGAATTCTTCCCTTGGTAAGGTGTCATAAGCCAGGGAAGTAATGGAAAAGCTGAATCTCCGACTATATATTCCCTAACCTGAGTAGAATTCGAGAGCTTCCGAACTTCTCCATTTAGCCTCTCTCCTTCCTTACACAAAGTGAAGAAATTTGAACTCTGCAGCACTGTGGAATCTGTCAGTTGACCAGGCCATCCAGTGACTACATCGCGGAACTTCAAATCAGGGTCCACAATTGCTTGTAGAATCATACTCTGATTATTTTTACGATCTACCCACATTTTTGCTGTCGGATTAGTGGATGGGACCCGCATTTTGATGTGGGTGGTGTCAATTGCGCCGCAGCAGTTTGGTACCCCAGTGAGTTTCTCGAACTCGGACTTTATTTCAGTCATTTCCTCTTCCGTGGAGGGCCATTGAAGGCGGTGAAGTCCATTTTCCTCCATAGCCTCAACGAACTGCCAGGTGACTTGTGAAACGGTCGAGTGTGCTGTTCCAAATAACTCGGCAACTTCTACAAGTGTTTCTCCTGAGCTTAACCTTCTAAGAGCTATAGCAACTTTATCGTAGAAAATTAGTGGCTCACCATTGCTGAACGCAAAATTTGTTGGCTTCGCAGTCATGTGCTCCTTCACGTGCGAACAAATATAATCGAAGGTGTTTCTTGATATCCTGAAAAAAGATGAGAAATCATCCATGCCCTTTGATCGTGAGATAAGACCTGTAGACATGAAAAAAGTTAAAGAATAAACACTAATGGTCTTAATATATTAGCACTGAATAATAGGCGTCGTGAACTCTCAAGCTTATATGTTTTTGACATTAGTTGGATTCTCGGTCCACAGAAGCTTTAAACCCACAAAATATTCTAAGTATTCTTATAACAACAAAAAGAAAATACGATACCCATGTAAGCCGTAACTTAATATTTCACGGTCTGTATACTTTAAGCCTTAGGTAAGGGATAATTGGATTTTTACCCCAATTTATTAGACACTTGTAAGGAAAATGATGATAAATATCAGACAACAGAAGCACCAAACATGATCTAACGTCTCGTTTAACTGTGCAGAAAGAACCAAAGTGAAAAGGAAACAGGAGGCAATAGGTTATGTAACGGACAGTTTTGTACGTTTTCTACTTTATGTGCTTGTTCACAGTCGTCACTGATAAACTAGATGTCTAAAAAAATAGAAAATAAGCACCTACAGACTTAACAGTTGAGCACTATCCTTGTTAGGCCTTTGCATACTTGCACCCTATTATTTCTCTCATAGGAACATACTTCTAAGACTACACTTCTTGAAAAAAAAGAATCCCTTAAGATTATGTCACTTCCATGATATCTGTTTCATGTTATACGTGTAGCCCTCCAAGGGACGTTAACCTAAAGGCTCTAAGATGTGAAATCAACGAATTTTACTGAGAACAACTATGCAGTCAAGCAGGATGAGCTTGTTAGACTTTTAGATATGAAATAGATTCATATGGAGATTCTAGGACAATGTACTCTGAAGAGTAAAAAAAAAAAAAATCATTTCACAACTTCATAATTGATTCCCTTTTAACTAGACCCTGATATTTATATGAGAATTCAGTTTACCAGAAGATATCCTTTCTCCAAAAACAAAAGAAAGAAAAAAAGAAATTAGAAAAAGAAAAAATAAAGGAAAAAAAACAAAGGGTTCCTCAAATTTGTTTTATGTTACCCATCACATAAATAAGAAATGGTTTACTCCCTAAGTTACTTGCATGATTTATCATCCAACCTACTTGATTTTATAGGAACTCCAATAGATACCCATGTCTTTATTCCGAACTTTCCTACGAGCATTAACAGCTCCAAGACAATCATCGATTGGAGTGGTTATAGACGATTGCATGAGGATGGCTGGGATCAGTAAAGTAGTCAAATTTGAACTTTACATCACTCGTAAGGATTTGCATTGAAAGCATCTGTGTAGTCTCTATTACTCTCTCCATTTAAGGTCCTCTCTATGTAGTATGCTCTAGACAGCTTTTTTTTTTTTTTTTTTTTTTTTTTTTTTTTTGAGTCATCACAATACCCTCTCAACCTGAGTGGTATGCCAAAGATACAATTCCCAAATCATGCCTAGAGAACCCAAAGCTCAAACATTGATAACATGGCATTCAAATTTCCCTTAAAGACTTGATGCTTGATCGAAGTGGGTAGCTCCGTACACCCATAGATCATGGAACAAATAGGGTGGGTAGGCCACTACACGTATAGACGCGAACCCATCTCGTTACCGTACGTGCGACTCTCACCGCATACGGCTCGCACAAAGACTCCTAAATCCATCCCAAGCATTTTCTTCCATTCCACCTCTCCTCTCCAATCCTCAATAAAACTTGCGTTCCCCAGGCGCCATGAAATGGGGGTCTTTCCTTCACCTATCGTATGTATGTTCGACGAATGAAACAAAGGTGAGGCCTATTTCATAAATAAACAACCGCATTTGAGGGGATTTCTGGTATTCACCCATCTCGTTCTTTTTTCGGTGCCATAAATGCCCTTTTCGTTCAATATATACCCTGGGATTGCAACTCCTGGTGCTAAAGCGGACTCTTGCTGATGCCCCTATCCTATTCTATCTAAACCCGTGGGTATGTTTTTTCCCCGGGCTTTCTCTTATGGAAGTTTGACCCCTTGTTCTAGTACTTTCCTTGAGTTAGGCTAACTATTTGTTGGAAAGGAGGGCCCATCCAAGTATTCTAGTAGGGCAATATCTTATATTAAGTGATTTTCCTGTTCCTATTTCTGGTATTGGTTATCGAGCAGCAGACACTGCGCGGGGAAGTAAGAGCAATGATCTGTCTCTCTCTAGAAATAACAAAGCCCCAGGTCTACGACCACCCTTGCGCCCAAGCCCCCCCCCCTCTCACTAACGTTCGAGTAGCTTTCATCATATTTCCCTGAACATCGGAAGGGTAGAGGACACCTTCTTTTCTTGTTCGAACAAGGAAGGGAAAAGACAATAAGTAAAGAGAAGATGGGAGTATAACAACTAAGAAAGAGGAGAAGATAGCTCGATCTGGCTATACGTTGGTGTGGATAGCAAGAACCGACGATAGGGAATTCTCGGTGTTGGTTGAATTAAATCATTATCAACGATGTTAGCTGATTGGACTAGTTCCGTTTATAACAATGATTGCGAAGCAAGGAAATGACTTGCACAGGCGAGTAGTCGTCTATTCTAGTTAAGTGCGCAGCCCTCGTGAGTTGAGGCGCAGTCATAAGGTGCTACCCTTGAAAGAGGGCTTCTGCTGCTTCCTATTCCTCGAAAGTTCTATTTAGGCGATTTGACAAGCTTGTTGTTGAAGAAACGCCCTGTTTAACTGATCCCTAAGCATATTTTTTCTCTAGTATAGGACGTAGGAACCTCTTTCCATTACGGACTTTCTCTTCCTAGTAAGGAGGTGTAAGTCCGTCGCATAAAGGGTGATGAGCTGAGAAGATCCAATACCAATATCGATGGCCTGGGTAGGCCTACGGAATAAAATACAAAACCCATAGAAAGAAACGAAGTGCATGCTAATTCCATCCTCGGATGTCCAACAAATAAGATGGTAAACAGTAGTAGGCATGTGGAATAAAATACAACCATAGAAAAAAACAACGAAGTGCATGCTGTTTCCATCCTTGGATGTCAAACAAATAAGAAGATATACATGAGACCCTACTGAATGGAGCAAGCCAATGAATTGGCACGGCACCAGTAAGGCAAACATTTTAAATTGTGACTAAAAATGGGTCGCAAAGCTGAAAACAATATGCATATGTTTTCTTGTATACTTTGACTACCGGATGTCAACATGTTCTTCTTAGGAAACATGACTTCTCATAAACAATAGCGCCACAGATGATCTCAACACTAAAACCGTTTTAATCTTGACGATATAGAGAAACGGAACAAAAGAGTAGACCCATTTCGTGTTTTTCTAACATAGTAAACAACCTGGAAGGACAGAGTATAATTACTTAACAGATATTTGGCTCCCAAATACCTTTTTCTTCTTTAAGACGTTTTGAACAGGAAAATACAACGGAGTTCATTTTCCTTTATGTTTCATTTTCTTCTTGAAAATGAAACATCTTGCTAGCCAGAAATTGTCAAACTAACATATAGGGAGAAAATTGACTAAACCAATTTCCTTCTGCACTTCTTGTCCCGAACAATACTTGTGAAATCTGAACATTGATCGTAAGTAACTCTAACAAGAAAGTTGGAGGGACTAAGAAGAGGTTATGCATACATTAGACAATGTAAACAACAAACGACCTTTGATGAAATGAAGCATGTAAGATATGCTGGCTAGAATAAGCTATTGATTTTATCCTGGAATTCACATGTTCAATAGGTTAGCTTCAAAGAGAATTTTATCATGATCTAGGGTAAAGCTGAATTAGATATGGAACTAAACCAATTGGTCTAGGGAAACCCATTCCTAGGTTCTCTGCAATAACTCAAATCGAATCATTATGGTAACATCCGTAACACTCAATTACTATCGAAAAGCAAAAAAATCCGATTGCCACTAACATTACATCCTTAGAACAATTTAAAGTAGATCTTTTCCCTGAACTACTAATTCATCGATCAGAACCGGGAAACCGATGGGAACATTTCAGATGTAGTAATCGAGCTCTGTAAATACCCAAATCCATCGCGATACATTAACAATCAACTTCACAATAGAAGGAAATCATCAATTTCAACTACAAAAAATCCAAGTTCCATGAAATAGAGATCAAAGTCTAGATATACAAATCTAACCCCAAAAAGAACAAACATAATCAATTCCTGTCGAAGATTATATTAATTCACAAACAACATCATAAGCAGAAATCTCCGAAGAACTTACCTGGACTTCTCTTCGATAGAAAATCCCACCACTCCTGAGATGTTTTCATCCTCTTCCTAGACCCTCTCATAGGAGCCATAGCGATCAGAACTAAACCCGAACAGGCTAAGGACATATAAACCCACAAAGAAATCAGGGGACTTGGTTATAAATCAAAGAAAAGTTACACATTTGGAAAAACACGAGAGACATGTGAAAAGAACTCTCGAATAGAAACAAAAACATGAAAAGGTGTGTGCGAGCGGTTTTAAATGCAAGTGTTGTCAAATAATATGTTAGCCTATTTAATGCGTGTTTTGGTGCATGCAAAATATTCAAACGCAGAAGTCTTTTGGAGGGTGAGAGTTAATAATAAATATTTTATGTAATGGTTTTAGTGTGTACATTTAGATACTAGGAGGGCTTCTGTTAAAAATATAGTATTTAAGTGTCATCTTTGACAAGTGGCATTACTCTATTGCGTACTTTTTTTTGTCTGGTACAGCTGGTTGTATGGCGTGTACTGATCGAACTATATTTTTTATTTTCCAGAATTATTTCACCTTTGAGCTTTAATGAGAAATTTATCGGATTTTCTCTTAGATCTTCTTTGATTTTATGTTTATGATGAATGTTGATATGGTATTAGAGTGTATCTATTCTAGCGATCGTTAATTCGGTCTTATCGATTCTGAATAGGTCGATTGGTCTTTTATAATTTTCTGATCTCATTTCTAGGGTTCCTCCTCTAGCGACATGTAACACCCCTAATTGACCAAACCGGAAACTCGGGGGTGTCACTCCGTACCCGAGATTAACCCTGGATACAAGGAGGTTTAAAATAGAGAATCCAAACATAACTTCATTAATCTCCAATCCTTCAGCCTCAAACACAATCATACAATCCAACTACAGTGTAATGATATTAAAAGAACCTCTAAGAAACTAAGTGTGATATCACTACTCGTCAAAGTGATGATTCGCGTCCCCGCAAAGCTATGCTCCCGTCATGTAATCCTATGGTGCAGAAAACAAAAGAGAAACACCACAGTTTCCAAAGTCAGCGGAAATACTGAGTAAGTAACCCAAGCATGTAAACAGATCATGAATTAATTTGAAAACCAGTTTGTAGTAGTTTTGCTAAAACAAAGTGAAAGTAAAAGCTTTGACCCTTTTATAAAAGAAGTAAGATGAGAGATTCCAAGTTCATTTATATTTTCCAAATCACATCCATTATCCAAATAATGGGATTCCAAAACTCATGATATTCCATTTCCATTAACAACATCCAATCCAAAACCAATTTGTTAATTTGTTAATACGGGGAACAACCAACCACTTCGCAAGCATCCAAGACCTTAAGTGTCGACACCTCCTTACAGACTTCTTGCGGCCAGAAGAGGGAGTACAAGGAGTTATCCGGGGACTTGCAAACGGATTAAATAAAATAAATTGGATGAGAGACCGAAGTCAATACGCCCAGTGCCAATAGTAACCATACAACAACAATCCCCGCACAACTCTTACACTTTACGTTACCATCGATTATGAGATTGCAGTGATATTCTCAGAGAAACATTTCAACAATTTGAAACAAGTATTCAAGTAGCACATATTTCACGTAAAAATCATTTTGAGACAAATAGAAATAAAAAACATTCGACACGAAAAGGCGGAAGGGCGCTAGGCCTGGCATGTTTACTTACCTTGAGTCTCAAGCAAAAGCAGTTCACTTCCTAGTAATACTCGACGTATCCTTCGTCAATGAGACTGTCGCCTACAAATTTAGTAATATCCTAATCAACACATTGCACACGAAGTCCTATAGGTAAATGAAATAAATCCCTTACTAACTCTCCCCAACCTTTGCTAAGGTGAACAACTTCTTTTATAATAAAATAAACTTTGTAAAGCTAACGTTTATTATATGTAAGAACATACCAACTATAATTATATAACTTATAAAGAAATTAACAAATATATGATTAACCAAGAATGTTATATTTCCCAAACTTGGTAACGTGACGTACTACTATTATTTAAGACGTGATTTATATAAGCTTTTGTTTATAAAAAGGTAATATAATTATATAACCCAAAGTAGTAAAGTTTTATTGTTCTTTCAACATAATTTAATTAACATAACAAATAAATATTATTTTTCAATAACTAGCTTTATACAAGAAAAATAAACTCCTGAACCTTCAAAAGTAATTACTAAGGCTTTCATTCCCCTAATTCTTCTCTTTTAAAATTTCAGTATTGATGATTTAAAAAATAAATGACTCTTGTGAGATTCGAACCCAAATGAACCCAAATTCAACTCCAATACAAGTGTGCACTTTAACCACTAGGCCAACTGTACCTTTGATCTCTCTTCCTTCCAACTAATAACATTGAACAAAACAAAACAATATATATTAGGGAAAGAACCCAATCGGGTTGTGTACCCGATATAGAGAGAGAGGGAACGGGAACGACCTGTGAGGCCGACGGTGGCGAGGACGTCGGCGGTGGCGGCGTCAGTTCGGCGCGGCGGAGGTTGGGCCCGGCGCACGGCAGTGACGCCGTGGCGGCTCCGGCTCCGGTCGGGGCTCGCGAAACCGAACAGAGGGAGAAAGAGAGAGATCGAAAGAGAGATTGAGAGATGAGGATTGAGATTGTGGGTTAACAAAAATCTGAGAATTGATGGGTTTATATAGGTAGAGAGGTGAAAAATTCAATCGGAAAGAGGAGACCCACTTTGAATTTTCCGATTGCGAATTGGACTATGTTTTGGGCAAAACTACTTCTCTTGATGAACAAGATTGGGTCTCTACTTAAATAGAAGTGTATTGGGACGAAAATCAACGAGTTTGATGAAGATTTGGAGTGGTAATGGAGGTGTTCGGGTTGGAGATGGAGTCTCCCTTCCATGGAAGTGTTTTAGTAAGAAGATGACTTCTTTTAGGGTTAAAGATACTCTCACCCCCACTGTTTTGGATAAAAGTCACTAGCACCCCCCTGAGTTAAATAAAAGACTCTTTATAAAGTTAGGAAAATACATAATAACCCCCAAGTAGTTACTAGTATTAAAAATTAACTTCCCACCAATAAAATTAACTCCCAACACTTATACTAATGTCATATTGACACCAAATAATATCATAAAATATAATAGTAGCATATTAACACCCAATACTTATAATAATATTATATTAACACTCAATAATTTCATAAAGTACCCGTATCTACAAAACGGGGTATTTCATCCTTCCCCCCCTTAAAGAGAGCTTCGTCCTCAAAGCTTAAACCAACTTATAAACCACCACTAAGGTATGAGTCTCCACTGTAGGGTATAATCAATAAATGCAAACCTGAGGTTATGCATGATGAGCAATATACTATAAGGATGTACTAAAATAACTTGCTTCAAAACCGATTCTTCAAAACCAAAGGATTACATCCTTCCCCCCTTAAAGAAGGGACATCCTCGGAACTAAAAATACCTCATCTAAAAGGTGAAGATACTTTTCCCTCGTACCATTCCCGGCTTCACATGTTGCCTCCCTTGTGAGGTAATCTCTCCATAAGACCTTTACAATCCTAACACTCTTGGTACACGTGCCCCTTGTCATGATATCTAGAGTCTTAACATGCTCAAAACTTCTGGTTCGGAATCCAATACATGAAATGGTATAGAACACACTTACTAAGTTGCTACACATGGGACAAGGTATGCCCCGAAATTTTCACCTTTCTTTTCAAGACATAGTAGTACGTGCTCATCTGATCAGGTGGTAAGGCTATGGGGTAGGGATCACAACTATCGCCAATTGATCATTTACTATCTTATCATGCAGAAATACAAAGATGCAATAATATCACATATATCATACAATTAAACTTAACAAGTTTGATCATCATTGGTCATTTATAACCAATCTTCCTAGGACAATGTTGTTCTTGGTCTTACATTCCCATAGTAGGTCTCACAAAAATATTAGTGTTCTCCATATAGGAGTCACCTCTTAGTTCAAAATAGCAACCACAATGACCCAAGTTAAGATTATAACACGATTTTATTCGTTCAAGCATTCCAAGCATAAGAAAACAATGTCAAAATAAAAGAAGTTCACACTCTTACAACCACTCAATAAGAGGTAGAACCTCTAGCAGACCATTAAAAGAATATAACTCTCAGATTAGCTCAATCGTGAAAAACATCACATGACCAAACAATGATTTTGGTGACAAGACTCTAATCATACATACCCTTTGACAAAGTGCATCAATTACATCAATATTTTGATTATAACATGGCTAGTGAGATCACGCCCACAACTCAATCATTGCCAAAGAAAATACCCTTATTGCTTCAGTCATCAACCCAAATAACTATTGCTATTGTCTCATAAGTGGCTCTTCACAGAGAGTAAGTTCATAAAATCTCCCAACTTTGAAAGTAAGTACTCATAGTGATCCTAAGCATAAACCAAATCAAATATTCTAGATAACGATTCCCTCAAAAACGATAACGCGTCAAAATGAATCATATAACTCTAAAGACGATTCTTAAATAAGAAAAAAACTCGTTCCCCTAACGATAGCTGAAACTCCAAATCTCCAAAATAAACTTTTCGAGGTCAGGACTGTCATTCGAATGGTACAAAATGTCTCATCTAACAAGACAGAAAGTCGGAGTAATAGTGTAAATGACTGTAAAGTGGCATGGTTCCATTTTTTCTTTGCTTTCCTATGACATCAGTGATAAAACATTTCCTCGAAATTTAGGAAATAAAATAATTAAACCATGTGTAACCAAAAGAGTACGATACCGAGGCACATGCTTTACGCAACTTATTCATATTCAAATAGGTTCAACAATAACGAGACTCGCAAGCTAGTATTCGAATTCACCTTTGGTGATAAATCCTAAAAAACATATTTCTATTAACAAAGCTCCAAGTACATCGCCCGAGAAGATTACAACAACTGAGCGGACCAATTTATCCTGGTACACCAACGATTTATGTAACTCCAAGGAATTCAGTATAAGCATAAAACTCGAAAAATCTTTTAGAGGTTAATAACCATTCCGTTATCCCGAATAGTAGTTTAGTGACAATGCTCCAATCATATACGCCAAACAACGTTATAAGCTAACTATTCCAATGTGAGACCATACTAAAATAAGTTAAACTTCACAAAAAATTTATCTCATTGCTAGCACCAAGGTAGTAGAAAGCTTCCAAAATTTAAATCAATAACTCCAATGATAACCGTTACAACATCATAAACTGTTTATCACGAGGAACAAGGTCCGCAAATCGGCAAAGGTTGAATATCAGAACTCTCAGTCATATTGAAAATAAAAAAATGGATGAAATATATTACGCTTATACAAGAATGATGACACCCAAGGGCAGCCCATGAACAAAGAAACTTATCTTTTCTCAAATAATAGCTAAGTAACAAGTCTCCAAACATAAATAACCAATGTAAACGATAAAATTCTAGTGACCCAGAGTACTGCACTCGGTAACTCCAATGGTCTAAAAGATAACAAACAATTCTTAGCCTTTCACCCTCAACTTCAATTTACATGAGTGATTCCCCATTTTTTTTTCTTACTCTATTTGGTCATCTAATGAAGTGCAAGGGGAGAAACAAGATAAATACAACCTTTACGAGATAAGAAGAGACACAAGCACTATTGGAGCAATGTGATCGATCAAGACTAGGTAAAAATACTCCAATTAAAAGGGAAACTCCGATATTCTTAGATAGACATTCCAATTAGAATTCCAAGATTACATTTCCCTAACCACTTTAGAGTAGGCTCTAAAATAAATTTGAATATTTGGAGAAATCCAAAGACAGGGTTCTCAAAACGCTTTCAAGGCGAGGGTGGGCGGGAAACCACTATCGTCCATGCTAATTCTATAGTCTCTCACTTCTCCTAGGTCTTCCAGAGGTTCCTCCCAAGTCTTGTGAGCTAAAAACAATATACACTTTATGAAGTGCGGTTTTATCATCCATTGGTCTTGATGTAAATATTTTTACTTGGGAAGGTACCAGCATCCCTCATCAGCTAAATCATTATACTATCTCTTAATTGGAAATCCAGGAATTCTCATCAAATAACGACTCCACAATGCAATAAATCTGAACCAAGACGTTGTTGTATACCCATCTTCCAAAGAAAAGTGAAAACCCGATGCTCACACCTATTCAAGACTTCTTCGATAAATTACCAATTTTACATACGCTCCAAGAAAGGTGTTCTTGTTGGGTGGCTTATTCTACCATAAGGGTATTCAAAGGTTGACTCCCAAACAGTTATATACTTAGCGGTTGGCAGCTAAGGATTTGCCCAAGGAAACTTCTCAACATTTATAAGGGATTGCACAATATTGGAGATCAAAATCTTAAGCAACGTATTAAGATCCCAAAACTTTTTAAACAATGAACGTCTGAAGCCCAAATCTGAGTCATCATAAATGGTAAAACGCTCAAAATTATACCCCGGAAAACAAGACTCTGATGAGATGGTTGTGGCAAACTATCATCAATGAAGGAAAATTAAACTCCTTAGGTATATCAGCGATCTATAAAAATCCAAGTATTATATCAACCTTATAGTATTTCCTAAAACATTAAAACTCTCAAATTATCTCCTTAACAAATTATTATGCTTAAATCTCCAAAGTAGCCAACTCGACGACAACATGATTCCATATAAACACTCAAAAGTCTAAACTTCGGCAAACTAGCTAAGAAGTATCTAAAACCACAAACTTAGAATCAAGACCCAAATATCTCTCAAACACATTATCACTTTCGCCTTGACATAAAATATGACACATTGATCTTCCTTGCTCTAAAGTTCTTGTAAAACTCGCAACCAACAAAACACGCGGGTACTTCATAATTCCTTGAAATGAGATCATTTATACTCTTTGCCCGCTCATATAAACTTTGATTGAATGGTATTTGCCTAACTACTTTGTACTACTCTTATTTTGGTTCCTTATTAGTCGAGTTCGAATGGGTTAGAAGTTCTATCCTTCTTTGTGCAAAGAGTATTTCTAATATTGTATAGGTTCTATACTATGACCTATTGTATCATTCATAAAGTGTCATGGAGTAAAATTAAAATGAAATAAATGGCACATAATGATCCACTAAGTAAGTAATATAACACATTCATCATCATACAATTGACTCCACATACAATTTTCACATAGACTGAACACATTTTTATTTTTCATGCTTCTTTGAAAATTAGAAAAGTGATCACACGAGTAAGAAAATTATGAATTTGGGTGTGCAACAACCTCTCTGAGTCTAATTTCATAATCAAGAAGAATTAACTCAAAACATATTATAGAACTCAAGTTATGCAGAGAATAGAACAACTACTGTCATAGACCACCAAAACATAAACTTCAACTTTACCAGGTCATAAACGGACTTTAACTTCCTCAAACTAGGCTAGGATTTCACCTAGATATAGCCCTATGTGTCTAAGTACCACCATAAAATTTTTGAGATCCATCAAAGATCTGAAAGATAAGTAAATTCAAAAATACTACAGATGGTCACTATGCGATTCTTCTACTTGAACAACGAACTTTGGAAATTCGTATCCAAGTCTCCAGAACTTATTTGGGATTGTAATTTTTATGGCATGCTCCTGTACATGTCTACTACCTAGAAATTTTTTTGATAAAAATAATTTAACATTTAAACATGTCTGCTACATCAAATACCCACTGCTGCACAGATTCAATTACCACCAAAATCAAATTTCCCACGCTCTAACTTTATGAATGCTTCCGAAACGCAACACAACATCAACTTTAGACTATACTCCAACCCTATAATATAAGGACTTATTACATTCCCAAACGGATCCTCAAAACATAAGTATTATCCTTTATCATGAAAGCAATATTCAATCTACGCAAATCACCAATGATTATCTCTAGCCCAAAAGTGCCTTATGCAAAAACATTCTAAGAAACCTTAAATTATTGTTTGGCTTCATGGTTTTATTCCAAAGTAGAACTCCAAAAGCATTAGAAGTCTAAGAAATCAAAGAAGCCCAATGTGTCTAGTTCTCATAGTTATTCACACTTGATTCCGACTCCATGTCTTCACTAGGGTATTTCCCAAACTCATCATCCTCCTCACTAGGGCCTTCCACAATATCCTCATCTTCACTAGAATCTATTACGATCATTTTCCATTGACCATGAGCCTTCATCAACAACTTGCACATTAAGGTTGCATCCACCATCCATTCACCTTGGTAAAAGTAGTCTTCATAGTTCAATCTATTGAATCTAGTCATCATATTGCTATACTTTGCGACGATCTTCCCAAATATAGGCCCCACAGGTAGAGCTTTCACCATGCATTAAGCTTGGAAAGCAAGATTACGATATCGAGTAAACTTCAACGTATTAAACCTATACTCACAATACTAGAGTACGCGATCACGAAAGGCTGGTAGAGTCTCGCCTTCCGTCTTAAGATTCACAACTGGGTGGTCCTCAACTGGCATAACACGCTTCCTTGCAGTTCTCTTAGTTCTACCCATCTACTAAGGAAAATAACTCCATAAGTCCTTTGTTTCATATAGTGTTTATCAAAAACTACAATGACTACCTTTAGGAAATAAGTACATACTCCAAAGACTTCAAAAAAAATTCATCACACAAGTCTTTCGAAAACAATTTCCAACCTTTGATCACCCACACAATAGACACTTAACCCAAATATCAATGAAAAGCCTCAAACTCAAATACATAGCTAATCTGGTAGGCCAAAATTCTTAGCTAGGAGAGGGTGGGTGGGAATACTCGCTTACTAAATCTATTTTCTAAAGCATAGCACATAATAGACCTATTCAAGACTATCCAAATTCCCAACGGCTTGTCAAATTTTTTACTTCTTTCCCTATGTCCATTTTAAGTTTCCCTACAGGTTTTAAATTTCCTTTTTGGTTAACCTGGCTCTCATACCAACTGTAACACCCCCCGAAATGACCAAACCGGAAACCCGGGGGTGTCACTCTGTACCCGAGATTAAATCCGGATGCAAGGATGTTTAAAATAGAGAATCCAAACATAACTTCATTAATCTCCAATCCTTGAGCCTCAAAAATAATCATACAATCCAACTACAGTGTAATGATACTAAAAGAACCTCTAAGAAACTAAGTGTGATATCACTACTCGTCTAAGTGATGATTCGCGTCCCCGCTAAGCTATGCTGCCATCATATAATCCTGTGGTGCAGAAAATAAAAGAGAAACACCACAGTTTCCAAAGTCAGCAGAAACACTGAGTAAGTAACCCAAGCATGTAAACAGATCATGAAGTAATTTGAAAACCAGTTTGTAGTAGTTTTGCTAAAACAAAGTAAAAGTAAAAGCTTTGACCCTTTTATAAAAGAAGTAAGATGAGAGATTCCAAGTTAATTTATATTTTCCAAATCACATCCATTATCCAAATAATGGGATTCCAAAACTCATGATATTCCATTTCCATTAACAACATCCAATCCCAAATCAATTTGTTAATTTGTTGATACGGGGAACAACCAACCACTTCGCAAGCATCCAAGACCTTAAGTGTCGACACTCCCTTACAGACTTCTTGCGGCCATAAGAGTGAGTACAAGCAGCTATCCGGGGACTTGAAACCGGATTAAATAAAATAAATTAGATGAGAGACCGAAGTCAATACGCCGAATGCCAATAGTAATCATACAACAACAATCCCCCGCACAACTCTTACACTTTATGTTACCATCGATTATTAGATTGCAGTGATATTTTCAGAGAAACATTTCAACAATTTGAAACAAGTATTCAAGTAGCACATATTTCATGTAAAAATCGTTTTGAGACAAATAGAAATGAAAAACATTCGACACGAAAAGGCAGAATGGGAG
This sequence comes from Linanthus parryae, assembly GCA_023055425.1. NCBI lineage: Eukaryota > Viridiplantae > Streptophyta > Magnoliopsida > Ericales > Polemoniaceae > Linanthus > Linanthus parryae. Next base: position 29,268,304 of record JALGPY010000009.1, on the reverse strand, counting down.
CTAGGCCTGGCATGTTTACTTACCTTGAGTCTCAAGCAAAATCAATTCACTTCCTAGTAATACTCGACGTATCCTTCGTCAACAAGATTGTCGCCTACAAATTTAATAATATCATAATCATCACATTGCGCACGAAGTTCTATAGGTAAATGAAATAAATCCCTTACTAACTCTCCCCAACCTTTGCTAAGGTGAACAACCTCTTTTATAATAAAATACTCTTTTTAAAGCAAACTTTTATTATTTCTAAGAACATACCAACTATAATTATATAACTTATAAAGAGATTAATAAATATATGATTAACCAAGAATGTTATTTGTCCCAAACTTGGTAACGTGACATACTACTATTGTTTAATACGTGATTTATATAAGCTTTTGTTTATAAGAACGTAGTATAATTATATTACCCAAAGTAGTAAAGTTTTATTGTTCTTTCAAAAGAATTTAATTAACATAACAAATAAATATTATTTTTCAATAACTAGCTTTATACAAGAAAAATAAACTCCCAATAAAAAAACCCTCAAAAGTAATTACTAAGGCTTTCATCCCACTAATTCTTCTCTTTTAAAATTTGATTATTGATGATTTAAAAAATAAATGACTCTTGTGAGATTCGAACCCAAATTCAATTCCAATACAAGTGTGCACTTTAACCACTAGGCCAACTGCACCTTTGTTCTCACTTCCTTCCCAACTAATATCATTAACTGATAGTAAAGAGAGAACAAAACAAAACAATAAATAATAGGGAAAGAACCCAATCGGTTTGTGTACCCGAGAGAGAGAAAGAGAGAGAGAGAGAACGGGAACGACCTGTGAGGCCGACGGTGTCGAGGACGTCGGTGGTGGCGGCGTCAGTTGGGCGCGGCAGAGGCTGGGACCGGCGCACGGCGGTGACGCGGTGGCGACTCCGGCTCTGGTCGGGGCTCGCGAAACCGAACAGAGAGATAGAAAGAGAGAGAGATAGAGATCGGAGGATAGATTGAGGGATGAGGGATTCAGATTGTGGGTTAACAAAAATCTGAGAATTGATGGGTTATATAGCTAGAGAGGTGAGAAATTCAATCGGAAAGAGAAGAGCCACTACGAATTTTCGGATTCCGAATTGGTCTATGTTTTGGGCTAAATTACTTCTCTTGGTGAACAAGATTGGGTCTCTACTTAAATAAGAGTGTATTGGGACGAAAATCAACGAGTTTGATGAAGATTTGGAGTGGTAATGGTGGTGTTCGGGTTGGAGATGGAGTCTCCCTTCCATGGAAGTGTTTGAGGAAGAAGATTGTTTCTTTTAGGGTTAAAGACACTTTCGCCCAAACTGTTTTGGATAAAATTCACTAGCACCCCCAGAGTTAAATAAAAGACTCTTTAAAAAGTTAGGAAAATACATAATAACCCCCAAGTAGTTACTAGTATTAAAAATTAACTTCCTACCAATAAAATTAACTCCCAACACTTATACTAATGTCATATTGACACCGAATAATATCATAAAATATAATAGTAGCATATTAACACCCAATACTTATAATAATATTATATTAGCACTCAATAATTTCATAAAATACCCGTATCTATAGAACGGGGTATTTCATCCTTCCCCCCTTAAAGAGCGCTTCGTGCTCGAAGCTTAAACCAACATATAAACCACCACTAAGGTATGAGTCTCCATTGTAGGGTATAATCACTAAATGCATACCTAAGGTTATGCATGATGAGCAATATTCTATAAGGATGTACTAAAATGACTTGCTTCAAAACCGATTCTTCAAAACCGAAGGATTACATCCTTCCCCCCTTAAAGAAGTGACGTCCTCGGTACTCAAAATACCTCATCTAAAAGGTGAAGATACTTCTCCCTCGTACCATTACCGGCTTCACATGTTGCCTCCCTTGTGAGGTAACCTGTCCATAAGACCTTTACAATACTAACACTCTTGGTACACGTGCCCCTTGTCATGATATCTAGAGTCTTAACATGCTCAAAACTTTTGGTTCAGGATCCAATACATGAAATGGTATAGAACATACTTACTAATTTGCTACACATGGGACAAGGTATTCCCCGAAATTTTCACATTTCTTTTCAAGACATAGACGTACGTGCTCATCTGTTCAGGTGGTAATGCTATGGGGTAGGGATCACAACTATCGCCTATTGATCATTTACTATCTTATCATGCAGCACTACAAAGATGCAATAATATCACATATATCATACAATTCAACTTAACAAGTTTGATCATCATTGGTCATTTATAACCAATCTTCCAAGGACAATGTTGTTCTTGGGCTTACATTCCCATTGTAGGTCTCACAAAAATATCAGTGTTCTCCATATAGGAGTTACCTATTAGTTCAAAATAGCAACCACAATGACCCAAGTTAAGATAATAACACGATTTTATTCGTTCAAGCATTCCAAGTATAAGAAAATAATGTCAAAATAAAAGAAGTTCACACTCTTACAACCACTCAACAAGAGGTAGAACCTCTAGCAGACCAATAAAAGCATATAACTCTAAGATTAGCTCAATCGTGAACCACATCCCATGACCAAACAATAATTTTGGTGACAAGACTCTAATCATACATACCCTATGACAAAGTGCCTCAATTACATCAAGATTTAGATTATAACATGGCTAGTGAGATCACGCCCACAACTCAATCAGTTCCAAAGAAAATACCCTTATTGCTTCAGTCATCAACCCAAATAACTATTGCTATTGTATCATAAGTGGCTCTTCACAGAAGTAAGTTCATAAAATCTCCTAAGTTTGAAAGTAAGTACTCTCAGTGATCCTAAGCATAAACCAAATCAAAGATTCTAGATTACGATTCCCTAAAAAATGATGACGCGTCAAAATGAATCATATAACTCTAATGACGATTCATAAATAAGAAAACATCTCGTTCACCTAACGATAACTGAAACTCCAAAACTCCTAAACTAACTTGTTGAGGTCAGGACTGTCATACGAAAGGTAGAAAACGTCTCATCTAACAAGACGAAAAGTCGAAGTAGTAGTGTACATGACTCTAAAGCGGCATGGTTCTATCTTTCCTTTGCTTTCCTATGACATCGGTGATAAAACTTTGCCTCGAAATTTAGGAAATAAAATAATTAAACCATGTGTAAACAAAAGAATACGATACCGAGGCACATGCTCCAGGAAACTTATTCATATTCAAATAGGTTCAACAATAACGAGACTCGCAAGCTAGTATTCGAATTCACCTTTGGTGATAAATCCTTAAAACCATATTTCTATTAACAAAGCTCCAAGTACATCGCCCGAGAAGATTACAACAACTGAGCGGACCCATTTATCCCAGTACACCAACGATTTATGTAACTCCAAGGAATTCAATATAAGCATAAAACTCAACAACTCTTTTAGAGGTTAATAACCATTCCGTTATCCCGAATAGTAGTTTAGTGACAATGCTCCAATCATATACGCCAAACAACGTTATAAGCTAACTATTCCAACGTGAGACCATACTAAAATAAGTTAAACTTCACTAAAAAATTATCTCATTGCTAGCACCAAGTTAGTATAAAGATTCCAAAATTTATATCAATAACTCCAATGATAATCGTTACAACATCATAAACTGTTTATCACGAGGAACAAGGTCCGCAAATCGGCTAAGGTTGAATATGGAACTCTCAGTCATATTGAAAATAAAAAAAATGGATGAACTATATTACGCTTATACAAGAATGATGGCACCCAAGGGAAACCCATGAACAAAGAAACTTATCTTTTCTCAAATAATAGCTAAGTAACAAGTCTCCAAACATAAATAACCAATGTAAACGATAACATTCTAGTGACCCAGAGTACTGCACTCGGTAACTCCAATGGTCTAAAAGATAACAAACAAATCTTAGCCTTTCACCCTCAACTTCAATTTACATGAGTGATTCCCATTTTTTTTCTTACTCTATTTGGTCATCTAATGAAGTGCAAGGGGAGAAACAAGATAAATACTACCTTTACAAGATAAGAAGAGACACAAGCACTATTGGAGCAATGTGGTCCTTCAAGACTAGGTAAAAATACTCCGATTAAAAGGGAAACTCCGATATTCTTAGATAGACATTCCAACTAGAATTCCAAGATTACATTTCCCTAACCACTTTAAAGTGGGCTCTAAAATAAATTTGAATATTTGGAGAAATCCAAAGACAGGGTTCTCAAAACGCTTTCAAGGCGAGGGTGGGCGGGAAACCACTATCGTCCATGCTAATTCTTTAGTCTCTCACTTCTCCTAGGTCTTCAAGAGGTTCCTCCCAAGTCTTGTGAGCTAACAACAATTTACACTTTATTAAGTGCGGTTTTATCATCCATTGGCCTTGATGTAAATATTTTTACTTGGGAAGGTACCAGAATCCCTGATCAGCTAAATCATTATACTATCTCTAAATTGGAAATCCAAGAATTCTCATCAAGTAACGACTCCACAATGCAATAAATCTGAACCAGGACGTTGTTGTATACCCATCTTCCAAAAAAAAGTGAAAACCCGATGCTCACACCAATTCAAGACTTCTCCGATAAATTTCCAATTTTACATACCCTCCAAGAAAGGTGTTTTTGTCGGGTGGCTTAGCTGAAAATCTCCTACGGTTGGATTCACTAGATTGACGGTCATATCAATGTGAGTTGAAGAATACTCTTATTAGACAACAAACATAAGGATTATTCTACCATAAGGGTATTCCAAGGCTGACTCCCAAACAATTATATACTTAGCGGTTGGCAGCTAAGGATTTGCCCAAGGAAACTTCTCAACATTTATAAGGGATAGCACAATATTGGAGATCAAACTCTTAAGCAATGTATTAAGATCCCAAAACTTGTTAAAAAATGAACCTCTGAAGCCCAAATCTAAGTCAATCATAGATGGTAAAACGCTCAAAATTATACCCCGGAAAACAAGACTTTAATGAGATGGTTGTGACAAACTATCATCAATGAAGGAAAATTAAACTCCTTAGGTATATCAGCGATCTATAAAAATCCAAGTATTATATCAACCTTTTAATATTTCCTAATACATTAAAACTCTCAAATTATCTCCATAACAAATTATTATGCTTAAATCTACAAAGTAGCCAACTCGACGACAACATGATTCCATATAAACACTCAAAAGTCTAACTTCGGCAAACTAGCTAAGAAGTATCTAAAACCAAAAATTTAGAATCACGAACCAAATATCTCTCAAACACGTTATCACTTTCGCCTTGACATAAAATATGACACATCGCTCTTCCTTGCTCTAAGTTCTTGTAAAACTCGTTACCAACACAACACGCGGGTACTTCATAATTCCTTGAAATGAGGTCATTTATGCTCTTTGCCCGCTCATATAAACTTTGCTTGAATGGTATTTGCATAACTACTTTGTACTACTCTTATTTTGGTTCCTTATTAGTCGAGTTCGAATGGGTTAGAAGTTCTATCCTTCTTTGTGCAAAGGGTATTTCTAATATTGCATGGGTGGTCTATTAGTCAAAATCCCTATACTATGACCTATTGTATCATTCATAAAGTATCATGGAGTAAAATTAAAATGAAATAAATGGCACATAATGAGCCACTAAGCAAGTAATATAACTCATTCATCAGTACAATTGACTCCACATGCAATTTTCACATAGACTGAACACATTTTCATTTTTCATGCTTCTTTGAAAATTAGAAAAGTGATCACACGAGCAAGAAAATTTTGAATTTGGGTGTGCAACAACCACTCTGAGTCTAATTGCATAATCAAGAAGAATTAACTCAAAACAGATTATATAACTCAAGTTATGCAGAGAATAGCACAACTACTGTCATTGACCACCAGAACATAAACTTCAACTTTACCAGGTCATAAGCGGAGTTTAACTTCCTCAAAATAGGCTAGGATTTCACCTAGATATAGCCCTATGTGTCTAAGCACCACCATAAATGTTTTTTGAGATCCATCCAAGATCTGAAAGATAGGTAAAATCAAAAATACTATAGATGGTCACTATGTAATTCTTCTACTTGAACAACGAACTTTGGAAATTCGTATCTAAGTCTCCAGAACTTATTTGGGATTGAAATTTTTGTCGCATGCTCCTGAACACGTCTACTACCTAGAAAAATTTTTGAGAAAAATCATATAACATTTAAACATGTATGCTACATCAAATACCCACTGCTGCACAGATTCAATTACCACCAAAATCAAATTTCCCGCGCTCTAACTTTATGAATGCTTCCGAAACGCAACACAACATCAACTTCAGACTATACTCCAACCCTATAGTATAAGGATTTATTATAATCCCAAACGGATCCTCAAAACATAAGTATTATACTTCATCATGAAAGCAATATTTAATCTACGTAAATCACCAATGATTATCTCTAGCCCAAAAGTGCCTTATGCAAAAACATTCGAAGAAACCTTAAAGTATTGTTTGGCTTCATGGTTTTATTCCAAAGTAGAACTCCAAAAGCATTAGAAGTCTAAGAAATCAAAGAAGTCCAGTATGTCTACTTCTCATAGTTATTCACACTTTCTTCCGACTCCATGTCTTCACTAGGGTATTTCCCAAACTCATCATCCTCCTCACTAGGACCTTCCACAATATCCTCATCTTCACTAGAATCTATTGCGATCCTTTTCCATTGACCATGAGCCTTCATCAACAACTTGCACATAAAGTTGGAATCCACCATCCATTCACCTTGGTAAAAGTAGTCTTCATAGTCAATCTATTGAATCTAGTCATCATATTGCTATACTTTGCGACGATCTTCCCAAATATAGGCCCCACAGGTAGAGCTTTCACCATGCAGTAAGCTTGGAAAGCAAGATTACGATATCGAGTAAACTTCAGCGTATTAAACCTACCCTTACAATACTAGAGTACACGATCACGAAAGGCTGGTAGAGTCTCGCCTTCCGTCTTAAGAGTCACAACTGGGTGGTCCTCAACTGGCATAACACGATTCCTTGCAGTTCTCTTAGTTCTACCCATCTACTAAGGAAAATAACTCCATAAGTCCTTTGTTTCATATAGTGTTTATCAAAAACTACAATGACTACCCTTAGGAAATAAGTACATACTCCAAAGACTTCAAAAAAAAATTCATCACACAAGACTTTCGAAAACAATCCCCAACCTTTTATCACCCACACAATAGACACTTAATCCAAATTTCAATGAAAAGCCTCAAACTCAAATACATAGCTAATCTGGTAGGCCAAAATTCTTAGCTAGGAGAGGGTGGGTGGGAATACTCGCTTACTAAGTCTATTTTCTAAAGCATTGCACATAATAGACCTATTCAAGACTATCCAAATTCCCAACGGCTTGTCAAATTTTTACTTCTTTCCCTATGTCCATTTTAGGTTTTAATTTTCCTTTTTGGTTAACCTGGCTCTTATACCAACTATAACGCCCCCGAATTGACCAAACCGGAACCCGGGGGTGTCACTCCATACCCGAGATTATATCCGGATACAAGGAGGTTTAAAATAGAAAATCCAAACATAACTTCATTAATCTCCAATCCTTGAGCCTCAAACATAATCATACAATCCAACTACAGTGTAATGATACTAAAAGAACCTCTAAGAAACTAAGTGTGATATCACTACTCGTCTAAGTGATGATTCGCGTCCCCGCTAAGCTATGCTCCCTTCATGTAATCCGGTGGTGCAGAAAACAAAAGAGAAACACCACAGTTTCCAAAGTCAGCAGAAATACTGAGTAAGTAACCCAAGCATGTAAACAGATCATGAATTAATTTGAAAACCAGTTTGTAGTAGTTTTGCTAAAACAAAGTGAAAGTAAAAGCTTTGACCCTTTTATAAAAGAAGTAAGATGAGAGATTCCAAGTTAATTTATATTTTCCAAATTACATCCATTATCCAAATAATGGGATTCCAAAACTCATGATATTCCATTTCCATTAACAACATCCAATCCAAAATCAATTTGTTAATTTGTTGATACGGGGAACAACCAACCACTTCGAAAGCATCCAAGACCTTAAGTGTCGACACTCCCTTACAGACTTCTTGCGGCCAGAAGAGTGCGTACAAGGAGCAATCCGGGGACTTGCAACCGAATTAAATAAAATAAATTGGATGAGAGACCGAAGTCAATACGCCCAGTGCCAATAGTAACCATACAACAACAATCCCCCGCACAACTCTTACACTTTATGTTACCATCGATTATTAGATTGCAGTGATATTTTCAGAGAAACATTTCAACAATTTGAAACAAGTATTCAAGTAGAACATATTTCACGTAAAAATCATTTTGAGACAAATAGAAATGAAAAACATTCGACACAAAAAGGCGGAATGGGAGCTAGGCCTGGCATGTTTACTTACCTTGAGTCTCAAGCAAAATCAGTTCACTTCCTAGTAATACTCGACGTATCCTTCTTCAACGAGATTGTCGCCTACAAATTTAATAATATCATAATCATCACATTGCACACGAAGTCCTATAGGTAAATGAAATAAATCCCTTACTAACTCTCCCCAACCTTTGCTAAGGTGAACAACCTCTTTTATAATTAAATACTCTTTTTAAAGCAAACTTTTATTATTTCTAAGAACATACCAACTATAATTATATAACTTATAAAGAGATTAATAAATATATGATTAACCAAGAATGTTATTTGTCACAAACTTGGTAACGTGACATACTACTATTATTTAAGACGTGATTTATATAACCTTTTGTTTATAAAAACGTAATATAATATATAACCCAGAGTAGTAAAGTTTTATTGTTCTTTCAAAAGAATTTAATTAACATAACAAATAAATATTATTTTTCAATAACTAGCTTTATACAAGAAAAATAAACTCCCAAAGAAATAACCCTCAAAAGTAATTACTAAGGCTTGCATCCCACTAATTCTTCTCTTTTAAAATTTGAGTATTGATGATTTAAAAAATAAATGACTCCTGTGAGATTCGAACCCAAATACAAGTGCATGTGCACTTTAAACACTAGACCAACTGCACCTTTGTTCTCTCTTCCTTCCCAACTAATAACTTTAACTAATAGTAAAGAGAGAACAACAAAACAATAAATAATAGGGAAAGAACCCAATCGGGTTGTGTACCCGAGAGAGAGAGAGAGAGAGAACGGGAACGACCTGTGAGGCCGAAGGTGGCGAGGACGTCGACGGTGGCGGCGTCAGTTGGGCTCGGCGGAGGCTGGGCCTGGCGCACGGCGGTGACGCGGTGGCGGCTCTGGCTCCGGTCGGGGCTCGCGAAACCAAACGGAGAGAGAGAGATAGAGAGAGAGAGAGAGAGAGAGAGAGAGAGAGAGAGAGAGAGAGAGATATCGAAGGAGAGATTGAGAGATGAGGGATTGAGATTGTGGGTTAACAAAAATCTGAGAATTGATGGGTTTGTATAGGTAGAGAGGTGAGAAATTCAATCGGAAAGAGGAGACCCACATCGAATTTTCCGATTCCGAATTGAACTATGTTTTCGGCAAAATTACTTCTCATGGTGAACAGATTGGGTATCTACTGAAATAGGAGTGTATTGGGACGAAAATCAACGAGTTTGATGAAGATTTGGAGTGATAATGGTGGTGTTCGGGTTGGAGATGGAGTCTCCCTTCCATGGAAGTGTTTGAGGAAGAAGATGGCTTCTTTTAGGGTTAAGGACACTTTCACACCCACTGTTTTGGGTAAAGGTCACTAGCACCCCCCCCCCCCGAGTTAAATAAAAGACTCTTTATAAAGTTAGGAAAATACATAATAACCCCCAAGTAGTTACTAGTATTAAAAATTAACTTCCTACCAATAAAATTAACTCCCAACTCTTATACTAATGTCATATTGACAACAAATAATATCATAAAATATAATAGTAGCATATTAACACCCAATACTTATAATAATATTATATTAACATCAATAATTTCATAAAATACCCGTATCTACAAAACGGGGTATTTCATCCTTCCCTCCTTAAAGAGAGCTTCGTCCTCGAAGCTTAAACCAACTTATAAACCACCACTAAGGTATGAGTCTCCACTGTAGGTTATAATCACTAAATGCAAACCTAAGGTTATGCATGATGAGCAATATACTATAAGGATGTACTAAAATGACTTGCTTCAAAACCGATTCTTCAAAACCGAAGGATTACACGATATGTCGAGTACATGCAATTGGTTGTTGCCTATCCTAGTGCTATAATTGTGGTTGTTGATCAATCTTCGTCATATTATCTCACAGATGTTGATGAACCACGATTGAAGCGCATCTCATTTTTTTAATGCTTGGATCGTGGATAGGGGAGCAACTGATCACATGTGGTTTGATCTTGCACATTTTCAATCATTTATGCATGTCACCATTTTTTCATGTCCATAATGGTAAGATCATTATATTAGCTCACATTAGCATGGTGAAACTTATTGTGTCTCTCATATTATGCAACACCCCGCGATCCCCGAGCCTTCCGTTCCGGATCGGAAAACCCGGGAGGGCGATGCTACAAGAATTGGCGGACATCGTAAGCATAACCACCACATATTTACATTACTATTAAACATACATACGAGTCTTTAGATGTTACACGCGTCTTTAATACTACGGAACTAATCTAGCATACTAGATAACCTTTCGGGAAACTTTCAATCCGTGTGAGTCTCGTACCCATCTAGTTCGTAGTCCCCATCTCCTAGACCTGCGGTGGGAAGGAAACAAGAACCGCAGTTTTCGAAAAGTCAGCATTAAAATACTGAGAGAGCAACACCCAAGCATGTAAACACAGGAAGAGGTAGTTTGTTATAACTTCGCAAAACACAGCGGAAGTAAAATTCAAAGTAAATAAGACATTCACATATCATAATCAAAATTTAGTTCCTGAAAATTTCCAAACAAATATCCAACTTCCGTGTTCAACAGCCCAATCAAGAGTTACCATTTCAGCCAGGTGTTATACGGGGAATATTCCTTTAAACCATATCCAGCATATCCCATCACAAGCTACCAAGACCTTAAGTGTCGACACCCTCCTAACAGGGTTCTTGCGCCCAGAAGGAGTGAGTACAAGGAGCGGGCCCGGGGTGAATCTCCCGGACTAACCAATATGGGTCGAGTGGACGAAGCCAACAACGACCATACCAAATTTGTAATAATCCAAACAACGTTCCCCGTGCAACTCTTTCCACTTTGTGTTTTTACGCATTATAATATTTGTGCGATTATCTCAATAAATTGTAATCAAACACAAGTAAAGCATACGCACACAAAACACATTTTGAGACAAGTAATGAAATCGTGTTTAGACACGAAAGAAGCTAGCACGCAAGACTTGGCATGTATACTCACCTTAATCTCCATCAAATAGCACGTAAGCTCCTAGAAGTACACAAATCCTTCGTCTACGAATTCAGCACCTACAAATTATATCTTCTAAGTCAATCAAAAGTTCAAGCGCCGACCTATACATTCTAACAAACGACCTACTAGATTGGCGAGATTAACAAGCCCCCCTCTCATAAATTTACCCAATAACAATATTCACACTATAGAAAGTTGCCGAGCCGCACAATAGTTGTAAAACGATTTCTCAGCTTATAATATTTCCAAATAATTGCAGTTTAGTTGGGGAAATTTCCCCTAGAAGAACATGTAATGTTTTAGGGTAATGAGAGAGTGACTATTTGGTAACTTATACCTATAAAGATTGAAGAAATAGTGGTTAAAATTATTGGAAATAGCCGGTTATTGACAAGTACAGACTTTGAAATTTTAAGAAAACGACCTCTAGACATTATACATAAGCTAAAACGTTTATTAGAAGCAAGTACTTATATATGTGTATATATTTACAAGTAATTGAACTAAAACGGATTGAAAATTAAGTAGTAAAACACATTATCTTTTAATTTTTAATCAACGCATAACTTGTTTGATTTTAAATAGACAATTCCGGCAATATTCCAACATCCGAATTACTTTTCCGAAACAAGCACGAAAACTTGTATTTATTTATCTATTTATTTATTTATTTAAGAAAATATATATATTTTTTTTTTGGCCCAAAAACAATATCTTTATTTTTCGCGTATAATGTAAATTTTTCAGTAAGCGACAACTAAATCCCCCCATATTATGCTAAATACAACATGCAACCCTTCCATTCACATAAAATTTTTAACAAGAGACACCCAACCCCTTATCAAGTTCTGAATTACAAACAAACCCCCCAAGCTAACCCAAAACAGTTTATAACAAAAGACACTTTCAACCCCCCAGACATGAACCACCCAAATCGATCAATCCAATATCGAAATCGAACCAGCAATACATGATTTCATCTATATAAATCAACTCACGGCGGAAATTAAGGCATACCGGAACCAAGAATCGCTCAAAACGGTCAATTAATGGGTCGGGTCGAAGAGCACTGCGACGTCGCCGGAGGTGGAGCTCGACGCCGGCGGTGTGGGCTGTTCTGAGCCTAGTTGACCCCTAGGTATCCTTGTCGGGGCCTTAGGTGTTGATTGGAAGAGGCCTTAGGCCGTGGGTGTTAGTGGGTGAAGCTTGCCAAGAATTTCGCTGGAAAATATGGAGGTTCGGGTGAGCGGCGGTGGCTCTGCAATTCCGGCCTCTCTGCTTGTTTCTAGACCATTACAAGGATGAGATAGAGAATGAGGCAGAGAGAAGTAAAGAGAGAGATGAATAGAGAGTTAGGGTGCTCAATTTACCGTCGGGAGTTGCGGCGGCGGTCTTGGCGGCTGCTCGAGTTGGTGAAGGCAGCTGCTGCTGCTGATGCTCTGTTTCCGGCCGCCAAGCGAAGGTGAAGAGAAAGGACAGAGAAGGAGAGAGATATGCCGGTGGAGTGGTTGTGGTGGGTTTGCCGTGGGGTGCGGCGGTGGTGTTGGGGGTTGAAGATGAGGAGGAAGGTGAAAGAAATGGTGGTGATGGTGGTGAGGATTCTTGCTGTGAAAGGAGAAGAAGAAAAAGATGAAATTGATGAAAAGTGATGATGTGATGAACATGTGCTCTCATGTGGGGGAGGAACAACTTCTCTAAGAAGATTGCCGTGGGAGGAGGAAATCTTCTCCAAGAAGATGAGTGAGACGCTATGGTGCTTCGGGTGTAAAACAAGTCGCCGTGGTCGCACACGCGCTTTCTAATAAAATATAACGCAACACTACGTCTATTATTTCTAATACTTTTCGAGAATTATCACCCGGATTTCTTTAACTATAAAACACAATAATTCGCCCCAACACTATTTTGCAAATAAAATCATATTACACTTCCCAGTTTACCACTTTACCCCTGACAAATATACGGGGTATTACATCCTTCCCCCCTTAAAGAGAGCTTCGTCCTCGAAGCTAAAACCAGGCAATAAACGCGATATCTATAAGCGGCAGACTCACGGACCAACAAGTACCCTCTTACAAGTAAGTAACGTAGTACTATAAGTACGCACCATACCAGATAAGGTCATAGTCACAAATGTTACCAACGGTCTAGGCTAAGCATGGTGTGAGGGTTTTAGGACGTAATAGCAATAAACAAATGGGTAAAACGTAACGACAGCAAACAAAGGGTTTCATCCTCTCCCCCCTTAGGGAGTGACGTCCCCGGAACTCAATTTACCTCATTAAACAAGTGTGGATATTTCCTTCTCATTTCCTCCTCCGCTTCCCACGTCGCCTCCTCTGACAGCTGATTCGTCCATAAAACCTTGACCAGCTTAACACTTTTTGTACGCGTGTCTCTGGTCTGGGTGTCCAAAATTTTGACAGGATGTTCCTCATACGTGAGAGTCGGGTCTAGCTCCACTGGTTCAGAATTCAGCACGTGGGATGGATCCGGTACGTATTTCTTCAGCTGGGATACGTGAAAGACGTTATGTACTCTCCCCAGACTCGATGGTAAATCCAATCGATACGCGACTTCTCCAATTCTTTCTAAGACATCGTATGGCCCGATAAATTTTGGACTCAGTTTTCCTTTCAGATTGAACCTTGTCACTCCTTTGGTAGGGGATACCCGTAAAAACGCTTTTTCTCCAACTTGGAACTCCAATGGCCTTCTCTTCTAGTCTGCGTATGACTTTTGCCTATCCTGGGCCGCTTTCATTCTTTGTTGAATGAGTCGTACTTGATTTGTCATATCTTCTATTACTTGTGGCCCGATTACTACCGTCTCGCTGATGTCATTCCAACACAGTGGTGATCGGCACTTCCTTCCATACAGGGCTTCGTATGGTGCCATGCCAATGCTGGCATGATAGTTGTTGTTGTAGGAAAACTCTATTAACGGTAGTCTATCGACCCACGAGCCCTGAAAATCCATCACACAAGCTCTCAACATATCCTCTAACGTCTGAATAGTTCTCTATGTCTGTCCATCAGTCGCCGGGTGAAATGCTGTGCTGAACTTCAATTGAGTCCCTAATGCTCCCTGAAGAGCCTTCCAGAAATGTGAAAGGAAGTTAGGGTCTCTGTCAGAGATTATTGAACTTGGCACTCCATGATATCTCACGATGTTTTTAACATAAGCGTATGCCCTTTGCTCCATATTCCACGTGTCTTTCATCGGAATAAACCTCACCGTCTTCGTTAATCTGTCTACGACTACCCAGATCTGATTGAGTCCGTTCTTTGATGTCGGCAAGGCTGTTACAAAGTCCATCGAAATGGAGTCCCATTTCCAAACCGGAACATCCAGTGGCTGAAGTAGACCTCCCAGTCTCTTATGCTCAAACTTCACCTTTTGACAGGTTAACCATCTTGCTACAAATTGCGCTACTTCCTTTTTCATGTTCGGCCACCAAAAGGTCTTCTTCAAGTCCTTATAGAGCTTATCGCCTCCAGGATGAACGGAATATGGCGTGCTGTGAGCCTCCCGCATCAACTTTTCCTTGGTTTCTGCGCACTTCTGTGGCACGCACCATCTTCCCTTGTACCGAATACTTCCATCTTCATGGATCTAGAATTCTTTGGCCTCTCCCGCTGCAATCTTCTTCCTAATCCTTTCGAGCTTCACGTCTCCGTCTTGATTGCTCCTTATTTCTTCAAATAAGTCCGGTATGGCTGTCATACTAGCAAGTAGATTCTGCACTGTCCCTTGCTCCACTATCTCAATTTGAAGCTTCTTGAACTCCTGGCATAACCAGTATGCCTGGGCTAGCATAGAGTTCATTCCATGGCTGGATTTCCTGCTTAATGCATCAGCAACGACATTCGCTTTTCCTTCATGATACTGGATCCGCATGTCGTAATCTTTGATGACCTCTAGCCATCTCCGTTGTCGGTTATTTAGCTCTTTCTGTGTGAAAATGTACTTCAGACTTCTGCGGTCCGTGTACAGCTTGCAAACTGCACCATACAAATGATGTCTCCATATCTTTAGCGCAAATACCACCGCTGCTAGCTCCAAGTCATGTGTGGCATAGTTCTCCTCATGGGGTTTCAGCTGTAGTGAAGCGTAAGCAATCACCCTTCTCTCATGCATAAGTACACACCCTAACCCCTTCTTCGATGCGTCGCTGTATACTTCGAACTCACCATAGTCGTTTGGCAAAGCTAAGACTGGGGCTGTAGTCAGCTTCTCCTTCAAAGTTTGGAACGCCTCTTCACAGCTGTTGTCCCAGTGATACTTCACCGCCTTCTTCGTCAGCGTAGTCAGTGGCCTGGCGATCTTGGAGAAGTCCTTCACAAAACGCCTGTAATACCCTGCCAAGCCGAGGAAACTCCTTACTTCGGACACATTCTTTGGCGTAGGCCAGTCTTTAACTGCTGAAACCTTTCCTGGGTCTACTGCTATGCCTTCCTTCGAAATGATGTGACCCAAGAACGGAACACGATCCAACCAGAATTTGCATTTTGATAGCTTAGCATATAATTTCTCCTGCCTCAACGTCTGCAGCACTTCTCGGAGATGTTCCTCGTGCTTCTCCTCGCTCTTCGAATACACCAGTATGTCATCAATAAAGACGACCACAAACCGATCTAAGAATGGCCTCATCACCCGGTTCATTAGATCCATAAACACTGCTGGTGCGTTGGTTAAACCAAATGGCATCACAGTGAACTCATAATGACCGTACCTTGTCCTAAAGGCAGTTTTTGGAATATCCTTCTCTGCAACTCGGAGTTGACGATATCCTGACCTTAGATCGATCTTGGAAAAGACACTGGCCCCTTGCAACTGATCAAACAGGTTGTCAATCCGGGGCAACGGGTACTTATTCTTGATAGTTGCGTTGTTCAACTCCCGGTAATCAATGCACAGCCTTAGACTTCCGTCCTTCTTCTTTACGAACAGCACTGGTGCTCCCCAGGGTGATACGCTAGGTCTTATGTACCCCTTAGTTAGAAGTTCCTGCAGTTGATCCTTCAGCTCCTTCATTTCTGCGGGTGCCATCCGGTACGGTGCTTTTGAGATTGGCGCAGTACCGGGTGCCAAGTCTAGGGTAAACTCCACATCTCTCTTAGGTGGCATCCCTGGAATCTCCTTTGGGAATACATCAGGAAATTCCTTCACAACAGGTATCTCTTCCAACACAGTCTCCTTCTTGGACACGTCTTGGATGTAACACAAATAGGCCGAGTTTCCCTTTTTCACTTGATTGATTATGGCCAAGGCTGACACCAACTTGTTGTGAGGCTCCCTAATGATTCCACGATATGTGATATTCTCTCCTTTGGGTCCCTTTAACCGAACCTTTTGTTCGTGACAATCAATAACCGCGCGATACTTCCCAAGCCAGTCCATGCCCAGGATTACATCTATACCCCCAAGGTCAAATCTTATTAGGTTGGCGGGTAGGATACTCGTTAGAATTTTCAACTCTACTCCTTCGAATATGGTATCGCAAACAGTAACCTGGCCCGTAGGTGTCGCTACAGGGGTGGATATTCTAGATGACTTACTCAAACCCAGTTTCTTAACAAGGGATGATGATATGAAAGAGTAGGATGCACCAGAATCAAATAATACAAAAGCTGGTTGATCATAGATAAGAAAAGTACCCGTGACGATTCCATGATCAGCATCCACCTCATTCCTTGTCATTAATGCAATCCTACCCACATTGCCATTTTGTGCTCCAGTCCCTCCAATTCCAGTCCCATTGTTGTTGGCTGCCATGCCAACATTGTTGTTGCGGTTCTGGCCTCCATTGTGTCCTGCATTCCCCTGGTTGTAATTGTGCTGTCTTCCATTTCCATTTCCTCCATTATCCAGATAGTTGCGGTTTCCACCGTTCCTGTTCCCACAACCCGACTGCTGGTTCCCAGTTGGTTGGTTCCCATACTGCTGGCGATTCCCCTGATAGTTGTTCTGTGGTGGCCTCTGGTAGTTACCGCCTTGGTTTTGTGGGTTCATAGTTGATGGGAATCGACATTCGAAAGCTCGATGTCCTCTCTTGCCACAGTTGTTGCAGTTAACCAAGTTCCCCATGCAGTCAACTCCGGGGTGGTTTTGCCGACACCTTTTACAGAAGTAGCGTCGAACTGGCCCAGCTTCAAGGTTCAGTTGGTTGCCTCGATTTGGATTGTTTCCCCCGGTGTTGGGCTTAAACCTTTTGTTTGGATTGCTTCCCCCTGCTTCAGTAGCCTTGCGTTTCCCGTGAATCTCATCCTGTACCTCCTGGACTTGCCACATGTCAGCTGCTCGGTCATATGCCTCGTGCAAGGTGTCGTAAGTTCTGCTACGCATGATGGTCTGCAACTGAAGGTTTAGTCCCGAAATGAACTTATTAATCTTATCCTCCTCATCGGGTACCGTGTGGCCCGCAAACCTTAGTAATTCCACGAACTTTTTGAAGTAGTCCGTCACCGAACCGTTTCCTTGCATCAAGTTGTTAAACTCATTGCACTTGCCTCTCTTAACATGTGATGGGTAGAACCGTGTTCTAATAGCAGTTTTAAAAGCATCCCAGTTGAAACCAGGTCGAGCCAGCAAGACTTCCTGAGAGGTTGTCCACCAATCATCCGCGTCATTCGCCAGATGGATGATGGCGCAGTTGACCTTCTCGTTGTCAGGGCAATGCACGACCTTAAGCAGCTTCTCAAAATGCCTAATCCAATTCTCCAGTTCAAATGGATCTTCCTTTCCCGTGAATTGGGGAGGGTTCAGATCCGCTATCTGTTTGGCATAGCTTTGCCTCCCACGATCCTCCTGACCCACCACTCTATCCAAGATTTGTGTCATCTGCGCCATCTGCGCGGCCATTTGTTCCATCTGTGATTGTTAGTTTCCTTCAGCTGCCATTAGTTCACTCTGCCTGGTGGAGTACCGGTCTATCAGTTGTGTTATTACGCGTTTACTTATAGTATCATCACTTTTCCTACTACGGTCTTGAAGTCGAACTTATTCCATAGGTTCATAGCAAACATATGCTACTGTCTATTCTATGTCATGCAAGTCATTTAAAACTCAGCTACTATTAATTAAGCAAGTAATTCATTCACAATCCAATCATACTTCCGCAATTTCATACTTCTCATTCCCTCTTAATTAAACATTATTGCTCAATGATCATAGAACATCAATTCAGGTAGCACAAGCATAGCCAAGTCACACTGCAAACTTTGGTATAGCTAGAAAAGGTAGTGGGTGGGTGGGCTGAACATACTAAAACTTAAGCTACCCATAACCCCATTGTCCTTCAAATTTTTATCGACTTGCCCTACGTCCATTTTAGGTTGCCCTACAAGTTTTAAGTCCCTTTACTGGACAGCCTGCTCTGATACCACCTGCAACACCCCGCGATCCCCGAGCCTTCCGTTCCGGACCGGAAAACCCGGGAGGGCGATGCTAAAAGAATTGGCGGACATCGTAAGCATAACCTCCACATATTTACATTACTATTAAACATACATACGAGTCTTTAGATGTTACACGCGTCTTTAATACTACGGAACTAATCTAGCATACTAGATAACCTTTCGGGACACTTTCAATCCGTGTGAGTCTCGTACCCATCTAGTCCGTAGTCCCCATCTCCTAGACCTGCGGTGGGAAGGAAACAAGAACCGCAGTTTTCGAAAAGTCAGCATCAAAATACTGAGAGAGCAACACCCAAGCATGTAAACACAGGAAGAGGTAGTTTGTTATAACTTCGCAAAACACAGCGGAAGTAAAATTCAAAGTAAATAAGACATTAACATATCATAATCAGAATTTAGTTCCTGAAAATCTCCAAACTAATATCCAACTTCCGTGTTCAACAGCCCAATCAAGATTTACCATTTCAGCCAGGTGTTATACGGGGAATATTCCTTTAAACCATATCCAGAATATCCCATCACAAGCTACCAAGACCTTAAGTGTCGACACCCTCCTAACAGGGTTCTTGCGCCCAGAAGGAGTGAGTACAAGGAGCGGGACCGGGGTGAATCTCCCGGACTAACCAATATGGGTCGAGTGGACGAAGCCAACAACGACCATACCAAATTTTTAATAATCCAAACCACGTTCCCCGTTAAACTCTTTCCACTTTGTGTTTTTACGCATTATAATCTTTGTGTGATTATCTCAATAAATCGTAATCAAACACAACTAAAGCATACGCACACAAAACACATTTTGAGACAAGTAATGAAATCGTGTTTAGACACGAAAGAAGCTAGCACGCAAGACTTGGCATGTATACTCACCTTAATCTCCAGCAAATAGCACGTAAGCTCCTAGAAGTACACAAATCCTTCGTCTACGAATTCAGCACCTACAAATTATATCTTCTAAGTCAATCACAAGTTCAAGCGCCGACCTATACATTCTAACAAACGACCTACTAGATTGGCGAGATTGACAAGCCCCCCTCTCATAAATTTACCCAATAACAATATTCACACTATACAAAGTTGCCGAGTCGCACAATAGTTTTAAAACGATTTCTCAGCTTATAATATTTCCAAATAAATGCAGTTTAGTTAGGGAAATTTCCCCTAGAAGAACATGTAATGTTTTAGGGTAATGAGAGAGTGACTATTTGGTAACTTATACCTATAAAGATTGAAGAAACAGTGGTTAAAATTATTGGAAATAGCCGGTTATTGCAAGTACGGACTTTGAAATTTTAAGAAAACGACCTCTAGACATTATACATAAGCTAAAACGTTTATTAGAAGCAAGTACTTATATATGTGTATATATTTACAAGTAATTGAACTAAAACGGATTGAAAATTAAGTAGTAAAACACATTATCTTTTAATTTTTACAACGCATAACTTGTTTGATTTTAAATAGACAATTCCGACAATATTCCAACATCCGAATTACTTTTCCGAAACAAGCACGAAAACTTGTATTTATTTATCTATTTATTTATTTATTTAAGAAAATATTTTTTTTTGACCCAAAAACAATATCTTTATTTTTCGCGTATAATGTAAATTTTTCAGTAAGCGACAACTAAATCCCCCCATATTATGCTAAATACAACATGCAACCCTTCTATTCACATAAAAATTTTTAACAAGAGACACCCAGCCCCTTATCAAGTTCTGAATTGCAAACAAACCCCCCAAGCTAACCCAAAACAGTTTATAACAAAAGACACTTTCAACCCCCCAGACATGAACCACCCAAATCGATCAATCCAATATCGAAATCTAACCAGCAATACATGATTTCATCTATATAAATCAACTCACGGCGGAAATTAAGGCATACCGGAACCAAGAATCGCTCAAAACGGTCAATTAATGGGTCGGGTCGAAGAGCACTGCGCCGTCGCCGGAGGTGGAGCTCGACGCCGGTGGTGTGGGCTGTTATGAGCCTAGTTGAACCCTCTGGTATCCTGGTCGGGGCCTTAGGTGTTGATTGGAAGAGGCCTTAGGCCGTGGGTGGCAGTGGGTGAAGCTTGCCAAGAATTTCGCCGGAAAATATGGAGGTTCTGGTGAGCGGCGGTGGCTCTGCAATTCCGGCCTCTCTGCTTGTTTCTGGACCATTACAAGGATGAGATAGAGAATGAGGCAGAGAGAAGTAAAGAGAGAGATGAATAGAGAGTTAGGGTGCCCAATTTACCGTCGGAATTTGCGGCGGCGGTCTTGGCGGCTGCTCGAGTTGGTGAAGGCAGCTGCTGCTGCTGATGCTCTGTTTCCGGCCGCCAAGCGAAGGTGAAGAGAAAGGACAGAGAGGGAGAGAGATATGCCAGTTGAGTTGTGGTGGTGGGTTTGCTGTGGGGTGCGGCGGTGGTGTTGGGGGTTGAAGATGAGGAGGAAGGTGAAAGAAATGGTGGTGATGGTGGTGAGGATTCTTGCTGTGAAAGGAGAAGAAGAAAAAGATGAAATTGATGAAAAGTGATGATGTGATGAACATGTGCTCTCATGTGGGGGAGGAACAACTTCTCTAAGAAGATTGCCGCGGGAGGAGGAAATCTTCTCCAAGAAGATGAGTGAGACGCTATGGTGCTTCGGGTGTAAAACAAGTCGCGGTGGTCGCACACGCGCTTTCTAATAAAATATAACGCAACACTACGGCTATTATTTCTAATACTTTTCGAGAATTATCACCCGTAACTATAAAACACAATAATTCGCCCCAACACTATTTTGCAAATAAAATCATATTACACTTCCCAGTTTACCACTTTACCCCTGACAAATATACGAGGTATTACATATTACAAAAAGTACTGCAAGTTCCTTCATTTCAGTTCAATCTTCTCTCTGCATCCAAGGTGACTCAGTCAAATGACTATTAATTTATTTATGAACAAATGACTGCAAAATTAGGCTAAAATAAAGTCATCGTTCTTTGATTTGTTTTGAAGTCAAATGGTCTAGATTTACTATCACTGCACCATCGTATGTGTTCCAGGCTAATGTTGTATTCATTGTCTCTACTTCTATATGGCAAAAAAGATTTGGTAATCGCTCATAGACTAAACTGCAGATTCCTCTTAAGAATTTGGGTCAAACAAAAGAAGCTCAACGTTCCACACTCTGGTCATATTTCTTCCATATTATTTAGGCTTGTGCATGTACACACTTGGGTCCTTATGGAGTTCCCACTTATGATGACCATAAATATTTCACGACCATTGTAAAGGGTCACTCAAGAGTAACAAGGGTAATTACCACTTTATCCGCGGGAAATAATGTTGTAGTAGGGTGCATATTGATTTATAAGGTAGAACACAAGGGAGGAGTGTGTTGAGGTACTGTCCAGCACTTGTAGCCTAAGGTCATACAAAATCAAATATACATTTTTTATTTGTTTCTAAACTCCCAACATTAAAATTTTTGTTGGCTCAAGCTGCTATGCATAATTAGCATCTCCTACAACTTGAAGTCAATGGTTTTTTTCATAGAGACCTCTTAGAAGAAGTGCACATTGCTAACCCACGGGGTTTTAAACAATCCACGTTTCCATTTTATGACAGTATAAAATGATTTGCATACTTAATAAATAATTGTATGGTTTAACAAGTATAAAGGTTGTGGTATATCATGTTCTCAACAACACTTATTGATCTTGGCTTGAAGGAGAGCAAATCAGATCATACTCTATTTGTGTACATTGTGGCATAAACTATCACAGATTTGTTGTGTATGTAAACGATATTGTCTTGACAGGTGACAATTTGGAGGCTCTACAGATTTTGAAGAAAAAAATGAACAGCCAGTTAAAACTCAAAGATCTTGGTCCCCTACAGTTCTTTCTTTGTTTTAAAATAACAATGAATGGCAATGTTATCTCTCTGTCAAAGAAAGTTTGTACTGGAGATTCTAACTTATACTGGTTATTATGAATGTAAACCATCTTCAATTCATATGGAAGTTAATTTCAAGCTCAAACATGCCTCAGATAAGTACTTAGGAGAGAAGGAAGGAGTTACGTATAAAATTCTAGTTGGAAAACTTTTGTATCTATCCAGCTCGAGACCATATCTTTGCTATGGATATGGAGTTCACAATCTGTGTGAATATGTCTGAAAGGCTTGTTATAAGCACATGAAAGCTGTACATCATGTGTTTAAGTATCTACAAATTAATGTAAGCCACAACTCAGAGTCGTCCTTCAACTAGCCAATTTAGGTGGTCGCATAGTGCCCCGAGGAGGGGAAGGGTCCCCTCCTTTTGGTATGTAACAAGTAGATATATAAACAACGTATCTATTAATACGCATTCCAGATAGTGTAAAGCAAAAAAAAAGTGTTTGTGAAAAGTTTAGATAATTGAGTAAAATGTGTTTACATATTTCTTTTTTTCTTATAACTGTATAAGTTGGAGTTTAGATAGTTGAGTAAAATATGTTTACATGTTTTGTTTTATTATTACCTTATAGGTCAGTTGGATCATACTTTTACTCTCAATTTACCTTAATATTTTTTATCGGAATTACACATCAGTACAGTAGGGCCTTAGTTCACACTTTTGCCTAGGGCCCCAGAAAGTGTAGCACCGCCCTTGCCAAGACTCGTTCTTCCCTTCTCAAAGTTAGATAACACTCCAGACTTTCTTAGACTCAGAATGGGTAGGATGTGTAGATATAATATGGTCTACCAATGGCTATCTCATCTATATGTGTGCTTCATCAGTTTCATGGAATTATGCGAAACAAAAGGAGGGCTCAAAGGGGGGAATTGGAATAATTCCATTCCCCCAATTGGTCTTTGAATTCTGCACTTGCTGAATTGGTATTTTAAAAATACCCTCCAATTTAAATATTTGCTAACAGAGTTGTTAGAGAGCAGGTTGTCCCAAGTTTTAAGAGAAAAATGCTTAAATTACATGCTACCCCCTCTCCATGCAACATTTACCTCCATTCTTACTAGCAGCAACTACTTTTGCTAAATAATCATATTTTTCTTACAGAGTTGAATAATTATCTTACTAGCACATACTAATTAATGTTGCACCATCGTATTTTCATTTTTCTCTTCTGAGAATCTCTTAGCTTCATTTTAAAATCGTAATTTAATTTACAAAATAATGTAAATTTCACATTTAGAAAGTAATGGGGTCTCAATTAAGATATATTTTTAAACAAATATTGTTAATTTCATTTTTATAAATAGTTGTTCACAAAAAGTAGACAATTTAAAAAAAATAGTTCTTCATTCTGGGGAGATTGGGACGAGTATATGCTATTCCAAATCAGTCTCCACACCCTGTCTTCTTGTTCCCTTATAGTTCTAAGAGCATACAGTTTTGTAAGCCATTTGGCAGAAACTTCCACTTTCCAATCTTTGCTCCACCACCATCTATCCTTCACCTCCTGAATTGGAATTTCCATCTTCATGATCTCCCCCTTCTCTTGTTCTTCAAACCATTTATCTGAAGGGAGGCGAATCCCCAGATCAGTTTGATTGCATGTCTGCTATACTGATAAAATTCGTTTGTTTCAACATGAACGCTATAAACCCTACTAGGCGGAATTTGGACTCATACCTGCGTCCAAGCTATATGATGTAGGTGTGAATCACTCGGGATCTTCTCCCGTATTAGTGAAGTGCCTCCTAGATGAAAGTGTGGGCCTGCTGCTTCTAGAATCCTTCATGGCCTCCAGACGTATTGCTCTCACTCTTGAAACCCTAGATTTCAGTGTGTATCTAAAGAATACAAATTTTGAAGATTAAGGAAACTTATATACGCTACGGGAGGGACCTGGAAGAAAATACGAATCAGGCTCCTAACTTTATTAGAACTTCTTGTTCCACCCGAACCTAGCCCAAATAAAGTTAATAACAGTTTGTACCAGTTAATAACTGTTATTGCACTCCTATCCATATTCTCAAAAATTAATATTTAGAGCTCCTGTTATTAAATAATTATTATCTCCCCGTGTTAAGATTACATATATCCACCGATTAAATTAATCACTGACTAATTCATTTAATCGACCTCTTCCCGATTCCTTAATCAATACCACTTAAATTATTTGATAAGTCCAGATTACCAAGTAATCTACCTGCAGGGTTTGACATAATCAAAACTTATAAGCTTCATCAATGGGATATCATCAATCCCATAACCGGAACATGGATTCCTTCGATATATCAATTTACACCATGAACTCAATAGTGTCACCCAAATCATCGAGGTTATTGACTCCATAGTAATCTCAATCACTCGACTTGTCAAAGAAATAACTACTAAATACATGTGCACATTGAATATCTAAGGATTAAGAGCATAAGTAATCATAATAACCATGAGACATAGCTTGTCTTGTTATGTCAGTACAAAGACAATGATCTCAACTTGGTCCTCTTCAATATACACAAGTATACTAGCACATTGAGTTGAAACTATAGTATGAACTATACTGTTTCCTGTAGCCAATACAGACCTACTAAAACAATGTGCTACAATCGTGCCGATGGTTTGTCTAAATTTATCTAGATTGTGAACTCATAAATTTCATTCCACAAGAACCGAAGATAAGATCTTCTGTGTGTAAGCTAGACTTTACACACCAAATGTTCTACTATGTGGAATAATAGACAACTGTGCACAATAATAACATAATGCAAAAACATTACCCAAAACCATTCTCATATATATCAAATTTAGATAATCCAAAAAAAAGGCACGACTTTTAGTATTCAATCCAACAATCTCCCACTAAGACTTAAAGCCATGCAGCAACACGCCTCAAATCCATTCCCTCTACGTGACCATCAAAATCCTTGGCTGTCAAACACTTCGTAAACTGGTCTGCCAGGTTATCCGCTGAAGTTATCTTCATCACTACCAGATCACCTCTGTGCACAAATTCTCTAATAAAGTGATACTTACACCCTATGTGTTTTCCTTTCTTGTGAACTCTTGGTTCCCTTGAGTTTGCAACTGCGCCACTATTATCGTAATAAAGCGTTACAGCCGGTTGTGCACTCGGTACCACTCCAAGATCCACTAGAAAGTTTCTGAGACAAACAGATTCCTTACCAGCTTCCGAAGCAGCAACATATTCAGCTTCCATGGTGGAATCATAACTGCATGATTGCTTCATGCTTCTCCAACTAATGGTTCCACCTCGTAAGGTGAAAAAATATCCAGAGGTAGACTTCCCGCAATTCCTATCTGACTGAAATCTGAGTCTGTGTACCCGATGGCTACAAGACTATCTTCATGGTAAACCCACATATAGTCTCGAGTCCTTTTCACGTACTTCAATATATGTTTTACCGCAGTCCAATGTTCTATTCCAGGGTTAGACTGATATCTACTAACCATGCCAACAACAAAGCAAATATTTGGTCTAGTACATAAAATCGCATACATGAGGCTTCCTACTGCAGAAGCATAAGGAACTGCCTTCAGTATTTCTATCTCATCAGGTATTTTAGGACACTTATCCTTAGATAGACCGATTCCATGTCTGAAAGGGATCAACCCTTTCTTGGAATCCTTCATGCTAAACCTTGCAAGAACTGTATCAATATAATTGGCTTGTGACAATCGCAACATCTTATTTTTCCGATCTCGAATAAGCTAGATCCCTAGAACGTATGCTGATTCTCCCAAGTCTTTCATATCAAATTTACTTGATAACCATACCCGCACACTAGATAATACACCCACATTATTTCCAACGAGCAATATATTACCAACGTAAAGTATCAAGAATACCACCACGTTTTCCTTACACTTATTGTACACACATGGCTCATACGGACATTGATCAAAACAAAAATATTTGATTGCCTGATCAAATGTTCCATGATCTAGATGTCTGCTTAAGTCTATAAATAGACCTCTTAAGCTTGCGGAAATTGTGCCCCTGGCACTTAGCTATGAATCCTTATGGTTGCATCATATAAATTCACTCATCAAGACTTCCATTGAGTAAAGCTGTCTTAACATCCATTTTCCAAATTTCTTGATCGAAATAAGCCGCAATGGACAAGAGAATCCAGATAGACTTAATCATGGCTATTGGCGAAAACATTTCCTCATAGTCGATCCCTTCTTTCTGAGTAAAACCTTTCGCAACAAGCCTTGCTTTGAAGGTTTCGACCTTCCCGTCTACCCCTATCTTTTTCTTGTAAATGCACTTACACCCAATGGGTTTTACCCCATCTGTTGGATCTACAAGATCCCAGACCTGATTAGAGTACATAGACTCCATCTCAGAAATCATAGCCTTTTTCAACTTTTCTGCATCTGTACTTCGAACAGCTTCATTATAGTTATGGGGATCGCTATCAAGTTCATCGGGGACCTTTTCAAAAGACTCTCCCAAATACATGTATATGTATGGTTTACGAGAAACCCTCCCACTACGACGAGGCTGTACTTGTGGTTCACTAACAGCAACATTTTCTCCAGTACTCGGTTGCAGCGGAATGTTAAAAGTATCTTGTGGATCACTAGTATTGACATTTTCCCCATTGACCTCTTGCGTTGGAATGTCAACACTATTTTGTTGTGAAACACGAGTATCTACACTTCTCCAACCACCCCAAGGTAGTTGAATGTTGATATCATTTTCTTGTGGTATTTCCTCTTGTACAGTTGGTATATCAAGACCTCAGACTACTTGATTTCCTCTCATTTCTTTCAAAACAGTTTTACTTTTAGGCTTGTGATCCATAATATATTCTTCCTCTAATAATCTTGCATTGGTGCTAACAATGAATTTCTTATCCTTAGGATATAAAATAAACCACCCTTTGTTCCTTTCGGTTCCCCTACAAAGACACATACTTCTGTCCTTGATTCAAACTTACTTGCGTTCCCCTTTAGCACATGTGCTGGACTACCCCAAGTTCGAACATGCCGTAGACTAGGCTTGTGCCCAGTCCAAATTTCTGTGGGTGTAGTTGGTACTAACTTAGACGGAACCAAGTTCAGAATATATGCAGCAGTCTCTAAAGCATTCCCCCAAAAAGAAGTTTGTAAATCTGAATAAGTCATCATGGATCTCACTGTAGTGTTTTGATCATGCATACGCAACGGAATAACAATGAATTTATCTGATCAAGACCCTCCAAGGATCACAGGAAGAGAAATCATGACGATGGTAAGAGAATTGTGTTATGTACCTTTGAAGTCTCCTTGATGACTTCTAACGCGAAAAGTATCACGTCTCCACGGTTGATCCACGCCTACAGGTGAGATCTAGATCTCTAAACGTCTTGTGCTAGCTAGAAGGAATGGAAGAGGATGAAGAAATCACGCAACAGAGCACCAAAAGAGAGGGGGCTTCCTCTCTTTGTGGCCGACTGGTAGGGGCGGAGGAAGAGGGTCGGGCGGGCCTTTTTGTCTTGCTCTCTCCTTCCTTCTCCCCTACTCAATGTATGTTATGAGCATAAGTTTTAGGGAAGGAAGCTAGGAGCATCCTTTATATAGTCCAACAACTCCTTGTTACTACATAAAGGCCCAATCCTAATCCTACTCAAGTTCGGATTAGTCCAACTTGCATATTAGTCCTACTAAGTTAGCAAGTTGTTGCGATTTGATCCTTCAAATTAATTAATCATATTAATTAATTAATTACCAAGTCTAGTTCACCCCTATATGGCGTGTGACCCCATAGGTTATATTTAATTTGTAGTAACTATTTACTAATATGCAGCGGCCTCTAGCAAGACATCCATTCTAGCCAACAAATAGAAATAGTCATCATGACAAACCTTATGCAAGTATTGTCTCATCCCTTTGTCTTAATATCCGGATTGGACAAGAGATATAAAAGTCAAACTCGTATATCCAATCCATAGTTTCTCGATTGGAATAGCCTTGTTCGTGCAAATAACATCAATATCTATATTGATTTATTTGAGTCTGGTCAGACATTCTATAAGCACTATCCTTAGAGTGGCCTAGGATATTTGCTCCCGTTATGTGGGAGGGAAAAATTCTATATACATCACTACGATATCTAAGCTTGCTTCCTATTGTGTCCAATAC
The DNA here is from genome assembly GCA_023055425.1 of Linanthus parryae. NCBI lineage: Eukaryota > Viridiplantae > Streptophyta > Magnoliopsida > Ericales > Polemoniaceae > Linanthus > Linanthus parryae. The sequence continues at coordinate 29,239,400 of JALGPY010000009.1, read as the reverse complement.
GCGCCTTTATGACTACCCAATCACGGTAATATTTCACAACTAGAACATCTAGTGACTTCAAGTCTAAGGATGAATATACCATCTTCGCCGCGAGAAACACTTGTGACTTCACATAACATATATGTAGCCTTCTCGGAGTTGGGTCAATCCAGTATGCCATTACTCCTAATGCATACCCATGTGTTGGATCACGATATCTACATATCAATCCAACCACATACTAGTTGTGCACAAGAGATTCCGGCGGGGAGACCTCCGTGTACACCGTACGTAGTGGATCAAGGATCGCACAGGAAGAATAGGGGTGTGTGTAGGGAGAGAGCAAGTCAGTAGCAATGTCTGAGAGAGAGACAGAGGTTTGGCAGAGCTTCCGCGTATGGCAGTGTGTCCTCCCTTTGTATGGAAAGGTCAACGATATATATATACTGGAGAACGTGACCGTTGTAGTGTGGTTAATGCGCCCATTGATGGCGGCTTAATTAGCTTAACCATAACGGCACGTTCGTCCGAGTATATAGGAACCGTTAGAGCACGTGGTGCGCGAGTACCGGAACCGTTACGAGGTTGACCGGGTTTGACCGGATTGACCGGGTCTAGGGAGCTCGTGCCATAGATCTCTCAAAACAGTTACTAAAGGTCGCGCGCGGGCTTGGCTCTCACGCGACAGGGCTTACTCTAGCCTCCAAACCACAAGTCCCTACAAGTCCCGTGCAGTGGTATGCGAGGGCTCTGTCTCGCAGCCCCCACATGGATCAGCTCGGCTGGTGATCCTGTGTGTGTGGAGCACAATATGGTGTGCTGGATGGTTGCCACGTGGCCTAGATCTGCCATGTCATAAAGCAGTATCTACATTAGCCCCCTTTCTGCGCGTGAAGGCTCATAGCTGTGTAGGCTTCCATGCGCGGAAACCAACATGCGCGTCGTCGCCACGCACCAATTCAAATACGGGTAGGTTCAGCCCCCGTGCGTGTAATTATGACCTAAAACCCCTAGAGTCGTGCCGTCTGACCTTTAGGGTTTTAGGTGTGACGTCAGCCCGTCCTGTGATTGCGCGACACGACGGTGACGGTTGCGATTCGACTACTGAAGGGACGCAACCCTTCATTCTTCTGGATAAATACCTTGTATCCCATCATTGCAAAGCATTACTTCTTTCTCTTAAAGTGAATGGTACCCGGAGATCTTCGAGAGCAGATCCAGATAATCAATCACCAGTTCAGAACTGCAAATCGTATTCTCCGATTGTGTATATCCAGGCAAGCTTCAAGGAAACAAGGTTGGCCTCGTTTACTTTTGATTTAAAATACCAGTGTTTGCCTTGAATCGCATTGAATCTGTAAATCCATGAAATTTGTGAAGAGGCTTTTGATCTTTGAACCCGCTTCGTTTTGATCTTTCAACAATATCAACTCCCCAGTTTCTGAAATCGGCACCGAAGCTGTTTGCTTTGTTTTGCATAGATCTCAAATTTCAAAATTCAAACTGAAGTGTGCTGTGGTATTTCTCCCCCCTTTTTCTTGCCCTTTCGCAGGAATGGCCAAGACAAGAGTAACCAGACCCGTCAAGGAAGACGAAGAGATACCGGAGCTTCCGCAGGCTCTGTGGCGTAAAGCCCCCTTTCTGGGTGGGAAAGACTTTTACCATGCGAGGGTGAAGGCGAAGAGAATGCCTGATCCTGTTCCTGCTGAGCAATTGCTGACGTTGACTCGCCCAGTTAACTCGGCCTTGCTCGAGTGGGTTGGTTCCGAGGATGTAGTCCGATTGGGGATCGAGAACGGGCACTTCCCGTATACTGCGATTTCTACTCAAGCATTCGTCCAGAAATTGGACTACATGGATGAGTGGATTGACCACGTATTGGATCATCATGCCGAGACGCTTGATAAAGCCGGCATTTTCTTTGCTATCCGTGCTATGAGGGGTGCTGCCGTGAAGTTGGATCAGTCCATGCTTCTAGACCTTCTGTCCCGTTACTCGCCCGCGACTCACACGTTTCATTTTGCTGAGTTCGAGGCTGCCCCCACGCTCGAGGACGTTCAAATGCTGTATGAGCTTTCCCCCATGGGCGAGGTGGACCCCTTGAGTCACTTGAGGACATCTGCTGAAATGGCCTTGTACGCGCAGATGGAGGAGTGCCTAGCAGAGGTAAAGAAAATCTCTACTCGGTGGACCACTACGAAGCCTCTTCCGAACTGGCAGCTAGTGGATACGTCTGCGAAGAATACCTGGAACAAGTGGTTGCAGTACTTCTTCCGAGACTATGCAAACAGCAGCATTACTAAGAAGCTTTTGAGCGAGGACCCGGAGGCCGAGAATTATGTAGAGGGCAAGGGTTATCATTTGACCCTTTGCGCCTTTCTCTGCGCTTGGCTGTCGAGATACCTGATGGATGGTCACCCCCATGACGGGGTCTTCTACCATGTGCTGCCACTTGCCGTAAGGCTCGCTCTTGGCCAGAGAGTCGCACTCGGACCCTTGGTCCTGGGGACGCTATATTACAGGCTGGATCAGCTGGTTCTGGCGATGAGGGAATCGCGTGGCCGCCTCGATGTTCTGACCTTTGTCAATATCAGCTTTTTGACAATGTGGGTTTTCGAGCGCTGGCCGTCTTATGCTCCAACTCCCCTCCCACTTGAGAAGTGGTGTCCCCCAGGCGAGACGGAGGCGCGCAACAGCGGAAGGGCTGCGAGATGGTTTGGAGCAAGCAACACCAAGTGTACTTGGAGTTTGATATGCGACAAACGAAAGGAGTTTAATGCCAGGCCCTATGCCACACGTGTTGAGAATGTGCGGTGGTTTCCAAAGCTATACCCTTCCAGAGGTATGGTCTTGTCAGAAGACCTTCTCTTTGAAAAGGGGCCGCATTTCCACGAACGCTATCGTGACTTCTTCTGTTGGTGTCTGCGAGGTTCTCTTCCTGCCCTTGCAGAGCATATTCGTGAGCTCGCGCCACGGTATGAAAGACTTACAGTGGATGTTGACCCTACTCGGGTCTCTCCCCAGTTTGGTTTTGACGCGGTGGCCCCATCGATCTGGCCCCAGTCTATTATCAGAGGGTGCTACAAGCGTTTGCTGACAAAGGAGTGCAAGACGGTCCTCATGAGCAATCTTCCCTTTGAGCAGCCTGCGGGAACTCGCAAGGGTGGTTGTTCACAGAACTGGATCGCATACTGGGTTGCCCAGCAAACGAGGATTGAGACGGAGGCGGCGGCGCAGCCAGGAAAGGCCCCCTTGATCAAGAGAAACTCTTTTCCGTTTCGCCCCAATTGCAGTTTGAGCGAGTCTGAGTATGGTTGCTACTCACTGTGGGACCGCGAGAATCATTTGTGTCCCGATTTCATTCTGAAGGAGCAAGTCGACGCAATCAAGAAGGGTGACACGCAGGTCATCAAATATAGCAAGGCGTTTGCTGAGGTAAGCAATTTCCTTGTGTGCTTTGAGCCTTTCGATTTCCTCGCGCTGATGCTTTTCGTTCTGTATTGTTTAGTGTCATGTGCGGAGGTTCGCAGCTGGTGATCGCTCCAAATCGCTGGTGGACACCATTGTTGCCACTAGAAGGAAGGGGGAGTCGTACCGGTTAGCATGGAGGATGGATGCCGAGGTCGAAACAAAAGTTCGCGGAGTCATGAATACTTTTGCTGACTCGCTGATAGACAATCCTCCGGCTCCGTCTCCTCCTAGAGACGACCCGTCCCCTCCAGCGACTGCGGCGCCGAGAGCGAAGAGACCTAGGCAAAAGGGAATTACGATTTCTTCCCCTAGGAGTGCTCCAGCTTCTCCCCCAGTGAGGTCCCTTTCCATCAAGGACAAAGGCAAGGGTCGTATGCCCAGCAAGGCGCGAAAAGATCTCGCAGTTGAGACTTTCGTTCCGTTCAACCAAGAGGAGGAAGAGAGACAGGAGACCCAGGCAAGTGATGAAGAAGCAACAGTTGTGATGTGCGAGGAAGAATCAGGAGGTACTTCCGTCGCATCTCCTTGCCCTTTGTCTAGACTTATTTGTAGTTCTTTTCTTTGAACCAAGTATGTATTCGCAGATGATGATGATGAAGCCGTCGGTGGCCTTGTGGCCAAGAGGCAAAAGAGAGATGCCCATTCTGGCATTTCAGATGATCCTATAAGCGAGGATGTTCTTGCTGAATCCCGGAAGACAGCCGCGGAGGCTGCTGAAAGAAGAAGGCAGCGAGAGGAAGAGGAGCTCGAGCTTGTGAAACAGCGGAGCCTCGAGGAGCTGCATGTTGACGACTTAGTGCGTCCAGCTGGCGAGGAAGACGAGCTTCCCGAAGAAGTGGCTCCTCATGTGAAGGAGGAAGATGAGGTTCCTGGAGAGGATGCAGCAGAGCTAGAGCAAGTCCAAGCGGACTTCGCAGAGATCGCAGGTGGCGATAAAGGTGAGATCTTCAATCTCGCAGTTACTTATAGAGATGTAATTGTGGGTGCGTTAAAGCACGGTGTGTCAAAGCCTGACATTCGCCGTTGGTTGGTAAGCAAATGCGGAGAACCCTCAGGTAATTATTTTGAGTGATATGCGCATACTAGGCTGTGGCCACTTGAGGCAAAATCATGACTGGTTTACTCGCGTCCCAGGTCATGCTTCTCTTAAAGATTTGCTTAGTGAGGATACACTGATAGGGCACGGTTCCACGTCCCTAGTGTACGATGAGGATACCTCAATCCCACCTTCGCGTGGAGGTGCTTATTCTTAGCTTCAGTAAAGACAGTGAAATAACTTATAACACAAGTTACCTCATATTATCGCATTTGGTATCGCAGGTCATGCTATGGAACCTGAGCTGGAGCAGAGAAGTCAGCCTTCTGCATCCCATGTTCCAATTTCGAGCTCCCATACCGAGAAACCTGTCGCAGCTGCCGGACACGCATGTGAGCATCTCGAAGATGTCATCGAACTCTCCGATGATGTCAAAGCTGATGCTGTGCCGATGGACGAAGGTGTCCGTACTGGTGGTGAGGAAGAAAGGACAGGTGATGCTAACATTTTCGCATCTGGGAGTGTCCGTCCAGCGACTTCGGCTGTCCCTTCGCCTCCGGCGATGACTGAACCAGAAGCACCCATTCCTGCGTGGAGCATTTGGGGTTCGCAGGTTGGGAATGTAGTCGCAGCTGGTGCGGCCTACACTCTTCCTCCTGACTATGAGAGGTTGGAGCTTGCAGCTGATAGGAGAGCCATGGAGCGAGGGCAGTCTTCGAACAACCCGATGGCCCGCATCCCTTCTCTTCATGAAATTCTGGAAGGCACTGGTAAGTAAAGATTTACTGTTCGCACGTCGCATTATTTGCTTGCGAGTTCTGGCATTATAACCATTTTTGATGTCTCAGGTTTGAAGCAAACCGATGTAGACTGGGTGGTTCGAATGCGTCTCAGATACCCCCGATGGTTTGTGAGATCTCTGGAGATCGGACCATTTGACAGGAGGCTATTCCTTACTGAAGCCATCTGGATACTGGAGCAGCTGTCTGCGGCTACACCTGCGACCATTTCGGCCCAGAGTGCTGAATTGCTGTGTGGCATGTGCCAAAATCTCTTGTTCAAAGTCCAAGGCAGACTTGGTTTTAAATTCCTCAAGGACAGAGTTACACTGATTCGCGCAGCTGTAACTTTGAATCTCGGTCACCAGAATCTCGCAGCTGAGATGCAGAAGGTGGAGCAGCAAAAGCAAAGGGTTGATGAAGCTGTAAAGCTGTATCATGAGATGCATGCTAAGTGCGAGCAATTGAAGCAAGAAGTGAAACAAGTGGAGAAGCTGAGCGAGCAGTTCGAGCCCCAAGACTCCTTAATCAAGAATTTGTTTTGACTTTTCGAATTTTGAAAAGAAAACAGGAAATGGCTGAGACATTAATGTAATGTTTTGAAACATTAATGTGATATTGCTAGGGTTTCTCCCCCTTCTTTTTTTAACAACAAACACTGAGTTTGCCCGTTTTGCCCTTTTCGGGATTTGATTGGACATTTCCGTGCATATCCAATTATGACATCAGCAATTGATTTTCTTCTTGATTTTCGCGCTAATTTCTCGGCAGATAAGCACGCTTCCGTTGGGAAGTCCATCCGAATCATGACTATCCGTCATTTATTAGGATACGCAACTGAATCGTCGTAGCCTTTAGTAGGGTAATTGATTGTTACCGCTTTTCAAGGCGTAAGTGATTGAACTTACCCTCTTTTTTGAATTTTGCTGACTCATCTTAGGCGACCGAAGAGTCTCCACAGGGCCTATATAAACCCTGTCTTTGCCATTTGGGTTCTTCATCCCAAACATGTGCTTTGCCGTGAGTCCTTATGACTGCTGGCTTCAACGCTTGTTTTTCGTTGATTCATGGCAACTTCAAGTTTTGAATCCTGAGTTTGCGCTTTGTGCCATAGAAATAGTTTCCAAGATCCACTTTATGAGGCTTATTGCTGTTTATAACCGTCATAAAGAGGATGCAGATAATACCTCATGTGTGTTCGAAGAAATTTCTTCGTGTATTATGTGTGCAGGTCATGTTTCCGGCCGCCTCGTGGCGAGGTGCAGCGCCGAAGTGACCGTGCTACCGTCTCGTAATGAACGGCGTGATTCTTCTTCAGCATCTCCGAAGAAGAATCCGTCACTTTCATGTTTGTGAGCCCGGAGTGACGAACCGTCGCGTTCATCCCCGTCTATAAGGAGCCCTTGCCCTTTGGAGCTTCTGCTTGCCTGTAGATCGCCGGAACCGGTGGCTCGTTGGGCAAATGTTATGGGGAGCCTATCTGACAACGGTCTTGTCGGATAGCGGAGTGTCGAGCGTACGGCTTCATGTGGCTCTTTTTAGAGCAAGATCCCCCTCGCTACAGATGTTCACCCACAGATCTGGGCATCGTGTAGCCGGCGTTTGAAGCCAGGGCGGTTCATTCTTTGCAGTCCGGGTTTCCGTACCGTTTCTCTGCTGGCTTATCAGCCATTTTTCGAATGTATTGTGAGCCATGTTGGCTGTGTAGTTAGATTCGAGCTTTTCGCTTGTAAGCTGCTATCTAGATAGATAAATTGTAAGTCATTTGACTCATAATGATATATAGCTTTTGTACTATTTGCTCTCTTTGCAACAAAATACAATTTCGCATGCGTTTCGGCTTGTTTTGCCTTGCATAATGCCATGTAATGATTTCACATATGCGACGTCAATGCGCAGATGTTTCGCTAGATCATTCGAGATCATAATTTCGCAGTTGTGCCATCTTGACGAACGGGCTTGCAGGTGGTCGTTGTAAATCGTATGAGATCACGTTCACAACTTTGCTATCATAACAGATAGTTTTTTTTTTTTTTTTAACAGATCAATTGAGATCATTGAGCGGTGTGAATTGCTATCATAGAAGATAGGCTTTATTAGAGGATTGCTTGAGATAATTTCTCGCATGAATTGCTATCGCAGCAGATAGACCTTTAGAAGGTCTAGCAAGATGGTTCTGCAGTTACGTTACCATCGTAACATACGGACTTAGGTGATCAACTAAAATCACTTTGTGTATAAATTGCTACCGTAACAGATAGGCTTGAGAAGATCATATAAGATCGCATTTGTGTAAACCGCTATCGTGAGAGATAGGTTTTTGATGATCGATTGAGATTGGCTTAAAAAGATCATACAAGATCGCGCTTGAGTAAGCCGCTATCGTGAGAGATAGGATTTTGATAATCGATTGAGATCGTTTTTGTATTTTTGCTGCTATCGTAGGAGATAGGCTTATGTGATCACTTAAGATCGCATGTGCATCGGCTGCCATCATAAGGGATGGGCTTTAGATGATTAATTAAGATCGCGTTTATGTTGACTGCTTATCGTGAGAGATAAGCTTTGGATGATCTTTTAAGATCGCATTTGCATTGGTTGCCATCGTAAGAGATGGGCTTTTAGATGATCAATTAAGATCACATTGGCTGCCATCGTAAGAGATGGGCTTTTAGATGATCAATTAAGATCGCATTTGCATTGGTGGCCATCGTAAGAGATGGGCTTTTAGATGATCAATTAAGATCACGTTTATGTTGACTGCTATCGTAAAAGATAGGCTTCGGATGATCACTTAAGATCGCATTTGTATTGGCTGCCATCGTAAGAGATGGGCTTTTAGATGATCAATTAAGATCGCGTTTTCTATCGTAAGAGATAGGCTTTGATGATCAATTAAGATCGCGTTTGTGTTCGGCTGCTATCGTAAAAGATAGGCTTTAGATGATCGATTGAGATCGCGTTTGCTATCATATGAGATAGGCTTTGATGATCAATTAAGATCGCGTTTGCGTTTGCTGCTATCGTAAGAGATAGGCTTTGATGATCAGTTAAGATCGCGTTTGCGTTTGGCTGCTATCGTAAAAGATAGGCTTTAGATGATCGCTTAAGATCGCATTTGCTACCGTATGAGATAGGCTTTGATGATCAATTAAGATCGCGTTTGTGTTCGGCTGCTATCGTAAAAGATAGGCTTTAGATGATCGATCGAGATCGCGTTTGCTATCATATGGGATAGGCTTTGATGATCAATTAAGATCGCGTTTGCGTTTGCTGCTATCGTAAGAGATAGGCTTTGATGATCAGTTAAGATCGCGTTTGCGTTTGGCTGCTATCGTAAAAGATAGGCTTTAGATGATCAATCAAGATCGCGTTTGCTATCGTAAGAGATAGGCTTTGATGATCACTTAAGATCGTGTTTGTATTTGTTACTATCGCAGCGAATAAATCATTGTTAACAGTTATAACGAGTTAGATAAAGCGATATAAACAGCTAAAAAATATGAACTTCTCATTTGGGAGAATTCTTTTATTATGACATTCTCATATGGGAGAGATAGGATTACAATCCTCTCATATGGGAGAGGAGATTGCGAATATCGTAGCCACATGAGACATTAAGCAACGTTATCATAAAACGTATGAAATAAGAGAAGTCAAGGATAGTACTTCTTGATCCAGCGCATGTTGACTGAGCTTGGAGTTGAGGTTGTGCCGTGCAACCTTCGTATGCTGCAGTAGCCGCTATCGAAGACTTCTGTGACTTCGAAGGGTCCCTCCCAATTAGCTGCGAACTTTGGGTGGGTTGCCTCTCGCATGCAGTGATCAGATGCGCGCAGGACCAGGTCGCCAACTGCGAAATCCCGTCGCTGGACTGTCTTGTTATAGGCGCGAGCGATTCTCTCTTGGTACCGCTTGTTAGTCCTTTTGGCTTGTTCTCGCTTTTCTTCCAGCAAGACTAAATCGTGATCGCGTTGATTTTCATAGAGTGCGTGGAAGGCCAGCCTTGCCGAATTGACTCTGACCTCCGCAGGTACCACAGCTTCGGCCCCATAACATAGTAGAAATGGCGAGGCCCCTGTAGGTGTCCTTGGAGAAGTTCTGTAGGCCCACAGAGCTATGTTAAGGGAGTCGGCCCACTTCTTGTGGTCATCTGCGACCATCTTGCTCAGAATTCGCAACAGCGTTTTGTTAGTCGCTTCGGCTTGTCCATTTCCCTTTGGATAATAGGGGGTGGAGCATATTTGCTTGATATTGTACTCCGCGAGTTTGGTAGCTACCTGACGATTAACAAAAGGAGTACCGTTATCTGAAAGAATAGTATTTGGGATTCCGAACCTGCATACGATGTTTTCCTGGATGAAGTTAACCACAGCCAGCGCGTTCGCTGTCTTCAGTGGTATTGCTTCCACCCATTTGGTGAACAGCTCGGTTGCAGTGAGAATGAAGTGGTTCCCATGTGACGTTGGTCGGATGGGGCCAATGAAGTCCAGAGCCCATGTATGAAATGGCCATGGCGTCCCTAATGCATGTAGATCCACGGCAGGAGCGTGCACTAGGTTCCCTTTGAATTGGCATTCTTGGCAGCGTCGCACCTTGGTGCGGCAATCGACTTCCATCGTGGGCCAGAAGTATCCGATTGAGAGGAGTTGTCTGCATAATTTCGCACCTCCCTGGTGTTCCACCTGATGAGAAAGGTCCATGACTTCTTGTGCTTCCCTGCCGTCTAGGCATCGCAGCAAGTTGCCTTCGTGACCTTTTCGCCAAAGCAGGTTTTCCTGAACCAGGTATCGAGAGGCTTTCCTCTTCAATTTGTCGGCTTCTTTTCTCGATTCGGGTACGGTGCCCTGGGTGAGGAATTCAAACAATGGCTTCCTCCAGTCTGTGTCGTCATCGGTTAGAGCGACGAGTAGAGAATCTTTGATTAGTGCGTAACTCTCGCACTTCCCTTGTATCAGGGCTGCAGCTGTTGACATGCCTGGCCAATGAATGCCATATCTCTGAGCTTTCCTGTAGATTGACACCTCGCTTTCTCCGCAAGCGTGTTGGTGAATCTTTTCTAACAGCTGTTGTCCCTCTTGCTCGGAGACACATCGCATGAGTATTCCTCCAGGACCCTTGTAGTAAAGGGTGTTGTCGTGGATGCAGTATCCTTTCGTGAGTACCCAGCTTTCGCTACTGGTGCCTTTCGCAATAGCTTGCAAGATCGCTTTTCTCCAGTCTGCGTCATCCATGTGTTCATCGTCGCACGCATCTTCTGTTAATGCCGACGATGTTCGCACTTCGATGGAAATCCTTGCGGGGCATTTGTCTATGCTGACCTTAGATCCCAGAGTTGCTAAGGCGTCTGCATGCCTGTTGTCCGCTCGGGGTTTGTGCTCGTATTTCACGTCGCAGAATTGCTGCATCAGCTTTTGCACTAGGGTACGGTATGGCAGGAGGTTGATCTCCTTTAAACCATATTCGCCCGAGGCCTGCTTAACAATCAGCTTGGAATCTCCCATGACTGTTAAGTTGCTCACTTCCAAAGCTTTCGCCGCACGGAGCCCCGCGATCAGAGCCTCGTATTCCGCCTCGTTGTTCGTGACTGCGAAGTTGAGCTTTGCGGACATCTGTATGACTTCACCGTCCGGCTTTGTCAAGACTATCCCAATGCCTCCACCTTTTCTGGTTGACGAACCGTCGAAGTGGAGGGTCCAATAGGGCACGTCGATCGCGTAGATTTCAGGGCCTTCGAGCTCTTCCTCGATCACAGGTTCGTGACTGTTGTCGGGGAACTGTGCCAACAGATCTGCTACCGCCTGCGACTTGATCGCTCTTGGTTTCACACATGTGATATCGTATTGAGAGATGGTCATGTGCCATTTCGCCAATCTTCCGCCCGGAGTAGTGTGAGTTAGCAGGTATCTTATGGGGTCGCTTTTGGTGACCACCACTACTTTGTGCGATGCAAAATAGTGTCTCAACTTCTCTATTACGAAGAATAAAGCAAGGCAATGACGTTCGATGTCCGTGTACCTTGATTCAGCAGGCTGCACAATGCGAGAGATGTAATAGATAGGCCTCTCTTGTCCCTCATAGATCTGAGCCAAGAGCGCTCCTATAGATTTCCTTGTCGATGTAAGGTATAGCAGAAGCGGTGATCCCAGTTGAGGCGCGATCATTATCTTTGGGGATGTGAGTAGCTCCTTTAGCTTTTCGAATGCGGCTTCGTGATCAGGAGCCCAGTTGTACGCGGCGTCCTTCTTGAGGAGAGTGCTGAAGCAGCATGTGATTTCGGCGATTGCCGGGATGAATCTCCGCAGATATGACAATTTTCCCAAGAATGTTTTCAAGGTACTTTGGTCGTGAGGTGGCGTCATGCTGGTGATGGCTGACACTTTTGCAGGGTCAGGCTCGATCCCTTGGCGATGAACTACACATCCCAAAAACTTCCCCGAGGTCACGCCGAATGCGCATTTCATGGGGTTCATTTTCAGTTGAAAGCTCCTGCATCTGTTGAATACCTTTCGCAGGTCTGCAAGGTGATCTGCTTCATACTTGGATTTGACTACCAAGTCATCCACATAGAATTCCACTTCTTTGTGCATCATGTCGTGGAATAGAGCCATCATGGCCCGCTGATAGGTTGCGCCTGCATTCTTAAGACCGAATGGCATTACCGTATAGTTGAATACCCCCACGGGAGTGATGAATGCAGTTTTCCTTGCATCTTCGGGATCCATCTTGATTTGATTGTACCCGCTGAAGCCGTCCATGAAACTGAACATGCGATGGCCTGCCGTTGAATCAATGAGCAAGTCGATATTAGGCAGTGGGAAATCGTCCTTGGGACAGAAGCGATTGAGATCTCGGAAGTCCACGCAGATGCGGAGCTGTCCGTTCTTCTTCACCACTGGCACGATGTTGGCCAACCATGTGGGATGGTGATTTGGCTCTATGAACTTGGCGTCTAGGAGTTTGACGATCTCCTGTTTGATCTTCACGTTGAGTTCTGGCCTGAAACTTCTGGTGCTTTGCTTGACCGGTTTAGACCCTGGGATGATGTCTAAACGGTGCATGGTGATGCTCGTGTCCAGACCCGGCATTTCGTCATATTCCCATGCGAACACGTCCTTGTATTCGGTTAGGAGCTGCAGCAGTCCTTGTTCCTCTTCGCTTGTGAGGTCCGCACTCAGGAAGACTGGTCTTTTCTTTTATTCGTTCGGGCTGAGGAACACTTCCTTAAGGTCTTGCTTTTGCGGTCTTGGCCTGTCTTCCATGCATTCGGGCGCTTCTTTGAGTTTCTCCTCTGGAGTGCCCTGTGTTGGCTCTTCTGTCAGCGCAACTTGCTCGATTTGATTGATTTGCCCAGGGACATCCCCATGCCCGTGTGGGGACGTCCCCGCGCACCTTCATATGCGATAGCATTTCTTCCCGTTGGCGTAGAAGCTCTCTATCTCCTTGCCCTCGGGGTCATGCTTTGCGATCCTCTTCAGAGTGTAGACACTCTTGCGATGATATGCGATGCGCGGCGCCTCTTCGTGAGTAGGCGGCTTTTCTTTGGCATCTCCCCTTGTCACCATCACGCCTGCAGGTGACTGGTCCTTGATGTCCTCCCAGAGAGGTAAAGGAGTAGGGTTGAATGGTCCGGGTGTTTGCTCATCCGCCATCTCGGTGAACCACACCGCCTCGCTGAGATGCGCTTCGTCCAAGTTGAACGGGTTAGTTGAGGCCGGTATCTCGACAATCCTGTCGTTCCAGATAGCTTTCATCACTTGGTGAGCCGTTGAAGGGATTGCGTCAAAGCGATGAATCCAGGCCCGACCTATGATCATGTGATATGTGGTGTTCGCGTCTATGACATAGAACTTCGCCGAGCACTTGATTTTGCCGATCTGAACGCCCAGGCGGATCCATCCGATCGTCATTCTAGAATCGCTCCCGAATCCCACCAGCGGGGATGGACGTTTGACTACCTTGTGCTCGGGGATCCTTGCTAGCTTCAGGGTATGGAGTGGAACAAAATTAATCGCTGCTCCTCCATCGACGAATGCTCGCTTGAATTCGACGCCGTTGATGATGGCGGTCACGTACAGGGGCCTCTGGTGGCTCGCATCTGTCTTCTTGTCGCTGGCAGAAAAGGTCATAATCTTTTCTGTGGAACGGGATGCCCTGACGACTTTCCCGTTGGAGACCACGAGGTCCTCCTCGTAGTCCTCTGCTACCCTTAAGATTGCTTTTGTCATGTCCGCTCGACATTTTTCGGAGAAATTCATCTCGTTGAAGAATTTGTCAAAGCCGTGCGACCCTTTCATGCGGTCGGCACGCTCATCTTCTGTGTCCATGCTGTAGTCTTCATCTTCATGGACTTCAGCAACGATGGGCAGACCATCCTCTGCGACTTCTTCCAAGTCAACTATCGAGATCATGGCGACCTCTTTGCCTTTTGAGCCCGAATCTGTATGGGCAGGCAGCGGGTTGTTGCGCACATCCTTCCGATGGTCGCTGACGATGAGTTCGCCGCTCTTCATCTTCTGATCGAGCGTGAATCTGAGCTTCTTGCACTCGGCTGTGGGGTGCATGACCTTGCCGTGGTATTCGCACCACTTAGGGTCCCTCGTCATCTCCTTGGAGGGTGCTTTCTCGAGCGGTGGGAGGACGCCGTCCTTACGCCACTGTCTGCAGAGATCGCTCGCTTCCTCCACCGAGCATGGCAGAGGCGGTGCATCGAAGTTTGCAGCCTTCGCTTGCTTCTGGGGCGAAACTGTATTGACCTCAGCTTCGCGTCCCCGCTTGTAGCCAAATCTGCCGATCTTGTAGGTGGTGCCGCTCGCAGGTCGTTCTGGAGCGCTCTTCTTTCTCTGTCTCTCGACAATGGGCTCGATGTTCATCGTGCATTCGATGAGCTTTGAAAACGTCGGTGTTTGCAAATTGATCAGCATGCTTTTGTATTCGTCTCGCATGCACTGCAGGCATATCTCTACGAGCCGACTTTCGAGCATTGGATCCTTGCATTCCAAGGATTTCGCTCTGAATTTCTTGATGAAAGTGATTCCATCTTCCTCGCGTTTCTGATACATCCGCGAGAGATGGATCATCGTCACCTTTTCTTCCATCTGGAAGAACTTGGTATAGAACTTCTGGACCATGTCGTCCCAAGTTTTCACAGATCCGGCCTCCAACGTTCGGTACCATTTGTATGCTACATTCCCAAGAGTTTTTGGGAATTCTCGCATCAGCAGCTTGGGATCGGCTCCGTATGGACCCATGACATCGATGAAACGCATGACATGCTCATGAGCGTTTCCATTGACGTCCTCGAACTTGTCCCATTTGGGAGCCTTGTACCCCGCCGGGTTAGGCATGAGATAAATTTCTCGTGGGATGGGTGGATCGTTGTCTAGCTTCGGGATGATGGTATCCGCGAACGACTGATGAGCCAAGATGGAGTCCACGCGCTTCTGCAAAGACGTCATGCATTCTGGAATGCTTCCCTCGGTAGTTGACGGAGGGGTTGCCGTAGGCGGTGGCGACACATATGCTGCCGGAGGATTGGGGGTGTATTGGCTACCCGCGTTTCCCCAGATTGTCGCTGGTGGAGGCAGAGTGTACTGCAGAGCTGGGTTGGACGCCAAAGCCGGGGGCTGAGAGGCGTGAGCAGCAGGGGGCAGCATTTGTGCCGTCGACCCTTGGACCGAAGGCAGCTGCGCGGCCGACGGTGGAGTTTGCAGATGAGGGTTGGGAGGTGTGGCTGACACTCCCAATCCTGGAGCGGAAGGGGTTCCTCCTCCCTGGGGGATAGCGGTGGCAGGTGGAGGATTTGGCGCAAGAGTGCCCAGAACGGCCAAGATCCGTTCTAACTGCGCGGACTGAGACTTGAGAGCTTTTGCCTGACTTTGGACAGTGGCGTCCAAAGACTCTAAAGTTGGCGCCTCGCCGGGAGTCGTCGGAGTACGGCGAGCCTCGTCTCCCGAGGGAGTTTCAGTGGAAGGAGATCGGTTGCTGACATCGTCCTCCTGAGACATGGTTGCTTTTGCTGGTAAGTTTCACGTCGGGTTCACCAAAATGTGCACAAGAGATTCCGGCGGGGAGACCTCCGTGTACACCGTACGTAGTGGATCAAGGATCGCACAGGAAGAATAGGGGTGTGTGTAGGGAGAGAGCAAGTCAGTAGCAATGTCTGAGAGAGAGACAGAGGTTTGGCAGAGCTTCCGCGTATGGCAGTGTGTCCTCCCTTTGTATGGAAAGGTCAACGATATATATATACTGGAGAACGTGACCGTTGTAGTGTGGTTAATGCGCCCATTGATGGCGGCTTAATTAGCTTAACCATAACGGCACGTTCGTCCGAGTATATAGGAACCGTTAGAGCACGTGGTGCGCGAGTACCGGAACCGTTACGAGGTTGACCGGGTTTGACCGGATTGACCGGGTCTAGGGAGCTCGTGCCATAGATCTCTCAAAACAGTTACTAAAGGTCGCGCGCGGGCTTGGCTCGCACGCGACAGGGCTTACTCTAGCCTCCAAACCACAAGTCCCTACAAGTCCCGTGCAGTGGTATGCGAGGGCTCTGTCTCGCAGCCCCCACATGGATCAGCTCGGCTGGTGATCCTGTGTGTGTGGAGCACAATATGGTGTGCTGGATGGTTGCCACGTGGCCTAGATCTGCCATGTCATAAAGCAGTATCTACACTAGTCTACAGATAATTGTCCTATTAATCATAATAATGGACTAGGGATATTTAAGATAAACAACAATATTGAAAATCCAATGACTTCATTATATTATATATCCAATAAATAATACAATGAATGTTCTAGCCAATTTAATGTTCATACTAAACTAGATTGCCTCCAGGACACCTATTCCAACAGTCTCCCACTTAAACTAGAGCCAATCATGTGCATCTCGTATGCCAATGCTCCTTGTGTGCCCTTCATGCTTGCACTGAACAAGCGGCTTTGTAAGTGGATCTGACAGATTATCATCTGTAGGAATCTTGCACATCCGAACATCTCCTATTTCGATAATATCTCGAATAATATGGAACTTCCTGAGTACGTGCTTGGATTTATGTTGCGACATGGGTTCCTTTGATTGCGCAAACGCCCCAGTGTTGTCACAATACAACTCTATTGGATCTGCAATGCTAGGAACCACACCAAGCTCAGTTACGAACTTCCTAATCCAAACAGCTTCTTTTGCTTCACCATTCGCAGCAATGTACTCAGCCTCTGTTTTAGAATCAGCCATCGTCTCTTGCTTGGAACTCTTCCCGCTGCTCCATTAGGGCAAAATACAAACCCCGATTGTGATCTGAAATCATCTATGTCGGTATGGAAGCTTGCATCCGTGTAACCCCTTAAGAGTAACTCTTCTTCACCTCCAAATATCAAGAACGCATCCTTAGTTCTTCTTAAGTACTTTAGGATGTTCTTGAGCGCAATCCACTGACTCTCACCTGGATTGGACTGATATATGCTCGTCATACTCAATGCATATGACACATCCGGTCTAGTACATAACATGGCGTACATGATGGATCCTATGGTCGAGGCATAGGGAACCCTACTCATGTGTTCCTTCTCAATCTCATTGGAAGGAAAACCACTCTTCGAAAGAGTGATTCCATGCGACATGGGCAAGAATCTCTTCTTGGAATCTTGCATGCTGAACCGTTTCAGCACCTTGTCTATGTATGTACTCAGACTCAGGTCGAGCAACCTTTTAGATTATCCCTATAGATATTTATACCAAGTATGTAGGCTTCTTCACCTAAGTCTTTTATTAAGACACTTTCCTAGCCAATCTTTAACAGATTCCAGCATGGGAATGTTGTTTCCAATGAGTAGTATGTCATCCACACACAAGACCAGAAAATCAACAGAGCTCCCACTAACCTTCTTGTAGACACAAGACTCATCTTCGTTTCTGATGAAGACAAACTCTTTGACTACTTCATCAAAACATCGATTTCAACTCTTAGAAGCTTGCTTCAATCCTAAAATGGATCATTGCAGTTTACAGACTTTGTTGTCTTGCTTTGGATCCTCAAAACCCTCAGGTTGTGTCATGTACACATCCTCTAGGAGATTCCCATACAAGAATGTTGTTTTGACACCCATCTGCCAAATCTCATAGTCGTAGTATGCTGCAATAGCAAGTAAGATTCAGATGGATTTCGTCATCGCGATTGGTGAAAAGGTTTCATCATAGTCAATACCATTAATCTGTCTGAATCCTTTAGCCACCAATCGTCCCTTATAGGTAATCACATTACCATCCATGTCGATCTTCTTCTTGAAGATCCACTTGCACCCTATGGGGCGTGCCCCTTTGGGTGGTTCCACCAAAGTCCATACTTTGTTGGCATACATGGATTCCATCTTGGATCTCATGGCCTGAAGCCAATTCTAAGATTCCGTCCCTTCGATGGCCTCTTCATAGGTAGTAGACTCATCATCTATGAGCATCGTGTCACCTGATTCAGTCACGAGAAGTCCATACCTCTCTGGCTCCTGGCGTACTCTACTAGATCTACGAAGCTCATGTGTTACTTGAACAGGTTGCTCCATAACCTCTTGTGGTTCATGTTCATGTTCCATAGTAGGATCAATTCTTTGTGGTTCTTGAACTTCTTCAAGTTCTACAGTCCTCCCACTTGCTTCTTTAGAGACAAACTCTTTTCCTAGAAAAACGTCGGTCCGAGCAACAAGCACTTTGTTCTCACTTAGATTTTAGAAATAATATACCTTAGTTTCCTTAGGGTATCTCACAAATTTGCATTTGTCCGACTTAGGCCCTAGCTTGTCTTATTGTAAATGTTTTACATAGACGTCGCAGCCCCAAATCCTCATGAACGACACTGTGGGACGGTTCCCACTCCTCATCTCATGTGGTGTATTCATCACTTATTTCGATGGAACACGGTTAATGGTGAAAGCTGAACTCAATAGCGCATAGCCCCCAAAATGATAATGGAAGATCATATTGACACATCATAAATCGAACCATATCTAATAGAGTTAGATTTCTCCTCTCGGACATGCCATTACACTATGGCGTTCCAGGTGGAGTGAGTATGGATATTATCCCATACTCTCTAAGATAGTCGTCAAACTCTAGGCTCAAGTATTCTCCTCCACGATCCGATCGTAGAGATTTAATACTTTGCCAAGTTTCTTCTCTACTTCATTCTTGAATTATTTGAACTTTTCAAAGAACTCGGATTTGGCCTTCATAAGGTATACAAATCCATATCTACTAAAATCATCAGTAAATGTGATGAAGTATACATAACCACCCTGGCAGGCGTGGCAAATGGCCCACATACATCGGTATGTACTAGCGCCAATTGCTCACAAGTCCTCTCACCTTTCTTATTGAAAGGGGATTTTGTCATTTTTCCTAATAAACAAGCCTCACATGTCTCATATGATTCAAATTCAACTGAGTCTAGAAATCTATCCTTGTGAAGTCTAGATACACGTTTCTCGTTTATATGGCCTAAAAGACAGTGCCATAGATAAGCAGGATTTAAAATATTCATTTTAATCCTCTTAGTATTAATGTTATAGACATGATTGCTTAGATCGAGGATATATAATCCATTAAATAATTGCCCCTACAATAGTGTATACTATCAAAATAAATGGAACAACAATTGTTCTTTATTGAAGTAGTAAAACCATCCTTGTCCAAACAAGAAATAGAAATAATTTTTCTGCTCATAGCAGGCACAAAATAGCAATTATTTAATTCTAAAACTAATCCTGAAGGCAGAGACAGCTCGTACACGCCTACGGCCAATACATCAAATCTTGCTCCATTCCCAACGCGCAGGTCTATCTCCCCTTTAGCCAATCTTCTACTTCTCTTTAGGTCTTGCACATTTCGAAAAATGTGATATCCACATACAGTATCCAATACCCATGATGAAGAGACAGTTAAGTTGACATCTATAACAAAAGTACCTTGTGGTGGTGGAATCACTATTCCAAGTCTCTTATCCTCCAATTATTTTGGGCAGTTCCTCCTCCAGTGTCTAGCCTGACTACAGTAGTGACACTCACCTTTAGTCACACCTTTGGAAATTCCCCCAACAGGCATAAGGGCAGATTCCTTGGGTTTGGAAACTACTTTGCCCTTTCCCTTGGAGGTAGAGGCAAACCTTTTGCCCTTTCCTTTCTGCACCATCATTATGGATTTGCCCTTACCCTTGTTGATGCTTTTTTCAGCTTTCCTCAACATATTGAGTAAATATGACAGAAGTTTCACGATCTCATTCATGTTTATATTTCATGATGAACAGTCCATAATTCTCAGGAAACGATTGCAAGATGAGATCGGTGGCCAACTCTTGACCCACCGGAAACCCTAGGTGCCCGAGGTTCTCAAGATAACCTATCATACGTATCACATGCGGACCTACGGGGTTTCCCTCTGACATATGACATTTGAACAATTCCTTGGAAACTTAATACCTCTCAACGCTTGCCTGCTCTTGGAAGAGCTGCTTTAAGTGTGCGATCATATCGACTGCATCCATGTTCTCATGTTGCTTCCGAAGCTCAGAGGACATGGTGCATAGCATTAGGCAGGCCGCATCATTAGGGTCATCAACACACTTTTGATACACCATTAGGGCTGCAACAGTACAATTTTCCGGACCTTCAGGAACTTGCTCTTCTAGAGCGCACAGTTTCTTTTCCTGCTTGAGAACGATTCTCAAGTTTCTGTACCAGTGTAGAAAATTGGTCCCGGATAGCTTGTCCTTCTCAAGGACAGAGCCTAGGGGGTGAGATGAGTTTGATGAGTTGTTTGCCATTGGAATTCTACAAAAGGAAAATACCCAAATTTTAGTATTTGTGAGCAATTAACGATATTCAATAATGGCTAGATTATTATATACAGCTCCCACTGTTTTTCTACGGATTGATAATCCTCAAGATATTAATGTGGAAAATATCATTATATTTTATAGTGGGCCAAGACCCTTATTTCACTTCCTTTTGAACTTGCTTTGCCAAGTCACCCAAAAGTTAGTTAGTTAGGTAGGAAAGATTCCAATTGCATCCTATACAACTCTTTGTTCAATTGGGCATATAACTCCTTATTTATCTATCACATAGATAATCCCAATTGATTGCCTCTAGGTTTTTAATCCTTATTAAAATAACCTACTTACGTCAAACCTCTTACTCCAAACAATTGCACACTATTTTCCATCGCACCACATAATGATGAATCAAGTCGCCCTGCTTTGGCACGCACGAGCTTGATTAATCAATTATGTGATGAGTGTTTAAGTAAGCGAGAAGGCAAAATGTAATATTTCAGTTTTGAGGGACTTTTCTTCAATTTTAAATTGTTTTGTCGATCCACGTCAACTGATCTACTTATTTGAGTTCGGGAAAAACTCAAAATAAAATATCCCGGTTGTTAATTATCTTATTATCTAATTGCATGCATCATCCATAGACCAACAACAATAACAAGACAATAAAGTAAACATCCACAAAACTGAATTTAACGTGATATGGATATAGCCTCCTAGACTAAGATATTCCCAAGCCAATGAGATTATCTATGAACCCTAGAATAGAAAATGCATCTCCATGTGCCAACATCTCTTGGTCCATCCTCCATAGCCTTGTGGAATGCTCCATGCTCCATGTTGTGGCTCCTTTAATTCTTTGGGCTTCTTTTCTTAAATCTTGGCTATCTGTATACTTTATCTAGTACTAGATAACATCTATACTATATAAAATAAATCTCACAAGTTGAGAAAAAAAATCGGCTCGCAGGCCGTTAACCCTAATTAATTATTACATCAAATTGATCAGCTCGCAGGCCGTAAACAAACCACAAAATTAAACATTCACAACAAACCACATCTAAGGCCATATCCAATCACCATAGAAATTTCACAGAAACAGTTAAAACCAATTTTTAAGGCGCTTATTGAATTTTAGTTGATTTTAGGATTACTAGGGTCAAAACTGTCCAAGAAGCCAAACACTTGGCCGAACCCCTTGGAGCAGCCCAGGCCGACCCTAGGCCGGTCGGACCAACCCGTGGGGTCGGCCAACTGCGTAGGCCTTCGGCCTACGTTTCTTGGCCGGCAAGAAATGAGGGGCGGTCTCCCTAGGGGGGGGGGGGCGACCCTCTTGGGTTGTTTCCAAAATAACTCCTTCCTTGTTCCCCAAGTCCAAAACGTTTCCAAATTAGAAATAGTTTCCAATTTGTGCCCAAAACCCTAGATCTAAGATCCTAAAATTTCTCAAACTCACTAATTCATACATCCAATGAAAGAATTAGATCTTGTTTGATTAAATCAAATTCAACATGTGTAAGTTCACGGGTTTCACAGCCTTGAAATAACAGGCCTTGAACCATTTTTCAAAGCCTTGAATCAGGTTTTACAGGCCTGAATTCAAGGCCTTGAGACTAGATTCAAAGCCTTGAAAGTGTCTGACCTGTATGCACATACTTAGGGCAATTTTTTCTTAACTCTTCTAATCTGATTTCTTCTCTCTCACCCCTATGCTTGATCTGTTAATATTTGATGATGAAATAAAAAATGATTTTGCTTATCTAATACCATTTAATCCATCTGTTTGACTCAGTTTTGCAGGGAAATATTATTTCATAGTTTGCAGGATTAGTTTCCTAATATGGATTTTGTAGGAAATGAAACTTGGAGAGAATATGACTCTGTGATCATTCAGACACTCTTGACAGCTTCTCAATTTGTTTAAAGACAAGATCAGATCAATATCTGATAAGATTATGATCAACTATCCGTTGGAGAAGGCTGTTTGAAGAGTCAAAGTTGTTGCCTACAAAACAGGAAGTTGTTGCTGAAAATCTGGGAAGATTTGCAGAGCTTTAAGCTGTATAAATAGATATAATTTTAAAGCAACAAGACACAACACTCAACGGGCAAAAAGAGAGACACATTTCAGGATTGACATGCATCAAAGAAGCACATCATTCTCTCAATCCAACTCACAGAGGACCACTGCATTCTTCACTGCAGATTTATACTTCAGTGTTCTTCTGAATTGCACTTCATTTGTATATTATTCTTATACTACTTCTTTCTCTCCTTCTCAAGTATTGTTCAAAGTGAGAAATAGAGAATTTTTAGTTAATCAGTTAGCTAGAGAACGTACTAGATAGGTTAGAGAGAACCACAAGCTGTAACAGAGTAAGGCATATCTCTGTGCTTGAGATCTAGGACTTAGATTTTGATTAATAAGAATTGAGTTGAAAATCCTGCAGGGAGAAGATGTTGAGGTAGAGACGTAGGTCCAAGTGGACTGAACTCTATAAATCCCTTGTCTCTTGCATTTACAGTTTCATTTACATACTTATTTTTGCAACATTCAAACTAGTCTTTATTTAAGGGTTTGAAACTCTTTTCAAGGCCTTGAAAATGACTTGTCTATTTTATTTAAAACTGTATTTCATACCAAAGGCTTGAAACCATTTTCAAGGCCTTGAACTTCACTAATCTTCATAGAAACTCTTCTCCTCCACAAAGTTTTGCAAAAAGTTGGCATACTCTATTCAACCCCCCTTCTAGAGTATCTGTGTTGCATCTCTATCTGCATACTCCCCTTTCAATTGGTATCAGAGCTTGTATCATTGTATAAGATTCAACCATCTGGTGATCATGAGTGCTGAAGGGGATGGTGGTTTCTCACAGGGAAGAGCTGCTAACAGACAACCTCTATTTTGTGGAGATAATTTGCTCACTGGAAAGCTCTGATGAAAATGTTCATCATTGATCAATACATGGAGCTATGGACCATTATTCAGAATGGACCTCAGACTTTCTACACTGATAAAGATGGGATCAAAACTCCCAAATCTGAAGACTCTCTTTCTTAATCTAAATTACAACAATTCTCTAAGAATTACAAAGCTATTAACATCTTGTATTGTGCTTTGAGTAAAGATGAATTCAACAGGATTTCAGGTTGCAAGACTGCCAAAGAAATCTGGGATAAGCGTGTGGTGACATTTGAAGGAAGAAGTCAATTCAAGCAAACCAAGATCAACTTCTATCTCAGACAATATGACCTATTCGAGATGAATGCAGATGAGTCAATCACAGAAATGTTCAAAAGGTTCACAGACATAGTCAATAACATTGATTCACTTGGAAAACATATTTCCAATGAAGAAAATTTGATAAAGGTTCTGAGAAGTCTACCAAAGGCAAAATGGGAACCAAAGACTACTGCAATTGAGGAAGCTCAAGATCTCTCATCACCACAACTTGATGACCTACAAGGGAAGCTCCTGACACATGAAATATCCATGAATGAAGCTGATGGTGAGCTACCAGAAGGTGTCAAAAACTTAGCACTCAAGGCCAAAGAGAATGAGAAAATTCAAAACCTTGAAACTGAAGAGGATGATGAAGATCCATTTGCATTGATTTCCAAAGCCTTGACCAAAATCCTCAAGATGAAGAAAAAAATTGGAAATAGAGACTTCAACAGAGAAAGACACATATCATCCAGTAGCAAGGTCTACAAAGGTAAGTCTTCTTCACAAAGTAAATCAAAAGTCATGATCTTCTTTGAGTGTGGTGATGCAGGACACTTGATAAGAGATTCTCCACACAAGAAAAGCAAGAAATTTCAGAAGAAAGACCATGACAGGAGAAAGAAAGCTATGATAGCTTTGTGGAGTTATTCAGATACCTCAAGTGACTCAGAATCTGAAGAAAAACATGCCAACCTATGCTTCATGGCCAAGCATGATGAAAGTTCTGAGAAGAACATTGAGGTAATGGTAAATTGTTTGATTTCAAAACCAAAAGAAGCTCTCTCTGATTACCTCATAATAATGCTTTTAAATGAAGAGGACTATGAGAAAGAGATTAGATTTTTGAAAGAAAAAGTCCATGAGCAAGAAAAAGAGAATTTAAAACTTGTTTGTCTGAATCAGAATCTTGAAATCTCTCAGAAGAAAACTGACCATGATTTCAAAGCCTTGAAAACACAAGTCAAGGAGTTAGTCACTGAGAACTCTTTACTGAGTAACAGCCTTGTTGATCTGAGACATCAAGTTGATGAATTAGATAAAAAAAGACTACTCTTAATGAGAAACTTCAAGAATCTGAACTAGTTAAAGTCAAGCTTGCAGGCTCATAACTTGATTCTTGGAGAAAGATCAAAGTCTGTTAACAAAACTGGTATTGGATACAATCCAAATTTTCCGAGAAAGAACAATACCAGATTTGTGAAAGCTCGAAACAAAACTTCTCCTAAGTGTCATTTTTGCAATAAAAATTGTCATGTTAAGATGACTTGTCCTTTCAGAAGAAGAGACCCTCATATAATGAGGAACACTTTCCCATTTCAACTTATGGGACAAGTTAGACAGATTTGGGTTCTTAAAGGGTTCAGACCACCTAACATGGTTGATCCTGAGTATGAGTCCGATTTCCACACTTGGTCTAACAGCTGGGTAAGGCAGTGATTGGTGCTTGCAGTTTGTCACCAATGTGAAAGAACATAAGTGGTTTATGGACAGTGGTTGCTCAAGACACATGAGTGGAAGATATCTCTATTCTCAGAACTAAAAGAGCAATATGAAGGTTCAATTACTCTTGGTGACAAGGGAAAATGCAACATTCTTGGTATTGGTAAAGTTGGTACATATTCAAAAAACTCTATTTATGATGTATATCTAGTTGATGGCTTTAAATTTAACTTGCTTAGTGTATCTCAACTCTGTGACAATGGCAATAAGGTTATCTTTGATAAAGAGAAGTGTGTGGTGCAAAATGAGAAATCAGACAATTGCAATCTCACAGCCTCTAGATCAAACAATGTTTATACTTTTCAGACTGAGAGAGTTGCAGGTAAAAGCTTAAAGTGTCTCAAGGCCTTGAAAGAGGATTCAAAGATTTGGCACAGAAAGCTTGGTCACATTAGCTTGCATACCTTGAAAAAGTTGATCTCCAAAGATCTGGTAAGAGGATTACCATATATCAAGTTCAAAGATGATGAAGTATGCAAAGCTTGTGCTCAGGGTAAGAAGACCAGAAGCTCATTCAAGACAAAGAACGAAAGGACGAAAGTAACGAAGGGGGCTTGTACCCTCAAGGGCTCTCACTATCGATCGAAGGCGGCTAGCCCTATTGAATTACTTCATATGGATCTCTGTGGTCCTATGAGAACTCCAACTCCAAAAGGTAAGAGGTATATGCTAGTTATTGTAGATGATTATTCTAGATATACTTGGGTTATGTTTCTCAAAGAAAAATATGAAGCCCTTTCTGAATTTTCAAAGCTTTGCAGAGAATTTCAAACCTTGAAAAACCTACATATTTCTTTAATCAGAAGTGATCATGGTAGAGAGTTTGATCAATTAGAATTTAACTTGTTTTGTGTTAAGCATGGTATGTCTCACAATTTATCTGCTCCTACAACTCCTCAACAGAATGGAGTTGTTGAAAGAAAGAACAGGACTCTTGAAGATATGTCAAGAATAATGATTCTAGAAAACAAGCTGCCAAAACACTATTGGGCAGAAGCTGTGAATACATCAATTTACATTTTGAAGAGGTGCTTGATCAGACCTTTCTTGAAGAAGACCCCCTGTGAACTTTTCAAAGGGAGGAATCCAAACATTTCATACTTCAAACCTTTTGGTTGCGCATGCTTTGTCCACAACAATGGTAAGGACAACTTGGGTAAGTTTGATGCAAGAAGTGCTGAAGGTATCTTTCTGAGTTACTCTCTTACTAGCAAAACTTATAGAGTCTATAATAAAAGAACCAAGCTAGTTGAAGAAAGTATTCATTATATTTTTGATGAAAGCTATGATGGTTCTTTGAGTGAAATTTTTGCATAATTAAATCTGAACAAGCATGAAACAGAAGAAGAAGCTGAAAACTCACTTGGGTTCAAGAAAGGTTCAGAAAGAAACAGAAGCCATTTTCAAGACCTTGAAAATAGGTCTCAAGTCCTTGAAAATAGATATCAAAGCCTTGACAAGAATTATCAGAAAGATATAAGTGATCAGGCTACAACTTCAAGACCAGAGAAGAAATATGGAGAGCCTGAACCCTGGTCTCCAAGAAAGAGATTCAAATATCTTTCATCTCATCCAGCTGAAAACATCAACTCTTATCCAACCACTAGTACACAAACAAGATCACAATTGAAGAATATTTGTGCTTTTAATGTTTTTTCTCTCTTGTAGAACCCAAAACTGTGAAGGAAGCATTACAAGAAGCAGATTGGATTATGACTATGCAGAGTGAACTTAATGAGTTTGAAAGAAACAAGGTGTGGAATCTCGTTCCCCCACCAACAAACCAGTCTGTCATTAGTACAAGATGGGTGTTCAGAAACAAATTGGATGAGAATGGCAAAGTGATCAGGAACAAAGCAAGGTTAGTTGCTCAAGGTTACAACCAAGAAGAAGGTATTGATTATGAGGGAAATTTTGCTCCAGTTTCCAGGTTAGAAGCAATTAGAATTTTACTTGCTTTTGCATCTTACACGAACATAAAACTATTTCAAATGGATGTGAAATGTGCATTCTTGAATGGATACTTGCAAGAAGAATTTTATGTTGCACAACCTCCTGGTTTTGAAAGTGATAAGTTTCCAGATCGTGTTTAGAAACTTGACAAAGCTCTGTATGGTTTGAAACAAGATCCAAGAGCATGATATGAAAGATTGTCAAAAATTTTGCCTGAAAATGATTTCAAAAGAGGATTAGTAGACAAGACCCTTTTCATAAAGAATCATGAGAAAGATTTACTTTTACTTCAGATTTATGTTGATGATATTCTATTTGGAGCTACTAATGATCTTCTATGCAAAGAATTCTCAAGTCTCATGAGCAGGGAATTTGAAATGAGCATGATGGGAGAGTTGAACTTCTTCCTTGGACTTCAAATAAATCAGTTTAAGAATGGCATATTTCTACATCAAATCAAGTACACTAAAGACTTGTTAAACAAGTATAGAATGTCTCAATCCGAAGAAATCAAGACTCCTATGAGTTCTACACGGTCCTTAGATAAGGATGAATCTGGTAAGAGTGCCAATGTGAAAGAGTATAGAGGTATGATTGGATCATTGCTATACCTTACTGCTAGCAGACCAAATATCATGCTCAGTGTATGTATGTGTGAAAGCATTCCAGATGATTCAAAGGAATCACACTTAAATGCTGTGAAAAGAATATTCAGATATCTCAATGGTACCAAAGACATAGGGCTTTGGTATCCAGGACTTAGGGCTTTGGTATCCAAGACATTCTAACTTCTCTATGCATGGACTTTCAGATGCTGACTTTGCAGGTTACAAAGTTGATAGGAAAAGCACTTCTGGAACTTTCCAATTCATTGGATCCTCCTTGATCAGTTGGCATTCCAAGAAACAAAACTCAATTACTTTATCAACAGCTGAAGCTGAATATATATCTTCTGGAGCATGTTGTTCACAAGTATTGTAGATTGCTCAACAGTTGAGGGATCTTGGATTTGATTTCAGAAGTATACCTATCAAATGTGATACCAGTGCAATATCAGTTACAAAGAATCGTTCAGCATTCAAGAACCAAGAATATTGATGTCAGACACCATTTCATCAGAGATCATGCTGACAAAGGTGATATTGTTCTTGAATTTGTTTCTACTAACATGCAACTTGCATATATTTTCACTAAACCATTGCCAGATGTAAGATTTTCAGCTCTAAGACTGGAATTAGGCATGCAAAAGAAAGATGCATTGGTTTAAGGGGAGCATCAGGTAAGGATGGTAAGTTATTATGTGCTTCAAAGATTTGAACTAATTTCCAAAGCCTTGAAAATCCTTTCAAAGCATTGATTTTACTTGTTTCAGTATAGCAGCATTTCAAGACCTTGAACTTGAAAATAAGTCTGATAACTGGTTAGTCAATAATTCTTGGATCATTCAGTATTGGGTGCTATCTTTGTAGATATTTCCTCAATATTGCCCCTACCTTTTTCAAAATTCTTTTTTAGCCAAATCTAGTATTAAATTATTTATTTCCAACGGCTTCCAAGATTTGAATCTTCTCTGATCATTACAGATCTTTTAAGATCAGAATAATATTACAGTTTCCTTTTCAAACTCAAACTCTTTAAGTATTTATCATCTTCTTTTCTCCTTCACTCCGTATCAAATCTACCTCTCTCTATTATTCGCCCAAACTCTAATGAGAACTAGAAGAGCCTCTGGTAGAATCAAGATGGCCAGAGGTTCAAAACCTAGTTTTGAGAAGAAGATAAAGACTACTGAGGATGAAGTTCAAATAATCAGTGAAGATTCAGAATCAAAAAGCTTTACTGATGAAGAACTGGAGTATTCCCCTCCTAAGAAGATGGTGAAAAAGGACCAGGTTCCAGTAACTGGCAAGAAGAAACAGAGTTCAGTGTCTACACAAGAGAATCAGAAGGAAATCCATATTGGAAGTCCTAATAAAGACAAGAAAAAGGCAGACACAGGGATGAAGGGAAAAGTAAAAGAAATTCTCATTCCAGATTCAGATTCAGATACTACTTCAGGATCCTATGGAGTGTATTTTTTGTCTAAAAAGGGAAGATATGAGAAAGATCCTTCAAAGTATGTAACTGTATCAAAGACAGGAAGGAAGGATCACACGATTTCCTCTGCACATCAGAAGAAGGTGTATGTGAAGAAGAAACTAAAGCATGGAAGAAAATCTTTAGAGGAACTCATCTTCTTGTTCAACAGTGTTATAGAGAAGATCAGCTCTATCATTGAGGAAATTGATGTGGTTCAACAAGAAGAACAGGACAATGATGAAGACACTGAGGAAGAGGAAGGAGATCAGGATGGAGATGAAGACCAAACCCCATAAATTCCTGCCTATTCTTTCTTTCCCACTTCTCTTTTTAAGTTTATTTTAAATCTTTTCCAAAGACTCTGGTCCAACATCTTCTCATTCTTTTTGATGAAATTACAAGGGGGATAAATCTTAGTTTTTTATGTTTTGCTGACCTATCTTTTTGTTCGGTAGGATTTATTTAGACTTATTTGTTTTTCTGTTTGTCATTGAATAATTTGGATCTTTTTGGAATCAATGTGTTACAACTATTTGAACTGTGCACTAATCATTATTTTTTGCACAAACTAAAACTCGAACAGTTTGTGGTTTTGTTTTTCATCAAGGGGGAGATTTCAAGTTCACAGGTTTCACAGAGCTATTTCAAGGCCTTGAACCAGTTTTCAAAGCCTTGAAACTGGATTCAAAGACTTGAAACTGTCTGACCTGTATGCACATACTTAGGGGGAGTTTTTCTGAACTCTTCTAATCTGATTTCTTCTTTCTCACCCCTATGCTTGATCTATTATTATTTGATGATGAAAGAAAAACGATTTTGATTATCTAACACCATTTATTCCATATGTTTGACTCAGTTTTGCAGGGAAATATTATTTCCTAGTTTGCAGGATTAGTTTCCTAATCTGGATTTTGCAGGAAAGGAAACTTGGAGAGAATAGGATTCTAAGATCAATCAGACACTCTTGACAGCTTCACAATTTGTTTAAAGACAAGATCAGATCAATGTCTTAGAAGATTATGATCAACTATCCGTTGGAGAAGGCTGTTTGAAGAGTCAAAGTTGTTGCCTACAAAATAGGAAGTTGTTGCTGAAAATCTGGGAAGATTTGCAGAGCTTCAAGCTGTATAAATAGAGCTCATTTTGAAGAAACAAGACACAACACTCAACGGACAAAAAGAGAGACACCTTTCAGGATTGACAAGCATCAAAGAAGCACATCATTCTCTCAATCCAACTCACAGAAGGCCACTGCATTCTTCACTGCAGTTTTATACTTCAGTGTTCTACTGAATTGCACTTCATTTGTATGTCATTATTATACTACTTCTTTCTCTCATTCTCAAGGATTGTTCGAAGTGAAGAATAGAGAATTTTTAGTTAATCAGTTAGCTATAGAAGGTACTAGATAGGTTAGAGATAACCACAAGCTATAACAGAGTAAGGCATATCTCTGTGCTTGAGATCTAGGGCTTACCTTTTGATTAATAAGAATTGAGTTGAAAATCCTGCAGGGAGAAGATCCCTGAGGTAGATACGTTGGTTTAAGTGGACTGAACTCTGTAAATCCCTTGTCTCTTGCATTTACAGTTTCATTTACATACTTAGTTTTGCAGCATTCAAACTAGTTTGTATTTAAGGGTTTGAAACTCTTTTCAAGGCCTTGAAAAAGACTTGTCTGTTTTATTTCAAACTGTATTTCATTCCAAAGGATTGAAACATTTTCAAGGCCTTGAACTTCACTACTCTTCATAGAAACTCTTCTCCTCCAAAAAATTTTGCAAAAATTTCGCATACTCTATTCAACCCCCCCCCCCCCCTTCTTGAGTATCTGTGTTGCATTTCTATCTGCATACTCCCCTTTCAACATGCATCTAATATGCTTAATTTTTCGTTTTAATGCAATAATCAACAATTAGAAGTGAAAATCAACAAAAATGTAACACAAAATTCACGTTATGCTCTATGACCTGTGGCTCTAATACCACTATAGGGTTTTAATCATGGATATGCAGCGGCAGAACAATAAATTTATCTGATCAATACCCTCCAAGGATCACAGGAAGAAAAATCATGACGATGGTAAGAGAATTGTGTTATGTACCTTTGAGGTCTCCTTGATGACTTCTAAAGCGAAAAGTATCACGTCTCTACGGTTGATCCACGTCTACAGGTGAGATCTAGATATTCCAAACGCCTTGTGCTAAATAGAAGGAATGGAAGAGGATTAATAAATCACGCAACGGAGCACCAAAAGAGAGGGGGCGGCCTCTCCTTGTTACTACATAAGGGCCCTATCCTAATCTTACTCAAGTTCGGATTAGTCCAACTTGCATATTAGTCCTACTAAGTTAGCAAGTTGTTGCGATTTGATCCTTCTAATTAATTAATCATATTAGTTAATTAATTCCCAAGTCTAGTTCACCCCTATATGGCGAACTATTTACTAATATGGAGCGGTCTCTAGCAAGACATCCATTCTAGCCAACAAATAGAAATAGTCATCACGACAAACCTTGTGCAAGTATTGTCTCATCCCTTTGTCTCAATATATGGATTGGACACGAGACTTACAAGTCACATCCTATATCCAATACATAGTTTTTCGATCCTGGGAATAGCCTTGTTTGTGCGAATAACATCAATATCCTATATTGATTTATTTGAGTCTGGCCAGACATTCTACAAGCACTATCCCTCAAGTGGCCTAGGATATTTGCTCCCGTTAGGTGGGAGGGAAAAATTCTATCTACATCACTACGATATCTAAGCTTGCTTCCTATTGTTTCCAATACACGCCTTTATGACTACCCAATCACGGTGTAGCGTTTGACGCTACCAAAACATCATATTTCACAACTAGAACATCTAGTGACTTCAAGTCTAAGGATGAAAATACCGTTGTCACCACGAGAAGCACTTGTGACTTTACATAACATATATGTAGCCTTCTCGTAGTTGGGTCAATCCAGTATGCCATTACTCCTAATGTATACCCATGTGATGGATCATGATATCTCCATATCAATCCAACCCCATACTAGTATATAGATGATTGTCCTATTAATCATTATAATGGACTAGGGATATTTAAGATAAACAACAATATTGTAAATCTAATGACTTCATTATATTAAACATCCAATAAATAATACAATGAATGTTCTAGCCAATTTATTGTTCATACTAAACTAGATTGCCTCTAGGGCACCTATTCC
Organism: Linanthus parryae; assembly: GCA_023055425.1. Classification (NCBI taxonomy): domain Eukaryota; kingdom Viridiplantae; phylum Streptophyta; class Magnoliopsida; order Ericales; family Polemoniaceae; genus Linanthus; species Linanthus parryae. The sequence goes on along the minus strand of JALGPY010000009.1, from coordinate 29,207,339 downwards.
AACAGTCACCACTTCTAAAAGAGTCCTATTCCTTCGCTCGGACACACCATTCTGTTTTGGCGTACCTGGAGGGGACAACTGGGATTGAATCACTTGTTCCTCCAAGTAGATGTACTCGCCACCTCAATCAGATTGAAATGACTTGATATATTTTCCTAGAAGCTTCTCTGATTCTGCCTTAAAAATTTTAAATTTCTCAAAGGCCTTAGACTTATGCCGCATCAAATAAAAAGATCCATATATTGAGTAATCATCAATAAAAGTAACGAAATACTCAAAATCTCCCCTCGCTTGGACATTCATTGGTCCACAAACATCTGAATGGATAAGCTCCAACAATTCTTTGGCCCTATTAGCATTTTCCAGAACTGGCCCCTCGGCCATCTTACCTTCTAAACATGACTCACATGCTGGAAGTGCCTCCACTTTCATTGAACCTAATGGTCCATTCTAAACCAGCCTTTGTATTCTATTTATATTGATATGACCAAGTCGTAAATGCCAAAGATATGTTTGGTTTATCTCGCAAGATTCCTTTATATTTTTAGGTGAGCTATCTGATTCAGTTCAATAGCTGTGCTATGGGAGTCTCGGGATTTATAATGTAAAGACCATCCACCAATATACCATAACAATTAAAACGTTTATTTTTCTTAATAACCACAGAGTCATTAAAATAAACTGAATATCGATTCTTAACCAACATAGAAACTGAAATCTAATTCCTTCTAATGGAATAAACATAAAGAACATATTTCAAAACAAAAATCCTATCATTCCCAAATCGTAAGAAACAAATTCCTATTGCAAATAAAGCTACTTTATTGGTGTTCCTCAAGTGTAGATAAATCTCGCCATCACTAAGCTGTCTGGTTTCCTGGAACTCCTGCAATGAATTGCAGACATGGTCAGTGGCTCCCGAATCTACACACCAGTTTCTAGTAGATCAAACAGTTAAACATGATTCAACTATTAATGAAAGAGATATACCTGAGTTGTTCTGGATTGGACAAGTCAGGAACATTGGACATTGTTTCTTCCAATGCCCTCTCTGATTACAGAGGAAACACTTGCCTTTCATCTTTCTCAATGTCCCCTGAGGAGAAAGTGCTTGTTGTGGCCCACGAGCTATTCCTTGAGGTGCCGGAGCAACCTTTGGAACTACTGCTTGTGCAAATTTCTTCTTCTTATTAGCCCTAGGGTTAGAAGTAGAAGCCTTTTCAACCACCATTACATTAACTATTTTTTGTAGGAGTCCCTCACCTGCTTGAAGCTCCTTTAACAATTCAGCTAAATAATAAGTCCTTTTGTTCATATTATAATTTAGTCGAAAACCGTTGAATGAATCAGATAACGTCATGAGCACGATATCGACCTGAGTTTCCTCATCGATTACAGCTCCAAGGATCTCAGTTCACCTAGAAGACTTATCATCTTCAGAACATGATCCCTTATAGAGGTTCCTTCAACCATTTTTGTTTTCATGACGTTTTACATAGCAACCTGCCTGGAAGCACGATCCTGATCCCCAAACATCTCTTTGAGGTTCTCCATGATCTCATAGGCAGAGCCCATGTTCTCATGCTGATGCTGCAACACATTAGACATGGAGCCTAATATGTAGCATTTAGCCATCTGATCGGCTTTCTGCCACCTCTTATAAGGCTTGGATTTCTTCTTCAGAAGCCTCTTCTAGAGGTTCTGCTACACATTCCTCAAGATGCAAAAATTTGTAATCTTCGAGAGTTAGCACAATATTCAAATTTCTCTTCCAATCAATATAGTTTGATCCAATTAGATTGCTTTAATTCAAGAGAGTAGATAGTGGGTTGAATGAGTTCGAAATTTTGAACCATAGAATCATGTAAATAAAACATATAAGGGAAATGTAAACCACCAGTAGTCTAACACACATAAAATAGTATGCCACGACGGGTGGACGTCTACCATTCATTCTATAGTCACAAACGGTACCTTTGGTCCTGCAAGCCATAGCAGTGACTTTGATGGGGAGGATACCATAACTTACATCTAAATATATACCATCATTTTACTTATAAACCCATTACCCTATTACATGTCTCTCAGATGGAAAGATGACACATAAATAGTAATTATTAGAAGTATCATAATAGGAAGTTATACCAGTGATACTATAGTGGTTATGTTCGATAAGAAGGTTAACTCCAAGGCTAACACACAAAACCAACTACATCACTTATAAATCAATGATAGAGACCGGGGGATCTAGAAGCAACTAAAATCCTCTCCCACTTAGTTATTTGAACAATTTAATAAAAATTAAATTATCTATCCATGTTTTCCATGATTGCATGTCTACTATATTGGTTCAAATTCGTTTGTTTCAACATGAACGTTGTAAACCCTACGAGGCAGAATAAGGGTTCATATCTGCGTCCAAGCTATCTGATTTAGGTCTGAATCACTCTGGATCTTCTCCCGTATTCTAGAATTCCCTCCTGGATGCAAGTGTGGCTTGCTGCTTCCAGAATCCTTCTTGGCCTCCACACGTATTGCTCTCACTCTCGAAACCCTAAATTTCGGTGTGTATCCGAAGAATACGAATTCTGAAGACTAAGGAAACTTATATAGGCTACATGAGGGACCTGGAGGAGAAAATACGAATCAGGCTCCTAACTCTATTACGACTTCTGGTTCCACCCGAAGTAAAGTTAATAAATGTTCCACTAAATAACTGTTATTGCCCTCCTGTCCATATTCTCAAAAATTAATATTTCGAGCTCCTGGTATTAAATACTTATTACTCCCCATGTTTAGATTACAGATATCCGTCGATTAAATTAATTACTGACTAATTCATTTAATCGGCCTCTTCCCAATTCCTTGATCCTTACCACTTAACTAATTTCATATGTCTAGATTACCAAGTAATCTACCTGCAGGATTTGACATAATCAAAACTTATAAGATTCATCAAGGGGATATCATCAATCCCATAACTGGGACATGGATTCCTTCGATGTATCAATTTACACCATGGACTCAATAGTAACTCATCGAGGTTATTGACTCCATTGGAATCTCACTCACTTGACTTGTCAAAGCAGTAACTACTAAATACATGTGCACATTGACTATCTACGGATTAAGAGCATATGTAATCGTAATAAACATGAGACATAGCTTCTCTTGTTATGTCAGTAAAAAACAATGATCTCAACTTGGTCATGTTTAATATACACAAAGTATACTAGCACATTGAGTTGAAACTATAGTATGAACTATATTGTTTTCTGTAGCCAAGACAGACCTACTAAAACAATTGCTACAATCATTCCGATGGTTTGTCTAATTCCATATAGATTGTGAACTCATAATTTTCATTCCACAAGAACCGAAGATAAGATCTTATGTTCGTAAGCTAGACTCTACACACAAGATCTTCTACTATGTGGAATAGACAACTATGCACAATAATAACATACTGAAAAAACATTTCCCAAAATCATTCTCATAAATATCAAATCAGATAATCTAATACAAACGGAATGGCTTTTAGTATTCAATCCAACATCATCTAGCAAGTTTTCCTTCCATCTTCTTGTGTGGGCATCAATTCCTTACTCTCTTAGGAGCAAAATTTAGGTCATCCGAGGGTTTAGGTTTTGAGTATTCTAGGTTGGGTTCCCAAGGGTCTTGCCAAATATCAATTTGATCCCCCTTTTCAATCACCTTATACGCACCTCTTTCAATTATGTCTCTGCATTTTATAACCCCTTTCTAGAAGTATGAATCTGAGGCTTTTGGATCAATTCTTTGAAAGCTGAGCCTATTGCAATACATATCAAACTACTGTTTGACCCATAGGCTATCTTTGGACTTCCACAACTGCCAAGCAATCTTTGTCACCAGTGCTATATTGACTTTCTCACTCTGTTTGAATCCTAAGCCACCTTCAAACTTTGTTTGGCAAAGCCTTTCCCAGCTCAACCAATTAAACTATTTTTTTTCCTCACTTGTCCCCCACCAGAAATCTGCACTTAGATCATCTATATTCTTGGAGAATTTTTTTGGAATCACAAAGATGGACATGAGATAGGAAGGAGCTCGATTCACATCAGCTTGTATGAACACCATTCTACCTGCATAATAAAGTTGTTAGCTTTTCCACCCGTCCACCTTCCTTGTTACTTAGTCCATAATATTCTGAAAATTGGTTGTTCTAGATCTCTCTTGAAACATAGGAATCCCCAAATATACACTTCTCTTGTTACCTTTCTTGAGCCCCATCACTCCCCTAATTCTCCTATTTATATATCCTTTTAGATTCTCACTCATAAAGATAGCAGACTTGCATTTGTTAACTTTCTGCCTTGACACCTCTTCATACAGCTTCAAACACCAGTTAACATACTTTGCTTCTTCTTCCTTAGCTCTAATCATGATGATAAATCATCATCATACATAATATGATGAAGTGGAGTACGATTTCTAGCCAATTTAATCCCACTGATCCAACCATTTTCTTTAGCAAAATTCAGAATTCTAGAAAGCAAATCAGATCCAATAATGAAGAGATAAGGTGAGAGTGGATCACCTTGTCTCAATCTCCTTTGAGCTAGGAAAAAACCACAAGGCCCACCATTAATAAGAACATAAAACTTTATTGTGGAGATGCACTCCATGATCCAATCTCTAAGCATTGTGGGGAAATTCAACCATTTCAATATGCATTCTATAAATTGCCAGTCCATCCTATCATATGCTTTCTCCATATCCACTTTTATGGCCATTAAACTTCCTTTTTTATTTTTCATTGTGTGCAAAGTCTCATGTAAGAGGATAGCATTGTCTCGAATGTGTCTTTGTGACACAAAAGCTGCTTGTATAGGGCATATGAATCTTTCAAGAAAAGGTTTGATTTTGTTGGCAATAAGCTTTGTTATCACTTTATACACCACATTACATAAAGTAATTGGTCTAAAGTGAGAAACTTTGTGAGCACCTTCAATCTTTGGAATAAGGGTGATAAAGGTGCAATTTAAGTAACTAGGCATTTTTCCAATTTTGACAAACTCCTTAACAACTCCACAAAAGTCAGCACCAACAATATTCCTAGTGTTTGTAGAATAGGATAGACATACAATCTGGACCTGGGGATTTGAGATTTCTCATTGTAAATAACACTCCTCTAATGTATTCATCTTCTGGGATTTTGCACATCTCTGGCCATTCCTCCTCCGTAATTGTTGGTTGCACAAATTCATTGAGCCAATCAGGGACAATGTCAATTTTCAGGCTTGAATAAAGATGTAAAAAACAATTGAAATTGTTCACCTATTTCCTCCCTATTGAAGAAACAATATCCATCTTCTTTAATAATTCCATCTATTTTGTTTCTCTTTCCTTTAATTGCGGCAAAAGTGTGGAAATACCTCATATTTGCATCCCCTTCTGTTAACCACAAAGCTCTTGCCTTTTGTCTCCATAGAATCTCTAGTCTTGTGAGCAACTCTTTCAACTGGTTTTTAACACCTCTTTCTGAATTGCAATCCAAATTTTCCTTTTGTTGAATCTCATGTAATCTTATTGTAGCTTCCTTAATCTGATAGTCAAGCCAACCAAATTTTTCTTTATTCAACTTTTGCAAAGCTGTCTTTGTCTCTTTCATTTGTTCGTACCATCTTTTCCCTGGGTATCTTTTAGCCTTCAACCCCCAGCTAGTAGCTACAACATCTTTACTAGTCTTGTCTCTGACCCACATGGCCTCAAATCCGAAAGGCCTCTTCACCCCTATCATTTTTCTTATCCAGCTCCAAGACAAGAGGAATTTGATCAGATAGACCAGCAATCTTATGAAAGATGGTTGCATTTGAGAAAGAAGTCATCCAATCACGAATTGCATAGAATTTGTCTATTCTCTCCCTTATCAGTCTATTAACTTTCCACCCATTTGACCAAGTGTATTTGGCGCCAGTAAACCCAAGGTCAATAAGCGCGTATGGAAACTTGGTTACTTTTTCCTTCCCTATTCCTTTCACGCGCTTTCACTACCATAGCCTTGGCCATGGTTTTCTCACTCTCATTGTCCATCGATAAGAGTCTTTTGAGTGCATTCTCCCTCATAAAAAGAAGGGATGTGGTCGAAATGAAAGGGATATAATTGTTTCAGAGTGTTTATCTCTTTTAGCTAGGGTTTCGGATGGAAACTTATATTCTATTGGTCGACACAATGTCCCTGCACACATAGGTTTTCCGAGTTGGGTTTGCATCTTGATATTTTTTGTATTTGGGTCCCACTAGCTTGTACAATGTACACTATAACAGATTCTGCTTTCAGCGACCAGTTTCCTTCTGACTTCCAGGATTATGGTCTTTAAAAGCAGTACAAACAGTCTTTTTTATCAGTTAGTCGTCTCCCTTGTCGACTTTTATATTTTTAAAGACCACTTGTGTTTCTGTCGCGGGGAAACGACTAGCCATCCGAAAAAAAAAATTATCAACGACTTGCAGTTTTGTCGGGAATTGATCTAAACACAAATTTGACCAAACTTTTGGGCTGAAATTATAATTACATGAAAAAATTGAGGTAAAAACAAAATTTAAAAAAAAAATTAACTCCACCTATTATCATTAAGGGCGACAATTGAAAATTTCAGCGAACATTTTGGAGGGGAAAACTAACAATTCACGAAAATTTTAGAGCCAAAACCCAATTCATCAGTTCACCAAAAACATAAACCTGGAACTTTTCCAACTTATCTCATAGTATCCACACATTTCGATCTAGCTATTGGAGGAGAAACTAACAATTCACGAACATTTTAGAGCCAAAACCCAATTCATCAATATTCACCAAAACATAAACCCTTGAAATTTTTCCAACTTTTCGATCAGTTCCTCATTTCTATCTCGATAGCTCTGTTCTTCTTCTTCACACCCCGCTCTCAAATCGACCGATTTCACAAGTCCCTATATCTTCTCGATCTGTAGCTCTTCATCTGTTCTTCATCGATCGATACTCCCACCACAGCCGCATATATAACCACGAGACTATTATTCTGTGAGGGGAGAGCTAACCACGTCAATCGAAAGATGCAGGGAGAGACGAGGCACTTAGATCTAGAACCCTGACGGGTCCGGTCTTCATCGATCGCAATTGCTGAGAACTTCGTCGAAGAATCGAAGTTGCCCCAATACTCAATTAAGAATTCACTGATTCGATTTACAATTAATAGATTAGGTTATCTGTATACGGGGGGTTCCGTTTTTTTGGGATGGCTTAATGGTATCGTATTTGAGGCTTTCTTTGTTCTTGATTCCAATACCTTGCTCTGGAGTTTTTTCTTTTTCTATGTGGGTTTTAATTCCTTGTCTGTCTTGAAGATGACAATTTTCATTTCAATGTTTGAATTACTGACATGTTGAGTATACTGGTGTCGATAATTTTCAATTGTTTGGTATATGCATGAAGTTGTCTGATACTTTTGGATATAAGAATGTTATGTATGTTATGGATGATCTCAGTTTAGTTGATAGTCTATGTGTCAAAATTCATATTTTCGAAATTAAACTTTTAAAGTCACCGTTTGCATTTGCTGCTTGCATTCCATTTTGCCAGTGAAGTAACTTTTTGCGTCTCATTTATGTGGACAGCTTTGGTACTTTTCGCATTACGTGGTACATGGAGTCCACCAGTTAACTGATGATCTATATATATATATATATATATATACACATATATATATTTGTGTCCTGTGTCGGTGCATTAGTGACTATTTGGGAGAGTTTCAGAGGCTGTGATGATTTGGATCAATCTATAGAATTCACCCGTTGATGCTGATAGAGTGTAATATGCATGGCAAGGAAAAATTATTTTGCAGCCTGCAGTGATCATCTCTTATTTCGTTTTGATGAGTACCGATATCAGCCGGCCTCTTCATGCTCACTGAAGAGTCCGTGGTGATATGGATATATTGAAATCACTCTTTGAACCTAATAGAGTGTCATGGGCGAGGCAAAATCCATTTGCAGGCTGTGATCATCTCTTATTTGCGTTTCATGAGTACTGATCTGAGCCTCTTCATGCTCACTGAATAGTCTGTATGATATATATTGTTCTATTGAATTCCCTTTGTTGTAGCTGGTAGAGTGTAATATGAATGGCATGGCAAAATCTTTTTGCAGCTTATTTGCTTTTCATGAGTACTGATTTGAGCCTCCTTCCGTGTCTCTATTTTTTGGTCTGAATTATGGTATATCTTATAGCATCCTCTTACATTACTAAATCTTGGAGCATCCTTATAGGACCCTGATTCTTACTGTATAACCCATATATGCTGCCTATGTGTGACTACTGATTATGGCTTAAAATTTGGTAATTATGACTATGTTGTTTCTGAGATCGATGATAAGCAGGGTAGTTTATATTAGTGATCATAACAGGCTGTGATGGAAATATCCTTTTGCAATACCCATGGCTATATCCTTTTGCAGCCTGTAATCATCTCGTATTATGTATTCAGCAACAGGTCTGAGCCGATGATCACTATAATTAAAAATGTTTGGCTATTGTAAGAGAATTGTAATAATTTGCTATTGACTGAAACAGTTTTGCACTTCAGAGCTAGACTGTAGTAGTTTGTTCCTCATTATCTGTTATTGACTGTTTGTGTGTGTTGTCTCGCAGAAATGAATCGCAAACAGACTTACTGTGCTGTATTTGTTGGCCGACAAGCGGCGTATATAAGTCATGGCAAGAGTGTCTGCAACAAACAACGGGATACAAGGGTGCTTGCTTTCAGAAGTATACAGATTGTGAAGAGGCTACGAATGCCTTGTTGGCGGATCAGGAACACCGTCGTGCTGACATACTTGCCGCTCTGTCCAATTGTTTCGCAGAACGTGTTGCGTCTACACCAAAGAATAACTGGCTACTTTTCGGCGTCGTTGGATTTTTGTTGGGCATCTGTGCCGCATGTGTCGGATTTATAATAGCGTCCTAGTTATGTTTATGAAATTAATGTATTTGTATGTAGTTTGGATCTTTATTATTATATATGAATATGTTGCAATGTGTTTTGTAACATCATTGCAACATATCTAATCCATTACTTGGTTTGAAATATTTTATTACTATTGTTAACATTTTGTGACCTCTGATTTAGTAATGGCAACTGTATTGCTTGTTGATAATTGGCCTAAAGCCCGTAAATTGTAAATTAGTAATAGGCTATGAAAGTCCACAAATTATTATATTAAAAAGTAACTTGTACAATCAATCGTCAACTCATGAGTTAATATGCAGTCAACTTTGCGGTTAACGGTCAACTACAAAGTCAATTAAGTGGTCAACTGTCAACTTTGCGGTTAGCACTTCGTGACACTATAAGGTTCGGTCAAAGGAAGACATCGGTGAACTAAATAGTCAACTTTACTGTCAACGGTCAACTAAAAAGTCAATTACGTTGTGAACGGTCAACTTTGCGGTTAGCACTTCGTGACACTAGTAGGTTCGGTCAAAGGAAGACATCTGTGAACTAAATAGTCAACTTCACGGTGAACGGTCTACTAAAAAGTCAATTACGTGGTCAACTGTCAACTTTGCGGTTAGCACTTGGTGACACTATTAGGTTCGGTAAAAGGAAGACAACAGTGAACCAAATAGTCAACTTTACGGTCAACGGTCAAATAAAAAGTCAATTAAGTGGTCAACTGTCAACTTTGCGGTTAGAACTTCGTGACAGTACTATTAGGTTCGGTCAAAGGAAGGTGAACTAAATAGTCAACTTTACGGTAAACGATCAACTAAAAAGTCAATTACGTGGTGAACTGTCAACTATGCGATTGACACATCGTGACACTATTAGGTTCGGTCAAAGAAAGACAGCAGTGAACTAAATAGTCAACTTTACGGTCAACGGTCAGCTCCAAAGTCAACTACGTTGTCAACAGTCAACTATGCGGTTACCAATTGGAGACACTATTAGGTTCAGTCAAAGGAAGACAACAATGAACTAAATAGTCAACTGTGCGGTCAACGGTGAACTGAAAAGTCAACTACGTTGTCAAATGTCAACTATGCGGTTACCACTTCGTGACACTATTAGGTTCGGTCAAAGGAAGACAACAGTGAACTAAATATTGAATTGTACGGTCAACGGTCAACTATAAAGTCAGTTACGTGGTCAACTGTCAACTTTGCGGTTAGCACTTCGTGACACTATTAGGTTCAGTCAAAGGAAGACAATAGTGAACTAAATAGTTTCCATCAAAAAAAAATAGTGAACTTAATAGTCCACTGTACGGTGAATGGTCTACTCAAAAGTCAATTACGTAGTCAAATGTCGACTTTACGGTTACCACTACGTGACACTATGAGGTTCGGTCAAAGGAAGACAACAATGAAGTAAATAGTCAACTATACGGTCAAAGGTCAACGAAAAGGTCAATTACGTCGTAAACTTATAACTTTGCGGTTACCACTTGGTGAAACTTTTAGGTTCGGTCAAAAGAAGACAACAGTCAACTAAATTACAAAACTGTATGGTCAACGGTCAACTCGAAAGTTAATTATGTAGTGGACTTTCCACTTTGGGGTTACCACCATGTGACACTATATTATGTTCGGTTAAAGGAAGACAAGAGTCATGTTAACACTCAACTGTGCGGTCTACGGTTAAATCGAAAGTCAATCACTATTACCTTTGGAATATGTTGCTATCTCGAAAAGGTGAAACTAATTGATCAAGAAAAGTCAATTCATGGTTAACTCTAAAGTCTAGCTACTGATCTACAGTCAACGGTGAAGCTTGCGGTCCCCACTTAACCCTAAAACTAACTAATATTCCGCTCTAGAGAGTTCACCCCACAGTCAACGGTCAACTTTGCGATCCCCACTCTAAAAAACTAATCCATTATCCATGAACACCTAATCGCGAGCTTGAAAAGGCACTAGTCAATGGTCTCCAACTAAATTTCATGTAAATTCTAAACACTAAACCGTTTTGAGGGGATGGAAATTGAAATAAGTAAAATTATGGGACAAAGAATAAAATTAACATAATTAACTATGGTGGGTGGAATGAATTAAGAAATACAATCTGAATTCCTATGCTCTACTCATTCTCTCCTTATCCACAAAAAATCCTCCGGCGCGAACTCTCAAGCTCTTTCCCGTGACCTATCAGGTCCCCGACCGATCGAATAACCGTTCTTGAATCGATTAAACAAAGGCTTAATCTCGTGGCGCCTGAAAGTCGTCGGAGTGTTCACTGAAGCACCCACGGAGTCGGTCGCGTCTTAGCCTGAAGCAAGCTCAGTATGGTCTTTCTTTTATCAAAATCTGCTAAAATATTACTTGTTCTTATTGATATATCTTTTTACTTATTGTTCTTGTTCATATATGTTGTTATCACCGGTCGATTCCTGCTGTAGATCTGCAAGAATATTTGTATTCAAACTAAGGTTTTTTAATTTGGGACTCCCTAGGGTTGAAAGGAAAAAATATAGGGCTATTCTTCTGCTGTGTGGCTGTAAGTGTTCGTTCTTTAGTATGTTGTCATTTTCAAACTGTTTATTTGGGGCATTCATGTGTTTGTCTGTATACATGAGAAGGTTATGTTATTTATTAATGTGCCAACGCTACGTGTGACTACTGACATGCATCTTCTGAATTTTTATACATGAACAGTACCACTTGACGAACGTCATGATATGTTCTGCCTAGCCCTCTCTTTCTCTGTCTTTATCGTAAACCGTCAATCTGCTAGCTCTGAGTCTCTGTGTGCTTAGGTCAATCCCTCACTCCTTAAACTTTGTTGTATGTGGCGTTCGACTTGTCTGTTTGACTTGAATGCCTATATTTTGGTACTGTGAGTCGTAATTTGTTTCTTTGTGGATCCATCATGTTCTGTATTAAACATACTTCAGCTCTGATCGAATGTTCTTTGTTTTTATGCCGATTTGTACGTAAGACGGGCAAATTGGAGCTTACATTCTACAACTAAGAAAATTGAAAGGAGGTAAACTGCAAACTTATGTGGCTGCAATTTTATGATCATAACTTATGTTAATATTTGGATTGTTTGTTGTCTATAATCTGTGCATAGTGTGTGCTATCAGTTACAATGCTCCTTTATTCCAACCCCATTTGAAAAATGTATTCAGCAATTTGCGCTGGAACTTTCACTATAGTACAAAGTAAGAGGCGGTGATGATATATCAGTGATTCGAATTCGCTCATTCAAGCTTTCACTAGTACTGTAAGATCTTTCGAATTCGATCGTCGAAGCTGATGTAATGTAATATATTGGCAAGGCAAAATCATTTTGCAGCCTGTGAGCAGATCTTATCTGCCTTTGATGATAAAACTGATATGAGCCTCTTTTTATGAATGACACTGGACGACCGATTTGTACTTGTGAAGTTCAGAAATGCTTCTTTATTTACGTACTGTTGTGGGGTTGGTAACATGTTTTAATGTGTACTTTTTGACATTATGTCATTATTAACTAATAATTGAATGTGCACTCTTATTTGGTGTTCATCTCTTATTTAGTTTTCATGAGCACTGTAAGAGAGCGTGATGATGTGGCTCTATCGATGGCACTGGTTGATGGTGAGACAATGTTATACTCAAGGCGTGGCAAAAATCCTTTTGCAGCCTGTGTAATACGCATTAATTGGCTCCGATTACAGATCTGAGTCTCTTCATGCTCACTGAAGAGGCCGTGATGATATGGATCTACATTCAATCGAATGAAAGTTACACTTGGTTGTTTTTCAGTTCGCGCGATTGTGTGATATCGTGAGTTGCACCTTTTCTGTGTTCTTCTCTGGACTTTTGACGATGTGACTATGCATGTTCCTACATGTACGTGTTGTCTGCATGTCTTGTTTAGGATAGGTTGTAGTAGGGAAATATCGTTCTCTACTCTTAATTGTGTAGGCTCAAGGGATCGTGGGTGGATGTCGCTGACTGATAAGTTTTCTCCTGAATATACTAAAGGAGTTGTTGGGTTTATGGAGGTTGATAGATTGCATACTGATAGTTCTAATAGGGTACGATGTCTTTGCTGTAGTTGTGTTAATGTAGTTTATGAAAGTGTTGAGCAAGTTAAAGAGCATCTGCATCTGAACGGTATACAAAAGGACTACACAGTATGGATCCACCATGGGGAGGAAAGTGTGAGTATAGATTATGGTACTGCCGGTAGTGGGGATGATGACATTGCTGAAATTGGTGATGACATGGAGCGGTTGATCGGGGACTTACAGGAGGGAACCATCCACCGATGGTAGGGACACCATGAATTCGATAGGTTGTTGAAGGATGCGCAATCTGAAGCATACCCTAGGTGTCAAACATTCTCCAAGTTGTCACTCATCGTCACGCTGCTTCATATTAAGACAATTTGTAGATGGAGTAACAAATCTGTAAACTTGTTGTTGGATTTTATTGGAGAGTTAGTACCTCCTGGTCACTCAATACCAAAGTCATTTTATGAAGCAAATAAAGTGTTGCGTGGACTAGGGCTAGGATAAATCAACATCCATGCGTGCCCTAAGCACTGCACATTATATTGGAAAGAAAATGAACACCTAGACTAGTTTCCAAACCCTCATTGTGGTGAGCCTAGATATAAGCCTAGTACCACAAAGGGAAAACGAATTCCTAGACATGTTCTAAGATACTTTCCAATTAAACCGAGGCTGCAAAAGTTGTTCATGTGAAAAACAATCGCTAAGACAATGAGATGGCACAAGGAAGAGCGTGTCCAGCATGGCTCAGTCATAACTCATCATGTCGATGCAAAGAAGTGGCAAGAGTTTGACCAAGCGCATGAGTGATTTTCTAGGGATCCTCGTAATGTCCGTTTGGGACTAGCCACTGATGCATTTAATCCATTCGGCATGATGAATAGTGCTTGCAGTATGTGGCCTATTGCTGCACGGCAGTACAATATGTCCCCTGAGGGATGTCTTAACGAGGATTTTATGATGATACGCGGCGTCTGATACCTGGCCCAACGTCCCCGGGAAACGCAACAATACCTACTTGCGTCCCTTGGTTGATGAGCTGAAAGAGGTGTGGGAAGTAGGTGTCGAGACCTATGACGCAGCAACTAGTGAGAAATTCATCTTACATGCTGCACTTTTTGGGACAATTAACGATTTTCCCCCCTATGCAATGATGTCGGGATGGAGAACCAAATGAAAACTAGCTTGCCCACCTTTTAACCAGGACACAGATTCAATCAGGCTACATTTTAGTAAGAAGCAAGCTTATATGGGTGCTCGTAGGTTCCTAGGCCCGAAACATAAGTGGTGGACTAGTACCAAGTCTGGAAGAAGTAAATGAAAAAAAAAAAAAAACAAAAGGAGTTAACCAGTGATGACATTCTGAAGCAGTTAGAGAAACTTCCCAAAGATTTGAGATTGGGGAATACGGAAGCAAATCGCAAAAGGAATTTGAACCGTCCCCCGGAAGAGTTAATTTGGAAGAAAAAAAGTATATTCTTCAAACTACCTTATAGGCATGAACTTAAAACAAGACACTGGCTGGACGTGATGCATATCAAGAAGAACATTTGCGAGATTCTTGTTGGGACGCTGATGGGTATTGAAGGAAAAAGTAAAGATCATGCAAATGCACAAAGGGATTTAAAGCGTATGAAAATTAGGCCAAAATTGCATCTGCTAGAAGAAAATGTTGGGAAGAAAGTGAAACTTCCCAAGGCACCATATACCTTGGACGCAGCCGGTAAGAAAAGTTTATGTGAATCGTTAAAAGAAATTAAGTTTCCAGGTGGGTATGAGTCAAATATTTCAGCTTGTGTAAGTGTCAAAGATAATAAGTTAGTTGGAATGAAGAGCCACGATTACCATGTCCTGTTACAATGGCTGCTTCCACTCGCAATACGTGGCCACCTCAGCAACAAAGTTGTCGTTGCTATTACTGAGCTAAGCGCGTTTTTCAAGGAGCTAACCTGAAGAACTCTGATTGTCGAGAGTTTAGAAAAACTGGAAGAAGACACAACGTTGATATTGTGTAAATTTGAGTTAATATTTACTCCTTCCTTCTTCAAAATCATGATGCACTTGCCGGTTCATCTGCCACGAGAAGCACTATACGGGGGTCATGTTCAGTTTCGCTGGATGTATCCCATTGAAAGATTAGGTGCTGGTATAATACATGAGGTATAATATTTATAATATGTTCGAAAAGACGTAATGTTTACAGTGTCTGTACTAGTTATTAAAACAGATTTTTGCATACGCTAAAGTTGTATGTAAGAAATAAAGCGAGGCCGAAGGGTTCAATTGCTGAAGCTTTCATCGACAATGAATGTCTCACATTCGGCTCGATGTATCTTCACGGAGTTGATACGATATTTAATAAGATTGAGCGAAATGGTGGGCAGGTCAACACTAGTGATATGCCTAATCTGTCCATATTCGATGGTGCAGCTCACCCTTTGACGGGATCATCCTTTTACGAGCTGTCAGCAGAGGAATATGAGCAGATCAGTTGGTATATTTTACAAAACTCTACGGAGGTTGAGCCGTATTTGATGTGAGTGGTTCAACTATAAAAATTGCTTAATTATGGATGCCAATTCAGTAAATATGTAAGCGTACTTAATCCTAATATAACTCTGAATCCAGACAACACCGTAAAGAAATCCACGAGCTTGAACCTGACCAAGAACGTGGGGATCATATGCATCGGCGGGATTTTCCTTACTGGTTTAAATAGCATGTAGGTATTTCGTTCTCTTGGCCTCGTCATGAACATGTTATATGTATTTGAATTCTTAATAAAACTTCAATATACATCCGTTCATTCAGATGGCCCGAAAGCGCCTTGACAAATCAACAGAAGCAACCGATGGACTGTATTCTATCGCTTGTGGTGCTGACAAGCAAGTTCGTCGGTATAAGGCTTGTGTTGTGAATGGCATAAGGTTCCGCACGTGTGCCAACGATGAACATAAGAAAACCCAGAATTCAAGAGTTGTTGTGCTATCGGAACATTTAGGCAAGGAAATTGATTATTATGGTACAGTAAGTGACATCTTTGAAATCACATATCCAACTCACAACCGGGTTATTGTTCGAGTGTGATTGGTTTAATGTAGGAGATAATAAAGGCATTAAGAAATTTGGACACTTTACTTCTGTAGGCGTCTCTAGGACTTCGTATAAAGATTATCCTTACATTTTTGCGACCCAGGCTGGACAGGCCTTCTATGCTCCTGACACTGTTGCGGGTAGGAACTGGCGAATAGCGAAGAAGATAGAAGCTCGATCTTATCAGGTCCCAAAAGAGAATGATGGAAATATAGAGAGACGAGTTGAGGATGCTTATCAGCAGTCATCGAACAGCGGTGAGGCATTTGAAGTAGATGGAAACATAGATGAGGTTTTGCCTACTCAAATTGTTTAGGATCCCCCTACTGTGGACCCTAATTATTTTTACAACTTAAAAGAAATACTTGGCGAGGATTATGCATCTGAGGATGAAACAGAATACCGAAGCGAAGATGGTACCGCTGATGATGATTACGATACGGACCTCGGTGATTTGGAATGATGATTTGTTTAAGTTGTTTTGTCTTAGATCATATGTTGTACATGAAGGTTTGCATTTCCTGCATGCTGTTTGTTTACGTAGAGGATTACGACGACTTGCTTGAATGACTTGGTGAGGATTACGTAAATTGTTGACATGGCAAGTAATTCAAATATTCTCAGTTCATATTACAGGGTCCTGTATTGACATTTTCTATATCCTCTAAATAAGCAGATTACATGATGTCGACGACCAAAAAGATTAGACGGTCGGGCCGGCTCAGTCCACTAAAAGCCGCGGAGGACATTTCGTCGTCCGGAAATCATGGTGAGAGTTGTCCTACGTAATTGCAACTTTTATGTCTTCACATATTATCGACTCATACTGCAGATATTTCCTTTCTTGTGTAGTAACATAAAATGGTTCGACAAAAGTTTCTACAAGCTCGCAGAACGTCCAGGACATAAAGAATCATTACGTCGGTAGTGTTGCTGCTGTGCAGAAGGTGAAGATAGAGGTGATATGTTATTTTCTGTTAGCGTGGACGCTTATTTATATGTAACGAGCAGTGTTTATTTTCACTTTACGTTAGTCTTTTTGTAACTTAAATATTTTGGTAGCTATAAGTTCCTTACGTATATCTCACAACGTGGTTAATGCAGAAAATTGCCCAAGGCAATCCGAAGAAGGGATAGGCCAAGCTCGACGGCACTGGCAGCCATCGTGGTTAGTATGACCCTTCGTCTGTGTTTGATGCATCCTTACTGTATTTGCTGTACTTATAATCTTACAAGTTTGTTTTGCAATTCTTGGTCCCTGCATGATCGCATGTTCTGAGGAGCAGCGCTTCCAATATTTCTGAAGGCGTACAAACGCGGAAGGCTGTGTCAGAAAGAGAGAATAGTTTGGGCAATTATGGCCTAAATGGAAGTGCTGACGTTGGTGCTGGAGGGGTTACATCGCAGGTATATCTGTGGAACTGATGATATTTCTGTCTTATTGGAATTGCATTGCTTCCTCACATGTAATTGTTGGTAATTTAGAATAAGGCGTACAATGTACCACCCGGTTATTTGATGGAGCGGACTGTAGCAAAAAAACGTTGAAAGATCAAATGTTGCGAGGAAGTTGAATGTCGACCAAGAGGGTAAGTTGCAACAGTAGGCTAATACATTTAATTAGCATTTCAATCTTGTGTTGATTGGAAGGGAAACTAAATCACTTTGGGAATGAGGTTCTATCTAATAGTACTATCGTCTATTTTGGCAGCTATGAATCAGTAAAAGAAGCTGAAGAGTGCCGGTTCCGGCATGGCTTCGGGAACCGCCGCAAGTATTAAGGTGATCAGGTCTATAATTGTTTTTTTAATATTCATAGTAATCTTGAAATGTGACCTTTTTTGTCCAAACGTTGTAGGTCATACCACCTGTGGAACAGCAAGCTAAATCCCCGCACGAGAAAGGAAACAATACTGTTGGCGGTGGTCATACAGAAGCCGGGAAGAGGGCTATGTCTACTGCACCATGGACGTCGCAGTTTCTGGCCAACATTCAGGTAATGTAGATGATGTTTGAACAAAGTTACATCCACTTTTTTGTTCAATATTACTAATACTTTTGAAATGTACCATTTTACGTGAAAATGTTGTAGGTTTTACCAAAAGCCAATCAACACCGTAAAATCCCCGCGCGGTAATGCTCCAGCTGTTCATGGGGTTCCTGGACGAGCTGACAAGAGGTCTCCATCTACTGCAGCTCGGGTAGAGCTGTTTCCCTCAAACACAGAGGTAATGTAGATCATGTTTGAACCAATTTACACCGTCCCTGTTTTCTTTCATATTACTGTTAGGCTTGAAATGTAACCTTTACATGCAAACGTTTTTTGTTTTACCACCTGTGATCCAGCAACGCAAATCCCCCCGTGGGAAAGGAAGGACTGTTGAGGGGGGTAATGGTCAAGCCCAAAATAGGTCTACGCCTAAGGATGCAGTGGCGGAGGAGATTCTATCTAACAGTGAGGTATATGTGTGATATGAAGAACCAGACATGGATCATATTATGGCTTTCGATATTTCTTTTAAATGCGACCGATGGTTTTGCTCACTTGTTTTATGACATGTTTCCTTTTGATTCCTAGTTGATAAGAAGATCTGTTGAAAGGCTTTCTCAACCGGATGGAAACATTATATCCATTTCCGCTTATATTGTACTTGTATTTGGTTTGGTGGTTTTTCGTTGTTGGTGCTTTTACCTAGCTAGTGATTCCTGTTCTCATTCGCAGTTGCAGTGGGATCAAGAGGATTGACAGGAAGCACAGAAAAGACTCGTACAGTTTGGTCGACGAGGTGGGTATTCGTGAGTGATTACTGAATCTGAATATTGGTGATTGTCGTACATGAGCTCGGTAGGTCTATGTCTTACTGCAGGCCGATGAGGAATCACAGGAAATTGAGGGACGATCGCCGCCATTGACTAGGGGCCGCAAGACTATTGACATGACAATGGGAGAGCTGAATGCCGGTGAAATGGCTGCTGATGTCAGTACTTATACAGTTAACATGTTTTTTTGTTTTTTGTTCGTCGTATTTTTTTTTATTGCTTCAGCTCAGAGGTTTGAATGTTTTCTTGCAGAACATGACGTCCCAGGCTACAACACCGAGGAGATCGCAGTGGCTTCAACAAGTTGGGTCCCCCTCGTCCCCCAGGTCCCCCTTTACGACTGTGGCTCAATCCGCCCCGACACAGAATGACGTAGAAGCCCCACCTACATCAGGTATGTATCTCATTCTCTTAACCCACCTAATATATACCTTTTATGATCCTAATATAACTAATTAGTAATTAATTATATTATGACAGGTCCGCCTTCAAGCAGAAGAGGAAGAGGCGTGAACCTTGGCCTTTCAACGAGGAAGAAATTGGGCGAGGCAGGGAAGTTATCTGTGAACATCCCTCTTGGCAAGAAGAAGCCAGTTGGCGAAAATGTGAAGGAGGTCACTGCATAGGTGGGTATATCAGTGCGGAAGAATGCACAACTGGACAATTCTAGGTGGAAAGATATGGACGAGGTTGACCTGAAACCCATATATGATTATCTTCAAGTAAGTGACGTAAAATACGTGTGAACATATTTTCCTGTAATTACTTTCTGTGAATGTGTACTTATGACCACATATCTTGTCGTATGCAGGGTCTATTTGACCTCGACTTCAACAGAAAAACCACTCTGCAGGCCATCAATTATATGGAAAGGGAAGCTTATAGTGAGTACCTCTATAAGCTACACACACACTTCAAGAACTTCTGCACCCCTGCTGAAGCAATTAAAAACCATGCACCAAGTGTCTCCCAGTAGCAGTGGGAAAAAGTGTGCGCACTTTTTCAGACACATGGGTGGAAGGTAAAATATTGACTGCTTTTTCACTGCAGCTGAAAGATCAGGTTGTGCAAGACTTGAAATAGCTTGGCTTTTTCAAGGCATTGAAACAGCTTTCAAAGCCTTGAATCAGTTTCAGAGGTATGAAAATAGTTAGGCTATTTTCAAGGCCTTGAAACTGGATTCAAAGCCTTGAAACTGCTTAACCTGAATGCACATTCTCAAGGGGAGTTTTCTGCAAACTCTCATGATTGATTTACTCTCTCTTTCATATGTTTGATTATCTGTTATTAGATGATGAAATAAAAATTGTTATATCATGTTTTTAATCATCATATATCATCTGTTTGACCATGATAATGCAAGAAATTTTGTTTCCAAGTTTTGCAGGATTATTTCCTAAACTGAATTGCTGCAGCTTTGGAAATACTTGGACACTTTGATCCTGTGATCAATCAAACGTGTTTGACATCTTCTCATGGTGTTTAAATGAAATATTACAACAAGATCTCTGAAGATTGTAATCATCCAACCGTTGGAGAAGATTTCAAAGTAGACAAACTCTGTTCCCTACAAAATAGGAAGGTTGTTGCTGAATATCTGGGGAGATTTGCAGACCTGTATGAAGTATAAATAGAGCTCAAATTCGAAGCAACACCGAATAATTCTCAATAGGAAAATACAGATAAAGTATTCTGGATTGACAAGCATCAAAGAAGCTCATCATTCTTCCAATCCATTCACAGAAGTTCACTGCAGTTTTTCTACTCTTATGTGTTCTTCTGTATAGAGCTATATTGGTAGATAATTTTTGTATTATTTCTACACCTATTCTCAAGGATTGTTCAAAGTGAACAATAGATAATTCTTAGTTAATCAGTTAGCTAGAGCAGGTACTAGACACGTTAGGAAAAACCACAAGCTGTAACAGAGTAAGGGAACTCTCTGTGCTTGAGTTCTAGGGCTTAGCTTTTGATTAATAAGAATTGAGTTGAAAATCCTGCAGGGATCCAATCCCATAGGTAGATACGTAGATCCAAGTTGATTGAACTCTATAAATCACTTGTCTTCTGCATTTTCAGTTCATTTACTTTCATAGCTTTTGCACCACACAAAAAATGTCTATTTTTCAAGGGTTTGAACTTGTTTTCAAGGCCTCGAAAAAGGCATACTTGTTCTATACTTTCTGCATCTACTTCAAAGGCTTGAACTAGCTTTCAAGTCCTTGAACTTCATTATTTGCACAAGTTTTCATCTTCCTAGCAAGTTTTGCAAAAAGTTAGCATACTCTATTAACCCCCCCCCCCTTCTAGAGTATCTTAGCTGCTTATACATCTGCATACTCACACTTTCAGTTGGAATCAGAGCTTGTATCACTAGATAAGATTTAACCATCTGGTGATCATGAGTACTGCAGGTGATGGTGGTTTCTCATAGGGAAGAGCTGCTAACAGACCTCCTCTATTCTGTGGAGAAAATTTTGCTCACTGGAAACCTCTCATGAAAATGTTCATCAATGATCAAGATCTCGAGCTTTGGGCCATTATCCAAAATGGACCTCATACTTTCTACACAGACAAAGATGGGATCAAAACCCCCAAAACAGAAGACCCACTCTCCTCTTCATAATTAGAACAATTTTCTAAGAACTACAAGGCTATTAACATTTTGTATTGTGCTTTGAGTACAGATGAATTCAACAGGATCTCTGGATGCACAACTGCGAAATAAATCTGGGATAAAATTGAGGCTACCTTTGAAGGAACCAATCAAGTCAAGAAAACCAAGATTAACATTTATCTCAGACAATATAAGCTGTTCAAGATGAATGCAAATGAGTCCATCAGAGACATGTTCAAGAGATTCACTGATATTGTTAACAACCTTGACTCACTGGGAAAACATTTTTCCAATGAAGAAAAGGTGAGGAAGATTCTCATAAGTCTTCCAAAGGAAAAATGGGAACCAAAAACCACAGCCATTGAAGAAGCTCAAAATCTCTCAACTTTACAAATTGATAACCTACAAGGGAAGCTCCTGACACATGAGATATCTATGAATGAATTTGATGGAGAACTCCCAGATGGTGTCAAGAACTGAGCTCTCAAAGCCAAAGAGAATGAGAGAACACAAAGCCTTGAAACTGAGGATGGTGATGATGAAGATCCAATTCCTTAATTTTCAAAGCCTTGACAAGGATTCTCAAAATGAAGAAAAACTTTTGAAACAAGGATTTCAACAGAAAAAGGCATAGATCATCCAGCAGCAAGGACAACAAAGGAAAGTCCTCTTCACAGTCAAAACTTTTGAATTGCTTTGAGTGTGGTGATGCAGAACATTTGATAAGAGATTGTCCACACAAGAAAAGCAAGAGCTTTCAAAAGAAAGATCATGACAGACGAAAGAAAGTCATGATAGCTTCATGGAGTGATTCAGACAGCTCTAGTGAATCTGAATCTGAGGAAGAACATGCCAATCTATGCTTCATGGCCAAGCATGATGGAAGTTTTGAAAAGAACATTGAGGTAATGGTAAATTGTCTAATTTAAAAACCAAAAGAAGCTCTTTCAGAATATCTCAGAACAATGCTTTTAAATGAGGAAGATTATCTGAAAGAGATCAGACTTTCGAAAGAAAAAGTTCATGAGAAAGAAAAAAAAAACTTACAACTTGTTTGCCTAAATCAGAATCTTGAAATCTCTCAGAAGAAAGCTGACAGTGATTTCAAGGCCTTGAAAACCAGTTTCAAAGCCTTGAAAACACAAGTCAAGGAAGTAGTCACTGAAAACTCCTCAGTGAGTGACAGCCTTGTTAATCTAAGACATCAGGTTGATGATTTAGAGAAACAAAAGATTACTCTCACTGAGAAACTTCAAGAATCTGAATTGCTCAAAGTCAAGCTTGCTGGATCAGAACACAAGTTGAACTTGATTCTTGGAGGAAGTTCACAGTCTGTTCACAAAGCTGGTATTGGATTCAATCCAAACTTTTCAAGAAGAAACAATACCAGATTTGTGAAAGCTAGAAACAAAACTTCTCCTACATGTCATTACTGTTGCAAAATGGTCATGTTAAAATGACTTCTCCTTTTAGAAGAAGAGACCCTCACATAATGAGGAACACATTTCCTTTTCAACTCAAATGACAAGTTAAGCAGATTTGGGTTCCTAAAGGGGTTAGGCCACCTAAAATTGTTAATCCTGAATAAGAATCCAAAATCCACACTTGGTCTAACAGCTGGGTAAGGCAGTGATTGGTGTATGCAGGTTGTCACCAATGTCAAAGAACAGAAGTGATTCATGGACAGTGGTTGCTCAAGACATATGAGTGGAAAGAGATCTATATTTTCAGAATTAAAGGATCAATCAGAAGGTTCAATAACACTTGGTGACAAAGGCAAATGCAATATTCTTGGTATTGGAAAAGTTGGTACAAATTCTGAAAACTCTATTTCTGATGTGTATCTGGTTGAAGGTTTGAAATTTAACTTGTTTAGTGTATCTCAGTTTTGTGATAATGGCAACAAAGTTATATTTGATAAAGAGAAGTGTGTGGTGTAAAATGAGAAATCAGGAGATTGTATTCTCACAGCCTCTAGATCAAACAATGTTTATACTTTTCAGACTAACAAAGTTGCAGGTGAAAGCTTGAAGTGTCTCAAGGCCTTGAAAGAGGATTCAAAGCTTTGGCACATGAAACTTGGTCATATTAGTTTGAATACTTTGAACAAGTTGATTTCCAAAGACCTGGTAAGAGGATTTCCATCCATCAAGTTCAAAGAAGATGAAATGTGCAAAACCTGTGCACAAGGAAAACAGACCAGAAGCTCCTTCAAGCCAAAGAAGTTTGTGAGTACAAATAGACCTATTGAGTTACTTCATATGGATCTCTGTGGTCCTATGAGAACTCCTACTCCAAAAGGTAAAAGGTATATGCTAGTTGTTGTAGATTATTTTCTAAATATACTTGGGTTATGTTTCTCAAAGAAAAATCTGAAGCACTCTCTGAATTTTCAAAGCTTTGTAGAGAACTTCAAAACTTGAAAAACCTACATGTAGCTTCAATCAGAAGTGATCATGGTAGAGAATTTGATCAGTTAGAATTTGATTTATTTTCTGTCAAGCATGGTATTTCTCACAACTTTTCTGCTCCAAGAACTTCTCAACGTAATGGTGTTGTTGAAAGAAAGAACAGGACTCTTGAAGATATGTCAAGAACAATGCTTCTTGAGAACAAGCTACCAAAACATTATTGAACGGAAGCTGTGAATATAGCAAACTATATTTTGAACAGGTGCTTGACCAGACCTATTCTGAAGAAGACCCCCTATGAACTATTCAAAGGGAGAAAGCCAAACATTTCTTACTTCAAACCCTTTGGATGTACTTGTTTTATCCATAACAATGGAAAAGACAATCTTGATAAGTTTGATGCAAGAAGTGATGAAGGTATATTTCTTGGTTACTCTCTGAATAGCAAATCTTATAGAGTTCACAATAAAAGAACTAAACTGGTTGAAGAGAGCATTGCTATGCAAAGTGAACTCAATGAGCTTGAAAGGAATAAGGTTTGGAACCCGGTTCCTGCACCTTCAAACCAGTCTGTCATTGGTATCAGATGGGTATCTAGAAACAAATTCGATGAAAGTGACAATGTGATCAGAAACAAAGCAAGGTTAGTTGCTCAAGGTTAGCATAAAGAAGAAGGTATTAATTATGAGGAAACTTTTGCTCCAGTTGCCAGGTTAGAAGCAATTAGAATTTTGCTTGCATTTGCATCTTACAAGAACATGAAACTGTTTCAAATAGATGTGAAATGTGCTTTCTTGAATGGCTATTTGCATGAAGAAGTTTATGTTTCACAACCACCTGGTTTTGAAAATGACAATTTTCCAAATCATGTCTACAAACTTGAAAAAGCTCTTTATGGTTTGAAACAAGCTTCAAGGGTTTGGTATGAAATATTTTCAAAATTCTTACTTGAAAGTGATTTCAAAAGAGGTTTAGTAGACAAGACTCTTTTCATTAAGACTCATGAGTTATTTACGTGTAGTTCAGATATATGTTGATGATGTACTGTTTGGAGCTACTAATGATCAATTATGCAGAGAATTCTCAAGTCTTATGAGCAGGGAATTTGAGATGAGCATGATGGGAGAGTTGAACTTCTTTCTAGGACTTCAAATACATCAATTGAAGAAGGGAATTTCTGCATCAAATAAAGTACACAAGAGATTTACTAAACAAATATAGCATGGCTGAATGCAAGGAAGCCAAGAATCCTATGAGCTCTACACTATCCTTAGACAAGGATGAATCTGGTAAGAGTGTCAATGTAAAAGAATATAGAGGCATGATTGGATCATTACTCTATCTGACAGAAAGCAGGCCAGATATTATGTTAAGTGTGTGTATGTGTGCTAGATTTCAAGCTGATCCAAAAGAATCACACTTGACTGCTGTGGGGAGAATATTAAGATATCTCAATGGTACCAATGACTTAGGGCTTTGGTATCTAAGACATTCTAACTTCTCTTTACATGGCTTTTCAGATGCTGACTTTGCAGGTTACAAGGTTGATAGGAAAAGTACTTCAGGAACTTGCAAATTCATTGAATCATCCTTGATTAGTTGGCATTCCAAGAAACAGAATTCAGTTGCTCTATCAACAGCTGAAGCTGAATATATAGCTGCAGGAGCATGTTGCTCACAAGTGTTATGGATTGCTCAACATCTAATAGACATTGGATTTGACTTCAGGGGCATACCCATTAAGTGTGACAACACTAGTGCAATTTCAATTACAAAGAATCCAGTGCAACATTCAAGAACCAAGCACATTGATTTCAGACACCAATTCATCATAGATCATGCTGAAAAAGATGATATTGTTCTTGAATTTGTTGCTACTAACATGCAAATTGCAGATATCTTCACCAAACCATTAGCAGATGAAAGGTTCTCAGTTCTAAGACTGGAATTAGGGATGCTAAATAAGAATGCATTGGTTTAGGGGGAGCATCTGGTAAGACAGATAAGCTTTATGTGTTTCAAAAGGTTTGAACTCAGTTTCAAAGCCGTGAAAATCAATTCAAAGCATTGAATTTTACTTGTTGCAGTGTTACAGTATTTCAAGACCTTGAAAGCCTTTTCAGAGCCTTGAAAATGAGTCTGCTACACTGATAGTCAATAATCTTGGATCATTCTTTGTTGGGCGATATCTCTGTAGATATTTGCCTAATATAGCCCCTACCATTTTCTAAAATTTGTTTTAGAAAAAAATAGTATTAGTATATTCTATTGTCCAACGGCATAAAAGTTTTGAAATCTCTCTGATCATTGCAAATCTTTTGAGAATCAGAGAGATACTAGTTTCCTTTTGACACTAAAACTCTTTCAGTATTTATCTTCTTCTCTTATCATTCATTCCGTATCATTCCACCTCTCTCGATTCTTCTCCCAAACCCTCATGAGCACAAGGAGAGCCTCAGATAGAATCAAGATGGCTGGAAGTTCGAAACCTGTCTCAGAGAAGAAAAGAAAATCAGCAGTGGAAGTGGTTCAAGAGATCAGTGAGGACTCTGTGTCAAAAAGCTTCACTTAGGAAGAAGAAGAATCCTCACCACCAAAGAAGATGATGAGAAAGATCAAGCTCCAGCAAAGAAGAAACAATCTACGGCATCTACACAAGAGAAGCAGAAGGGTATCCATATTGGAAGCCCTAAGAGAGACAAAAAGAAGACAGCCTCTGAGGTTAAAGGAAAAGGAAAGGAAATCCTTATTCAAGATTCAGACTCATACACTACTTCAGGATCCTATGGTGTGTATTCCATACCCAACAAAGGGAAACTTGACAAAGATCCGTCCCAAGTAACCTCAAAAGCAGGAAAGAAGAATATCAAGACTATCTCTCCTCAACAGAAAAGGTTAGCTGTAAAGAAGAAGCTGAAGCATCGGAAGAAAGCCTTGGAAGGACTCACCTTCCTATTAAACAGTGTTATCGAAAAGATCAGCTGCAAGAAGCTGAAGCATGGGAAGAAAGCCTTGGAAGGACTCACCTTCCCATTCAAAAGCAATATTGAAAAGATTAGCTGCAACAACCCCCTTATCCGGCTGGAGACAAGACCGAGAGGGCGATGCTTAATAGAAGCGGCGGAGATCAAAAGCAATACATTTCACAACACTTATTCATTTTATTAAACAACAAACTTAAAGTCTGATAAAAACGGTGCTTACTATTACACAAAAGTTATCTAATATCATTAGATAGTTTATTGATGACGATCACAGTCTAAGTGCGTCTCGTGCCCCTTCTATTCCATATCCCAGATCCTAGACCTGCGGTGGGAAGAACAACCAGAACCGCAGTTTTGAAAGTCAACAAGAAGTGATGAGTGAGATACACCTTAGCGCGTAAAACAGGAAAGAATGTATAGAAAGATGCGATGAGAGTTAAAAATAACAGTAACAGAGGATCAGCATAGTGTGAGTAGAACAATTATCAGAGTACGCATCAGCGTGAACAACAATGTCAGGAATGAATCAT
The DNA here is from genome assembly GCA_023055425.1 of Linanthus parryae. Classification (NCBI taxonomy): domain Eukaryota; kingdom Viridiplantae; phylum Streptophyta; class Magnoliopsida; order Ericales; family Polemoniaceae; genus Linanthus; species Linanthus parryae. The sequence goes on along the minus strand of JALGPY010000009.1, from coordinate 29,179,861 downwards.
CAAGAGATAGAATTTCAAGAATCATTTCCTATGCACAGTCACTGGATCTATAAATGCCAACGGAGGGCTTTTCAAATAATATCTCTAGCCAACAAGTCATAAAGTGGAAACTGCCGAATCCGAGTTTCCGGCAGGAGCCAATCATAAGTCCAAGGCGTGGAAGCCAAGGGGAACTAGCTGGATCGGTGTTCCCGGCCGGATCCAACTATAAGTCCAAGGCCTAAAAGTCAAGGGGAACTCGCTGGTGTCGGTGTTCCCGGCCGGAGCCAACTGTAATAAATCAAGATCCAGTCCTAAAAAAGTAAGCATGGGGAACTCGCTGGTGTCGGTGTTCCCGGTCGGAGCCGATCATAATAATAGTCCACTGAATACGGTATAAGTGATATTCGACGAGTATAGAAATCGCATTCGACGCGCAGAAGAACATAGAAGTCATATCGTGACTCACTTGAGACAAGAAATAGACATCACATGTCATCTTGGAGGAAGCTAGGAAAGCAATACAAAGCATATAACTCACGTGTAGATTTTGAGACGGAATATAAGACCACAATTTGACATGAATGAGGCCAGACAAGCAAGATTAAGCATGTAACTCGGAAGTATATTATGAGAGAGAATAGAAATCACATCAGGACATCAAAGAGGACAGGCACACGAGGCCAATCATATAACTCACAAGTATATTTTGAGACTGAAGTTAAAAATCACATTGTGACATGAATGAAGCTAGGCATCCGAGACTAAGCATGTAAACTCACAAGTATGTTTTGAGACATATTATAAAATCATTCATTGACACGAAAGGAGCTAGGCGTGTTAGCCTAAGCATGTGAACTCACCTCGATCCCATAGCGTCAGATCGTCTTAGTCGTAGTTGTTGCTTACGGGTTCGTCACCTACAATTCGGAGCTTCTAAATCGTCACAATTCTGTATATAGCTCTACGAGTCTTATTAATAATCCTATTCAATAAATCTTAGCTTATTCCGAACTCGCTTATTAATTTTTTTAACATTTCTTTATTTAGTCATATTTTATTATTAGCAAAGCAACGAGTGTATATTTGAAGATTTACTAAATTTTATGTCTCAAAAGTCTGATTTATTTATAGGAGTTCTGTTTATAAAATACTAGTATAAACTAATAGTAGTTTATATTTTTATGTAAACTAAATATTAAAATTAACGACTAAACGGTATCGGATCTTTGAGAAAATCACTTTTAAATAATTGACACGACGTGACACCATTTATAAGCTAGCAAAATTTATATTTCACAAGTATTTTCACAATTAAATTGAAAGTTAAACAACTAAAGTAAAATTTTTTTTAGTTTTTAATAAGACGTTACTAGTTTAATTTTTAACGAACGGCTCGTATAGTATTTCACCGCCCGAATCACTTTTTCGTAACCGAGACGAAAATCATTATTTTTAGAAAATATTATTAATCCAAAAATAACATTTGTATTTTTCGCGTATAATATAACGTTTAAATAAACTACACTTAAACCCCATAAGTTACGCTAAAAGATAGTGGGAACCCCCACCTACTCACAAACAACTTTATTAAAAGACAACAGCCCACCAAGAGTTTTTCTACAATACAAACAGTACCCCCATATGAACACTATAACATGTTTTAGAGAAGAGACACTTTAACCCCCTTTTAATATGAACATCAAATTCATCAAGATAAACATGGATTTGAGCATTCAAGATACGATTTCGATTGTTTAAATGAAATCACGACGAGATTTAAAGCATACCTAGGCCAAGAATGGCAGGAATCGGTCAAGAAAGAAAGCTATACGAATTCGCCGACGGTGGGTCACGGCGGTGCTCTTCGTCGCCGGTGATGGAGGGTCTCGTAGCTCCATTTATGGGCTGAATCGATCTCCCTGAACCTCTAGGAGGTGATTGAAACTGGTTTCAAGCAGTGGGTGGTGGTGTTAAAGATTACCGAAATCTCGCCAGTTTTAATGGTCGGCGGCGGCGACGGTGCTCTGTTTTGGTGGCTATTTTTGCTTCCTTTGTCTCTGTTTTGGGACAGAGAGAAGGATGAGACAGAGAGTAAAGGGATGGGGAAAGAAGAGAGTAAGAGAGCAGTGGGTTTGCTCTCGGTTCTTCCCGTCGGAGCTTCGGCGGAGGTGGTGGTTGCGGCTTGCCGCTGCTGCTGTTGTGCCTCAGTTTCCGAATAGAGCAGAGAGAGAATGAGACAGAGCGAGAGTGAAACAGAGCTAGAGGATTTGAGAGAGAGAGAGAGAGAGTGTGTGTGTGTGTGTGTGAAGGAGGTTGTGATGGTGCTCTCGGTGGTGGGTTGCTAGAGGTGAAGAAGAGGAAGATGAAAATGACGATGATGATGATAATGGAGATGAGGAGAATGATGAGAGCTGATGATGATGTTGGTGGTGGTTATATAGGGGCAATTTTAAAGCGGTGATAGTGATGGTTGTCGGGGCGGTGATTAAGTGTAGCACACACACAACATCTCGCGGTGGTCATACACGCGTTAGTTACTAAAATAAAGTAAATATTTATGTTTTAATTTAGGATTATTAACGTAACGTTTTTCTAGAAATCTCATACGATTAAAACACGATAAATTATCCAAATTTTATTTTATCACTACTTAATATTATTTAGCTCCCAAATTCTCACCCGAGTTTCTTAACAAATAAAATTTTAAATTCCGAACATTTCTCAAATCACTTCTCGGATCCTAAAACTAAATTATCTCGTCTCCAATTACCAAATTGCCCCTGATAAATATACAGGGTATTACATCAGCTCCTTCATTGAGGAAATAGATGTAATCTCTCAAGAAGTTCAAGCCAACAGTGAAGAAAGTGAGGAAGAAGCAAGAGATCAAGAGGATGAGAAAGAACCTTAATCTTGCCTATTCTTTCTTACCCATTCTCTCTTCTTTAAAGTTTTTCTTTTAAGTTCTCAAAATTTTCCAGACACTTAATCCAACATCTTCTATGTTTTTGATGAAAGTCAAAAAGGGGGAGAAAATTCAAGGTTTTTAGTTTTTAGCTCTTAGGTTTATTTGGTTTTATTTGCTGAACTGTTTATGTTTCTGTTGGTATGATGAATAAGTTGGATCTTTTTGGAATTACTGTGTTTTAAATTGTGGACTAATCAGTTTATTTTGCACAGACCAAGGATCAAACAGAATTTGGTTTTGTCTTTCATCAAGGGGGAGATTGAAAGATCAGGTTGTGCAAGACTTGAAATAGCTTGGCTATTTCAAGGCTTTGAACCAGCTTTCAAAGCCTTGAATCAGTTTCAGAGACTTGAAAATAGTTGGCTATTTTCAAGGCCTTGAAACTGGATTCAAATCCTTGAAACTGCTTAACCTCAATGCACATTCTCATGGGGGAGTTTTCTGCAAATTCTCTGGATTGATTTACTATCTCTCTCTCTCTCTTTAATATGTTTGATTCTCTGTTATTAGATGATGAAAGACAAATTGTTATATCATGTTTTTAATCATCATATATCATCTGTTTGACCATGATAATGCATGAAATTTTGTTTCCAAGTTTTGCAGGATTATTTCCTAAACTGAATTGCTGCAGATTTGAAAATACTTGGACACTCTGATCTTGTGATCAATGAGACGTGTTTGAAAGCTTCTCATGGTGTTTAGATGAAATATTACAACAAGATCTCTGAATATTGTATCATCCAACCTTTGGAGAAGATTACAAAGTAGTCAAACTCTGTTGCCTACAAAATAGGAAGGTTGTTGTTGAAAAGCTGGGGACATTTGCAGAGCTGTATGAAGTATAAATAGAGCTCATATTCGAAGCAACACGGGACAATTCTCAACAGGCAAATACTGAGAAATTATTATGGATTGACAAGCATCAAAGAAGCTCATCATTCTTCCAATCCATTCACATAAGTTCACTGCATTTTCACTGCAGTTTTTCTACTCTTAAGTGTTCTTCTGTATAGAGCTATATTGGTCGATCATTTCTATATTATTTCTACACCTATTCTCAAGAATAGTTTAAAGTGAACAATAGAGAATTCTTAGTTAATCAGTTAGCTAGAGCAGGTACTAGACAGGTTAGGGAAAACCACAAGCTGTAACAGAGCAAGGGAACTCTATGTGCTTGAGTTCTTGGGCTTAGCGTTTGATTAATAAGAATTGAGTTGAAAATCCTGCAGGGATCTAATCCCTGAGGTAGAGACATAGGTCCAAGTGTACTGAACTCTATAAATCACTTGTCTTCTGCATTTTCAGTTCATTTACTTTCATAGCTTTTGCAGCACACAAAAAATGTTTATTTTTCAAGGGTTTGAACTTGTTTTCAAGGCCTTGAAAAAGGCATACTTTCTCTATACTTTGTGCATCTACTTAAAAGGCTTGAACTAGCTTTCAAGGCCTTGAACTTCATTGTTTGCACAAGTTTTCATCTTCCTCGCAAGTTTTGCAAAAAGTTGACATACTCTATTTAACCCCCCCCCCCTCTTCTAGAGTATCTTAGCAGCTTATACATCTGCATACTCACACTTTCAACAACAAACTAATTTAGGTTCGCTTTTGACTTCATGTCCACTATTACGTCATCGCAGTGTAGGAGTGTCGGGGCTAAGTTGAACCGATCAAAAGTCAAAAATCTTTCTACCGCAGGTTCAAAGTCCATTGTCTGGCATTTATATGAGATGGTAAGTTCCATTTCATCCACTGTTTCCCATCAGTTTATAAGTTTCACAGCTAGAACTTATTTCCGTATGAAATATTTATTTGGAATACTATCTTGTTCAAGCGAACCCCTCCCTCATCGACAACTACAAAACAACACACACCAGGAAGAACTCAGGGACATGGATAAGTGAGGATGCGGAGGAGAAGCACGTTAGTTTCGTAATTCCCTGGCCATGTTTTATTTTACTTGCTATGGTGTTAAGATTTTATGCTTTTTAAACTACAGAGAAGGATGGTGGAGATGCGGGATAATTATACGGAGAGGTTGCTGACCGAAGATAAGATAGTGGACATGGTTGTTGGGGGCAGGAGTGGATTTTTAGTGCGATATGGTGTTGGTCAGCTCCCGAGGACTAAATTCACGTTTCAAGAAGGCATAGAGGCTAATGAGTCCTGGGTTGCTAAAGCACAAAGGATGGCTGAAGCTGCTGAGCTTAGGGCACAAGTTGCAGAGAAAGGCACCAAGGAGGCCAGTAGAAGAGTGGAAGAGGCTGAGAAAAAGGCAAAGGAAGCCAAGAAAAATGCTGAAGAGGTTGTCAGAAGGGCAAATGAATCTGTCAACCTTATGGCCGGAATGGAAGAACGGCTTAAGAACATGGACTCCTTGATGGCCGACCAGCTGATGGTCGAGAAGGCGTCGAGCGGGCATCATTCATCATCATCTTCGGAGGATTATTAAGTTAATTTAAATGTCAATTTTCATTTCGGTATGTGAATAAATGACATGTTGAGTATGCTGCGTAGATAAATCAAATTTTAGTTTTTTTCGTGTATGCATGAATTTTGTGGCACTTTTAATTTGGATATATTTGAAAGTGATCTCTCCCAGTACGTCTTGGATATATGAAACTAATTAAGTTAGTTGATAATGTGACCTCCAAATTCATTTTTACGAAACTCAGTTTTAAAGTATACCATGGCTCTAGGCTTATTGTGTTTCGTTTTACCGGGTGAAATAAAACTTCACGTCTCGTTTACTTGGACAGCTTTGTTACTTACCGCTGTGTTGTTCTTGTCGATTTCGCGTGGAACATGCAACTCCACCAGTTGAGTGATCGATATCTATTTATGTGGTTGCAACAGTTGAGTTATTGTGAGAATTTAAGTAGTTGTGTCTTCAGGACAAAATTAAACAAAAAATTCAGGAAAATAACATAAAATAAAACAACAGTAAGAACAGAAAATTGAAGTCCGGCTAGTGCTGGAGCTTGGGGTTTGATGGCTCCGCATTGTTGTCCTTCAGTTGTTCATCTATCGAGGGTCTCAAGATTTTTTACGGAAGCCCCCCCCCCCCTCTCCTGTGCATCTCGTATCTTTTTGCATATCTCATCAGCGGGCCTTCCTCAAGCCTATATCTCTTCTTCTTAAACAACCCGACAGTAGGATCGTTGACACTGCTAAAATCATCATCTAAGATGATTATTGGAACATCCACATAGGACCCTGGCAGTCCTGTGAAAGGACTGGTGACCTCATCCTCTTCACGTAGGCATTTGCGAATGGGTTCATGGTAAGAACATTCTGGGGAGGGGATTTTCTTTGTCTGAGAATGAAATGGAGGTTACAAATTAAAAATGGAGGGCAGGTCCATTAACATATCATTAATTTTGGGAATTTGAACAGTTGTGATTCAGTGTTTGTGGGTGCATATATGCATGGTTATTACTGGTTGGTGGTTGTTATGATGTTCATTTAGGAGGCATGCATTAAGTTCATTCATGATGAGGTAGTGGCGGGTATGTGAACAGTTTCAGTTGTTGGGATTCGTTGAACATTAAATTAAATAATAGGTGAACCATATACTTGTTCTACAACGTCAGGTGTTTGTGAATATTTCGCTTCGATACTTTTTTTGCTTTTGGGCCTGCGAGTTTTTGTATGTCATGCTTACAAACAGCAGCATTTTAGTCTCGTTCCCCTCGTCGTGTTCAATTATCATGAACTTTTTTTTTGTTTTTTTCATGAACTATTATTTATTTTCTTCTGCTTTTTTTGAAAACAGCAATGATGTCAATTACAGCTCCGCAGCAGCAGCAGCACATCCATATGCTCATCCCTTCTTCAATGCGCTAACAAATGAACACTTCTCCGCCATCATTCTGAGGTACAAGGGTTAAAAAAATATGAACAATGTTTTGAATTTGGAGGAATTGTTGTGGACATGCATTGTAATTAATATATATTTGGAGGAAGTTTGTGTGTGGATGTGGCCGAGTTTTTGTGGCTTGTTTCGAACAATTGAATATATTTTTATAACTGTACGTTGGTGTAAGTTTGGTTGGATTAAGCTTCGATTGAAACTAGTATTTTTCAGTTGTTGGTGTTGTATGTGTGTATGCATGGGTGATCAAAAATGATCACCAGGCTACTGGTATTTTTGATTTATTTTATGAGCAGATTCAAGAAATTTGTGAGATAGGCGACTACGTCAGTAGTCATCTATGAGGAACACCAAAATAAAAAGACGACCAGGAAGTCTGTCGGCAAATACACATTACGACGATAAAACTAGTCGTGAAAATGAAATTAGAAAAAGACACAATCGAATAAAAGTTAACAACGACGAGTAAAGTCGTCTGCATTATACCTACGACAGGAGTAAGTAGTCGATAAATTCGTCGGCATTAGTTTTTTAAAAAGAGTAAATAGTCGGAGTGTGGTCGGGAAAAGATTAACGACTAAATAATTTGGTCAAAATATTCGTCAGCAAAAGTTTTGACCACATAATATCATGGTCGGTAAGTCGTTGGTAAAACATCAACGACGAAAAGATATGGTCGGCAGACGTGGTCGGTAAAAAACTTTTACCGACCACCGGGAAAAGTTGTCGCCCCGTCGAACTAACGACGGGGCTATTCCGACGCTTTTTGGACGAACTTTTCTCGTCGTCTTTTCATTCTAACGACGACATTTTGTGTTTTAACGATGAGTTTACTCGTCATAATAAACCGATTTTTTTGTAGTGGTATGTGTTTCACGCTTGACATAATATTAAAAATATACAAGCTTCTTGAAAAAAAATCAAGTGCAAGCTTTGTTGAGAACATAATTTTACAGCGTGCTTTGGTAGCAAGAGCTATTAGTGACTAAGTTTAATTAAATTTCATAATTACTTTAATTGGTTTTAAGGGTAAAATATTATATCTTAGGGTTTAGAATTGAGATTGGTTGCATTCTCAAAAAAATGATTGGTTGCCACAGTTAAGTTATCACAAATTTGGTAGCCAAGAAGAGCAAAACTGTGTACGGGGAAGCCCAGAACTGTGGAATGATGATATCCTCCCATAGAGAGAAAACCACATTGAATACCGCAAATGCTATAATATTGGAGACTATTGCTAAAGCCATTATCTACTTGCAATTGCATGATAGAAACTACTCTCATTTACAGGTGCATGTAAATAATTCATGTGTTTTCAATTTAATTCAGCAGCTGCAAACGAGGGATCAGGAGAATGAGCGAAAGTGGCCTCACAGGTGGATGGTGGAGGAGGAAGCTGCAGGACCTGAGGATGATTAGTCGCAGATTGTGCTGTCTTTCTTTGAAGTTTATGTATCAAAATACAGTTCGTAGTGTTGGGTTTGGAAGTTTATGTATCAAAATACAGTTCGTAGTGTTGGGTTTGGATGAGGTGCTTTTGGTTTTTTCTGTGTTAGCACCAAGAGGGTTGGTTTTAATCTTTTTGATGTATTTGTGGTGAAACTTTGTATTGTTCTTTTGGGTTTATTTTAAACTCTTTTCTATGAAAAAAAGTAATCAAATATATAATTTAGTATTAAAAATTATATATTTAAGCAATAATTGTGCTACAAAAATATGCGATAACTTCCAAAATATTATGTCACGTATTCTGTTTCAAATCTTTCCGTAAAAAATGGTTCCAAAACACAGCTGGCACGTAAAAGCCGGTTACCATTAGTGTTTACCAGAAGAAAATATCCATCACTTCATGAAACATTGTTTCCAAAATTTAAAAGGAGTTCCGCGTTTTACAGACAAGCAGGAAAGAAACCCCAGTTTTGAACTTCCCATATAAAATCACACTTAATAAACAGAGATCTTCCTTAGTTTCCATTACAGAAGCCAACAAGCATCGATGGAGAAGATACCAGAAACAGAACAGAGAGAGCTCCATGAAAAGCAGAGCCTCAACAATGGCGAATCATGGATTCGCGGTCCCTTGCTCGGTAAAGGTAGTTTTGGTTGTGTTCATCTGGCAACTACGAAGAAACCCGACTCGCAACTCAGCTCTTTTCCGCCCCAAATGGCAGTGAAATCAGCAAAATACTCTCTTTCTTCTACTCTGCAGAAGGAGAGAAAAATTCTAACTGATCTCCAAAACTGTCCTCACGTAATCCGTTGTTTTGGAGAAGAAATTACAAAGGGAGAAAACAACAAGAAGGTTTACAATTTGCTATTGGAGTATGCTCATGGAGGCTCTCTACACGATCTCATCTACAACAAATCGTTTAAGAAACGGTTGCCAGAATCCGATGTGCGGCGTTACACTAGGTCCATTCTTGAAGGTATTAAACATGTTCACGCTATGGGTTATGTTCATCACGATATTAAACCTGCCAACATCTTACTTGTTGGTGAAGGCACTTCTTATTATGAAGCAAAACTCTGTGATTTTGGTCTGGCGAAGAAGGCGAAAGACGTAAAGGAATGCGCGTATTTGAGAGGTACTCCTTCGTACATGTCTCCGGAGGCGGCGGTTGAAGGGGTTCAAGGACCGAGTTGTGATATTTGGGCTTTGGGTTGCGTCGTTCTTGAGATGCTAACTAGAAAGAAAGCATGGAAGAGGGATGAAAGTTGGAGCACTGCGACTTTTATTGGCAAGATCGGTTACGAATTCGAGAAGCCGAAGATTCCTCGTTACGTATCGAAAGAAGGGAAGGAGTTCTTGGAATGTTGCTTTGAGATGAATGCGGAGCTTCGGTTGACGGCAAATGAGTTACTAAAATTGCCGTTTCTATCGGTTCCCAATCGTGAAAAGGCAACGAACAAACTTGGGAGATTTTGGTGTATGTGTGAGTTCTGGTGTATGTGTGGGTTCACAAGAAGAGAAGATGCAAAAGGAGACGGACCTGAGTTACCCTAATAAAGTTCTTTAGTATTGGCTTAATTGTATGTAACGTTTTGCTTCAACGAATTCAAGATAGAGATATGATATGGAGAGTCATTTTTTATGGAGCCAACATGTACATTAGTGTCAGAATTAATAAGAACCAAATCAATGTCACATTCTATTTCAAAAAAAAAAAAAAAAATGGCACATTCACCAAAATATATAACCTGAGGCCTCCGACCACACAAGTTTCTACGGATTATAGCATCTTTCACACTGCACCAAATTCGATATTTGATAGTAAAATTTGGTGTTTTCGGCCTCTCACAGCAAATCATCACATTAGCAAAAAAATAAAGTAGTGATTTTTTTGTAAGCCTCCTACAGTCTCAGACCAAAAAAATAACAAATCACAAAATCCTATGTTTGGTGTAGCTTTGTGAAATGGTGAAACAGTACCCCAAATCTTATCATATATCACCAAATTCATTTTTAACATTAAATTTGATGGAAAAATTAAAATTTGACGTAGTCAATACTAAATTCTTAATTAGTTTATGACATGCTTTTAGTTTTTCTTATATAATTAGAGACATGATGTCATATTTTACAGGATTTGTTTACCCTAAACCTACATGCATTATTGAACTTGTGACACTTAACCTACTGCATTATCAATTTATCATGAAAACCACATGCATTATTCAAATTTGCGACACATAACCTATTACATTATCAACTTAAGTTGAAAATCACCTGCATTATTCATATTTGTGACAAATAGCCTAGTCCAAGCTACGAAAAGTAATGTGAATTTTGTAAACGTTATGCAATGACGCATTTGTATCATTCATGTGCCCCTTCTTGTAAATGCGTCATGATGCGCAAATTAGTGTGCTAGTAGCAAGTATACGAATCAAGTAGTACCGGGTGTATTTTAACTCGGAATATCGTTACCACGAGGACTTTGCAGTTTTCTTTAGGTCATCGGTTTTAACGAACAGAGTATAAAAAGGATGAGTAGTTTGAGATTTTGGTTACTAATTAAATACTGAAAGAAAATTCTAAAACGTAAATCATTTTATGAAAATTTTCTGATTAATTTTGAGTGTTGTAAATCTAGGGTTTAAGGTACTAGATTTCGGGATCCCCTAGGGTTTCTTCAGTTTTTTGTTCTTTTCGATATGAAAACACACAGCAGTCACTTATCCGTGCCACGTACCAGTTGTGCAGAATCTTTTCTTTTCCTGCACACTGTCATGAATAATGCATGTGGTTTTCATGATAAATTGATAAGTCTGCTAGGGTTTCTAACCTGTCCTAAAGGCCTGGGTCAGATTCTCTAACATTTGGTCAAAAGTATAGGCTAGTCCTAGCTCCCCTTCTATGTTTGGTCCATCGGGTAAGGTGCTAAATTTTGTCTTCTCTTCCTAACCCTAACCAGCCGTTTTCACCTACCGGTTCAGGTTTGTAGCAATTCTGGGTGATCAAGCCGAGCATGCATGAACAAAAAAAATCAAAGACCGAATAACGAATAAAGTTGCTGATATTAAAAAACTGCAATCATGAATTTATAGTCAAAACGTAGAACTAATCACTGAGTACGAAACCCTAGGTTCACCGACAACCTAGGTAAAAGTTTTAGCTCTTGAAGTACATAAGGAAATAATAAAGTTTTTGAATAAAAGAGAGTATAAGAGGAAACGAGTGTCTTGAAATCTAGATTCGCGCTTATGTGCCCTCCGCAGATTCTAAGATTTCTCCTTGGGGTGTGTTGTGTTTTTCAAACGAGCTATGGACATGTCTTTATATAGTGCTGGAACGTTTCCAAAACAACAGCCTGAAATTACCAAAATGCCACTGCAGACACCGCCTCGGAATTTTGCTCTGTGTGCGTAGCTACGTACATCCTATGCGTATTTGAACATAAATACGCAGACAAGGCCCTGGACTCCTCAGTCTTCATCTGCTTTGTGCGCATTTGATTTTTTGTTGTGCGTATTTGAACAGTAATGCACACAGCATCTTCAGGTCCTCATTTTCCCAGAAGTTTTCTTCCTTGTGTGCGTATTTGAATAGTAATACGCACACAGGAACTTATGTCTTGTCCTTTCTTCGTGTTGTGTGCGTATTTGACTTCCTCTTGTGCGTATTTGAACAGTAATACGCACACAGCACCATGATGCTCAATGCCTTAGCCAAAATCACCTTCTCTTCTTGCTGTGTGCGTATTTGGCATCACCTTATGCGTATTTGAACTGTAATACGCACACATCAGCTTCTTAGCTTCCTTTTTGTCTCCTCAGCCTCCTCATGCTTTCCAGCCTTATCCAAACTGCTTTCAAAAGCCATGTTCCTACATAGACAACATGAACTCGCCCGCGACCATATCCAGAAAATGCATAAAATAAGCAGTAATTCACGAAGAGCTTATAAACATCTCATTCTAACTGTCGAGGATTTCGGAGGGCAAATCCTGGCTAAACCTTCATCTTTTGACACAAACACCCCTCCATTTAAGCTCAAAAATAACTCCTAGTGGGGAGTTACTGTTGGATTTTGAAGCAGGTTACGCAGCAGAATAACAAAAATTATCCTGCTCAAATCCCACCAAGGATCACAGGACAAGCCATCATAACATGATAAGGGCATAGTAGATGTGTACCTTGATTTGGGAGATCACACGAAGAATAGTGTCTTCGTCTCTATGAATATCCACACCTTGGATTCTTGATTGGATTCCTTCTCGCCGTGTAGTGCTAGCAACGGAAGAAGGAAGAAGAGATCACGCAAAACAAGGCACCAAGGTCGTGCCAATGGAGGCCGACGGCAAAGGGGGCGGACGGGCAAATGAGGAACCTCCTTGTCTTATCTCTCTCTCTTGATTTGTTATGTTCTCTTAATAATGACTTGTGTTACATGGATTAGTCCACTTGCAAATTACTCCTACTAAGTTTGCTTGTAGTTGCGTTATGATCCTTTTATTAATTAGTCCAACTACTTAATACCTACATCCAATTTAATTCATCCGGTGTGTCACCCCATAGATTTCTACTTAGTTGGTCGCAACTACATAATAACATGGAGCGGTGTATATCAACACATCCATGCCACCCAACTAATAGAAATAAGTCAGTGATCCCGAAAAACCTTGTGCCCAATAGTCACATATTTTGTTATCCCTTTGTCTCTATATCTGGATTGAACACGAGACATAATAGTCACACTCGTATATCAAATCCATAGTTTCTCGATCCTGGGAATATGCTTATGCAAGCAGATAACATCAATATCTCCGTATTGATTTATCTCTGTCTGGCCAGACATTCAATAAGCACCATCCCTCGAGTGGTCCATGGATATTTGCTCTCATTATGTGGGAGGGACAAATCCTCTCTACGTCACTACGATCTCTAAGCTTGCTTCCTACCATGCCCGATTACTATCTTTATAGTTACCCGGTTAAGGCGCAACGTTGGATAACATCAAAGCATGATATTCCACAACTAGAGTATCTAGTGACTTCAAGTCTAAGGATTACAATATTATTAGCACTACGAGAAGCGATTGTGACTTTGACATAATCTAATGTATCCTTCTCGTTGTGTGTCAAACCAGCATGTCATTACTCCTAATGCATACCCATGTGTTAGACTTGATATCTCAATATCAATCTACACACATACTAGTCTATATTTTATCAGCCTATTAATCAATATAATGGACTAGGGATATTTAAGATAAACAATACATTGTATCTAAGGACTTCATTATATTAAATATCACAATAAATAATAAATGATGTGCTAGCCAAACATTGTTCATACTAAATATATATTGCCTCTAGGGCACCTATTCCAATAGTCTCCTGTTGGGTTTTGATTTCATGGATGCGCAACGGAAACACAAACAATCATAAAACCATGCAAAACCCTCCAAGGATCACAAGTCAAGAGACATAACGATGGTAAGGGTAAGAAATCAATAACACACCTTAGGGTTCTCCTTTGATGACTTCAAACGCGAATTGTGTCACGTTCTCTATGGTTGATCCACGCCTAGAGTTGATCCTAGAATCTCCCAAGTCCTTGGTGCTAGCCCGGAAGAGGAAGAGGAATAAGAATCACGCAAAACGAGACCCAAAAGGAGGGTCTCAGCCTCCTTGTGGCCGACGGGGACGGGCGGCGGCAAAGGGGGCGGTCGGCTCCCTTTGTTGCTTGCTCTCTCTCCTTTTGTTCTCTCCCACTCTTTCTTATGTTCTATTATGAGCATAAGTTATGTGGGAAGGAAGGAAGGAAGGTTCTTTTATAGTCCAACAACTCCTTGTCAACTACCTAAAGGATTATTCTAGTCCTACTAGAATTCAATTTAGTCCCTTCCTTGCAAATTAGTCCCTACTAAGTTTGCAAGGTTTTGCAAAGTTATCCTTCTAATTAATTAATCCAATTAATTAATTCCCAAATCTAGTTCAACTCTATGTAGCGTGTGACCCCATAGGTTCTATCTAGTTGGTAGCAACTATTTGCTAATATGGAGCGGTCTCTAGCAAAACATCCATTCTAGCCAACTAATAGAATAGTCATCTTGACAACCTTTGTACAAGTAATTGTCTCATCCCTTTGTCTCTATATCCGGATTGGACACGAGACATACAAGTCACACTCGTATATCCAATCCATAGTTTCCCGATCCATGGGAATAGCCTTATTCGTGCAAATAACATCAATATCCCATATTGATTTATTTGAGTCTGGCCAGACATTCTATAAGCACTATCCCTCGAGTGGCCTAGGATATTTGCTCCCGTTATGTGGGAGGGACAAATTCTATCTACTTCCACTACAATCTCTAAGCTTGCTTCTTATTGTATCCAGTACACGCCTTTATAACTACCCAGTTACGGTGTAGCGTTTAACGCTACCAAGATCACAATAATCCACAACTAGAATATCTAGTGACTTCAAGTCTAAGGATGACAATACCATTGCACCGCGAGAAGCGCTTGTGACTCAACATAACATGTATGTAGCCTTCTCGGAGATGGGTCAATCCAGTGCAACATTCCCTAATGCACACCTATGTGTTGGATCGTGATATCTCCATATCAATCCAACCCCATACTAGTCTATAAATGATTGTCCCATTAATCATTATACTTGACTAGGGATATTTAAGATAAACAACACAATTGTAAATCTAAGGACTTCATTATATTTAATATCCAATAAATAGTAAATGAATTTCTAGCCACAAATAATTCATACTAAACTAGATTGCCTCTAGGGCATCTATTCCAACAGTCTCCCACTTGCACTAGAGCCAATCTGGCGCATCTCGTATGCCCATACTCCTAGTGTGCCCTCCATGCTTCCGCTGCGTGAGAGGCTTTGTAAGCGGGTCTGACAGATTATCATCTCTAGGAATCTTGCATATCCGAATGTCTCCTCTATCGATAATATCTCGAATTAGATGAAACTTCCTGAGCACGTGCTTGGACTTCTGGTGCGACCTGGGTTCCTTCGATTGCGCGATCGCCCCAGTGTTGTCACAGAACAACTCAACTGGATCCGCAATGCTAGGGACCACACCAAGTTCAGAAACAAACTTTCTGATCCAAACAGCTTCCTTTGCTGCGCCATTTGCAGCAATGTACTCAGCCTCTGTTGTAGAATCAGCTATCGTATCTTCCTTGGAACTCTTCCAGCTCACCGCTGCTCCATTCAGGAAAAACACATATCCCGATTGTGATCTAAAGTCATCTCTGTCGATTTGGAAGCTTGCATCAGTGTAACCCCTTACACGCACCTCTTCCTCACCGCCAAATATCAAGAAGGCATCCTTAGTTCTTCTCAAGTACTTTAGGATGTTCTTGACTGCAATCCAGTGACTCTCACCCGGATTGGATTGGTATCTGCTTGTCATACTCAAGGCATATGACACATCTGGTCTAGTACATAACATGGCGTACATGATATATCCTATGGCCGAGGCATAGGGGATTCTACTCATGCGTTCCTTCTCAATCTCATTAGAGGGACAACCACTTTTCGAAAGAGTGATTCCATGTGACATGGGCAAGAATCCCTTCTTGGAATCTTGCATGTTGAACCGTTTCAACACCTTGTCAATATATGTACTTTGACTTAGGCCTAGAAACCTCTTAGATCTATCTCTATAGATCTTTATACCGATTATATAGGCTGCTTCCCCTAAATCCCTCATTGAGAAACACTTTCCTAGCCAATCTTTAACAGATTGCAGCATGGGAATGTCGTTTCCAATGAGTAGTATGTCATCCACATACAAGACCCGAAAAGCTACAGAGCTCCCACTAACCTTCTTGTAGACACAAGACTCATCTTCGTTTCTGATGAAGCCAAACTCTTTGACCACTTCATCAAAACGTCGATTCCAACTCCTAGAAGCTTGCTTCAATCCATAAATGGATCGTTGCAGCTTACAGACTTTGTTGGCTTGCTTTGGATCCTCAAAACCCTCCGGCTGTATCATATACACGTCCTCGAGGAGATTCCCATAAAGAAATGCTGTTTTGACATCCATCTGCCAAATCTCATAGTCGTGGTATGCTGCAATCGCAAGTAGGATTCGGATGGATTTGGTCATAGCGACTGGTGAAAAGGTTTCATCATAGTCAATACCATGAATCTGTCTGAATCCTTTAGCCACCAATCGGCCCTTATAGGTAATTACATTACCATCCATGTCGATCTTCTACTTGAAGACCCACTTTCACCCTATGGGCCGCGCCCCATCGGGTGGTTCCACCAAAGTCCATACTTTGTTGGTATACATGGATTCCATCTCGCATCTCATGGCTTCCAGCCACTTCTGAGAGTCTGGGCCACTCATGGCCTCCTCATAGGTAGTAGGCTCATCATCTATGAGCATCGTGTCACCGGAATCGGTTACGAGAAGTCCATACCTCTCGGGTTCCTGGCGCACTCTACTAGATCTACGAAGCTCTTGTGTTACCTGAACAGGTTGCTCCACAACTACTTGTGGTTCCTATTCATGTTCCATAATCGGTTCAGTGATTTGTGGTTCTTGAACCTCTTCAAGTTCTACATTCCTCCCACTTGCTTCTTTAGAGACAAATTCTCTTTCTAGAAACACGCCGGTCAGAGCAACAAACACTTTGTTCTCGGTTGGATTGTAGAAGTAGTAACCCTTAGTTTCCTTAGGGTAACCCACAAATTTACACTTATCCGATTTCGGCCCCAGCTTGTCTGATTGTAAACGTTTTACATAGACATCGCAGCCCCAAATCTTCATGAACGACAGTGTGGGACGCCTCCCACTGCACATCTCATATGGTGTCTTCATGACTGATTTAGATGGAACACGGTTAATGGTGAAAGCTGCACTTAATAGAGCGTAGCCCCAAAATGATAATGGAAGATCGGTTTGACACATCATAGATCGAACCATATCCAATAGGGTTCGATTCCTCCTCTCGGACACCCCATTCCATTGTGGCGTTCCGGGTGGAGTGAGTTGGGACACGATCCCACATTCTCTAAGATGATCGTCAAACTCTTGGATCAAGTATTCTCCTCCACGATCCGATCGTTGAGCCTTGATACTTTTGCCAAGTTTCTTCTCTACTTCATTCTTGAATTCTTTGAACACTTCAAAGGATTCGGATTTTGCCCTCATAAGGTACACAAATCCATAGCTACTGTAATCATCAGTAAATGTAATGAAGTAGACATAACCACCCCTGGCAGGCGTGGCAAATGGCCCACGCACATCGGTATGTATGAGCGCCAATTGCTCACTAGTCCTTTCACCTTTCTTATTGAAAGGGGACTTTGTCATTTTTCCCAATAAACAAGCCTCACATGTCTCATATGATTCAAAATCAAATGAGTCTAGTAATCCATCCTTATGGAGTCTAGATACACGTTTCTCATTTATGTGGCCTAAACGACAGTGCCATAAATAAGCAGGATTTAAATCATTTATTTTAATCCGCTTGGTATTAATGTTGTAGACAGGATTGCTTAGATCAAGGACATAAAGTCCATTAAATAATTGCGCACTAAAATAGTGAATATTATTTAAATAAAAGGAACAACAATTATTCTTTATTGAAATAATAAAACCATCCTTGTCCAAACAATAAATAGAAATAATATTTCTGCTCATAGCAGGCACAAAATAGCAATTATTTAATTCTAAAACTAATCCTGAAGGCAGAGATAGCACGCACACGCCTACGGCCAACGCAGCAACCTTTGCTCCATTCCCAACGCGCAGATCTACCTCCCCTTTAGCCAATCTTCTACTTCTCTTTAGATCCTGCATATTTTGACAAATATGAGATCCACATCCAGTATCTAATACCCATGATGTAGAGAAAGTTAAATTGACATCTACAACAAAAATACCTGGTGGTGGTGGAATCACTATTCCAAGCCTCTTGTCCTCCGCATATTTTGGGCAGTTCCTCCTCTAGTGTCCAGGCTGACTGCAGTAGTGACACTCACCTTTAGTCACACCTTTGGCAATGCCACCGACAGGCTTAAGGGCAGGTTCCTTGGACTTGGCAACTGACTTGTCTTTGCCCTTGGAGGAAGAGGCAAACCTTTTGCCCTTTCATTTCTGTACCATCGTTATGGCCTTGCCCTTACCCTTGTTGATGCTCTGTTCAGCCGTCCTCAACATATTGAGTAAATCTGTCAGTGGTTTAACGATCTCGTTCATGTTATAGTTCATAATGAACTGTCCATAACTCTCGGGCAACGATTGAAACACGAGATCGGTTGCCAACTCTTGGCCGACCGGGAACCCCAGTCGGGCGAGATTCTCCAAGTACCCGATCATTCGGAGTACATGGGGTCCCACCGGGTTCCCTTCTGCCAGATGACACTTGAACAGTACCTTAGAGACCTCATACCTCTCTACCCTCGCCTGCTCTTGGAAGAGCTGCTTTAGATGTTCGATCATATCGACAGCATTCATGTTTTCGTGTTGCTTCTGAAGCTCAGAAGTCATGGTGCAAAGCATAAGGCAGGCCGCATCATTAGCGTCATCAACACGCTTTTGATACGCCTTTAGGGCAGCAGGTGTTTGGTTCTCTGGACCTTCTAGAAAATGCTCCTCTATTGCGTACAGTTTCTTCTCTTGCTTGAGAACAATTCTCAAGTTTCTGTACCAATCAAGAAAGTTGGTCCCAGAGAGCTTGTCCTTCTCAAGGACAGATCGTAGGGAATGTTGTGAACTCGATGAGTTGTTTGCCATTTGGAATTCTACAAAAGGAAAATACGCAAGTTTTAGTATTTGTGAATTTTTGACTATATTCAATAATGGCTAGTTTATCAAATATAGCTCCCACTATTTTTCTACGGATTAATAACCCTCAAGATATTAATGCGGAAAATATCCTTATATTTTCTAGTGGGCCAAGATCCATCTTTCATCTCCTTATGAGCTTGCATTGGCAAGTCACCCATAATTTGACTACTTTAGGTAGGAACAATTCCAATTGCATCCCATATGCAACTCTTGGTTCAATTGGGCAAATAACTCCTTATTTATCCATCCATATGGATAACCCCAATTGATTGCCTCTAGGTTTCTTAATCAAATTAATAGCCTAGTTGTGTTCAACTTCTTATCTAAACAATTGCACATTGTTACGTGCCATCGCATTCCATCATTATGAACCAAGTCACCATGCTTTGGCACGCACGAACTTGATAAATGATGATGATAATGAGTGTTTAAATAACGAGAAGGCAAGAACACAATATTTGATTTTTGAGGGATTTTGAATTCAATTTTAATTGTTTTGTTGATCAACATCAACTAATCTATCTATTTGAGTTTGGGCACAACTTCAAATAATAGATCCGGGTTGTCTAATTATCTTATTATCCTAATTGCATGCATCATCCATACACCAACCACACAATAATAAGACAATAAAGTAAACAACCACAAAACAGAAATTAAACGTGATGTGGATATGGCCTTTTCTAGACTAAGATCATTCCAAGCCAATGGAATTATCTATGAACCTTAAAACAAACACATCTCCATGCGTCTTGATCTTTTGGTCCATCCTTCCTAGTCTTGTGGAATGCTCCATGCTCCATGCTCCATCTTTTGTGGATCCTTTGGTTTTGGGCTTCTTTTGTTTAATCTTGGCTAACAATCTACTTTATCTAGCACTAGCTAACTTCTATACTAAATAAAATAAATCTCACAAGTTGAGGAAAAAAATGGCACGCAGGCCATAAAACCCTAATTAATTATTACAATTAATTGATCAGCTCGCAGGCCGTAAAACCAAACCACAAAATTAAACATCCACATCAAACCACATCCTAAGGCCATATCCAATCACCATGCGATTTGCACATAAACAGTTAAAATCCTTTTAACGTGCTTGGTCAATTTTAATTGATTTTAGGATTTCTAGGGTTAAAACGGTCCATGGGCCCAACAATCAAATTGCCCGGGCCTAATAAGGTGAACCACACGGCCTTAGGGCCGGCCCGGCCCAAAACCCATAATATTTGATTTTTGAGGGATTTTGAATTCAATATGTGTGGGTTCACAAGAAGAGAAGATGCAATAGGAGACGGACCTGAGGAACGAACTGCGAGAGTGTAAATTACCCTAGTAAAGTTCTTTAGTATTTGCTTAATTGTATGTAACGTTTTGCTTCAACGAATTCAAGATAGAGATATGATATGAAGAGTCATTTTTTATGGAGCCAACATGTACATTAGTGTCAGAATTAATAAGAACCAAATCATGTCACATTCTATTTCAAAAAAAAAAAATTGTCACATTCACCAAAATATATAACCTGAGGCCTCCGACCACACAAGTTTCTACGGGTTATAGCATCTTTCACATTGCACCAAATTCGATATTTGATAGTAAAATTGGGTGTTTTCGGACTCTCACGGCAAATCATCACATTAGCAATAAAGTAGTAATTATCTCGTAAGCCCCCTGCAGTCTCTGACCATAAAAATAACAAATCACAAAATTCTATGTTTGGTGTAGCTTTGTGAAATGGTGAAACAATACCCCCAAATCTTATCATATATCACCAAATTCAGTTTTTAACATTAAATTTGATGGAAAAATTAGAATTTGACGTAGTCAATACTAAATTCTTAATTAGTTTATGACATGTTTTTAGTTATTCTTATATAATTAGAGACATGATGTCTCTAATTAGTTTCTTATCAATTTATCATGAAAACCACATGCATTATTCAAATTTCTGACACATAACCTACTACATTATCAATTTAAGTTGAAAATCACCTGCATTATTCATATTTGTGACAGATAGCCTAGTCCAAGCTACGAAAAGTAATGTGAATTTTGTAAACGTTACGCAATGACGCATTTGTATCATTCATGTGCCCCTTCTTGTAAATGCGTCATGATGCGCAAATTAGTGTGCTAGTAGCAAGTATACGAATCAAGTAGTACCGGGTGTATATTAACTCGGAATATCGTTCCCACGAGGACTTTGCAGTTTTCTTTAGGTCATCGGTTTTAACGAACATAGTATAAAAAGGATGAGTAGTTTGAGATTTTGGTTACTAACTAAATACTGAAAGTAAATACTAAAACGTAAATCTTTTTATGAAAATTTTCTGATTAATTTTGAGTGTTGTAAATCTAGGGTTTAAGGTACTAGATTTTGGGATCCCCTAGGGTTTCTTCAGTTTTGTGTTCTTTTCGATATGAAAACACACAGCAGTCACTTATCCGTGTCACGTACCAGTTGTGCAGTATCTTTTCTTTTCCTGCACACTGTCATGATTTTGCAGACTTTCGGATTCCTGTTAAGTTGCGAAAGTCTGCAGTCTCGTTCTAAGTCTGCTAGGGTTTCTAACCTGTCCTAAAGACTTGGGTCAGATTCTCTAACATTTGATCAAAAGTATAGGCTAGTCCTAGCTCCCCTTCTATGTTTGGTCCATCGGGTAAGGTGCTAAATTCCGTCTTCTCTTCCTAACCCTAACCAGCCGTTTTCACCTACCGGTTCAGGTTTGTAGCAATTCTGGGTGATCAAGCCGAGCATGCATGAACAGTAAAATTAAAAGACAGAATAACGAATAAAGTTGCTGATATTAAAAAACTGCAATCATGAATTTATAGTTAAAACGTAGAACTAATCACTAATACGAAACCCTAGGTTCACCGAGAACCTAGGTAAAAGGTTTAGCTCTTGAAGTACATAACGAACTAATAAAGTTTTTGAATAAAAGAGAGAATAAGAGCAAACGAGTGTCTTGAATTCTAGATTCGCGCTTATGTGCTCTCCGCAGATACTTCTCCTTGGGGTGTGTTGTGTTTTTCAAACGAGCTATGGACATGTCTTTATATAGTGCTGGAACGTTTCCAAAACAACTGCTTGAAATTACCAAAATGCCACTGCAGACACCGCCTTGGAATTTTGCTCTGTGTGCGTAGCTACGTACATCCTATGCGTATTTGAATAGAAATACGCAGACATGGCCCTGGACTCCTCAGTCTTCATCTGCTTTGTGCGCATTTGACTTTTTCTTGTGCGTATTTGAACAGTAATGCACACAGCATCTTCAGGTCCTCATTTTCCCAGAAGTTTTCTTCCCTGTGTGCGTATTTGAATAGTAATACGCACACAGGAACTTATGTCTTGTCCTTTCTTCTTTCTGTGTGCGTATTTGACTTCCTCTTATGCGTATTTGAACAGTAATACGCACACAACACCATGATGCTCAATGCCTTAGCCAAAATCACCTTCTCTTCTTGTTGTGTGCGTATTTGGCATCACCTTGTGCGTATTTGAACTGTAATACGCACACAGCAGCTTCTTAGCTTCCGTTTTGTCTCCTCAGCCTCCTCATGCTTTCCTTCCTTATCCCAAATTTTTTCAAGAGCCATGTTCATGCATAGACAACATGAACACGCCCGCGACCATATCC
Source organism: Linanthus parryae (assembly GCA_023055425.1). Lineage (NCBI taxonomy): Eukaryota > Viridiplantae > Streptophyta > Magnoliopsida > Ericales > Polemoniaceae > Linanthus > Linanthus parryae. The sequence goes on along the minus strand of JALGPY010000009.1, from coordinate 29,157,104 downwards.
AGAAAATGCATAAAATAAGCAGTAATTCACGAAGAGCTTATAAACATCTCATTCTAACTGTCGAGGCTTTCGAAGGGAAAATCCTTGATAAAACTTCATCTTTTGACACAAACACCCCTCCATTTAAGCTCAAACATAACTCCTAGTGGGGAGTTACTGTTGGGTTTTGAAGCAGGTTACGCAGCAGAATAACAAAAATTATCCTGCTCAAATCCCACCAAGGATCACAGGACAATCCATCATAACATGATAAGGGCATAGTAGATGTGTACCTTGATTTGGGAGATCACACGAAGAATAGTTTCTTCGTCTCTATGAATATCCACACCTTGTATTCTTGATTGGATTCCTTCTCGCCGTGTAGTGCTATCAACGGAAGAAGGAAGAAGAGATCACGCAAAACGATGCACCAAGGTCGTGCCTATGGAGGCCGACGGCAAAGGGGGCGGACGGGCAAGGGGGGAACCTCCTTGTCTTATCTCTCTCTCTCTTTCTTTGTTATGTTCTCTCAATAATGACTTATGTTACATGGATTAGTCCACTTGCAAATTAGTCCTGCTAAGTTTGCTTGTAGTTGCGTTATGATCCTTTTATTAATTATTCCAACTAATTAATGCCTACGTCCAATTTAATTCATCCGGTGTGTCACCCCATAGGTTTCTACTTAGTTGGTCGCAACTACTTAATAACATGGAGCGGTGTCAGCAACACATCCATGCCACCCAACTAATAGAAATAAGTCAGTGATCCCGACAAACCTTGTGCCCAATAGTCACATATTGTGTTATCCCTTTGTCTCTATATCTGGATTGGACACGGGACATAATAGTCACACTCGTATATCAAATCCATAGTTTCTTGATCCTGGGAATATGCTTATGCAAGCAGATAACATCAATAACTCCATATTGATTTATCTGTGTCTGGCCAGACATTCAATAAGCACCATCCCTCGAGTGGTCCATTGGTATTTGCTCTCATTATGTGGGAGGGAAAAATCATCTCTACGTCACTACGATCTCTAAGCTTGCTTCCTACCATGCCCGATAACTATCTTTATAGTTACCCGGTTAAGGTCCAACGTTGGATAACATCAAAGCATGATATTCCACATCTAGAGTATCTAGTGACTTCAAGTCTAAGGATTACAATATTATTAGCACTAAGAGAAACGATTGTGACGTTGACATAATCTAATGTATCCTTCTCGTCGTGGGTCAATCCAGCATGTCATTACTCCTAATGCATACCCATGTGTTAGACTTGATATCTCCATATCAATCTACACACATACTAGTCTATAGTTTATCGTCCTATTAATCAATATAATGGACAAGAGATATTTAAATATAAACAATACAATGTATCTAAGGACTTCATTATATTAAATATCACAATAAATAATAAATGAATGTGCTAGCCAACATTTTTCATACTAAATATAGATTGCCTCTAGGGAACCTATTCCAATAGTCTCCCCCTTGCACTAGAGCCAATCTGGAGCATATCGTATGCCTATAGATCTAGTGTGCCCTTCATGCTTTCGCTGCGCAAGTGGCTTTGTGAGCGGATCTGAAAAATTATCATTCGTTGGAATCTTGCACATCTTCACATATCGATCATATCACGAATAAGATGGAATCTCCTAAGTACATGCTTCGATTTCTGGTGTGATCTTGGTTCCTAGGCTTGTGTGATCGCTCCAGAGTTGTCACAGTACAAATCTATGGGATCCACGATGCTAGGGACCACACCGAGCTCAGTGATAAACTTCTTTATCCAAACCGCCTCTTTAGGTGCTTCCGCAGCAGCAATATACTCAGCTTCAGTTGTAGAATCAGCAATTTTCCCTTGCTTGGAACTTTTCCAGCTCACAACTCCTCCATTCAGGCAGAACACGTATCCCGATTGCGATTTGTAGTCATCTTTGTCAGTTTGGAAGCTCGCATCAGTGTATCCAATTACACTGATCTCTTCCTTACCTCCTAATATCAAGAATGCATCCTTATTTCTTCTCAAGTACTTTAGGATGTTCTTGACAGCAATCCAGTGACTCTCATCCGGATTGGACTGATTTCTGTTTACCATACTCAACGCGTATGATACGTCTGGTCTAGTACGCAACATGGCGTACATGATGGATCCTATGGCCGAAGCATAGGGTATCCTACACTTGCGGTTCCTCTCAATCTCATTGGAAGGACATTCAGTCATAGATAGAGTGACTCCATGCGACATGGGCAAGAATCCTTTCTTGGAATCTTGCATGTTAAACCTTTTCAACACCTTGTCTATATATGTACTTTGTCTTACGCCGAACAGCTTCCTAGATCTATCTCTATTGATCTTGATACCAAGTATATAAGTTACATCCCCTAAGTCCTTCATTGCGAAACACTTTCCTAGCCAATCTTTAACGGATTGCAAAGTAGGAATGTCGTTTTCATTGAGTAGTATGTCATCCACATACACGACCAGAAACACAACAGAGCTCCCACTAACTTTTTGTAAACATAGGGCTCATCTTCATTCTTGATGAAGTCAGACTCCCTTACTGCATCATCAAAACGTCGATTCAAACTCCTAGAAGCTTGTTTTAATCCATAAATGGATCTTTACAGCTTACAGACTTTATTGGCATTCTCTGGATCCTCAAAATCCTCCGGTTGTATCATGTACACATCCTCGAGGAGGTTCCCATAAAAGAACGCTATTTTGACATCCATTTGCCAAATCTCATAGTCATAGTAGGCTGCAATAGCAAGAAGGGTTCGAATGGATTTAGTCATGGCGACTGGTGAAAAGGTCTCATCATAGTCAATACCATGAATCTGTCTATAACCTTTAGCCACCAATCTCCCCTTGTAGGCAACTACCTTGCCATCCATGTCAGTCTTCTTCTTGAAGACCCACTTGCACCCTATGGGCCGAGCCCCTTCAGGTGGTTCCACCAAAGTTCATATTTTGTTGGTATACATGGATTCCATTTCGGATCTCATGGCTTCCGGCCACTTCTTGGAGTCGAGGCCTTTCATGGCCTCCCCGTAGGTCGCAGGCTCATCATCCATGAGTGGTATGTCATCGGCTCAGTCACGAGAAGTCCGTACCTCTCTGGCTCATGACGTACCCTTCCTGACCTACGGAGTTCGTGCGTTACCTGAAGAGGTTGTTTCACAACAACTTGCGGTTCCTGATAATGCTTCAACATTGGTTCAGTGTTTTGTGGTTCTTGAATTTCTTCAAGTTCTACAGTCCTCCCGCTTGCTTCTTTAGAGACTATCTCTCTTTCTAGAAACACGCCGGTCCGAGCTACAAACACTTTGTTCTCGGTTGGATTGTTGAAATACTATCCTTTTGTTTCCTTAGGATATCCCACAAAGTTACACTTATCCGCTTTGGGTCCGAGCTTGTCTGTTTGTAAACGCTTTACATAGACATCACAACCCCAAATCTTCATAAACGACACTATGGGACGATTCCCAGTCCATATCCCATATGGTGTCTTCATGACTGATTTGGATGGAACACGATTAATGGTGAAAGTTGCAGTCAATAGAGCATGTCCCCAAAATGATATTGGAAGATCTGTTTGACACATCATATATCGCACCATATCTAATAGTGTGCGATTCCTCCTCCCGGACACGCCATTTCACTGTGGTGTTCCGGGTGGAGTGAGTTGGGATACTATCCCACACTCTCTAAGATACTCGTTAAACTCTCGGCTCAAGTATTCTCCTCCACGATCCGATCACAGAGCTTTAATACTTTTACCAAGTTGCTTCTCTACTTCATTCTTGAGTTCATTGAATAATTCAAAGGATTCGGATTTGGCTTTCATAAGGTACACAAATCCATATCTACTGAAATCATCAGTAAACGTAATGAAGTAGGTGTAACCACCTCTGGTAGGCGTGGGAAACGGCCCACATACATCGGTATGTATGAGTGCTAGTAACTCACTAGTCCTCTCTCCTTTCTTATTGAAAGGGGACTTTGTCATTTTTCCCAATAAACAAGACTCGCATGTCTCATAAATGAGTCTAGAAATCCATCCAATCCATCCTTATGGAGTCTAGATATGTGTTTCTCGTTTATATGGCCTAAAGGACAGTGCCATAGATATGAAGAATTTAAATCATTAGTTTTAATCCTTTTAGTATTTATGTTATAGATGGAATTATTTAGATCAAGGATATACAATCCATTAGACAAATGCGCACTACAATTGTGCATACTATAAAAATAAATGGAGCAACACTTGTCATTTATTGAAATAGGAAAACCCTTCTCGTCCAAACGAGAAACGGAAATAATGTTTATGCTCATTGCAGGCACATAATAGCAATTGTCTATTTCTAAAATAAGTCTAGAAGGCAAAGATAGTTCATAAATGCCTATAGCTAATGCAGCAATTTTTGCTCCATTCCCGACGCGCAAATCTATCTCCCCTTTAGCCAATCTTCTACTTCTTTTCAAATCATGCACATTTCGACAAATGTGAGAACCACATCCAGTATCCAATACCCAAGATGAAGAAATAGATAGATTGACGTCCATAACAAAAATACTTGGTGGTTGTGGAATCACTATTCCAAGCTACTTATCCTCCAGATACTTGGGCAATTCCTCCTCTAGTGACCCGGCTGGCTACAATAGTGACAATCACCTTTAGCCACACCCCCACTAGGCTTGTGGGCTTCCTTGGACTTTGCAACTTTCTTGCGCTTTCCTTTGGAAGTAGAGGCAAATCCCTTGCCCTTCTTCTTATTCACCATCATTATGGCCTTGCCCTTGCCTTTATTGGTGCTTTGTTCAGCTGTCCTTAGCATGTTCAGCAAGCCTTGCAGAGTCTTACTGATATCATTCATGTTATAGTTCATGATGAACTGTTTATAACTGTCAGGCAACGATTGCAAGACAAGATCAGTAGCCAACTCTAGCCAGTGGGAACCCTAGCCTCGTGAGACTCTCTATGTACCTGATCGTTCGGAGTACATGAGGCCCAACCGGGTTCCCTTCGGCGAGATAGCTCTTGAACAGTGCTTTGGACACTTCATACCGCTCATTCCTTGCTTGTTCCGAAAACAACTGTTTCATGTGTATGATCATATCATAGGCTTCCATGCTCTCGTGTTGCTTCTGAAGCTCCGAGGTCATGGTACAAAGCATGAGACAAGTCAAATCATTAGAATCATCCACATGTTTCTGATGTGCTCTCACCCCAGCTAGACTAGACTCATCTTGGGGTGATCCGGAATAGGATTGTCTAAGACGTACAGTTTCTTTTATTGCTTAGGGACGATCCTTAGGTTTCTGTACGAGTAAAGGAAATTTGTTCCAGACAGTTTGTCCTTCTCAAGGACAGATCGCAGGGATGAAGTCGATGCGTGATTGTTTATCATTAGAATTCTACAAAAACGAGAAATGTGCAATTTTTAGTATTTTGAACAATTTCACTATACTGAATAATGACTAGATCATTAAATATAGCTCTCATTATTTTTCACAGATTAATAGCCCTCAACATTAATGCGGAAAATATCACTTATATTTTCTAATGAGTCCAAGATCCATATTTCACTTCTACTTGAGCTTGATTTGGCAAGTCACCCAAGAATTGGTTATTTAGGTAGGAACCATTCCAATTGCATCCCATGCAACTCTTGGTCCAATTAGGCGAATAATTCATTATTCTTTATCCTTTAGATAACACCTAATTGTCATGCATCTAGGCTCATCAATTCAATTGACTTTGCCCACTTGCGTCCAACCCCTTGCTTCAACAATCACATATTACTTGCTTGTGTTGTCCGCAACACATCAAGGTGAATTAAAACTTATTGCTTTGGCAAGCCCAAATTTAATAGACCTTGTTCATGAACGGTGTTTAGGCAAGATAAGGCAAAACGCAATATTTCCATTGAGAGATTTAATAGTCATTATCTAATTGTTTGATTGATACTATCAACATGATCTACTTATTTGGATTGGAAAATCCAAAATAAAATATCAAACTTGTTTATTATTATCTTGTTAACGTTTTGATTGTATCACACATGCACACAAAAATAAATAACAAGGCATGGATAATAAACATCCACAAAAGGAAAAATAATGTGGCATGGATATGGCCCCTAGACTAAGATATTACCAAGCCAATGATAATATCTATATGCCCTAAAGTGACAAGCTCATCTCCATGCACAATAACTTTTCCTCGACATTGATCCTTTGAATTTACCATTCTCATATTTGTCCTACGATGAAGACGTATTTTTCCGCGATGACGGCCATTTATCATCATACATGACCAATTATTTGATTAGCCTCCGTTCCAGCTACCTGACACTTCGTAACAATAACGAATTCATTGATGAAGTGTACAGTCCTCATAGGTTCGCTAGACAATTCAACTTTTGCCAAGACATCCCAGGAAAGTTGAAGAAGGAGATAACAGGTGGAATTCTAGAAGAAATTGTTTCCCTCTGGAATTCTAGCATGCAACTATCTACCCAAGCTAAATTTGTGTTGCCATCGTGCTCATCTAGGCGATCAGCCACCAGTAGATACGTCGACTGGTGGGAAAGACACACCCGTGCATCTCTTGGAGAGTCTACGGAACCAAAACGTACTGAGCTACCATCATTAAAGGCAGGGAAGCATAACTCTTCGCAGGTAGAACCTAAGAGCGGCCCAAAGACAACTGCTTCTAAACCTGAAGTCTTCATGCAGCCCCCTAAAGGCCTTTCTAATCATAGAAAAATTAACATGAAAGCTTTTGCTCCCAAAGTCGCATCTGTGGTTGTTAAATTCCCAAGCTTGCCGCAAGATAATACTAAGAAAAAGGTTCAAATACCTCTTCCTTTAGATGAAGAAAGCGACTCTAGAGGAAGAGAGAGACACCCGAAAAGGATGAAGAGGAAACACATCAGTCCCATCCATGATATCCTGAACACAAATGTGGAAGACTTTGGCGACAATCATCCTAGCTCTCTAGCGAAACAACGGGACGGCATCCCATCCTCCAGTGAATGTTCAGTACAAGGCCCTCACTGCCTAGATGTGTTGATGTCTTACAAGGAAAGTGCCTCCCCTAAGGTACATGCTCCTCCTCCTGCCCAAAGACTACCACTGGAACCTCCGAGTCGAACTTCGTCAAGTCCTTTGAGGAAATCAGGGGCTGAACCATCAGTATTCCCGACTGAAAGATATGTTCGTGATGCTACCAAGATGTACGTCTCATTCATATGTAATGAGATATCAAAGAAGTTAGCTAAAGACCCGCTACACCACTTGAGCCCATTAAAGGAGAAAGTTGAGGAGATTTTGACCGACATTGAAGGACATAGTGTCCCAAGCATTGTGACTGCACGGCAACTTGTCGACATATTTTTTAAGAACATTAAGACTTATGAAGTCGTTTACAACAATGTTGCGGAGAAAGACTGTGGTGCGCGCCTGCCTAGCTCTCGAGAGGAAAGTAACCGGCGTCTATCCATCGCCCAAAAAAAACAAGCCCAATGTGCCAAGGATTTAGGCGCCCTTCAGGATGCAATTAAAGACATCGATTCTCAAATGGAGAATTTACTTGCTCTCAAGAAAGCCAAGGAGGAATTATCCTTGCAAAAGGAAGAACAGATGTCCCAGGCCCAAGCTGAAGTTTCGAGCATTCAAGAACAACTTACAGCATCTGTCGAGAATGATGAGGAACTGAAATTTAAAATCACCCTGGAGAAGACCTTGGAGGCCAGCCGTGATGAGTTAATCAACTTCAATTTTTTTCCATAATCCTTATAGAACTTTTCTTCTTTGTTGAGTTCCAGCTTGATTTTCCAAGCATAAAGTCTGTTTTTGTTTTTTTTTTGTTTTTACATAACTCAGGACAACCTTTAATTTTTCAATCATTACAGTTAATTTTTGTTTAATATCAAGAGATATACCCAAAATTACCCCGTGACTTCCGTAACATTGTAGGTAATATCCTGTGTTATAACCTTGATAATATCCTGGAGAAATATTTCTTGCATGAAATCTCTACTAATCGACGCGAAAAAGTCATGGGACGTCTCTTTGTTGAGTTGAATTACTCCCACAGTGCCCTGGGAATCATGTGACAGGATGAATTAAACTTTTGCAAACATAAACATAGTGCATTTTATTCTTGGAGCCAATTTCCCCGAAATTGCTATTATGCCTTCATGAAGATGGTCATAATTCTGGACTTGCATCCTCAAGAAGTCTCCAAGATGTGTCAAGCTGACATTCTAGAACATATTCAGGATATCATCCTGACGAATATCCTGAAATTCTTCAATTTTTTATTTTTTTTTAATCCTTTTTTTTTTGCGTCTTGAACGTCAATTCCGAATTCACGTGCCATTATTAAGAACACATATGGTTGATAATCTGGGGTTGCACCCTGAGAAGTATCCTAGGTGTGTCAAGGTGATATTCTAGAAAGTATTCAGGATATCATCCTGACCAATATCCTGAAATTCTTCACTTTTTTGTTTTTTTTAATACTTTTATTTTCTGACGCCTTGAATGTCAATTATGAATTCAGGTGAAATTATGAAGAAGACATATGGGCGATAATCTGGAATTGCATCCTGAGAAGTATCCTGCATATAGTGGGTGGCGTCTTGGACAATATTCAGGCTACTATCATGGGTAATATCCTTGATATTTTGCTGAAAATTAAATCATGGTGGCATCCAGTGTATTTCCTTGACTAGAATCTGGAAAATATCTTTAATATGCGTTTGCAACATGTAGATAATATCCCTAATGATGTAGCATCTCCTAGATAACATCCAGGAAAGTCATTAGAAAGCTCTAGGTAAGATCATGTATAATGTCATGTATCATATTCAGGAAGAGAAGTCGTCGCTTGATGTAGTTTCACTCATGAGAGAAATGGAACAAACTTTAGAATCCAGTAGAGATGGCCTGTTGAAATTTATAGTTGTTCCAAAGCTATTACTTCTGTCCCTTTGTCTCTTTTTTTTTTTTGTTGCTTTACAGTTTCTCATCAATAAACTTGTCATCAATTTAATAGTTTTTCTTTATGTAATCTCGCAGCAACTAGAGCAATTAGAGCTTGAGATGGTCCATAAATGCTAGGTTGAAACCCAGAGTGTATACATGTTCCTTTCTCTTGTATGAAGAATATCCTTGACAAGCATCAAAAATCGGTCAAGCCGACAGAGTAACGATGAGCAGGTGACGGTGAAACTGCAATAACATTGTAGCAACCCGACAAACCAACTCAACCTTATCCGACACCATTACCCAATCCTTTAAGTTAGACAAAAACTTCAAAACATCTGAGAATGATAGAGCCAATAATGTGTGCTCCAGATTATTGGTATGAAAATTTTAAAGTGCACTAATAACAGTCTGAGGGAGAAAGCCCACACATAAGAACTGGACTTCTCCTCCCCATTCTCATTAATGCTTTTCATTTCGTCTTTTTTCCTCGTCAAGGGCTTCAATAATCGTATCAGTTTCAGTCAGGGTTTCATGAATTTTCTTTCCAACAATCCCTTTTTTTCTTGCAACTTTTTTGATCTTGTTGAAATTTCTGATGGACTTCCAGTAACTTGCTTGTTTATTCCTTAAAGGCAGGAACCTTTCTCGCCATAATATTTAATTTCATTTAAAGTCTCTCTTTTTTTGCACACGCGCACACATGACCAGGAGCAACTGGAGGTAATTATTGTACCCCACCACGAGGATTAGCCGTTGACATCCTCGGTAATATATTGAAAATTGTCTAAAATTCTTGGATGACATCCTGAATAGGATAACATTCTATGCATAATCTGAAACTCGCGAGTAATATCCGAAGAACATAGGAGTTTCTAAATGATATCGAGAGTGACCTCCGATATCTCATCACGACATGAGTAGTACCGTAGATAACATCTCGGGTAACTTCCCAGATTTCATCCATAATATAATGGCGTGTCCTGGATAATATCCTAGAAATTATTCTGAAGAATATCTTGGAGATTATCCTGAGACAAATTCTAAATGATATCCTGAGAAATATCCCAGAAACATTTCCTGAATAATATCCCGGAAATTATCCTGGGAAACATCTTGAAATTCTTCGAATAAATTCTGCACACCCAAGGTAGCATCTCAACTAACACCTTGAAGATATTTTGAACATGCATCCAGAACTTGTGGATATGCAACATTTCAAATGACAGATTTAAACTCTAAGGTGTTTTCTTGTATATAACTCTTATATTATTTTTTTAAAAATGTTATCTTGGATAACCTTCATAATTTGCAGGACGACACCTAATCCAGGGTGCGGGGTTGTGACTATTATTCTGAATTCATATTTAAAGGGAATCCAGAATAGCATATTGAACCGAGGAAACATCATGAATTGACATCCGAAATTCGCGGGAAGTACTTTGAATGACTTATGAATTATAGGTAATGTCATGATCGTTAATTAGGAGCCTGTAGGTGACGATTCAGAGCTTCATCTTGAAAAGCATCATGGACGTATCAGGGTGACAATTCGGAAAGCATCCAGGATATATTCTTGGGTAATATCCTGCATTTCTTTACGTGACGTCCAAAGTATCTCCTTGACCAGGATATTGAGAAATATAGTGAACATGTATCCGAAACTTGCGGATAGTATCTTTAATGGCACGGGAACTCCTACAAAGCTTCCCAAGAAGTCACATACTGCCCCAGGTGATATTTCGGGTGCCAACCTGGATAATTATCTAGGATATTATCCTGAAATTTATGGATAAAATTTTGCACGTCCAATTCTGGATAACACTTACTCCGGAGTGAGGAGTTGTGTTTGATGGTTACGACTACACTCGAGGGGGTACCCCAATTTGCCTACGTACCCTTTCGACGATCAAGTCGAACGTAGTTAAATTTGGGTGCGTTCACAGTTTATACTCTTGTGTGCAAGGAGTAGCGAAGCGGTTTGTGCTCATGCCTTAGGAGCTGTAAAGCAGTTTATGCTCATACTAAAGGAGCGGTGATGCGTTTTATGCTCGTGCCAGAGCTGTGAAGCAGTTTATGCTCATACTAAAGGAGCAGTGCTGTCAGGTCTTCAAGGATAATAACGCTTCAAGAGTTTCCCATTTATCGGGTCAATTCTTAAGCCATCTTCTGCAACGATCTTGTAAGCACCATTGGTGTACACTTCTTGTACTACATATGGACCATCCCACTTAGAAGTAAACTTTTTCCGGTCCGATGAGTGGTGATGATGGGTATTCTCACTGCAAGTACTAAGTCCCCTTGTTGAAAGGATGTTACCCGGACCTTCTTATTGAATGCTTTCGACATACGAGCTTGATAACATTCCAAGCGTTGTTGTGCTTCGAGCCGCTTCTCATCAAGTGCTTCTAACTCTTCAAGGCGCAAGCCCGCGTTGTCTTCTTGAGTGAGATCTTTTTGAAGCGCAATCCTAAGTGACGGAATTTGGCGTTCAAGAGGAATTACCGCTTCAACTCCATACACCAAGGCATAAGGAGTAGAATGCGTAGCTGTGCGAAAGGTCGTACGATACGCCCAAAGAGCTTCTCCAATTCTTTAATGCCAATCTCGCTTGGATTTGGAGACTACTTTCTTTAACAAGTTGCCAAGGGTCTTGTTGAATGCTTCGGCGAGACCGTTTGTTGGAGCATTGTACATGGAGGAGTTATGCTTCTTAAAGCCGAATTGCTCACATAGGTTCCTCATTAGGCTATTCTCAAAAGGCTTCCCGTTATCCGTGATGATGTAGCGAGGCACGCCATAGCGGTAGATGATGTTGTTGCGAATGAATTACACAACCGTTTCTTTCTTCACCTCCTTTAATGGCACAGCTTCAGCCCACTTAGAGAAGTAATCGGTCGCAGCGAGAATGTACAAGTGCCCACCAGAAGATTTCGTTAAGGGTCCTATAGCATCAAGTCCCCATGCCTCAAAAGGCCAAGATGCTACGGTGGGATGGAGAGGCTCGGGTGCCTGATGAATGAAGTTTTCTTGTAATTGGCACGGTTGACATCTCTTAGCATAATCCATGCAATCTTTGACCATGGTTGGCCAGTAATACCCCATTCTTTTTATCCGAAATTGGAGTTTTGGTCCTGATTGGTGAGACCCGCATATTCCTGAGTGAGCTTCTTCAACGGCTTGCAAGGCTTCACTTTCTCCTAAGCAGCGCAAGAAAACCCCTTCGAATGGGCGCCGATAGAGAGTATCATTGTAGAATATAAAGCGTGCAGCGCGGCGCTTTATGTCTGTCTTTCTACGTGGATCGTCGGGAAACTTTCCTTCCTTTAGAAACTCGATGAGAGGTGTGCTTCAATATTCTTCCTCAATCTCTAAGACCGAGACCACATTAGAATCTTGGTCGATTTGAAATTCATCATCAAATAATGGAGGAACCACCCACTTTTGACATATGGGGACCCTAATTTCGGCCTCCGGAAATGTCAATTTGGACGCGAGTTTGGCTAGTGCGTCAGCTTGGTTATTTTCTCTTCTTGGAATATGGTGTAGAACTACCTCTCCGAGCCATGCTATCATTCGAGTGGCATAGTTGTAGAAAGGTAATAATTTCGCTTTCTTAACCTCATAAACTCCGAGGAGCTGGTTGATGATTAGCTGGGAGTCTCCATACACATGAAGTTTGTGGTGCTTTGCGTCAATAGCCATCTCAAGTCCCAATATGAGCGCTTGGTACTCGGCTTCATTGTTTGAACAGTTTTGTGTTAAAGTGAAGGCGTATGGAAGTACGTCATCTTCAGGAGAAACATATACTACTCTTGCCCCCTCTCCATTGCGATGTGATGCCCCATCAAAGTACATCTTCCATGGCTTGCTTTCCTCGATAAAGAAGATATCTTCATCGGGAAAATCTTCCGATAGCTCCCATTCGGCCGGTATTGGATGGTCCGCTAGAAAGTCAGCTAAGGCTTGCCCTTTGATGGCCTTTTGTGGGAACGTAGACGATCTCAAATTCCTGCAGCAGTAGATACCACCTCGCGAGTCGGTCGGATAACACCAATTTTGACATTATGTGCTTAACCGGGTTTGCTTTGGACACGAGATGCACCGTGTGAGCTTGAAAGTAATGCCGCAAATTTTGAATTGCGTACACTAAGGCCAAACACATCTTTTTATTGGTGAATAGAGTTCGCATTGAGTCATCATTCTACTGAGGTAGTACAAAGCGTTCTCTTTCCCTTCGGCATTCTCCTGGGAAAGTAAGGCTCCCACGGATCGTTCTTGGGCTGTAATGTATAGGACCAAAGGATTTCTTGGGATAGGGGCTGCCAACACAGGAGGCTTCATCAAGTAAGCCTTGATGCTATTGAAAGCATCTCTGCAAGCTTCATCCCACTCGAACGGTACACCCTTCTTCATGAGCCGATTGAAGGGTTGACATCTCCCAGCTAAGTTGGAAATGAAACGCCGGAGGTATGCAAGTATCCCTTGGAGACTTTTAAGGTCGTGGATGGTTCGAGGCTCCGGCATCTTAAGAATAGCTTCAATTTTGGCCTGATAAATTTCAATTCCCTGATGGCGACAATGAAACCGAGAAAAATTCCGAAGGTCACACCAAACGCACATTTCAGCGGGTTCATCTTCAATTGATAACGTCGAAGTCGATCAAACACACTCTTCAAATCTTGAAGATGATCTCTCCTTGCCCTTGTCTTGACCACTAGGTCATCAACGTAGCACTCGACGTTTTTGTGGAGCATGTCATCGAAAATCTTCGACATGGCTCTTTGATATGTTGCTCCAGCATTCTTTAGACTAAATGGCATCACCTTATAACAGTAAATCCCTTTGGGTGTGCGAAACACCGTCAATTTCTCATCTTTTGGGGACATGCGAATTTGATTGTATCCCGAAGATCCGTCCATAAATGATAACGCCTCATGGCCCGTGGTTGCATCCACCATGAGTTCGGTTATGGGCAGCGGAAAGTCGTCTTTGGGACACGTGCCATTGAGATCTCGGAAGTCGACACAAACCCTTGTTTGCCCATTCTTCTTTTTGACAGGGACAATGCTTGATATCCATGTCGGGTACTTGACTTCTCGAATGAACCCTGCCTCAATCAACTTGTTAACTTCTTCCAATATTTTAGGTATGAGCTCTGGTCGAAAGCGCCTTTGAGCTTGTTTAATAGGCCTAGCGCCATGCTTGACCGCTAAGTGATGTACGGCCACCTTTGGGTCTAGTCCAGGAATTTCTTTATAGCTCCAAGAAAAGACGTCCTTGTACTCTTTTAAGAGACTAACATACAATTGCTCCTCCTCTCGAGTGAGTAGGGTTCTTACATATGTTGGTCGCGGATCTTTCGTCGTCCCAAAGTTGACTTCTTTCAGCTCATCCACCGTGGATTTTACGCCTTCCTCAAATTCTGGAGGAGCTTCTTCGGAATCTTCTTCCACTTGTATCTTATCTTCTACAACCGTGATGTGAAGTGATGAACCAACACTTTCTTCGTCCAAAGAGAATTCCTTTAGCTTTGTTGGGGTCCCAGTGTCGATGATAGTTTGTTGTTTGACTTTTAATCCCATAGAAACATCAACGACAATCACTGTGCGCCTTTTCATCCGAGATGGGATCGTGCTCTTTATATCATTGATATCATCCGGTGCGGAAGATTTATTCTTATCTTTTTGGCAAGCCTTCATTCGAACACTTCTTTGTATACCCAACCTTTCATGAACGGGCTTCCGCGAAGGTTATTGGATGCTTGAGACGTTCGGATCTCCTAGTCCATCAAAGATCGAAGGTCGTGTATCATCCCTCCCAAGGCGATCAAAGACGGACATATTTCTTTTACTAGTGGGAAGTTCACTTTCTTCCGTGATGTAGTGGGTAGCTGCCTTCTTGATGTAGATTTTTGCAGGAGATGGTGGTGTGTATCCCAAACCTATGCGAGGGGCGGGTTTCACACGCCCCTTTGGATTCAAATTCTTTGTTGTCAAGGTTGGATCATATGTCTCCGTAGGAAGTGATCCTGCGGAAGGGACTTCATGTGGCTTGTATCCAGCCTTTGCCATAAGCTTGTAAGCATTTGGATCAAAACCTTCTATGGTCCTTTTTTATGGCCATTCTCCATGTTCCGCTTTTGGGCCTTCTTTTGGTCGAACAAAACCTTCGATGGTGGATTCAAGTTTAACCTTTTCCATGCTTGTAAGAGGCAAGTTCAGATCCTTTAGTGTCGCGTCTTTGCTCTTTCGTGCCTTATAGCGCAATACGGGGATAGCTTCCTTGGTCTCCTTTGCTTCAGACAACATTGTCTCACTCTTAATTGCGGCTACTTCAACTTCTTTTTCTTCCTCGCGTTTCTTGACAACCTTTTATGAACCACTTTCTTTATGAGGAGTGAGTTTATAAGTTTTCACAGGTTCAATTTCCCGAAGGATAATTTGTGCGGAGTAAAACTTTGCATCGGCGAAATAGGACTCAGCTTCAGTGAAAGGATTTTCATCAGCTACAATCTTCTCCACAACACCATTTCTACAATATTTTAGGCATTGGTGAAGTGTAGACGGCACGACGCCATTCTCATGGATCCATGGTCGTCCGAGAAGAATTTTGTAGGAGGTCTTTGCTTCGATGACGCTGAAATAAACTCTTGAAACCATATCGCCGGTGACAAGATCAAAATATATTGCCCCCATTGCTCTTTGTCCTCCTTGGTTGAATCCCTGGATAAGTATACGACTAGGTGACAGTTCTTCTGTAGTTATCCCTAACTCCTTCAATGTTGTGAGTGGCATGAGTTTAACGGCTGATCCTCCGTCCACAAAAATCATGTTAACCTTCTGCTCGCAAGTATACCCGCTGATGAACAAAGGTCGGTTATGGTTCTTGCGGCCCAATAGTAAGTCTTCATCGGTGAACACAATGGTAGCATCGCCGCAACCTTGGAAAGTTGTCTTGTCGGAGTGCTTAGGCGAAGAGGGTGTATCTACTTCTTCTTCATCGTCTTCAAAGGTTGTAGTGTCGCAAGTTATCTCTTGAGATCCTGACACATTCGACTCGGGTTCAAGGGATATGGAGGTCATATGTGTTGTTGCTGCATCAACTTCTTCTTCCAAGACAATCTTCCCTTCTCTTGAAAGTTGCATGATCTTTTCCTTGAGAACGAAGCATTTTTTCGTAGGATGACCAAGCAAGCGATGGAATTTGCAATAATTGGGATCATTCACCTTGTTGGCTTCTTCGGGTCGCTTCGAGTCTTGAAGTTCAAGAATATTCATATCCATCAATTTCTCGAGCATCGTAGGAACTTCTCTATCGGCAAATGGGTTTACCTTCGCCTTCAACTCCTTGAGTGTTGGTTACACCTTAAATTCATTGCGGTGGAATTAACTTGTTAGGCGTTATTACTCTTTGCCTTGCTTGAGAGCTTCACGGGTGTCGTAGTGACGGCCATGGACTCCTTTTTGTTGGATTTGATGGTGAACTTCCCACCTTTGCGATTTTCCTCCCTATGTCCTCCCTTCCACGCGTCAAAAGGAGGTGGTCCTTGGCTCCCGTTAGATGCGATGTTAAGCTCCATGTCGTGGGCACGCGTAGCAAGCTCCTCGAATGATGTTGGCCTGATTCCTTGAAGTATATACCTTAACCCCCAATGCATGCCTTGGATGCACATCTCGATTACTGAACCTTCGGAAAGACGATCCTTGCAGTTTAAACTAAAGTTCCTCCAGAGATTGATGTATTCAATGGCCTTTTCATCTTTCCATTGGCGAGTGTTAGTCAATTTAACCATGCTGACAGTCCGTCGTGTGATGTAGAAACGGTTGAGAAATTCCTACTCCATTTTCCCCCAACTATCAATAGACCTCTGTTCTAGCTGACCATACCAGTCGAAGGCATCATCTTTAAGGGTCCAAACAAATTGCTTCACGAGAAGGTCTCCATCGGTTCCAGCATTGTTACATGTCTCGATGAAGTGGGCAACATGTTGCCTAGGGTTTCCTTTGCCCGAGATTGTTGGAACTTAGGAGGATTGTAACCGTCTGGCATGATTAACTTATTTATTCTTTCTGTGTAAGGCTTAATGTAGTACTTAGATGACGTTGACGGTACTCCAGGCTTCCCGTTCATGGTATTTAGGATGATCTCTTGTAGTTGATCGAGAGGAATGGGACCATTGGCTGACAATTGTACATTAGGTCGTGCTTCTTGCCCGCTGTTTGTTGTTCTCACTTCTTCCGGAGTCTTAGGGGTGTGTTCGAACACTTGACTTGCTTCTTCGCGACTCTCGAGCTTGTTTATTAACTTTGCAAGTTGCACATCACGTTCTTCCACAATCTTCTTTAAGTCGTCAAAGCCCTTGGTGAGGTTTGAAACTTGCTCTTCGATGGGAACCGTACTAGTAGTCATGACATGCATGCCAATATCATCATCATGATCACATGTTGATTGATGGTTACTACCCTTAGTGTCGGATTTAGAGTTGCTTTCGCAACTTTCTTCGCAAGACTTGTTGGCAGCAGAAGACTCCTGAAGGGTGGGGACATGTGACTGTGACTTCTGTGAGGCAACATCTAGTGAACCATCTTGACTGCCCCTTGCAGTTGTGAGATTCTTTATGGCCTTAGCCTTACTACGAGTTATGGGATCAGTGATTTGGGTTCCGGAGTTTGATTCTGAAGTTGAAGACTTGGCGTCTCCAGCCTTGAGAGATGGAAGTTTGTTGTTCTTTGTAGGAGACATCACGAACACTTGTACTTAAGGAGAAGAGATGAGGGGCAGAAAAGTCCCACTAGGCGTGCAAAAATGTGTACACACAAATTTATGCAAATGGAAACAAATACGAGAAATCTGGTGAAAAAAATATTTTATTGATTATTTGATGAAGTGGATTACAATCTCTGATAAATAATTTATAAACAGAAATTAAATCCCCTGATTCTTCTCTTGAAACGTCGAACGAGGGCTCCGCAGCTTGATCTCAGATCGAACGGATGAGCGGCCTTCGATTTTGACGAAGAACGCGATGAAGGTATTTGAAGAACACAAACGCTGATTGAGGGCTTTAGAGGCTTGATCTCGGATCGAACGGATGAATATCTTCGATGTTGATGAAGAGCTGGATGTACGCCTTGAAGAACACGAAGAACGGCTTGAAGATCTTCGAGTGTGTTGAAGAACGCGGATGGAGATCTTCAACAGGCTTGAAGAACTCGATGATAATCTTCGAAGAACTTGATGAAGAACTTCGAAGGGCTTGATGATGTTTTTGATGATGGATGAACTCTTTAGGGCTTCAGCAGCTTGATCTTCAGAGCTCTCTCCTTCTTACAAGATGTAGTTGTGTCCATATGCCTAGGGATGGCCCCTTTATATAAGCAATGGGCCGACTTGTTGGCCAAGGTAGAAAATAAATATATTTATTTATTTATTTATTTTCTGCATTAATTTGATAAGTGGCGCAATATGATTGGCCTTACTGATTAACTTATAGCCATGTCATGTAGCGACGTGGCGTCTCCATAAGCGGTCCTTGTTTGTAAATAAGTTTTAACTCATTCACAATTTAGTCCTTCATTAATTAATTAATGCTCAGAGGCATTAATTTGACGGAGAGTGCAATTTGATCCAACCATTTAACTAGGTCATAATAGACACGTGGCACAATTTAATTGGCCGTAAATTTTGTGTGTCTACAGCAGGATGTCACCAAGGCCTTGAAAGATCAGAAATGGATATTAGACAGTGGCTGTTCCAGATATATGAGTGGAAAGAAGTCTCTTTTTACTGAGCTCACAGAAAAATCTGGAGGAACAATTACACTTGGTGACAAAGCAAAATGCAATATTATTGGTATAGGTAGTATTGGTAATGGTTCTACCAACTCTATCTTTGATGTCTATCTTGTGGATGGACTTAAATATAATCTGCTTAGTATTTCTCAGTTATGTGATAATGGTTATAAAGCTATATTTGACAAGGAGAAATGAGTGGTTCAAGATGAGAAATATGGAGATTACATACTCACTGCTCCTAGATCATATAATCTATATGCTATGAGTACTAACAGTGTTGCAGGTGACAAGTTGAAATGCCTCAAGGCCTTGAAGAAAGACTCAAAGCTTTGGCATAGAAAGCTTGGGCATATTAGCATACACATTTTGAATAAACTCATCTCAAAGGATTTGGTAAGAGGATTACCATCACAAAAAAATTCAGATGATGAGGTCTGCAAGTCATGTGTACAAGGTAACAAACAAGAAGCTCATTCAAGCCAAAGAACTTTGTAAGTACATCTAGACCCTTAGAACTGTTTCATATGGACTTGTGTGGTCCTATGAGAGTTCAGACTCCAAAAGGTAAGAGGTATATGCTTGTGATAGTAGATGATTATTCTAGGTTTACATGGGTTATGTTTATTAGAGACAAAACTGAAGCCTCATCTGAATTTTCTAGACTGTGCAAAGAGCTTCAAACTATGAAAAATTTGCCTGTTGCATCTATTAGAAGTGATCATGCTAGGGAATTTGATCAGCTTGACTTTCATTTATTTTTTGCTGAGCATGGCATATCACACAACTTTTCTGCACCTAGAACTCCACAGCAAAATGAAGTAGTTGAGAGGAAAGATAGGACACTTGAGGACATGTCTAGAACCATGCTACTTGAAAGTAATTTGCCAAAATTCTTGTGGGAAGAAGCTGTTAATACTGTTATGTGCTGAATAGATGTTTGATTAGGCCTATTTTGAAAAAGACTCCTTATGAACTGTTTAAAGGTAGGAAGCCTAGTGTCTCTTATTTCAAACCTTTTGGTTGTATTTGTTTTGTGCATAATAATGGTAAAGACGATCTTGGTAAGTTTGATGCTAGATGTGATGAAGGTGTATTTCTTGGATATTCTCAAACTAGCAAAGCTTATAGAATTTACAATAGAAAAACCAAGATTGTGGAAGAGAGTATTCATGTGATTTTTGATGAAAGTACTAAGGATTCTCTGAGTGAAAGTTTTGCAGATATAAATTTGAACAAGCATGAGTCTAATGATGATGCTGTGAAAGAGGACAAAGGCAAAACTAAAGTGAAGAATCAATCAGCAGAATCTCAAGGCCTTGAACCTCCTGCAGAGCCAAAATCTCAAAGCCTTGAGACTGAAACTGAAACTTTCTATGATGCTCCCTCTACAGTTTCAAGAACTCAAAGCCTTGAAGGAACATATTCCGGGACACCAAGGAAGAAGTTTAAGTATCTTGCAGATCATCCAGCTGACAATATCATATCTGATCCAACAACTGGAACTCAGACAAGAGGACAGTTGAGGAACTTGTGTGCTTTTAGTGCTTTTGTATCATTGATTGAGCCTAAGAATACAAAGGAAGCAATGGAAGATGCAGACTGGATCATTGCAATGGAAAGTGAGCAGAATGAATTTGAAAGAAACAAGGTATGGAATCTGGTTCCCAGACCAAAAGAGAAATCAGTTATTGGAACCAGATGGGTGTTCATAAATAAGCTTGATGAGAATGGCAAAGTGGTAAGGAACAAAGCCAGACTGGTGGCACAGGGATACAATCAGAAAGAAGGTATAGACTATGAGGAGACATTTTCTCCTGTTGCCATGTTAGAAGCTATTAGAATACTTCTTGCATTTGCATCTAACAATCACATAAAGCTTATCAAATGGATGTCAAATTTGCTTTTCTGAATGGTTATTTTTAAGAATATGTTTTTGTAGCACAACCTCCTGGTTTTGAAGATGAAAACTTCCCTGATCATGTTTACAAATTAGACAAAGCTCTTTATGGTTTAAAACAAGCTCCAAGGGCTTGGTATGATAGACTTTCAAAGTTTTTACTTGACAATAATTTCAAGAGAGGTCTAGTAGATAAAACTCTTTTTATTAAACATCATGAAACTGATTTGTTAGTAGTTCAGATCTATGTGGATGATATTTTGTTTGGTGCTACTAATGATGCTCTTTAAAAAGACTTCTCTAGTCTGATGTGCAGGGAGTTTGAGATGAGCTTAAGGGGAGAACTGAATTTCTTTCTTGGACTTCATATTTTACAAATGAAGAAAGGGATATTTGTACATCAAGGAAAGTATACTAAGGACTTGTTGAACAAGTAATATATGACACAGTCCAAGGGACTTAAAACTTCTATGAGTTCATCACTCTCATTAGACAAGGATTCAAATGGTAAGAGTGTAAATCAAAAGGAGTTTAGAGGTATGATTGGATCACTTTTGTATTTAACTGCTTGTAGACCTGATATTATGTTTAGTGTTTGCATGTGTGCAAGATTTCAGGCAGATCCTAAGGAAAGTCATTTAACTGCTGTCAAGAGAATATTTAGATATTTGAATGGAACCAAAGACTTGGGGCTTTGGTATCCATGGAGATCTAATTTCATGTTGAGTGGCTATTCAGATGCAGATTTTGCAGGATATAAAGTGGATAGGAAGAGTACTTCTGGATGTTGCCAGTTTCTTGGATCTTCAATAATCAGTTGGCACTCCAAGAAGCAAAATTATGTAGCATTATTAACTGCAGAAGCTGAATACATTGCAGCTGGAGCTTGCTGTTCACAAGTGTTGTGGATTGCTCAACAACTTAGAGATCTTGGCTATAATTTCAGAAATATGTCTATTCATTGTGACAACACTAGTGCCATTTCAATCTCTAAGAATCCAGTACAGCACTCAAGAACCAAGCATATAGATGTAAGGCATCACTTTCTTAGAGATCATGCAGAAAAAGGTGATGCTGTTCTATCTTTTATTTCTACTTCTATGCAGATTGCTGATATTTTCACTAAACCTCTGCCAGATGATAGGTTTTCATCCCTAAGGCTTGAACTGGGTATGCTAAACAAGGATGCACTGGTTTAGGGGGAGTATTAGTACTTACCTGTGTTTATGTATTGAAATCTCAAAGCCTTGAGATTATACTTTCCAAAGCCTTGAAAGTATAGTTCAAAGCTTTGAAATTTCTAAAACTGCAGAAAATCTCAAGGCCTTGAGATTGTTCTCCACGGTCTTGAAACATCTGCATTTTTTTTTAAATGGATCATCAAATTTTATATGTTATCTTTTTAGATAATTGTATAATATTTGAATTACTCAGAGAATTTTCTAAAATATACAAAAATATCTTGTAGATATGTTTTGCATGTTGATTTCAGTAGAGTCCTTTTTAAACTCAATCTTTCAACCTACTTAAGCTGAAAGTCAGGGCTTTTCTTCTTCATTCTCTCTCAATTCTCTACGTCTCTCTACTCTCTCTCTATCTCTCTCAATCTCATTCTTCACTCAAAACCCTAATCCTACAATGGAGCGCAAATCAGCCAGGATTCAACAACAGGGAAAGCCTTCTAGTAGATCTAAGAAGAGGGCAAACAAGAAGGAGAAAATTGTGATCTCTAATTCAGATTTTGAAAACACACAGAGTTTGCATGAGGACACACCTCCTGCAAAGAAGATCAGAACAGAGAAAGGGGATGAAGGTTCAAGTGTTGATCCACAGAAAGTGACAGATGTTCAGGGTGATGATCAACCTAGGTCAGACAAGAAGAAAGGGGGAGAGAAGAAAAAGGCTGTTGAAGAAGAAAAAGGGAAATCTGCTAAGGAAAGCAAGAAGAAGTATGCTGAAGGTGAACCAGATAAGGAGAAACCTGCTGAGAAGAAATCAATGGTTAAGCAAGTTGCTGTTGCAACCAAAAAGTGTTATCAAGGTAAAAATGTACTTCCTTCTGATTGGTTTGTAAGTTCAGAAGTTAGGAAAGTTTGGATGCAAGGGTATGCATCATCTAATGTTGCTTTCTGTAGTTTTATTTCTGAAGAGTTATTAGATAAACTGGATATTGACTGTATGAGGAAGTCAAGGGATTCTGCAGTTTGGAAGGTTTTAAATCCTATTTCTAAAGCCTATCCTAGGTTAACTAGGTTGTTTTATCTGAATTTGGTTCAAGAAGGGGAGGATAAAATGGTGTTAACCTCTAAGGTGGCTGGGATAAATTTAAGGCTAGACCATAGGGCTTTTGCCAAGGTCTTGGGCATTCCTAAGAAGTATTAACGTTGATGATCATCCTGATAGGAAGGACTGTCTAAAAAAATCCAAAGCTATGTTCTTCATTGATGGTGTTCCCACTTGTCCTAAACAGTTGACACACTTTGTGCTCAATTGTGAAGCTAAAATTCTGTTTACAATTCTGATGGGAAGTGTTGTTCCTTGGAAAACTCAAGAGAGTTGGTTATTGACAAGGTTCTTATCCTGATGTACTTGATATGTCAAGGGTTTGAGATTGACTTGCCAACAGTGATCATGGAGCATATGATCTACTGTGCTACCAGAACTAGAAACCATCCTCTTCCCTATGCCAACCTATTACCTCTCTTCTTTGAGCATTTTGGGGTACCTGTGAAAGGAGAGGAAAAGATAACTTGTGGTTTTGGGTTAATTCATGAGACTGCTTTAAAGATAATTGGAGTGGTACAGACAGGAAAGGGAAATTGGAATATCTATTCAGAGTTTTCCAAAGCTGAGCTTGAGGAAAAAGAGTTTATCAAACCTAAGGGGGCTACAACATCAAGGGGACAATAAAATGAGAATTACTCTCAGTTGGTTGAGAAGTTTGAAGAACAGCAGGTTGAAATTGAAGATCGTAGACAGTGGTTGTTTGATCTATCTTCTGAGTTTAATCAGTTCAAAGGCTTGATGAATGTGATGAATGGAAAATTGGATGTTGTCATCAAAGTTTTGAATTTGGAGAAGATCCCTTCTGCTACTAGTCATGACACTAGTGTTGACGCAGATGAAAGGCTAGGTGAATTCTTGAAGAAGAAGAAGAAGCCTATTCCAGTTGTGCTCACTTCAAAGGATCTATATGAGCAAACTGATGAAGAAGAAGTTGGAGACGACATAGGTGTTGATGCAGCTACAGAGGGTGATTCAGTGCAGGTTAAGAACAAGAAAGTGGATGAAATCATTGAGGAAGTTGTTGCTGAGGTGGATGCTGAACAAGAAGAGAATCAGTCTACAGAAGAAGCTGAAAGTGATGAAGAGGTTGGAGAAGGCTCAGAGAAAGGCCAAGCATCAAATAAGAAGTGAAGATTTGAGAGAGCCAAAGCCTTGATCCTTTCTTTCTTTCTTTCTTTCTTTCTTATTTTCTGATTTCAAGGCCTTGACATTCAACTTAGTTTTTTTTAAGAACCTGAGTAATGATCCAACATTTCTTCACCTTTAGTTGATTAAATTCAAAATGGGGGAGAAGTTATTTGTGTCTATGTGATTAATCTTCAGTGTTTTGAACTCTTTTGTGTTTAGATAATAAGATTGTGAGTTTCTGTGTTAATCAGTTGTGTTGTTCGTGATTATTGATTATATGTGATTACTGGTTATCTGTGTTAATCTGGTTTAACCAGTGTCACTGTTTGTTATTTCTGCAAATGATGATATCTAATTCTTACAAAAAGTTACAGGGGTATTTACACAAGATTATGGGTTTTGTCTTTCATCAAGGGGGAGATTGTTGACTCAAAGACTTCTAAGTGTGTTTTGAGAAGTAACTGTTTAGAGTGATGAAAGACAAATACAAAGTATTTCTAAGGCTCCAAGGCCTTGAGATACTGATCAGAGCTTCAAAGCTTTGAGAGTAGTTTTATTATACTGTGTGATCTAATAATCTTGTGATGCAGGTGTTCTATCTGATATTTAAGATTTGCTGCAAATATCCTGGTATACATTCTTTATATATCTAACAGAATTGCAGATATCCTAATCAGAGTGAATCAAAGGTTTCTGGTCATATTGAAAGACTGTGAAGCATGTTCAGAGCTTCAAGGCCTTGAGATGTGCCTTAAGCTGCTGACAGTTTTATAGAATTAACTTGATTCTCTCTTGCAAGATTTGATCTTTGTTATTATGTTTGTTTAATGACTTTTAAAAGTCTTAAACTGATTTGTTATGAGTAATATGTTTCAGAAGTTAATCAGGTTATTGTTTTATTTATCTGATCCAGTTTTTATTCAGAAACAGGAAATCCAAATAGACTTAGTGCTGTTATATTTATGGATTTTGTTTGTTGTTGTGTTTAATATTGTTGCAGGTTTTTCAAACGTGCAAATGAAATCTCAAAAAACTCCAAAGGATATCTACTCAAAGTTGTTCTGAATTGCAGTTAGAAAGGATGAGGACTTGCTGGAACTGAGATCCTAAAATCTCTCATTCAGTTGCAGAGAGTGGATAAAAGACTGGTTTGAAATTTGAAAGAAAAAGAAGCTTACAGAAAACTGAGAGAGGTTTGATACATTTGTGGAAGACCAGACATTCAATCCCTCACAAATTCAGGCTTCAATTACAGCTTTCAGAAGATCAATCATTCGAGTATCCTGAAGAACACATCCAGGCCTTCACAAGCTTATTATTCTACTGTGTTCTTCTTCTGTATTGTAATCTGCTTATCTCCTGTATATGTTAAAGCTCACAAAACCTAGTGGTTGGTTTTTCAAGTGAACAACAAGAGGTTCTTGTTAGCTCAACAGTTAGTAGCTGATACTAGATAGGTTTGGAACCACAAGCTGTATAGGTGTTAGGGGATTCACTTAGGCTTGGAGATCTAGGGCTTTTTCTGTGTGAGTAATAAGAAGAGTTTGCCCAATCCTGGTGGGATTAGATCCCTCAGGCAGAGATTAGGTCCATTGGGACTGAACTCTGTAAATTGCCTTGTGTTCTTTACTTTACAGTTTTGCTATTTAATTCTACAAGCAACTCAAATCAAACTAGGGTTTATAAACTGTTTAGAATTGGTGATAGTTCAAGGCCTTGAAGCTTTCTGTTTGCCTTAGAAAGTTTCTAACTAGTTTTGTAAAATCTCAAGGCCTTGAGATTTGAGTCTTTCACTTGTTCACTTAGTTAAAACGTGTGTTTTAGCAAAAATTTTCCATACTCTATTCAACCCCCCCCCCCTTCTAGAGTATTTTGATCCTGTATTTAGTCTACATTACAAACTTTCAGTTTTCTCAAAGTTTTACGAAGTCGGGATATCTCTACGGGTCTCTAGGTATGACACACGATGTTGGATTTATGTTCTACTAACACGATGATTCTTTATCTAGCTAAACGAGCACGTTTATGTTGAAGATGTCTCAACCAACACCTATATTCAAACTATCAAAACTGATTTCTCTAGTCTAATCAAGTCTAAATACGCGTTATGATCATTAGTCTACTATTTGTTCTTAGGTAACTAGCAAGATTTCTCAACCCTAGATACGGCTAGTGTGTGTTTCAAGATTACGGGCAATAAACATAGATGTCTCTATCGTTCACGGCCTAACTCAATCCTATCAATACGTCTACCAATAGAAAAGATTAATTAACCGCATAAAACACACATAGCTAGATGAAAGATCATCAAATAATCTCTAAAGTATGAAAGTAAATCCATAAATCATCAACAAAGTGATCTAAACCTAAATCCCTACGAGATACCCTGATAAAAGAGTTTAGCTACTCCAAAAAATGATCACAATACAAAGTTTTATGATCAAAATAGCAAAACTAGAGTAGAAATATAGTTTGAGAAGCCAAACGAATGATCCAGAAGCTCCACGCAAGTTCTCCAAGCACGTTCTCCCACCTTAGAATATAGATAAAACTAGCCCTAACTCCTTCTACTACGTTCCCAAAGAGTTTATAACAAGTTACAAGTAATTACAAAATAACCCCAAGTTGTTTCCAAAAACTGTTGCTGACGGACAGGTCGTGTGACCTGTTGAAGTAGGTCGTGCGACCTGTCTCAGACTTAGAAAAATTTCCATCTTTCTTCAACAGGTCGTGAGACCTCTGCAAACAGGTCGTGTGACCTGTTTCACAATTTTTCTTAATATGCTCCTTCTTACTATCAGGTCGTGCAACCTGTTTTCATAGGTCGTGTGACCTGTTTCCAACTCCTGCAGCTTCTTATTGCTAGCACACCAGGTAGTGCGATCTGTTTACAGTGGTCGTGCGACCTGTGTGCCTTAGCCAAATTTCAGCAGCTTTCTCCAAGTATCCTCTCGTACTTCCGAATCTTCTCCCGAGCATCGATTCTTTGTTTGATCCTCCATTTTGAGATTTCTTCACGCTTCAACACTCGTATCATCGTCTCGCGATCCTCTCTAATACTTGACTCTTCGTCTCTCGCTTTCTTTCTCAAATCTCGAGCTCGCCTTAGCTTCCGAAGTTCGTTCTCTCTATCCACCTTCTCCTCGCGTGCTCCAGCCCTGAAAATCATAACACGAACACCCCGCGAAGATCAAATGTGACAAAATATGATAAATAGCACGAAAAACAATGCATAAAATGCCCCGATTTCACATTTAACACACGAACTCATTTTAACGAATAAAAGCATGATTTACTCGAAAAGACGTCAGATTCTCCATTATGAGCATACAAAATGTAGCAAAATAAGCAATAAAATAACTCCAAAAACGGAGTTATCAGTATGCCACTACTCCTAATGCATGCCCATTTGTTATACTTGATATCTCCATATCAATCTACACACATACTAGTCTATATTTGATTGTCCCGTTAACCAATATAATGGACTATGGTTATTTAAGATAAACAACACATTGTATCTAAGGACTTCATTATATTAAATATCACAATAATTAATAAATGAATATTCTAGTCAAAACATTGTTCATACTAAATATAGATTGCCTCTAGGGCACCTATTCCAACAATCTCTCACTTGCACTAGAGCCAATCTGGTGCATCTCGTATGCCTATAGATCTTGCGTGCCCTTCATGCTTTCGCTGCGCAAGTGGCTTTGTGAGTGGATCTAAAAGATTGTCATTCGTTGAAATCTTGCACATCTTCACATCTCCTCGATCGATCATATCACCAATAAGATGGAATCTCCTAAGTACATGCTTCGATTTTTGGTGTGATCTTGGTTCCTTGGCTTGTGCGATCGCCCCAGAGTTGTCACAATACAACTCTATGGGATCCAAGATCCTAGGGACCACACCGAGCTTAGTGATAAACTTATTTATCCAAACTGCCTCTTTTGCTGCCTCCACAGTAGCAATGTACTCAGCTTCTGTTGTAGAATCAACAACTTTCCCTTGCTTGGAACTCTTCCAGCTCACAGCTCCTCCATTCAGGAAAAACATGTATCCTGACTGCGATCTGTAGTCATCTTATTCGGTTTGGAAGCTTGCATCAGTGTAACCAATTACACTTAGCTCTTCCTTACCTCCAAATATCAAGAACGCATCCTTAGTTCTTCCCAAGTACTTAGGATGTTCTTGACAGCAATCTAGTGACTCTCACCCGGATTGGACTGATATCTCCTCACCATACTCAACGCGTATGATACGTCTGGTCTAGTACACAAAATGGCGTACATGATGGATCCTATAGCCGAAGCATAGGGTATCCTACTCATGCGGTCCTTCTCAATCTCATTGGAAGGACAGTCAGTCTTAGAAAGAGTGACTCCATGCGACATGGGCAAGAATCCCTTCTTGGAATCTTATATGTTTAACCTCTTCAACACCTTGTCTATATATGTAGTTTGACTTAGGCCGAGTAGCTTTCTAGATCTATCCATATAGATCTTTATACCAAGTATATAAGTTGAAGCTCATAAGTCCTTCATCGCGAACACTTTCCCTGCCAATCTTTAACTGATTGCAAAGTATGAATATCATTTCCAATGATTAAAACATCGGTTCCAACTCCTAGATGCTTGCTTTAATCCATAAATGTATCTTTGTGGCTTACAGACTTTATTGGCATCCTCTGGATCCTCAAAACCCTCCGGTTGTGTCATGTACACATCCTCAAGGAGATTCCCATAAACGAAATCTGTTTTGACATCCATTTGCCAAATATCATAGTTATAATATGCTGCAATATCAAGTAGGATTCGAATGGATTTAGTCATGGCGACTGGTGAAAAGGTCTCATCATAGTCAATACCATGAATCTGTCTATACCCTTTGGCCACCAATCGCCCCTTATAGGCAACTACCTTGCCATCCATGTCTATCTTCTTCTTGAAGACATACTTGCACCCTATGGGCCGAGCCCCTTCGGGTGGTTCCACCAAAGTCCATACTTTGTTGGTGTACATGGAATCCATTTCGGATCTCATGGCTTCTAGCCACTTCTTAGATTCAGGGCCTCTCATGGCCTCCCCGTAGGTTGCAGGCTCATCATCCATGAGTGGTACGTCATCGGACTGAGTCACGAGAATTCCGTATCTCTCTGGCTCATGACGTACCCTTCCTGACCTACGGAGTTCCTGTGTTACCTGAACAGGTTCTTCCACAACAACTTGTGGTTCCTGCTAATGTTCCATCATCGGTTCAGTGATTTGTGGTTCTTGATTTTTTTCAAGTTCTACATCCCTCCCACTTGCTTCTTTAGAGACAAACTCTCTTTCTAGAAATCTGCCGGTCCGAGCTACAAACACTTTGTTCTCGGTGGGATTGTAGAAATAATATCCTTTCGTTTCCTTAGGATTTCCCACAAATTTACACGTATCCGCTTTGGGACCAAGCTTGTCTGTTTGTAAACGCTTTACATAGACATCACAGCCCCAAATCTTCATAAACGACACTATAGGACGCTTCCCAGTCCATATCTCATATGGTGTCTTAATGACTGATTTGGATGGAACACGGTTAATGGTAAAAGCTGCCGTCATTAGAGCATGTCCCCAAAATGATATTGGAAGATCCGTTTGAGACATCATAGATCACACCATATCCAATAGTGTGCGATTCCTCCTCTCGGACACGCCATTCCATTGTGACGTTCCGGGTGGAGTGAGATGGGATACTATCCCACACTCTCTAATATATTCATCAAACTTTTGGCTCAAGTATTCTCCTCCACGATCCGATCGTAAAGCCTTAATACTTTTACCAAGTTGCTTCTCTACTTCATTCTTGAATTCTTTAAACAATTCAAAGGATTCGGATTTTTCCTTCATAAGGTAGACAAATCCATATCTATTGAAATCATTAGTAAACGTTGAAGGAAGTGTAACAACATCTAACAGGCGTAGGGAAAGGTCCACATACATCCGTATGTATGAGTGCCAGTAACTCACTAGTCCTCTCACCTTTCTTATTGAAAGAGGACTTTGTCATTTTTCCAAATAAACAAGATTCACATGTCTCATATGATTCCAAATCAAATGAGTCTAGAAGTCCATCCTTATGGAGTCTAGATATGCATTTCTCATTTATATGGCCTAAATGATAGTGCCATAGATATGTAGGATTTAAATCATTAGTTTTAATCATTTTCTTGTTTATGTTACAGATTGAATTATTTAGATCAAGGATATACAATCCATTAGACAAATGCGCACTACAATAGTGCATACTATCAAAATAAATGGAGCCAATATTCTATTTCCCTTTATTGAAATAGAAAAAACTCTTCTCGTCCAAACAAGAAATGGAAATAATGTTTCTGCTCATAGCATAAGTCCAGAAAGCAAATATGTTGGAATGGATGCCCTAGAGGCAATCTAGTTTAGTAAGAACTTGTTTTTGGCTAGAACATTCATTGTATTATTTACTGGATATTTAATATAATGAAGTCCTTATATTTACAATTGTGTTGTTAATCTAAAATATCCCTAGTCCAATATAATGATTAATAGGACAATCATCTATAGACTAGTATGGGGTTGGATTGATATGGAGATATCACGATCCAACACATGGGTGTGCATTAAGGGTAATGGCGCACTGGATTGACCCATCTAAGAAGGCTACATACATGTTATGTGGAGTCACAAGCGCTTCTCGTGGTGACAAAGGTATTGTCATCCTTAGACTTGAAGTCACTAGATTGTCTAGTTGTGGATTATTGTGATTTTGGTAGCGTCAAACGCTACACCGTAACTGGGTAGTTATAAAGGCGTGTATCGGGTACAATAAGAAGCAAGCTTAGAAATCGTAGTAGACCTAGATTGAATCTGTCCATCCCACATAA
This sequence comes from Linanthus parryae, assembly GCA_023055425.1. NCBI lineage: Eukaryota > Viridiplantae > Streptophyta > Magnoliopsida > Ericales > Polemoniaceae > Linanthus > Linanthus parryae. Next base: position 29,126,098 of record JALGPY010000009.1, on the reverse strand, counting down.
CGGGAGCAAATATCCGAGGCTACTCGAGGGATAGTGCTTATGGAATGTCTGGCCAGACTCAAATAAATCAATATAGGATATTGATGTTATTTGCACGAATAAGGCTATTCCCAGGATCGAGAAGCTATGGATTGGATATAAGAGTGTAACTTGTATGTCTCGTGTCCAATCCGGATATAGAGACAAAGGGATGTGACAATTACTTGCAAAAGGTTTGTCGGATGACTATTATATTAGTTAGCTAGAATGGATGTCTTGCTAGAGACCGCTCCGTATTAGCAAATTGTTGCTACTAACTAGATAGAACCTATGGGGTCACACGCTAGATAGAGTTGAACTAGATTTGAGAATTAATTAATATGATTAATTAATTAGAATGATCACTTTGAAACACCTTGCAAACTTAGTAGGACTAATATGCAAGGAAAGGACTAATCCGAATTTGTAGGATTAGGAAGGGCCTTTAGGTAGTTGACAAGGAGTTGTTGGACTATATAAATGATGCTCCTAGCTTACTTACCACACTAATGCTCATAACATAAGTGAGTGGGAGAGAACAAAGGAGAGATCAAGCAACAAGGAGGGCCAATCCCGACCCCCCTTGCGCCCGTCCCCGTTGGCCAAAGCAAGGAGGCTGAAGCCTCTTTGTTACCCGGTTGTGTGATTTCTTATTCGTCTTCCTCCGGTCCAAGCTAGCACAAAGGAGAAGGAAGATCTAGATCTCAACTTTAGGCGTGGATCAACCGTAGAGACTGACACAATTCACGTTACAAGTCATCACAGGAAAAACTCTAAGGTGTGTAACATGATTCTTCCTTTACCATCGTTACGATTCTCGTCCTGTGATCCTTGGAGGATATTGAATGGACAATTTATTTTTCCGCTGCGTATCCATGATCAAAACCCTACAGTGGTATCAGAGCCTTAGGTCGTAGAACATAGACGTGGTTTATGTGTTACGTTTTGATAGCTTTACACTTTAAATTTATTGTTTATCGCGTAAAACGGACAAATCAAGCATACGATGCAATTTTTCAATAATCAAACAAAACAAGACCAAGTTTTTGCATTGGATGCATGTGAGTTTGAGAAATTTTAGGATCTTAGATCTAGGGTTTGGGCACCAATTTGGAAACTAGTTTCAAATTTGGAAACTTTTTGGACTTGGGGTACAAGGAAGGAGTTGTTTTGGAAACAACAAGGAGGTTCGGCCCTAGGGACCGCCCCTCTCCCTTCCTTGCCGCCCAAGCCACCCAGGCCAAGGGCCTAGGTGGTTGGCCGATCCCACGGGTTGGGCAGACCGACCTAGGCTCGGCCCGGGGCGGCTCCAAAGGGATCCGGCCATATCATGGTAGGCCCCTTAGACCGTTTTAACCCTAGAAATCCTAAAATCAATTAAAAATTGACCAAGCGCGTTAAAATTGGATTTTAACTGGTTATGCAAATCGCATGGTGGTTGGATATGGCCTTAGGATGTGATTGTTTAAATTTGTGGTTTGGTTTACGGTCTGCGAGCTGATCAATTTAATGTAATAATTAATTAGGGTTTTATGGACTGCGAGCCATTTTTTTCTCAACTTGTGAGATTTATTTTATTTAGTATAGATTATTAGCTAGTGCTAGATAGAATAGATTGTTAGCCAAGTGTGTACGAGAGAATCCTGCAGGGAGGATTCAATATACACCAAGAGCAGGGGATAGAAAGAACACAGGAAGAGTTGGGTTGTGTGTAGGGAGAGAGTAAGACAATAGCACTGTATGAGAGAGAGACAGAATTTTGGCAGAGCTTCCGCGTATCTCAGGTGATTCGCCCTTTTATGGAAGGGTTAACGATCCCATATATAACGGAGAATGTGAACGTTGTAGTTGGTTAATGCGCCCATTAATGGCGGCTTAATTAGCTTAACCACAACGGCACGTTCATCCGCGTATATAGGTACTGTTACGCACGTTAACCGCTTATATCGGAACCGTTATGAGGTTGACCGGGTTTATGGTGCTCGTGCCATAAATCTCTCTAAAGCAGTTACTAAAGGTCGCGCGCGGGCTTGGTTGTCGCTCATGCGCGACAGGACTTACTCTAGCCTCCAAACCACTAAGTCCCTACAGGTCCCGTGTGGTGGTATGTGAGGGCCCTGTCTCGCAGCCCCCACGTGGATCAGCGCGGGTGGTGATCCAGTGTGCGTGGAGCACAGCTAGGTGTGCTGGATGATCTGCTTTTCTATAAAGCACTATCTACACCAAGATTGAAGAAAAGAAGCCACAAAAGATGGATCATGGAGCATTCCACAAGACTATGAAGGATGGACCAAAAGATGAAGACGCATGGAGATGTGTTTGCTTTTAGGGTTCATAGATATTCCCATTGGCTTGGGAATATCTTAGTCTAGAAAAAGGCCATATCCATATCACGTTTTATTTATTTTGTGGTTGTTTATTTTATTGTATTATTGTTTTGTGATTGGTGTGTGGATGATTCATGCAATTAGGATAATAATATAGTTAGACAACCCGGATCTATTATTTGAAGTTGTGCCCAAACTCAAATAGATAGATCAGTTGATGTTGATCAATAAAACAACTAAAATTGAATTTTTAAAAGTCCCTCAAAATTCAAATATTGTGCTTTGCCTTCTCGTTATTTAAACACTCATTGTCATCATAATTTATCGAACTCGAGGATGCCAAAGCAAGGCGACTTGGTTCATAATGATGTAATGAGATGGCACAAGCATGTAATGTGCAATTGTTTAAATAAGATGTTGGACACGACTAGGCTATTAATATTATTAAAACCTAGAGGCAATCAATCGGGATTATCCATGCGGATGGATAAATAAGGATTTATTTGCCCAATTGAACCAAAAGTTGCATGGGATGCAATTAGAATTGTTTCTACCTAAAGTATTCAAAATTTTGGGTGACTTGCCAAAGCAAGATCAAAAGGAGATGAAATATGGATCTTGGCCCACTAGAAAATATAAGGATATTTTCCGCATTAATATCTTGAGGGTTATTAATCCGTAGAAAAATAGTGGGAGCTATATTTGATAAACTAGACATTATTGAATATATTCAAAAGTTCATAAATACTAAAACTTGCGTATTTTCCTTTTTTAGAATTCCAAATGGCAAACAAATCATCGAGTTCACAACATTTGCTACGATCTTTCTTTGAGAAGGACAAGCTCTCTGAAACCAACTTCCTTGATTGGTACAGAAACTTGAGAATCGTTCTAAAGCAAGAAAAGAAACAGTACGCAATAGAGAAGCAAGTTCCAGCAGGTCTAGAGAACAATACTCCTGCACAGGTATGAAGTTTCTAAGGCATTGTTCAAATCTCATCTGGCTGAAGGAAACCCTGTGGGACCTCATGTACTCCGTATGATCGGGTACTTGGAGAATCTCGCAAGACTAGGGTTTCCGATCGGCCAAGAACAGATTCAAGTGATCAATCATCAGTTCTTCCTTGTCAATCGTCTCCTTCAAATTGCTAAATTCCATTTAATGTACTCAAATATTCTTTGAACTGTCTTGGATCTGTAAACCCATAGTTATTTGGGATATGTCGTTCATTGAGAACTGCAAAAGAGGCCCTTTTCTTAAACCCAGAACCGATCGAATTACCAGATTGTGAAAATTTTGATTGCAGAACTTCTGAAGTTCTGGGAAATATACGCAAATTCTGAACTTCTAAACCCAGAATTGACCCCGGACTCTTCATCTTCTCTTGACAAAAACATAATTGCATTCGAACTGAAAGTGTGTATATTTCTCCCCCTTTTTTCTTGATCTTCTGCAGGAATGGCCAAGACGAAAGGATCCAAACCCATTAAAGAGGCCGAAGAAATACCTTATCTTCCCCAGACTTTGTGGCGAAAAGCCCCCTATTTGGGTGGAAAAGATTTCTATCATGCTAGGGTTAAGGTGAAGAATCTACCGGCTCCTGTTTCCTCCGGAGAATTGCGGACATTGACCCCACCTGTCAATGCAGCCATGCTAGAGTTAATAGACTCCAATGATGTGATTAGGTTAGGAGTTGAAAATGGGGTTTTCCCCCATACTGCAATTTCTACCCAAGCGTTTGTCCAAAAATTAGACTTCGTGGATGAGTGGATCGACCATGTATTGACCCACCATGCCATTGCATTGAACAATGCTGGTATTTATTTCGCAGTTCGTGCTATGAAGGGTGATGCCGTGAAGTTGGATCCGTCCATGCTTCTAAACCTTCTTTCTCACTATTCATCTGCGACTCATACTTTCCACTTTGCTGAGTTCGAGGCTGCTCCCACTTTGGAGGATGTGCACATGTTGTATGATCTTTCTCCCATTGGTGAGGTGGATCTTCTGAGCCCTTTGAGGACTGATCCAGAACTTGCCCTATACAAGCAGATGGAGGAATGTTTGTCCGAGGTAAAGAAAATCTCCACTCGTTGGACATCTGCGAAGGTTCTTCTTGACTGGCAGCTTGTTGATACTTCTGCGAAGAACACCTGGGGCAAATGGGTGCAATACTTCTTTCGCGACTATGTGAATAGTAGTATCACCAAGAAACTTCTGGACAAGAACCCAGATGCGAAAAATTATGTAAATGGGAAAGGGTACCACTTAACCTTGTGCGGTTTTCTCTGTGCCTAGCTGTCAAGGTACCTGATCGATGGTCACCCTCATGATGGGGTTTTTTATCATGTCCTTCCCCTTGCTGTCAAATTGGCCCTCGTCCAGAGAGTCGCACTTGGTCCTCTGGTCTTGGGCACTTTATATCACAGGTTGGACCAGTTGGTAGTGGCGATCAAGGACTCTCGCGGTCGTCTTGATGTACTGACTTATGTTAACATCGCATTCCTGACCATGTGGGTTTTTGAGCGATGGCCCTCCTATGCTCCTGTTCCTTCTAGGCCCAACAAGTGGTGTGTCCCAGTTGCGGAGGATGAACTTTCTAGTGGGAGAGCTGCTCGATGGTTTAGAACCAATCCTCCCAAGTGCACCTGGAGCCTGATATGCGATGATCGGAGCAAGTTTACAGCTAGGCCTTATGCCACGCGTATTGAGAATGTGCGATGGTTCCCGAAGCTGTATCCCACCAAATCTCTTGCTTTTTCAGAAGATCTCCTTTTCGAAGGTCATGAGCGGTTTCATGAGCGCTATCGCGAATTCTTCTGGTGGTGTTTAAGGGGTTCTCTCCCTGATCTTGCCGAGTATGTTCCTGAACTTACTCCCAGGTATGTAAGGATCACAGTAGACGTTGATCCAACTCGCGTTTCTCCCCAGTTTAGCTATGATGCAGTGGCGCCTTCCGTTTGGCCTAGATCAATCGTAAGAGGCTGTTACAAGCGACTGTTATCTGGCGAGTGCCAAACGATCTTCCAGAGCAACTTTCCCTTCGTTCAACCTTCAGGTGGCCGTGTAGGTCACTTCTCTAAAAATTGGGTTGCTTACTGGACTACTCAGCCAGGTTCGAGACGCAGTCGGCTCCTCAGCCCAGCAGAGCTCCTATAATCAAGAGGAATGCCTTCCCGTTCCGCCCTAATTGCAGCTTGGATGACCCCCAGTATGGCTGCTACTCCTTGTTGGATCTTGACAATCACTTGTGCCCATCCACCATTCTTGAGGAGATGATGACCGCTGTTAGGGATGGTCTTACCAAGAAATGATTACTGGTGCGTTAAAGCATGGCTTATCAAAAGCTGATATTCGCCGATGTCTAGTAGACAAGTGTGGTGAACCCTCAGGTAATCATTCAAGCAATGTTTGTAAACCAGGCTTAGTGGCCCAATCGTCATCGTAACAAATTTCTTCGCACCCCAGATCATGCTCACCTTAAAGATGTGCTTAATGAAGATACCCTAGTAGGATATGGTGTAGCGTCTTTAGCATATGATGAAGGTGCTGCAATCCCACCTAAGTGTGGAGGTGCCCGCTTTTGATCTATCAAAATAACAAAACACTGTGATACAAGTTACCTCACTATTTTCCTGTCCTGTATCACAGGCGATGCTGAAGAGGATGTGCCAGAGCAAAGGAGTCAACATCCTACCTCTTATGCTCCAAAGCGAAGCCCTTACGTTGAGAAGCATGTCGCAGCTACTGAGTACGCAGGCGAGCTTTTGGAGGACATCATTGAGGTGTCTGATGATATCGAAACTGACACCGTGTTAAGAGAGGAAGATGTTGATGCTGTAGTTGAGGAAATGGAAACAGATGGTGCTGGAGATGAAGTTCATGAAAATGAACAAGTCATGGAAGACACAGCATCGCATGCAAATATGGATGTCCCAATGAATGCTCCCGAGCCGCAAGAGCCCCTCGCAGCCAAAGAAGTTCCTGGTCGAGCAGCAGCTACTACTGTTGCCATTCCTTCAACAGAGGTTGAGCTTCCAGAGGTTCCCCAAGCTTGGAGTTTTTGGAGCTCGCAAGTTGGAGCTGCTGTCGCGCCTGCTACGACCTATATTTTTCCCACCAACTGTGATGAGCTCGAGCTCGCAGCTGACACACGAGCAATGGAGCGAGGACAGACTTCAGCTTTCCCAGCAATGCGCATTCCCTCTTCGCGTGAAATCCTTGAAGGGACTGGTATGTTACCATTTTTAGTATTCTACATCCTTGTTTTAAAGCTTTCACGCTCTAAACTTGAATTAACTTTATCAGGATTGAAGCAAGCTGATGTGGACTGGCTTATTCAAATGCGCCTTTCATACCCCTGGTCATTCGCGAGATCTCTAGAGATAGAGCCGTATGACAGGAGGCTTTTCTTGACCGAAGCCATCTGGATTCTGGAGCAACTGTCTGTAGCCACTCCTGCGACCATTTCTCCTCACAGTGCACAACTTCTTTTTAGCACATGCCAAGGGCTTCAAGCTAAAGTTCAAGGCAAGCTGGTCTTCGGGTATCTCCTCAACAGGATCACCCAAATTCTCGCAGCTGTGAATTTGAAACGCGGCTTCCACAACCTTGCATCTGAGAGGCGGAAGGTAGAGGAACAAAGGCAGAAGGCTAAAGAAGCTGTCAACCTCTTTCATACAATGAATGCCAAGTACGAACAGCTGAAGCGAGAAGTGGACCAAGTAAGAGAGGCGTCACTCTCGTTTTCTCCAAAGGACCATTTGATCAAGGATTTGTTTTAGAATCAAAAATATAAGTTTGGAACAAAATATTATTGTAGGGGTGGTGTTTCTCCCGCTTTTTTTATCTGGAACTCCATGTCCCATTTTGCCCTTTTGGGGATTTGCACGAATATCTTAATGCGTATCAATTATGACGTCACATAGCGACGTATCTGCATTGATTTTCGCGCTAATGATTTATTAGATAAGCACGATTTCCTTGGGAAGCCCATCCTTACTATGACCTTCCGTCATTAATTAGGGCGTGCCACCGAATCGTCATAGCCTTTAGTAGGGTAATTGAATTTTACCTCTTTTGAGACATAAGTAATTGATTCTTACTCGTTTTCCAAGCTTTGCTGACTCAGCTAGGGAACTGAAGAGTCTCCCTAAGGTCTATGTAAACCCTGTCTCTTGCTGCTTGGGTTCTTCATCCCAAAATGTGGCTTGCCATGAGTTCTCACGACTGCTGGCTTCAATGCTTGTCTTTTGTTGATTCATGGCAACTTCGAGTTGTGAAATCTGAGTTTGTGCCTTGTGCCATAGAAATAGCTCCCAAGATCTTATTTATAAATCTTATTGTCCTTCATGATTGCTTTGAAGAAGATATAGACAATACCTCATGCTTCTACGAAGATTCTTCTTCGTCTATTATGTTTGCAGGTCATATCTCCGGCTGCCTTCCGGCAAGGTGCAGTTCCATACTGACCTTTTTACCGACTCGTAATGAATGGAGTGTTTCTCCTCTAGCTTTCCTAGAGGAGAACTATTTGCCTCCACGTTCTTGAACTAGGGGTGACGAGCCATGGCGCTCGTCTCCGTGGACAATAAGCTTTCTGCCCCAGGAGTTGTTCTCCACTTGTTCTTCACCGCCACATCCGCCTGGACATGAGGTTCATCTGGCACATCTCTTGGGCAGAAGACTAGTCAAGAGCCTTTCAGATCTAGGACCTCGACGCTAGCGTCGCATAGCTTTTTGTTAGCATTTATAGGCCGTTCATTTTATAGTAGGAATTTTCTTACTATGAAATTTTCGCTTGTAAGCTGCTATCTAGGCAGATAATTTGTAAGTCATTTTGACTGTTAATGAAACTTGTTTTAGCTCGGTATGAACTTTCGCTTGTAAGCTTCTATTTAGACAGATAAATTGTAAGTCATTTTGACTGTTAATGAAATTCACTTTAGTATTTGTTGTTCTTGTTTGATACAACAAATTATAATGTCGCATGCGTGTTGGCCATAAAACAAGTTATGTTTCTTTCGCCTTTTGCATTTGAATGTTCGCCTGAATAATTCTTTATTTCAAGCTTGATAAATTTTACATTCGCACAGGGCGTTGCTGCTATAGCTTGCTATCTAAACATATAGGCTTGCAGACTAGTTAAGATCATATATCATGGCTGCTATCTAGGCAGATAGGCTTTTAGATCACTTAAGATCGTTTTTGAACATTGTTGTTATCTCGGCAGATAGGCTTCGGATCACATAGGATCATACATTATGGCTGCTATCTGGGCAGATAGGCTTTTAGATCACTTAAGATCGTATTTGAACATTGCTGCTATCTCGGCAGATAGGCTTTGGATCGCATAGGATCACACGTTATGGCTGCTATCTAGGTAGATAGGCTTTTAGATCACTTAAGATCGTATCTGAACATTGTTGCTATCTCGGCAGATAGGCTTTGGATCGCATAGGATCATACGTTATGGCTGCTATCTAGGTAGATAGGCTTTTATATCACTTAAGATTGTGTCTGAACGTTGCTGCTATCTCGGCAGATAGGCTTTGGATCGCATGAGATCGCATATTATGGCTGCTATCTTGGCAGATAGGCTTTCGATTTAAATAAGCAGAGAAGTAAATAGATGATAAGCGACGACTAAGTTAATAAAATTCTTCTCATATGGGAAAATTCTTTTATTAAAAGCACCCTCATATGGGAGAGGCAAGATTACAAGTCCCTCGTATGGGAGAGGCAAGATTACAAGTTCCTCATATGGGAGAAAACAACGCATGAATCTATCAGAGTACTTAGACATACATTTCAATAGACATTTGAATCCGATGTATGTAAAGAGAGAGAGTTTTAAGGATAATACTTTTTAATCCAGCGCATATTGACTGAGCTTGGGGCTGTGGTAGTCCCATGAAGCCTCTGTATTTTGCAGTAACCACTGTCAAAGACTTCTTTAACTTCGAATGGTCCGTCCCAGTTAGCTGCGAACTTTGGATGGGCTGCCTCCCTCATGCAATGATCTGAAGCGCGCAAAACCAGGTCCCCAACCGCGAAGTCTCGATGTTGGACTGTTTTGTTGTATAAGCGAGCGATCCTCTCCTTGTACCGCTTGTTAGCCCGCTTAGCTTGCTCTCGCTTCTCCTCCAACAAGATCAAGTCGTGGTCGCGTTGATTCTCACATAATGCATGAAAGGCCAATCTCGCAGAGTTGATTTTCACCTCCGCCGGTACAACAGCTTCAGCTCCATAGCATAAAAGGAACGGGGAGACTCCTGTGGGAGTCCTCGGCGAAGTTCGATATGCCCACAATGCTATGTTCAAAGAATCAGCCCATTTCTTGTGATCGTCTGCGACCATCTTGCTTAGAATTATTAGTAGTGTCTTGTTGGTTTCTTCTGCTTGACCATTCCCTGTCGGATAATAAGGAGTGAAACAGACCTGCCTTATGTTGTACTCTGCTAGTTTTGCGGCTACTTGTCGATTTACAAAGGGCGGGCCATTATCCGAGAGGATTGTGTTGGGGATTCCGAGCCTGTATATGATGTTTTCTTGAACGAAATTCACTACTGCGAGCGCATTAGCTGTCTTGAGCGGTATTGCCTCCACCCACTTAGTAAACAACTCAGTCGCAGTCAGGATGAACTTGTTCCCATGTGAGGCCGGTCGAATGGGGCCAAAAAAATATAGAGCCCAAGTGTGGAATGGCCATGGCGTCCCCAATGCGTGTAGATCTACAGCAGGGGCATGTACGAGGTTGCCCTTGAATTGACATTCCTGGCATCTCCTTAATTTGGTGCGACAATCTGCCTCCATTGTGGGCCAAAAATAACCAATTGTGAGGAGCTGTCTGCATAGCTTCGCGCCCCCTTCATGCTCTACTTGGTAAGATAGATCCATCACCTCTTGCGCTTCTTTGTTATTTAGGCACCGAAGTAGGTTACCCTCATGACCCCTTCGCCAGAGTATGTTTTCTTGTACCACATATCGAGTCGCCTTTTTTTCAGTTTCTCGGCTTCTTTCCTTTGCTCAGGCTCGATTCCTTCTGTGAGAAAGTCGAGGAGTGGCTTTCTCCAGTCCGTGTCATCATCGACCAAAGTGATTGTTAGAAAATCCTTGATCAATGCGCAGTTTTCACAATTCCATTGAATTATCGCAGCAGCCGTCGACATGTCCGGCCAATGAATCCCATATCTTTGGGCTTTTCGATAGATTGACACCTCACTTTCTCCACAAGTGTGCTGGTGAATCTTTTCCAATAGTGCTTGCCCCTCCTGCTGCGAGACGCATCGAATGATTATTCCTCCCGGACCTTTGTAGTAGAGGGCGTTTTCATGTATGCAGTACCCCTTAGTGGATGCCCAGTTTTCTTTGATCGTTCCCTCAGCAATTGCATGCAATATCGGTTTTCTCCAGTCTGCATCATTCATGGACTCATCCTCGCATGCGTCCTCTGTCAATGCTGGTGACATTCGGACTTCAATCGAGATTCTCGCAGGGCATTTGTCCGCACTAACTTTAGATCCCAAAGTGGCTAAAGCGTCAGCATGCCGATTATCAGCTCTAGGCGTGTGTTCGTACCAAACATCGCAGAATTGTTGTACCATCTTATGCACCAAAGTCCGAGTGGGTAACAGATTTACCTCTTTCAATTCGTACTCGCCTGAAGCTTGTTTGACGATTAACTTATAATCCCCCATAACCGTCAAATTGCTTACTTCCAATGCCCTGGCTGCCCGGAGGCCTGAATGAGAGCCTCATACCCCGCTTCATTGTTGGTCACTAGGAAATCAAGTTTTGTGGACATTTGGATGACCTCCCCATCTGGTTTAGTCAAAACAATTCCAATTCCTCCACCTCTCCTTGTTGACGATCTGTCAAAATGAAGCGTCCAGTAAGGTAACTCGACTGCATAGATCTCGGGTCCTACTAGTTCCTCTTCGATCATGGGCTCATAGCTGTTATCCGGGAACTGTGCCAGAAGATCCGCCACTTCTTGCGATTTGATTGCTCGCGGTCGAGCACACGTGATGTCATATTGGGAAATGGTCATATACCATTTTGCCAATCTTCCGCCGGGAGAGGTGTGAGTCAAGAGATACCGTATGGGGTCGCTCTTTGTAACCACCACCACTTTGTGCGAGGCGAAGTAGTGTTTTAACTTTTGTATTACGAAGAATAGGGCAAGACAATGGCGTTCGATATCTGTGTACCTTGATTCAGCTGGATGCACTATGCGAGAAATGTAATAAATCGGCCTTTCTTGCCTTTCATATTCCTGAGCCAAAAGCGCCCCTACAGACCTCTTTGTCGAAGTTAGATAAAACAAAAGCGGCGATCCAAGCTGCGGTGCGATCATTACCCTTTCCGATGTCAGCAAGTCCTTTAGCCTCCCGAATGCAGCCTCGTGTTCAGCGATCCAATTGTACGCAGCATTCTTCTTGAGAAGATCGCTGAAGCAGAAGGTTATTTCTGCGATTGCTGGGATGAATCTCCGCAGGTAAGATAATTTCCCCAGAAAAGTCTTCAGAGTACTTTGATTGTGTGGCGCCGTCATGCTTGTGATAGCTGATACCTTCGCGGGGTCAGGCTCGATGCCCTGGCGATGTATTACGCATCCCAAGAACTTCCCTGAAGTCACTCCGAATGCACATTTCATGGGGTTCATCTTTAGCTCGAAACTCCTGCATCTTTCAAATACTTTACGCAGGTCCCCCAAATGGTCTGCTTCCTCTTTGGACTTGACAACCAAGTCATCAACATAGAACTCCACTTCTTTGTGCATCATGTCATGAAATAGAGCCATCATGGCTCGCTGATAAGTCGCGCCCGCGTTCTTGAGCCCAAATGGCTTAACCGTGTAATTAAAGACTCCCACTGGCATGATAAACGCGGTTTTTCGTGCATCTTCAGGGTCCATCTTGATCTGATTGTACCCACTGAAACCATCCATGAAGCTGAACATTCGATGGCCCGCAGTCGAATAGATGAGCATATCGATGTTGGGCAACGGAAAATCATCCTTGGGGCAGAAGCGGTTGAGGTCTCTGAAATCTACGAATATGCGAAGTTGCCCATTCTTCTTCACCATAGGCACAATGTTAGCCAACCAGGTGGGATGATGATTCAGCTCGATGAACCTGGCATTAAACAGCTTGACGATCTCTTGCTTGATTTTCATATTGATCTCCGGCCTAAAACTTCTCGTGCTTTGCTTTACTGGTTTAGATCCTGGGATAACATCTAACCTGTGCATAGTGATACTCGTGTCCAGGCCAGACATTTCATCGTATTCCCAGGCAAACACATCTTTGTATTCAGTTAGCAGCTGCAGCAATCTTGCTTCTCCCTCGCTTGTGAGGTCTGCACTCAGAAAGGCGGGCCTCTTCTTTTCTTTGCCTGGGCTTAGGAACACTTCCTTCAGCTCCTGCTTCTGAGGTTTCGGCTTATCCTCCATGCATTCAGGCGCTTCTTTCAGCTTTTCTTCTAAAACCTCTAATGTTGGTTTGACCTGCTCAACTTGATTGATTTGCCCCGGGATATCCCCATGCTCGAATAGGGGTACCCCCGCGCACCTTCATATGCGGTAGCACTTCTTCCCATTGGAGTAGAAGCTTTCTATCTCTTTTCCTGCGAGATCATGTTTTACCACTCTTTTCAGAGTATACACGTTCTTCCTTTGGTAGGCGACTTGTGGTGCCTCTTCGCCTGTGGGCAACTTTTCCTTGACATCCTCCCTTGTCACCATCACTCCCGCTGGTGATTGATCCTTGATATCCTCCTATCGAGGCAAAGGAGTCGGATTGAACGGCCCCGGTGTTTGCTCGTCCGCCATTTCGGTAAACCACACTGCTTCAGTGAGATGCACCTCATCTAGATTGAAAGGGTTTACTGAAGCCGGTATCTCCACCACCCTGTCGTTCCAGATAGCCTTCATTACTTGATGAGCTGTTGAGGGGACCGCGTCGAAACGGTGAATCCAAGCTCGCCCTATGATCATGTGATACGTAGTATTCGCATCAATGACGTAGAATTTGGCTGAGAACATGATCTTTCCTATCTGAACGCCCAGACGAATCCATCCTATCGTCATCCTAAAATCACTCCCGAATCCCATCAGCGGGGAGGGGCGTCTGACAATCTTCTTCTCCGGGACTCCTGCTAATTTTAGAGTGTTGAGCGAGACCACGTTGACGGCTGCTCCTCCATTAACAAATGCCCTCTTAAATTCAACATCATTGATCACCGCTGTTACGTATAAGGGCTTCTGGTGACTCGAATACGTCTTCTTGTCACTTGCGGAGAAGGTCATAACCTTTTCCATAGAGCGATATGCCCTAACAACTTTTCCATTGGAGACCACGATATCCTCCTCGAAGTCTTCCGCTAGCCTTAAAACTGCCTTTGTCATTTCTTTCCCGCACTTGTCTGAAAAGTTCATTTTGTCGAAAAACTTACTGAACCCGTGCGACCCCTTCATTCGATCGGCACGCTCGTCCTCCGTGTCTATGTTGTAGTCCTCATCATTGTGAATTTCGGCAATGATAGGCAAACCATCTTCCGCAATCTCTTCAAGATCCATAATCGCGATCATGGCTACCTCTTTACCTTTCGGCTCTTGCTCCGCATGAGCCGGCAGGGGGTTGCTTCGCACGTCCTGCCTCTGATCGCTGACAATCAACTCGCCGTCCTTCATTTTTCGACTCACCATGTTCCTGAGCTTCTTGCAATCAGCTGTGGTGTGCATAATTTTTCCGTGGCATTCGCACCACTTCGGGTCCCTCATCATCTCCTTAGAGGGTATCCTTTCGAGTGGAGGAAAGATTCCATATTTACGCCACTGTTTACACAGGTCAGTCACTTCCTCTATCAAGCATGGTAGGGGTGGCGCGTCTGAGTTTGTGACTCTGGGCTGCTTGTGCGGCGAAACTGTATTAACCTCGGCTTCGCGCCCCCTCTTGTAACTAAACCTTCCGATCTTGAAGGTGGTTCCCCCTGAGGGTCGTTCAGGAGCATGCTTCTTCTTCTGCCTCTCCACTATAGGCTCTATGTTTTTCGTGCATCCCATCAATTTCGAAAAGGTAGGAGTTTGTAGGTTGATCAGCATACCTTTGTACTCATCTCGCATGCCTTGTAGACATATCTCCACGAGCCTGCCCTCAAGCACCTCGTCTCTGCACTCTAAGGATTTAGCCCTGAATTTCCTTATGAATGTGACTCCATCTTCCTCACGCTTCTGGTACATACGAGAGAGATGAATCACTGTAACCTTCTCTTCCACCTGGAAGAATTTGGTGTAGAACTTCTGAACCATGTTGTCCCAATTTTTAACAGACCCGGCCTCCAACGTTCTATACCATTTGTAGGCCACATTTCCCAAAGATTTCGGGAACTCGCGCATCAGCAACTTGGGATCAGCCTCGTATGGTCCCATCACATCGATGAAACGCATGACATGCTCGTGGGCATTCCCGTTGACATCTTCAAATTTTTCCCACTTAGGAGCCTTATACCTTGCGGGGTTGGGCATGAGATAGATCTCACGTGGAATACGCGGATCATTTTCAACCTTTGGTATAATGGTGTCTGCGAACGGCTGATTGGCCAAGAATGTCTCTATGCGCCGCTGCAGCGACGTCATACATTCCGGTGCGCTTCCCCCAGCAGCAGGAGGAAGGGTTGTAGCCGGCGGGGACACATATGCTGCGGTCGGGCTAGGGGTGTAAGTCACATTACCCAGTAGTGCCGGCGGAGGAGGCAAGGGGTATTGTGAAGAAAGATTGGGTGCCAAGGTTGGTGGTTGAGGAATGTGTGTAGTAAGGGGCGGTATTTGGGTTGTTGGCCCCTGAGCAGAGGGTAATTGCACCATTACTGGTGGGGTTTGCGAATTAGGGTTAGGTGGTGTCGATACCAACCCAGTCCTCTGAGTGGTAGAGGTTCCCCCTCCCTGAGAGACAGCAATGCCCGATGTAGGATTCGGAGCAAGGGTTCCCAGGATGGCCATTATACGTTCCATCTGTGCGGATTGAGCCTGAAGGGCCTTTTCCTGATTCTGGATGGTGGCGTTTAGAGCCTCCAACGTCGGAGTCCCACTGGCGGCCGCAGGAGTGTGACGGGTTTCCTCTCCTGAGGTGGTCTCCGTGGAGGGCGATCTGTTACTGACGTCATCTTCATGAGACATGGTTGCTTGCAGTGGTAAGTTTCACGTCGGGTTCACCAAATGTGTACAAGAGAATCCTGCAGGGAGGATTCAATATACACCAAGAGCATGGGATAGAAAGAACACAGGAAGAGTAGGGTTGTGTGTAGGGAGAGAGTAAGACAATAGCACTGTATGAGAGAGACAGAAAATTTTGGCAGAGCTTCCGCGTATCTCAGGTGATTCGTCCTTGTATGGAAGGGTTAACGATCCTATATATAACAGAGAATGTGACCGTTGTAGTGGGTTAATGCGCCCATTAATGGCGGCTTAATTAGCTTAACCACAACGGCACGTTCGTCCGCGTATATAGGGACCGTTACGCACGTTAACCGCGTATATCGGAACCGTTATGAGGTTGACCGGGTTTATGGAGCTCGTGCCATAAATCTCTCTAAAGCAGTTACTAAAGGTCGCGCACGGGCTTGGTTATTGCTCGCGCGCGACAGGTCTTACTCTAGCCTCCAAACCACTAAGTCCCTACAGGTCCCGTGTGGTGGTATGCGAGGGCCCTGTCTCGCAGCCCCCACGTGGATCAGCGCGGGTGGTGATCCAGTGTGCGTGGAGCACAGCTAGGTGTGCTGGATGATCTGCTTGTCTAGAAAGCACTATCTACACCAAGATTGAAGAAAAGAAGCCACAAAAGATGGATCATGGAGCATTCCACAAGACTATGAAGGATGGACCAAAAGATGAAGACGCATGGAGATGTGTTTGCTTTTAGGGTTCATAGATATTCCCATTGGCTTGGGAATATCTTAGTCTAGAAAAGGGCCATATCCATATCACGTTTTATTTATTTTGTGGTTGTTTATTTTATTGTATTATTGTTTTGTGATTGGTGTGTTGATGATGCATGCAATTAGGATAATAATATAATTAGACAACCCGGATCTATTATTTGGAGTTGTGCCCAAACTCAAAATAGATAGATCAGTTGATATGGATCAATAAAACAACTAAAATTGAATTTTTAAAAGTCCCACAAAATTCAAATATTGTGCTTTGCCTTCTCGTTATTTAAACACTCATTGTCATCATAATTTATCAAACTCGTGGATGCCAAAGCAAGGCGACTTGGTTCATAATTATGTAATGAGATGGCACAAGCAAGTAATGTGCAATTGTTTAAATAAGATGTTGGACACAACTAGGCTATTAATATGATTAAAACCTAGAGGGTTTCCGATCGGCCAAGAGTTGGCCACCAATCTCGTGCTGCAATCGTTGCCTGAGAGTTATGGACAGTTCATAATGAACTATGACATGAACGAAATCGTGAAACCACTGCCAGATTTACTCAATATGCTAGCTGAACAAAGCATCAACAAGGGTAAGGGCAAAAGGTTTGCCTCATCCTCCAAGGGCAAAGGCATGTCAGCTGCCAAGTCCAAGGAACCTGTCCTTAAGTCCGTTGGTGGCATTTCCAAAGGTGTGACTAAAGGTGAGTGTCACTACTGCAGTCAGCCTGGACACTGGAGGAGGAACTGCCCAAAATATCTGGAGGACAAGAGGCTTGGAATAGTGATTCCACCACCACCAGGTATTTTTGTTGTAGATTTCAATTTAACTATCTCTACATCATGGGTATTGGATATTGGATGTGGATCTCACATTTGTCGAAATGTACAGGATCTAACGAGAAGTAGAATATTGGCTAAAGGTGATATAGACATGCGCGTTGGAAATGGAGGGTTGCTGCATTGGCCGTAGGCGTTGCGAGCTGTCTCTACCTTCATGATTAGTTTTAGAATTAAATAATTGCTATTTTGTGCCTGCTATGAGCAGAAACATTATTTCTATTTCTTGTTTGGACAAGGAAGGTTTTATTATTTCAATAAAGAACAATTGTTGTTCCATTTATTTTAATAATATTCAAAATTATAGTGCGCAATTATTTATTGGACTGTATGTCCTTGATCTAAGCAACCAGTCTACAACATTAATACTATGAGGATTAAAGTAAATGATTTAAATCCTGCTTACTTATGGCACTGTTGTTTAGGCTACATAAACGAGAAACGTGTATCTAGACTCCATAAGGATGGAATTCTAGACTCATTTGATTTTGAATCATATGAGACATGTGAGGCTTGTTTATTGGAAAAAATGACAAAGTCCCCTTTCAATAAGAAAGGTGAGAGGACTAGTGAGCAATTGGCGCTCAAACATAGTGATGTGTGTGGGCCATATGCCACGCCTGCCAGGGGTGGTTACGTCTACTTCATTACATTTACTGATGATTTCAGTAGATCTGGATTTGTATACCTTATGAAGGCCAAATCCGAATCCTTTGAAAAGTTCAAAGAATTAAAGAGTGAAGTAGAGAAGCAACTTGGCAAAAGTATCAAGGCTCTACGATCAAATCGTGGAGGAGAGTACTTGAGCCAAGAGTTTGACGACTATCTTAGAGAGTGTGAGATCGTGTCTCAACTCACTCCACCTGGAACGCCACAATGGAACGGCGTGTCCAATAGGAGGAATCGAAAACTTTTGGATATGGTTCGATCTATGATGTGTCAAACCGATCTTCCATTATCATTTTCGGGCTATGCTCTATTAAGTGCAGCTTTCACCATTAACCGTGTTCCATCTAAATCAGTCATGAAGACATCACATGAGATGTGGAGTGGGAGGCGTCCCACGCTGTCGTTCATGAAGATTTGGGGCTGCGATGTCTATGTAAAGCGTTTACAATCAGACAAGCTAGGGCCAAAGTCGGATAAGTGTAATTTTGTGGGGTACCCTAAGAAAACTAAGGGTTACTACTTCTACAATCCAACTGAGAACAAAGTGTTTGTTTCTCGGTCCGGTGTGTTTCTAGAAAGAGAGTTTGTCTCTAAAGAAGCAAGTGAGAGGACTGTAGAACTTGAAGAAATTCAAGAACCACAAAACACTGAACCAACTATGGAACATGAACAGGAACCACAAGAAGTTGTGGAACAGCCTGTTCAAGTAACACAAGAGCTTCGTAGATCTAGTAGAGTGCGCCAGGAGCCCGAGAGGTATGGACTTCTCGTGACAGATTCTGGTGACACTATGCTCATAGATGATGAGCCTACTACCTATGAAGAGGCCATGAAAGGGCCATACTCTATGAAGTGGCTTGAAGCCATGAGATCCGAGATGGAATCCATGTATACCAACAAAGTATGGAATTTGGTGGAACCACCCAAAGGGGCGCAGCCCATAGGGTGCAAGTGGGTGTTCAAGAAGAAGATCGACATGGATGGTAATGTTATTACCTATAAGGGCCGATTGGTGGCTAAATGATTCATACAGATTCATGGTATTGACTATGATGAAACCTTTTCACCGGTCTCTATGACCAAATCCATTCGAATCCTACTTGTCATTGCAGCATACTACGACTATGAGATTTGGCAAATGGATGTCAAAACAGGAATCCTTTATGGGAATCTCCTCGAGGACGTGTATATTATACAGCCGGAGGGTTTTGAAGATCCAAAGCAAGCCAATAAGGTCTGTAAGCTGCAACGATCCATTTATGGATTGAAGCAAGATTCTAGGAGTTGGAATCGACGTTTTGTTGAAGTAGTCAAAGAGTTTGGCTTCATTAGAAACAAAGATGAGTCTTGTGTCTACAAGAAGGTTAGTGGGAGCTCTGTAGCTTTTCTGGTCTTGTATGTAGATGACATACTGCTCATTGGAAACGACGTTCTCATGCTGCAATCTGTTAAAGATTTTCTAGGGAAGTGTTTCTCAATGAAAGACTTAGGGGAAGCTGCCTATATACTTGGTATAAAGATCTATAGAGATAGATCTAAAAGACTGCTAGGCCTAAGTCAAAGTACATATATTGACAAGGTGTTGAAACGGTTCAACACGCAAGATTCCAAGAAGGGATTGCCCATGTCACATGAAATTATTCTTTCGAAGAATAATTTTCCTTCCAATGAGATTGAGATGGAACGCATGAGTAGAATTCCCTACGCCTCGGCCATAGGATCTATCATGTACGCCATGTTATGTACTAGACCAGATGTGTCATATGCCTTTAGTATGACAAGCAGATACCAATCCAATCCGGGTGAGAGTCACTGGATTGCAGTCAAGAACATCATAAAGTACTTGAGAAGAACTAAGGATGCTTTCTCGATATTTGGCGGAGAGGAAGAGTCGTGTGTAAGGGGCTACAAGGATGCAAGCTTCCAAACCGACAGAGATGATTTCATATCACAATCGGGATATTTTTTTGCCCGAATGGAGCAGTGGTGAGCTGGAAGAGTTCCAAGGAAGAGACGGTAGCTGATTCTACAACAGAGGCAGAGTACATTGCTGCAAATAGCGCAGCAAAGGAAGCTGTTTGGAACAGAAAATTCGTTTCTGAACTTGGTGTGGATCCTAGAATTGCGGATCCAGTAGAGTTGTACTGTGACAACACTGGGGCGATCGCGCAATCAAAGGATCCGCGGTCACACAAGAAATCCAAACACGTGCTCAGGAAGTTTCATCTTATTCGAGATACTATCGATAGAGGAGACGTTCGGATATGCAAGATTCCTACAAATGAGAATTTGTCAGATCCACTTACAAAGCCGCTTTTCAGTGGAAGCATGAAGGGCACACTAGGAGCATTGACATACAATATGCATAAGATTGGCTCTAGTGCAAGTGGGACACTATTGGAATGGATGCCCTAGAGGCAATCTAGTTTAGTATGAACTTGTTTTTTGCTAGAACATTCATTGTATTATTTATTGGATATTTAATATAATGAAGTCCTTAGATTTACAATTGTGCTGTTTATCTTAAATATCCCTAGTCCAATATAATGATTAGTAGGAAAATCATCTATAGACTAGTATGGGAATGGATTGATATGTAGATATCATGATCCAACACATGGGTGTGCATTAAGGGTAATGGCGCATCGGATTGACCCATCTCCGCGAAGGCTACATACATGTTATGTGGAGTCACAAGCGCTTCTCGTGGTGACAACCGTATTGTCATCCTTAGACTTGAAGTCACTAGATTGTCTAGTTGTGCATTATTGTGATTTTGGTAGCGTCAAACGCTACACCGTAACTGGGTAGTTATAAAGGCGTGTATCGGGTACAATAAGAAGCAAGCTTAGAGATCGTAGTGGACGTAGATTTTCCCTCCCACATAACGGGAGCAAATATCCTAGGCCACTCGAGGGATAGTGCTTATAGAATGTCTGGCCAGACTCAAATAAATCAATATGGGATATTGATGTTATTTGCACGAATAAGGCTATTCCCAGGATCGAGAAACAATGGATTTGATATACGAGTGTGACTTGTATGTCTCGTGTCCAATCCGGATATAGAGACAAAGGGATGTGACAATTACTTGCACAAGGTTTGTCGGATGACTATTCTATTAGTTGGCTAGAATGGATGTCTTGCTAGAGACCGCTCCATATTAGCAAATTGTTGCTACCAACTAGATAGAACCTATGGGGTCAAACGCTAGATAGAGTTGAACTAGATTTAGGAATTAATTAATATAGTTAATTAATTAGAATGATCACTTTGCAACACCTTGCAAACTTAGTAGGACTAATATGCAAGGAAGGGACTAATCAGAATTCATGTAGGATTATGAAGGGCCTTTAGGCAGTTGACAAGGAGTTGTTGGACTATATAAAGGATGCTCCTAGCTTCCTTCCCATGCTAATGCTCATAACATAAGTGAGTGGGAGAGAACAAAGGGGAGAGCAATAAACAAGGAGGGCCGAACGCGACCCCCCTTGCGCCGCCCATCCCCGTCGGCCAAAGCAAGGAGGTGTTGGAATAGATGCCCTAGAGGCAATCTAGTTTAGTATGAATTATTTGTGGCTAGAAATTCATTTATTATTTATTGGATATTTAATATAATGAAGTCCTCAGATTTACAATTGTGTTGTTGATCTTAAATATCCCTAGTCAAATATAATAATTAATGGGACAATCATCTATAGACTAGTATGGGGTTGGATTGATATGGAGATATCACGATCCAACACATAGGTGTGCATTAGGGAATGTTGCACTGGATTGACCCATCTCCGAGAAGGCTACATACACGTTATGTTGAGTCACAAGCGCTTCTCGTGGTGCAATGGTATTGCCATCCTTAGACTTGAAGTCACTAGATATTCTAGTTGTGGATTATTGTGATCTTGGTAGCGTTAAACGCTACACCGTAACTGGGTAGTTATAAAGGCGTGTACTGGATACAATAAGAAGCAAGCTTAGAGATCGTAGTGGACGTAGATAGAATTTGTACCTCCCACATAACGGGAGCGAATATCCTAGGCCACTCGAGGGATAGTGCTTATAGAATGTCTGGCCAGACTCAAATAAATCAATATGGGATATTGATGTTATTTGCACGAATAAGGCTATTCCCATGGATCGAGAAACTATGGATTGGATATACAAGTGTGACTTGTATGTCTCGTGTCCAATCCGGATATAGAGACAAAGGGATGAGACAATTACTTGTACAAAGGTTGTCAAGATGACTATTCTATTAGTTGGCTAGAATGGACGTTTTGCTAGAGACCGCTCCATATTAGCAAATAGTTGCTACCAACTAGATAGAACCTATGGGGTCACACGCTACATAGAGTTGAACTAGATTTGGGAATTAATTAATTGGATTAATTAATTAGAAGGATCACTTTGCAAACCCTTGCAAACTTAGTAGTGACTAATTTGCAAGGAAGGGACTAAATTTAATTCTAGTAGGACTAGAATAAGTCCTTTAGGTAGTTGTGCACAAGAGATTCCGGCGGGGAGACCTCCGTGTACACCGTAAGTAGAGGATCAGAGATGGCACAGGAAGAGTGGGGTTGTGTGTAGGGAGAGAGTAAGGCAATAGTAATGTCTGAGAGAGAGACAGAGGTTTGGCAGAGCTTCCGCGTATGGCTAGTGTGTTCCCCTTTGTATGGAAAGGCTAACGTCCTATATATAACAGAGAATGTGACCGTTGCAGTGTGGTTAATGCGCCCATTAATGGCGGCTTAATTAGCTTAACCACAACGGCACGTTCGTCCGCCTATATAGGGACCGTTACAGCACGTTATGCGCGAATACCGGAACCGTTATGAGGTTGACCGGGTTTGACCGGATTGACCGGGTTTATGGAGCTCGTGCCATAAATCTCTCAAAATCAGTTACTAAAGGTCGCGCGCGGGCTTGGCTCGCACGCGACAGGACTTACTCTAGCCTCCAAACCACTAAGTCCCTACAAGTCCCGTGCAGTGGTATGCGAGGGCTCTGTCTCGCAGCCCCCACATGGATCAGCTCGGCTGGTGATCCAGTGTGTGTGGAGCACAATATGGTGTGCTAGATGGTTGCCACGTGGCCAAGATATGTCAGCTCAGAAAGCACTATCTACCTTAGCCCCCTTTCTGCGCGTGAAGACTCATAGCTGCATAGACTTCCATGCGCGGAAACCAACATACGCGTCGCCGCCACGCACCAATTCAAATATGAGTAAATTCAGCCCCCGTGCGTGCCATCATGACCTAAAACCCCTAGAGTCGTGTCGTCTGGCCTTTAGGGTTTTAGGCGTGACGTTAGCTTGTCCTGTGATTGCGCGATTCGACGGTGACGGTTGCGATTCGACTACTGAAAGGACGCAACCCTTCATTGTTTTTTGGATAAGTACTATGTACTCTCCATTGTTGCAAAGCATCACTTCTTTCTCTTAAAGTGAATGATACCCGGAAGTCTTCGAGAGCAGATTCAAATAATCAATCACCAGTTCACTCTTATCAATCGTCTTCTTCAACTGTGCGCATCCAAGCAAGCTTTACCAAAACAAGGTTGGCCTTGTTTAATTTTGTTTAGCATCCCGATGTATGCTTTGAACTGTGTTGGATCTGCAAACCCATGACGTATTATCTGTTGAAACTTGTGAAGAAGCTCCAATCTTTGAACCCAATTTTGATTTAATCCTTCAATGATAAGGACCTTGGATGTAGGGTTTTGAAATCCCTAATAATGCAAACAATTTCCAACCTTAATTTCTGAAATTAGTACCAAAAACTGTTCATCTTTCTTCCCATAGATCTTGAATCTCAGAATTCAAACTGAAGTGTGTGCATATTTCTCCCCCTTTTTTTCTTGCTCTTCCGCAGGAATGGCAAAGACAAAAGGAACTAGACCCACCAAGGAGGATGAAGAAATACCTAATCTTCCACAAGCTCTATGGCGAAAAGCCCCCTACCTGGGTGGCAAGGACTTCTGCCATGCGAGGGTTAAGGCAAAGAAACTGCCTGCTTCTGTCCCTAATGAGGGATTGCTAACATTAACCCCTCCAGTTAACTCAGCCTTGCTTGATTTGATTGGCTCTGAGGACGTGGTTCGATTGGGAATCGAAAATGGGTACTTCCCGTATGCCCCGATTTCCACCCAAGCTTTTGTTCAGAAATTGGACTACATGGATGAATGGATTGACCATGTGTTGACCAATCATGCTGTGACTCTCAACGAGGCCGGCGTATACTTCGCCGTTCGTGCTATGAAGGGTGCTGCTGTGAAGCTGGACCAATCCATGCTTCTAAACCTTCTTTCCCGGTACTCGCCTGCGACTCACACTTTTCACTTTGCTGAGTTTGAGGCTGCTCCCACGCTCGAGGACGTGCACATGTTGTACGATCTGTCTCCCATCGGCGAGGTGGACCCTTTGAGTCCCTTGAGGACGGATGCGGAGATTGCTTTGTACACGCAGATGGAGGAATGCTTGTCAGAGGTAAAGAAAATCTCCACCCGGTGGACCACTACAAAAGCCCTTCCTGACTGGCAGTTGGTTGACACGTCTGCGAAGAATACTTGGAATAAATGGGTGCAGTACTTCTTCCGTGATTACGCGAACAGCAGCATTACCAAGAAGCTTCTGAGTCAAGACCCAGAGGCCAAGAATTATGTGGAGGGTAAGGGTTATCACTTGACCCTTTGTGCCTTCCTCTGTGCCTGGTTGTCGAGGTACTTAATCGATGGTCACCCGCACGATGGGGTTTTCTATCACGTTCTGTCGCTTGCTGTGAAACTGGCCCTTGGCCAGAAAGTCGCGCTCGGACCCTTGGTCTTGGGTACGCTGTACTACAGACTGGATCAGCTAGTTGTGGCTATGAAAGAATTGCGCGGCCGCCTCGACATACTGACTTTCGTCAATATTGCCTTCTTGACGATGTGGGTCTTTGAGCGATGGCCTTCCTATACCCCAACTGCTTCTAAGCCCAACAAGTGGTGTCCCCCAGGCGCGGTGGAGGAGCGTAACAGCGGCAGAGCTGCAAGGTGGTTCGGAACGAACAATACCAAGTGCGTTTGGATTCTGATATGCGACAATCGGCGAGAGTTCATAGCCAGGCCCTATGCCATGCGTGTTGAAAACGTGCGATGGTTTCCAAAGCCGTACCCTTCTAAGGGTGTTTTGTTTTTAGAAGATCTTCTCTTCGAAGGTGGAGAGCATTTCCACGAACGCTATCGTGAATTCTTTTGCTGGTGCCTGCGAGGTTCCCTACCTGCTCTCGCAGAGCATATTCGTGAGCTCGTGCCGAGGTACGAAAGGATTACTGTGGATGTTGACCCCACTCGAGTTTCTCCCCATTTCGGCTTTGATGCAGTGGCACCCTCAATCTGGCCACAGTCCATTATCAGAGGCTGCTATGAGCGCTTGTTGACAAAGGAGTTCAAAACAGTCTTCATGAGCAACCTTCCCTTTGAGCAACCTGCAGGTAACCGCGAAGGTGGTTGTTCTAAGAACTGGCTCGCATACTGGCACGCCCAGCAGACAAGGTTTGAGACGCAGTCGGCCCCTCAGCCAAGCAGAGCTCCAGTGATCAAAAGAAATTCTTTTCCGTTTCGTCCCAACTGCAGTCTGGACGAGTCTGAATATGGTTGCTACTCATTGTTGGATCATGAGAACCATTTGTGCCCTGCCATCATTCTGGATGAAAAGATCGCCGCAGTTAAGAAAGGCGACTCGCATGTCATCAGATATAGCGAGATTTTTGCTAAGGTAAGCAACTTCTTTTGCATGCGCTAAGCTTCTTTACTTTCACATATTGACATCTTTATTCTACACTGCTTGCTGTAGTGCCATGTGCGGAGGTTTGCATCTGGCGACCGTTCTAAGTCGCTGGTTAACACCATTGTTACCACAAGAAGACAAGGACAGACGTTCCTGCTAGCATCGAGGATGGATCCTGAGGTCGAAACCAGGATTCGCGAGGTCATGAATGCTTTTGCTGACTCGCTGATAGACAATGCTCCGGCTTTGTCTCCCCCTAGAGATAATCCGTCTCCTCCAGCGACTGCCGCGCCAAGAGCGAAGAGACCCAGGCAAAGGGGAATTACAATTTCTTCCCCTAGAAGCGCTCCGACTTCTCCTCCCGCGAGGTCCCTTTCTGCCAAGGACAAAGGCAAAGGTCGCATGCCCAGTAAAACGCGGAAGGAGCTCACCGTAGAGACCTTCATTCCATTCGGCCAGGAGGAAAAAGAGGAGAGGCAGGAGCCAAGAGAAGGAGATGAAGAAGAAGAAAGAGCAAATGTGATACATGAGGAAGAATCAGGAGGTACTCCGTCGCGTTTCCCTTCTCATTATCGTAACTCTTTTTCAAACTGATTTTGAACCAATCATTTCTTCGCAGATGATGATGACGAGACCATCAGCGATATTTTAGCCAAGAGGCAGAAGAGGGATGCTCATTCTGGTATATCTGACAAACCCATAAGCGAGGACGTTCTCGCCGAGTCTAGGAAGACAGCTGCGGAAGCTGCTGAAAGGAGAAGAAAGCGAGAAGAGGAGGAGCTCGAGCGTGTGAGGCAGAGGAGCCTCGAAGAACAGCATGTTGACGACTTAGTGCGTCCAATTGATGAGGAAGATGTGCTTCCCGAAGAGGTGGCTCCTCGAGCTGAGGAGGATGTGGCTCCAGAAGAGGATGCAGCAGCTTTGGAGCAAGCCCAGGCAGATTTTGAAGAAATCGCAGGCGGCAATGAAGGTGAGATTTTTAATCTCGCAGTAACTTATCGAGATGTTATTGTGGGTGCATTAAAGCATGGTGTGTCAAAAGCTGATATTCGTCGTTGGCTAGTAGGCAAGTGCGGTGAACCCTCAGGTAATCACTTAAACGATATGCATGAACTAGACTTAGCAACTCAAAGCATAATCATGACCGGTTTCTTCACGCCCCAAGTCACGCTCATCTTAAAGACATGCTTAATGAAGACACATTAATAGAGCGAGGTTCCACGTCCTTAGCGTATGACGAGGATATGGCAATCCCACCTTCGCGTGGAGGTGCTTGCTCTTAGCTTAAGAAAGATAATAAAATATCATACGATACAAGTTACCTCATACTATCGCATTTTAATTCGCAGGCAATGCTGATGGACCCGTGCTGGAGCAAAGAAGTCAACCTTCTGCGTCCTATATCCCGGTGTCGAGTTCTCATACCGAGAAGCCCGTCGCAGCTGCTGAATACGCAGGAGAGCCTTTTGAGGACGTCATCGAACTTTCTGATGATGCCGAAGCTAACACTGTGCTAATGGAGGACGATGTCCATGCTAGTGCTGAGGAAATGAGAACAAGTTTTGTTGATGCTACCGCATCTGAGAGTGCTCCTCGCCAAACAACTTCGGCTGCTACTACGCTTCCAGAGATGACTGAGTCGGCGGCACCTCTTCCTGCGTGAAGCTTTTGGGGCTCGCAGGTCGGGACTGCAATCGCAACTGGTGCGGCTTATACTCTTCCCCCCAACTACGAGGAGTTAGAGCTCGTAGCTGATAGAAGGTCAATGGAGCGAGGACAGTCTCCAACCACTCCAGCAACACGCATTCCTTCTCTTCGTGAGATCCTTGAAGGGACTGGTAAGTTGTGGTTTGCTGTTTGCATCCCGCATTATTCATTTGCGAGTTTGATAGCATAACTTGGCTTTGTCATTGCTTCAGGTTTGAAGCAAGCCGATGTGGACTGGCTAGTTCGGATGCGCCTTGCCTACCCCCAATCATTTGCGAGATCTCTGGAGATAGGGCCCTTTGACAGGAGGCTGTTTCTTACCGAGTCCATTTGGATTTTGGAGCAGCTGTCTGCGGCCACACCTGCGACCATTTCTCCTCAAAGTGCCGATTGCTTTTTGGCATGTGCCAAAATCTTCTCGCCAAATTTCAAGGCAGGCTGGGTTTCAAGTTTCTTATGAAAAGAGTTACCCTGATTCGCGCAGCCACAACTTTGAAACTCGGCCACCAAAACCTCGCAGCTGAGAAGCAGAAGGTAGAGCACCAAAAGCAAAAGGTCGAAGAGGCTATGAAGCTCTATCATGAGATGAATGCCAAGTGCGAGCAATTGAAGCAGGAAGTGGAGCAGGTAGAGAATCTGAGCCGTCAGTTCACCCCTCATGAATCCTTGATCAAGGGTTTACTTTGATTTTTGAATTTGAAAAGAAGCAAATAAATAGCTGAAACATTAATGTAATGTTGGTGGGTTTCTCCCCCTTTTTTTTCAAAAAGAAGAATCGAAATGCCCGTTTTGCCCTTTACGGGATTTGCTAGAATATTTCTGTGCATATCAATTCATGACATCAGCAATTGATATTCTGCCTTGATTTTCGCGCTAATTTCTCATAAGATAAGCACACCTTCCTTGGGAAGTCCATCCGAATTATGACCATCCGTCATTAATTAGGATACGCAACTGAATCGTCGTAGCCTTTAGTAGGGTAATCGATCGTTACCGCTTTTCAAGGCGTAAGTGATTAACCTTACCCTCTTTTCAAATTCTGCTGACTCATCTTGGCAACTGAAGAGTCTCCCCAAGGTCTATATAAGCCCTGCCTTTTTCTATTTGGGTTCTTCATCCCAAAAAATGTGCTTTGCCGTGAGTCCTTACGACTGCTGGCTTCAACGCTTGTTTTTCGTTGATTCATGGCAATTCCAAGTTTTGAAACCTGAGTTTGCGCTTTGTGCTATAGAAATAGTTTCCAAGATCCGTTTTATGAGGCTTACTGATCTTTGTAACCTTCATAAAGAAGATGGAGATAATATCTCATATTTGTTTGAAGAATTTTCTTCGTCTATTATGTTTGCAGGTCATGTTTCCGGCCGCCTCCCGTTGAGGTGCAGCGCCGTAGTGACCTTGCTACCGACTCGTAATGAACGGCGGGATTCTCCTCCAACATCTCTGGAGAAGGATTTCTTGCCTCCTCGTTCTTGAACTCAGGAGGCGAGCCAATGCGCTTGTCTATCTGGACAAGGAGCCCATTGCCAGAGGAATGACTGCTTCCCCTGTTTTGCACGGCTGCATACGCCGGAACAGGTGGTTCCTCTGGTACATATCTTGATCAGACAGGAGCCTTGTCAGAACCTGAGATTTTGGATGTAGCGTCACGCAGATCTTGCTGCTAGGGACGTAGCGAATGGCGAGCTGATCTCTTCGCAGGAGCGCCCTACTTGCTACAGATCTTTGGTCGCAGATCTGTGCATCGCATAGCTGGTGTTAGGACCGTTAGGTTCATCCTTTTTCAACTAGGATTCCTGCGATGTGTAACTTCTTGCTTGTAAGTTACTTTTCGAGTGCATTGTAAGCCATGTTGGCTGCGTAGTTAGATTTGAGCTTTTCGCTTGTAAGCTGCTATCTAGACAGATAAATTGTAAGTCCTTTTGACTCATAATGATAAATTGCTTCGTATGATTTGCTGTTTTGTTACAACAAATTACAATTTCGCACCCGTATTGGCAGCTTTTGCCTTGTGTAATGTTGTATACACACTTTGTATTTTCCATCTGTCGCATAGATTCGCAGATATGTTCTTAGATCGTTCGAGATCATGTTCACGCAGCTTTGCTATCTTGGCAGATAGGCTTGAGATTTACTCCTGATTAAAGTGCAGGTGCCATCTCATCAGATAGACCCTTGTAGATCACTTAAGATCATTTTGCATAAGGTTGCTATCACAATAGATAGACTTAACAACGAATTTTAAATCGCATTTGTATAACGCTGCTATCGCGGCAGATAGGCTTGAAAGATCCTTTAAGATCTCGTTCGCATGTGTTGCTATCGTAACAGATAGGCTCAAAATGATCGATTTAGATCATTTTCGCATGTGCTGCTATTGTGGCAGATAGGCTTAGAAGATCAACTAAGATCATGTTCGCCAAGGCTGCTATCGTAACAGATAGGCTTAAAAGATCGATTTAGATCATTTTCGCATGTGCTGCTATCGTGGCAGATAGGCTTAGAAGATCAATTAAGATCGCATTTGCATAGGCTGCTATCGTGACAGATAGGCTTAGAAGATCAATTAAGATCGCATTTGCATAGGCTGCTATCGTGACAGATAGGCTTAGAAGATCAATTAAGATCGCATTTGCATAGGCTGCTATCGTGACAGATAGGCTTAAAAGATCAATTAAGATCGCATTTGCATAGGCTGCTATCGTGACAGATAGGCTTAGAAGATCAATTGAGATCACATTTGCATAGGCTGCTATCGTGACAGATAGGCTTAGAAGATCAATTAAGATCGCATTTGCATAGGCTGCTATCGTGACAGATAGGCTTAGAAGATCAATTAAGATCGCATTTGCATAGGCTGCTATCGTGACAGATAGGCTTTTGCTAACAGTAATAATAAACCAAATGAAGCAATATAAACAGCTAGAAGTGTAAAGTTCTTCTCATTTGGGAGAAGCCTTTTATTATAGAGCTCTCATGTGGGGAAGATGAGATTACAGTTCTCTCATGTGGGAGAGATGATTGTGCGAATCATAGCTATACAAAGCATAAAGCAATGTTGTAATAAAACGCATAAAATGAGAGAAGTCAAGGATAGTACTTCTTAATCCAGCGCATGTTGACTGAGCTTGGGGTTGAGGTCATTCCGTGCAACCTCCGTATGTTGCAGTAGCCATTGTCAAAGACTTCTGTGACTTCAAAGTGTCCCTCCCAATTGGCTGCGAACTTTGGGTGAGCCGCCTCTCGCATGCAATGGTCAGATGCGCGCAAGACCAAATCTCCAACTGCGAAATCTCTACGTTGGACTGTTTTGTTTTACGCACGAGCGATCCTTTCTTGATATCGCTTGTTGGTCTTTTTAGCTTGTTCTCGCTTTTCTTCCAGCAAGACTAAGTCATGATCGCGTTGATTGTCGTACAATGCGTGGAAGGCCAATCTTGCCGAATTAACTTTCACCTCCGCAGGTACCACAGCCTCAGCCCCATAGCATAGGAGGAACGGCGAGACCCCCGTGGGTGTCCTTGGAGAAGTTCGATAAGCCCACAGGGCTATGCTTAGAGAATCAGCCCACTTTTTGTGGTCATCTGCGACCATCTTGCTCAAGATCCTCAACAGCGTCTTGTTGGTCGCTTCTGCTTGCCCGTTCCCCTTCGGGTAATAGGGGTGGAGCATATCTGCCTGATGTTGTATTCTGCTAGCTTCGCAGCCACCTGGCGATTAACAAAAGGAGTGCCATTATCTGAAAGGATGGTGTTGGGAATTCCGAACCTACATATGATGCTTTCTTGGATGAAATTAACCACAGCTAGCGCATTCGCTGTCTTGAGTGGTATCGCTTCTACCCATTTGGTGAACAACTCAGTCGCGGTGAGAATGAAGTGATTTCCATGCGAAGTTGGTCGGATGGGACCAATGAAATCTAGAGCCCATGTGTGAAATGGCCATGGCGTTCCCAATGCATGTAGATCCACAGCAGGAGCGTGCACTAGGTTCCCTTTGAATTGACACTCCTGGCAGCGTCGTACTTTGGTGCGGCAATCAGCCTCCATCGTGGGCCAGAAATATCCAATTGAGAGGAGCTGCCTGCATAATTTCGCACCTCCCTGGTGTTCCACCTGATGAGAAAGGTCCATGACTTCTTGTGCTTCCCTGCCGTCTAGACATCGCAGCAAGTTGCCCTCATGACCTCTTCTCCAAAGCAGGCTCTCTTGTACCACGTATCGGGATGCTTTCCTCTTTAATTTTTCAGCTTCTTTCCTCGACTCGGGTACGGTGCCCTGGGTGAGAAAATCGAAGAGTGGTTTCCTCCAGTCCGCATCATCATCGGTTAGAGCGATGAGCAAAGAATCCTTGATCAGTGCGCAACTCTCGCACTTTCCTTGTATTAGTGCTGCGGCTGTTGACATGTCTGGCCAGTGAATGCCATATCTCTGAGCCTTTCGATAGATTGAAACTTCGCTTTCTCCGCAACCATGTTGGTGAATCTTTTCTAGCAACAGTTGTCCCTCTTGCTCGGAGACGCATCGCATGAGTATTCCGCCAGGGCCCTTGTAGTAAAGGGTGTTGTCATGTATGCAATACCCCTTTGTGAGTGCCCAGCCCTCGCTGCTTGTGCCTTCTGCGATGGCTCGTAAGATTGCCTTTCTCCATTCCGCATCGTCCATGTGTTCATCATCGCACGCGTCTTCTGTTAACGCCGACGATGTCCGCACTTCGATGGAGATTCTTGCGGGACACTTGTCTGTACTAACCTTGGATCCCAAGGTGGCCAAAGCGTCTGCATGCCTGTTGTCCGCTCGGGGCTTGTGCTCGTACCTAACGTCGCAGAATTGCTGCACCAACTTTTGTACCAAAGTCCGGTAGGGCAGAAGGTTTATCTCCTTCAGACCATACTCGCCCGAGGCTTGCTTGACGATTAGCTTGGAGTCTCCCATGACCGTCAGATTGCTTACTTCCAAAGCTTTCGCTGCACGAAGTCCCGCTATGAGGGCTTCATATTCCGCTTCGTTGTTAGTGACTGCGAAGTCAAGCTTGGCGGACATCTTATGACCTCTCCATCTGGTTTGGTCAAGACTATCCCAATGCCTCCGCATTTCCTCGTTGACGAACCGTCGAAATGGAGCGTCCAATAGGGTACATCGATTGCATAGATTTCAGGTCCCTCGAGTTCTTCTTCGATCACTGGCTCATGACTGTTATCGGGGAATTGCGCCAACAAATCCGCTACCGCCTGCGACTTGATCGCCCGCGGCCGAACGCATGTGATATCAAACTGGGAAATGGTCATATACCATTTTGCCAATCTTCCTCCGGGAGTAGTGTGAGTTAGCAAATATCGTATGGGATCACTTTTTGTAACCACCACCACTTTGTGCGACGCAAAGTAGTGTCTCAACTTCTCTATTATGAAGAATAAGGCAAGGCAATGACGCTCAATGTCCGTGTACCTTGATTCTGCGGGCTGCACAATGCGAGAGATGTAGTAGATGGGCCTTTCTTGACCCTCGTACTCCTGAGCCAAAACTGCTCCTATGGATTTCCTCGTTGACGTCAGATACAGCAAAAGCGGTGATCCTAACTGAGGTGTGATCATTATTTTTGAGGACATCAGCAGCTCTTTTAGCTTCCCGAACGCAGCTTCATGCTCCGGAGTCCAGTTGTATGCGGCATCTTTTTTGAGAAGATTACTGAAATAGAAAGTAATCTCGGCAATCGCTGGGATGAATCTTCGCAGATACGATAGCTTCCCCAAGAATGTCTTCAAGGCACTCTGGTCATGCGGCGGAGTCATGCTGATGATGGCTGAAACTTTCGCCGGGTCAGGCTCGATTCCTTGACGATGTACCACACATCCCAAGAATTTCCCTGACGTTACCCCAAATGCGCATTTCATAGGGTTCATCTTCAGCTGAAAGCGTCTGCATCTGTTGAACACCTTCCGCAAATCCGCCAGGTGATCTGCCTCCTGTTTGGATTTAACCACGAGGTCATCTACATAAAACTCCACTTCCTTGTGCATCATGTCGTGGAATAGGGCCATCATGGCCCGTTGGTAGGTTGCACCTGCGTTTTTGAGACCAAAGGGCATCACCGTGTAGTTGAACACTCCCACTAATGTGATGAATGCAGTTTTCCGTGCATCTTCAGGGTCCATCTTGATCTGATTGTACCCGCTGAAGCCGTCCATGAAACTGAACATGCGATGACCCGCTGTCGAATCGATGAGCAAATCGATGTTGGGGAGCGGAAAATCGTCCTTGGGGCAGAAGCGGTTGAGATCTCGTAAGTCCACGCAGATGCAAAGCTGTCCATTCTTCTTTACCACTGGCACAATATTGGCCAGCCATGTGGGATGGTGATTCGGTTCTATGAACCTGGCCTCCAGGAGTTTAATGATCTCCTGTTTGATCTTCACGTTAAGCTCTGGCCTGAAGCTTCTTGTGCTCAGCTTTACCGGCTTAGACCCCGGGATGATGTCTAAACGGTGCATGGTGATGCTTGTGTCCAGTCCGGGCATCTCATCATACTCCCATGCGAACACGTCTTTGTACTCAGTCAGGAGCTGCAGTAGTCCTTGCTCCTCTTCGCTTGTGAGGTCCGCACTTAGAAAGACTGGCCTCTTCTTTTCTTCATTCGGGCTTAGGAACACTTCCTTTAGCTCTTGCTTCTGTGGTCTGGGTCTGTATTCCATGCATTCGGGTGCTTCTTTGAGCTTCTCGTCTGGAGTGCTCTGCATTGGCTTTTCCGTTACCATAACCTGCTCGATTTGGTTGATTTGCTCAGGGATATCCCCATGCCCGCGTGAGGACATCCCCGCGCACCTTCATATGCGATAGCACTTCTTCCCGTTGGCGTAGAAACTCTCTATCTCTTTGCCCTCGGGGTCATGCTTAGCTATTCTCTTCAGAGTATACACGTTCTTTCGCTGGTAGGCGATCCGCGGCTCCTCTTCCTGCGTGGGCGGCTTTTATTTGGCATCTTCCCTTGTCACCATCACTCCCGCAGTTGACTGATCCTTGATATCTTCCCATAGGGGTAAAGGAGTAGGGTTGAATGGTCCCGGCGTTTGCTCGTCCGCCATCTCGGTGAACCACACCGCCTCGCTGAGATGTGCTTCATCCATGTTGAATGGATTCGTTGAAGACGGTATCTCGACTATTATGTCGTTCCAGATAGCTTTCATGACTTGGTGAGCTGTTGAAGGGACCGCGTCAAAGCGGTGAATCCAGGCTCGACCTATGATCATGTGATACGTAGTGTTCGCATCTATGACGTCGAACTTCATTGAGCACTTGATTTTGCCGATCTGGACGCCCAGGCGGATCCATCATATCGTCATTCTGGAGTCGCTTCCAAATCCCATCAGCGGAGATGGGCGTCTGACAATCTTGTACTCGGGGATCCCTGCTAGTTTCAGTGTGTGGAGCAAAACGACGTTGACCGCTGCTCCTCCATCGACGAATGCTCTTTTGAACTCGACGCCATTGATGATGGCCGTCACGTACAGGGGCCTCTGGTGGCTCGCATCTGTCTTTTTGTCGCTGGCGGAAAAGGTCATGATCTTTTCTGTAGAGCGAGACGCCCTGACGACCTTCCCATTGGAGACTACAAGATCCTCCTCGTAGTCCTCTGCTATCCTCAAGATTGCTTTCGTCATTTCTGTCCGGCACTTCTCGGAGAAGTTCATCTCGTCAAAGAATCTGCTAAAGCCGTGCGACCCCTTCATCCGGTCGGCACGTTCGTCCTCCGTGTCTACGTTGTAGTCCTCGTCATCATGGACTTCGGCAATGATGGGTAGACCATCCTCTGCGACTTCTTCCAGATCCACAATCGAGATCATGGCGACATCTTTACCTTTCGAGTCTTGCTCCGCATGGGCAGGAAGTGGATTGTTGCGCACATCCTTCCTGTGATCGCTGACGATCAACTCGCCATTCTTCATCTTCTGGCTAAATACGATCATGAGCTTCTTACAGTCTGTTGTGGGGTGCATGACCTTGCCGTGGTACTCGCACCACTTCGGGTCCCTCACCATCTCCTTGTAGGGTGCCT
This sequence comes from Linanthus parryae, assembly GCA_023055425.1. NCBI lineage: Eukaryota > Viridiplantae > Streptophyta > Magnoliopsida > Ericales > Polemoniaceae > Linanthus > Linanthus parryae. Next base: position 29,090,787 of record JALGPY010000009.1, on the reverse strand, counting down.
TCTCGAGCGGCGGTAAGACACCGTCCTTGCGCCACTGCCTGCAGAGGTCGCTTGCCTCTTCCACCGAACATGGCAGAGGTGGTGCGTCGAAGTTCACAATCTTCGCCTGCTTCTGGGGTGAAACTGTATTGACCTCAGCTTCGCGTCCCCTCTTGTAACTGAACCTCCCAATCTTGTAGGTAGTACCGCTCGAGGATCGCTCCGGAGCGTTTTTCTTTTTCTGCCTCTCCACTATAGGCTCGATGTTCTTCGTGCATTCGATTAGTTTTGAAAACGTGGGCGTTTGTAGGTTGATGAGCATACCTGTGTATTCATCTCGCATGCACTGCAGGCATATCTCTACAAGTCGACTTTCGAGCATCGGATCTTTGCACTCCAAGGACTTCGCCCTGAACTTCTTGATGAAAGTTATCCCGTCCTCTTCGCGCTTCTGATACATCAGCGAGAGGTGGATCATTGTCACCTTTTCCTCCATCTGGAAGAACTTGGTGTAGAACTTTTGGACCATGTCGTCCCAAGTCTTGACGAACCCAGCTTCCAACGTCCTGTACCACTTGTACGCCACGTTTCCCAAAGACTTCGGGAATTCTCGCATCAGCATTTTGGGATCAGCTCCATACGGCCCCATGACATCGATGAAACGCATGACATGTTCATGAGCGTTTCCATTGACATCTTCGAACTTATCCCATTTAGGAGTCTTGTACCCAACCGGGTTAGGCATGAGATAGATCTCCCGCGGGATGGGTGGATCGTTGTCTAGCTTTGGGATGATGGTATCCGCGAATGATTGGTGAGCCAGAATGGTGTCTATACGCTTCTGCAGAGACGTCATACACTCTGGGGTGTTTCCCTCGGTAGCAGGTTGAGGGATTGCCGAAGGCGGAGGCGACACATATGCCACAGGAGGATTGGGAGTGTATTGAGCGTTCGCATTACCCCAGATTGTCGTTGAAGGAGGCAAGGGATATTGCGAGGCCGGGTTAGGTACCAAGACCGGAGGCTGAGGGGTGTGAGCAGTAAGAGGCAACATTTGGGCTGTAGACCCTTGAATCGAGGGTAGCTGCGTAGTTGCCGGTGGAGTCTGCAGATTAGGGTTGGGGGTGTGGTTGACACTCCCAGCCCTTGAGCGGTAGGGGTTCCTCCCTGAGAAACGGCGGTGGCTTGTGCAGGGTTCGGTGCAAGAGTCCCCAAAACAGCCATGATCCGTTCTAGCTGCGCAGATTGAGCTTTGAGGGCTTTCGCCTGATCTTGGATGGTGGCGTCCAAGGATTCCAGCGTCGGGGCCTCACCGGTGGTTGTAGGAGTGCGGCGGGTCTCCTCTCCCGAGGCAGCTTCGGTGGAAGGCGATCTGTTGCTAACATCATCCTCCTGAGACATGGTTGCTTTTGCTGGTAAGTTCACGTCGGGTTCACCAAAATGTGCACAAGAGATTCCGGCGGGGAGACCTCCATGTACACCGTAAGTAGAGGATCAGAGATGGCACAGGAAGAGTGGGGTTGTGTGTAGGGAGAGAGTAAGGCAATAGTAATGTCTGAGAGAGAGACAGAGGTTTGGCAGAGCTTCCGCGTATGGCTAGTGTGTTCCCCTTTGTATGGAAAGGCTAACGTCCTATATATAACGGAGAATGTGACCGTTGTAGTGTGGTTAATGCGCCCATTAATGGCGGCTTAATTAGCTTAACCACAACGGCACGTTCTTTCGCCTATATAGGGACCGTTACAGCACGTTATGCGCGAATACCGGAACCATTATGAGGTTGACTGGGTTTGACCGGATTGACCGGTTTTATGGAGCTCGTGCCATAAATCTCTCAAAAGCAGTTACTAAAGGTCGCGCGCGGGCTTGGCTCGCACGCGACAGGACTTACTCTAGCCTCCAAACCACTAAGTCCCTACAAGTCCCGTGCAGTGGTATGCGAGGGCTCTGTCTCGCAGCCCCCACATGGATCAGCTCGGCTGGTGATCCAGTGTGTGTGGAGCACAATATGGTGTGCTAGATGGTTGCCACGTGGCCAAGATCTGTGAGCTCAGAAAAAACTATCTACAGTAGTTAACAAGGAGTTGTCGGACTATATAAAGGACCTTCCTTCCTTCCTTCCCACATATAAATTATGCTCATAACTGAACATAACAAAGAGTGGGAGAGAACAAAAGGAGAGAGAGCAAGCAACAAGGAGGCCCGACCGCCCCTTGCCGCCGCCCCGTCCCCGTCGGCCAAAGGAGGCCGAGACCCTCCTTTTGGGTCTCGTTTTGCGTGATTTCTTCTTCCTCTTCCTCTTCCGGGCTAGCACCAAGGAGTTGGGAGATCTAGGATCAACTCTAGGCGTGGATCAACTATAGAGAACGTGACACAATTCGCGTTTGAAGTCATCAAGGAGAACCCAAAGGTGTGTTTATGATTTCTAACCCTTACCATCGTTATGTCTCTTGACTTGTGATCCTTGGAGGGTTTGCATGGCTTTATGTTTGTTTATGCTTCCGTTGTGCAATCCATGAATCAAAACCCTACAGTGGTATCAGAGCCACAGGTCGTAGAGCATAAACGTGGTTTATGTGTTACGTTTTAGTTGTTTTACACCTTAATTGATTGTTTATCGCGTAAAACAAGACAAATCAAGCATGGGATGCAACTTGTCAATAAATAATCATAACAAGATCCAATTTTTTGCATTGGATGCATGAATTGGTGAGTTTGAGAAATTTTAGGATCTTAGATCTAGGGTTTGGGCATCCTTGGGGAAGAAGGAGTTCTCCCAAAACAAGGAAACAACCAAACTTGGGCACCAAGCAAGGGAGTTGTTTTGGAAACAACTCCCACAAGGGGGTTCGGCCCCCCTAGGGACCGCCCCCCCCTTGCTTGCCGCCCAAGCTTGGCCGCCCTAGGGGCCGGGCGGCCCTAACCCGCGGGCCTAGGCTTGTAGGTTTTGGGTCGGGCCGGCCCTAGGGACTTGTGGTTCACTTTGTTGGGCCCGGGCAATTTGATTGTTGGGCCCATGGACCAATTTAACCCTAGAAATCCTAAAATCAATTAAAATTGACCTTGCGCGTTAAAATTGGATTTTAACTGTTTATGTGCAAATCGCATGGTGATTGGATATGGCCTTAGTATGTGGTTTGATGTGGATGTTTAATTTTGTGGTTTGGTTTTACGGCCTGCGAGCTGATCAATTAATTGTAATAATTAATTAGGGTTTTATGGCCTGCGTGCCATTTTTTTTTTTCTCAACTTGTGAGATTTATTTTATTTAGTATAGAAGTTAGCTAGTGCTAGATAAAGTAGATTGTTAGCCAAGATTGAAGAAAAGAAGCCCAAAGCCAAAGAAGCCACAAAAGATGGAGCATGGAGCATTCCACAAGACTATGAAGGATGGACCAAAAGATCAAGACGCATGGAGATGTGTTTGTTTAGGGTTAATAGATAATTCCATTGGCTTGGAATTATCTTAGTCTAGAAAAGGCCATATCCACATCACGTTTAATTTCTGTTTTGTGGTTGTTTATTTTATTGTCTTATTATTGTGTGGTTGGTGTATGGATGATGCATGCAATTAGGATAATAAGATAATTAGACAACCCGGATCTATTATTTGGAGTTGTGCCCAAACTCAAATAGATAGATTAGTTGATATTGATCAACAAAAACAATTAAAAATTGAATTTAAAATCCCTCAAAACTCAAATATTGTGTTCTTGCCTTCTCGTTATTTAAACACTCATTATCATCATTATTTACCAAGTTCGTGCGTGCCAAAGCATGGCGACTTGGTTCATCATGATGGAATGCGATGGCACGTAACAATGTGCAATTGTTTAGATAAGAGGTTGAACACAACTAGGTTATTAATTTGATTAATAAACCTAGAAGCAATCAATTGGGATTATCCATATGGATGGATAAATAAGGAGTTATTTGCCCAATTGAACCAAGAGTTGCATAAGGGATGCAGTTGGAATTGTTCCTACCTAAAGTAGTCAAATTATGGGTGACTTGCCAAAGCAAGCTCATAAGGAGATGAAAGATGGATCTTGGCCCTCTAGAAAATATAATGATATTTTCCGCATTAATATCTTGAGGGTTATTAATCCGTAGAAAAATAGTGGGAGCTATATTTGATAAACTAGCCATTATTGAATATAGTCAAAAATTCACAAATACTAAAACTTGCGTATTTTACTTTTGTAGAATTCCAAATGGCAAACAACTCATCGAGTTCACAACATTCCCTACGATCTGTCCTTGAGAAGGACAAGCTCTATGGAACCAACTTTCTTGATTGGTACAGAAACTTGAGAATTGTTCTCAAGCAAGAAAAGAACCTGTACGCAATAGAGGAGCATGTTCCAGAAGGTCCAGAGAACCAAACACCTGCTGCCTTAAAGGCGTATCAAAAGCGTGTTGATGACGCAAATGATGCGGCCTGCCTAATGCTTTGCACCATGACTTCTGAGCTTCAGAAGCAACACGAAAACATGAATGCTATCGATATGATCGAACATCTAAAGCAGCTCTTCCAAGAGCAGGCGAGGGTAGAGAGGTATGAGGTCTCAAAGGCACTGTTCAAATGTCATCTGGCAGAAGGGAACCCGGTGGGACCCCATGTACTCCGAATGATCGGGTACTTGGAGAATCTCGCCCGACTAGGGTTCCCGGTCGGCCAAGAGTTGGCAACCGATCTCGTGTTGCAATCGTTGCCCGAGAGTTATGGACAGTTCATTATGAACTATAACATGAACGAGATCGTGAAACCACTGCCAGAATTACTCAACATGTTGAGGACGGCTGAACAGAGCATCAACATGGGTAAGGGCAAGGCCATAATGATGGTACAGAAAGGAAAGGGCAAAAGGTTTGCCTCTTCCTCCAAGGGCAAAGGCAAGTCAGTTGCCAAGGCCAAGGAACCTACCCTTAAGCCTGTTGGTGGAATTGCCAAGGCCGTGACTAAAGGTGAGTGTCACTACTGCAGTCAGCCTGGACACTGGAGGAGGAACTGCCCAAAATATCTGGAGGACAAGAGGCTTGGAATAGTGATTCCACCACCACCAGGTATTTTTGTTGTAGATGTCAATTTAACTTTCTCTACATCATGGGTATTAGATACTGGATGTGGATCTCATATTTGTCGAAATATGCAGGATCTAAAGAGAAGTAGAAGATTGGCTAAAGGGGAGGTAGATCTACGCGTTGGGAATGGAGCAAAGGTTGCTGCGTTGGCCATAGGCGTTTGCGAGCTATCTCTGCCTTCAGGATTAGTTTTAGAATTAAATAATTGCTATTTTGTGCCTGCTATGAGCAGAAACATTATTTCTATTTCTTGTTTGGACAAGGATGGTTTTATTATTTCAATAAAGAACAATTGTTGTTCCTTTTATTTAAATAATATTCACTATTTTAGTGCGCAATTATTTAATGGACTTTATGTCCTTGATCTAAGCAATCATGTCTACAACATTAATACCAAGCGGATTAAAATAAATGATTTAAATCCTGCTTATTTATGGCACTGTCGTTTAGGCCACATAAATGAGAAACGTGTATCTAGACTCCATAAGGATGGATTACTAGACTCATTTGATTTTGAATCATATGAGACATGTGAGGCTTGTTTATTGGGAAAAATGACAAAGTCCCCTTTCAATAAGAAAGGTGAGAGGACTAGTGAGCAATTGGCGCTCATACATACCGATGTGTGTGGGCCATTTGACACGCCTGCCAGGGGTGGATATGTCTACTTCATTACATTTACTGATGATTACAGTAGATATGGATTTGTGTACCTTATGAGGGCAAAATCCGAATCCTTTGAAGTGTTCAAAGAATTCAAGAATGAAGTAGAGAAGCAACTTGGCAAAAGTATCAAGGCTCTACGATCGGATCGTGGAGAAGAATACTTGAGCCAAGAGTTTGACGACTATCTTAGAGAGTGTGGGATCGTGTCCCAACTCACTCCACCCGGAACGCCACAATGGAATGGCGTATCCGAGAGGAGGAATCGAACCCTATTGGATATGGTTCGATCTATGATGTGTCAAACCGATCTTCCATTATCATTTTGGGGCTACGCTCTATTAAGTGCAGCTTTCACCATTAACCGTGTTCCAACTAAATCAGTCATGAAGACACCATATGAGATGTGGAGTGGGAGGCGTCCCACACTGTCGTTCATGAGGATTTGGGGCTGCGATGTCTATGTAAAACGTTTACAATCAGACAAGTTGGGGCCTAAATCGGATAAGTGTAAATTTGTGGGGTACCCTAAGGAAACTAAGGGTTACTACTTCTACAATCCAACCGAGAACAAAGTGTTTGTTGCTCGGACCGGCGTGTTTCTAGAAAGAGAATTTGTATCTAAAGAAGCAAGTGGGAGGAATGTAGAACTTGAAGAGGTTCAAGAGCCACAAATCACTGAACCGATTATGGAACATGAACAGGAACCACAAGTTGTTGTGGAGCAACCTGTTCAGGTAACACAAGAGCTTCGTAGATCTAGTAGAGTGCGCCAGGAACCCGAGAGGTATGGACTTCTCGTAACCGATTCCGGTGACACGATGCTCATAGATGATGAGCCTAGTACCTATGAGGAGGCCATGAGTGGCCCAGACTCTCAGAAGTGGCTGGAAGCCATGAGATCCGAGATGGAATCCATGTATACCAACAAAGTATGGACTTTGATGGAACCACCTGATGGGGCGCGGCCCATAGGGTGCAAGTGGGTCTTCAAGAAGAAGACCGGCATGGATGGTAATGTGATTACCTATAAGGGCCGATTGGTGGCTAAAGGATTCAGACAGATTCATGGTATTGACTATGATGAAACCTTTTCACCAGTCGCTATGACCAAATCCATCCGAATCCTACTTGCGATTGCAGCATACCACGACTATGAGATTTGGCAGACGGACGTCAAAACAGCATTCCTTTATGGGAATCTCCTCGAGGACGTGTATATGATACAGCCGGAGGGTTTTGGAGGATCCAAAGCAAGCCAACAAAGTCTGTAAGCTGCAACGGTCCATTTATGGATTGAAGCAAGCTTCTAGGAGTTGGAATCGACGTTTTGATGAAGTGGTCAAAGAGTTTGGCTTCATAAGAAACGAAGATGAGTCTTGTGTTTACAAGAAGGTTAGTGGGAGCTCTGTAGCTTTTCTAGTCTTGTATGTGGATGACATACTACTCATTGGAAACAACGTTCCCATGCTGCAATCTGTTAAAGATTGGCTAGGAAAGTGTTTCCCAATGAAGGACTTAGGGGAAGCAGCCTATATACTCGGTATAAAGATCTATAGAGATAGATCTAAGAGGATGCTAGGCCTAAGTCAAAGTACATATATTGACAAGGTGTTGAAACGGTTCAACATGCAAGATTCCAAGAAGGGATTCTTGCCCATGTCACATGGAATCACTCTTTCGAAGAGTGGTTGTCCTTCCAATGAGATTGAGAAGGAACGCATGAGTAGAATCCCCTATGCCTCGGCCATAGGATCTATCATGTACGCCATGTTATGTACTAGACCAGATGTGTCATATGCCTTGAGTATGACAAGCAGATACCAATCCAATCCGGGTGAGAGTCACTGGATTGCAGTCAAGAACATCCTAAAGTACTTGAGAAGAACTAAGGATGCTTTCTTGATATTTGGCGGTGAGGAAGAGTTGCGTGTAAGGGGTTACACTGATGCAAGCTTCCAAACCGACAGAGATGACTTTAGATCACAATCGGGATATGTGTTTTGCCTGAATGGAGCAGCGGTGAGCTGGAAGAGTTCCAAGCAAGAGACGGTAGCTGATTCTACAACATAGGCTGAGTACATTGCTGCAAATGGAGCAGCAAAGGAGGCTGTTTGGATCAGAAAGTTTGTTTCTGAACTTGGTGTGGTCCCTAGCATTGCGGATCCAGTTGAGTTGTTCTGTTACAACACTGGGGCGATCGCGCAATCAAAGGAACCCAGATCGCACCAGAAGTCCAAGCACGTGCTCAGGAAGTTTCATCTGATTCGAGATATTATCGATAGAGGAGACGTTCGGATATGCAAGATTCCTATAGATGATAATCTGTTAGACCCGCTTACGAAGCCTCTCACGCAGTGGAAGCATGAAGTGCACACTAGGAGTATGGGCATACGAGATGCGCCAGATTGGCTCTAGTGCAAGTGGGAGACTGTTGGAATAGATGCCCTAGAGGCAATCTAGTTTAGTATGAATTATTTGTGGCTAGAAATTCATTTATTATTTATTGTATATTTAATATAATGAAGTCCTTAGATTTACAATTGTGTTGTTTATCTTAAATATCCCTAGTCAAATATAATGATTAATGGGACAATCATCAATAGACTAGTATGGGGTTGGATTGATATGGAGATATCACGATCCAACACATAGGTGTGCATTAGGGAATGTTGCACTGGATTGACCCATCTCCGAGAAGGCTACATACACGTTATGTTGAGTCACAAGCGCTTCTCGCGGTGCAATGGTATTGTCATCCTTAGACTTGAAGTCACTAGATATTCTAGTTGTGGATTATTGTGATCTTGGTAGCGTTAAACGCTACACCGTAACTGGGTAGTTATAAAGGCGTGTACTGGATACAATAAAAAGCAAGCTTAGAGATCGTAGTGGACGTATATTTTCCCTCCCACATAACGGGAGCAAATATCCTAGGCCACTCGAGGGATAGTGCTTATAGAATGTCTGGCCAGACTCAAATAAATCAATATGGGATATTGATGTTATTTGCACGAATAAGGCTATTCCCATGGATCGAGAAACTATGGATTGGATATACGAGTGTGACTTGTATGTCTCGTGTCCAATCCGGATATAGAGACAAAGGGATGAGACAATTACTTGTACAAAGGTTGTCAAGATGACTATTCTATTAGTTGGCTAGAATGGATGTTTTGCTAGAGACCGCTCCATATTAGCAAATTGTTGCTACCAACTAGATAGAACCTATGGGGTCACACGCTACATAGAGTTGAACTAGATTTGGGAATTAATTAATTGGATTACTTAATTAGAAGGATCACTTTGCAAACCCTTGCAAACTTAGTAGTGACTAATTTGCAAGGAAGGGACTAAATTGAATTCTAGTAGGACTAGAATAAGTCCTTTAGGTAGTTAACAAGGAGTTGTTGGACTATATAAAGGACCTTCCTTCCTTCCTTCCCACATATAACTTATGCTCATAATTGAACATAACAAAGAGTGGGAGAGAACAAATGGAGAGAGAGCAAGCAACAAGGAGGCCCGACCGCCCCTTGCCGCCGCCCCGTCCCCGTCGGCCAAAGGAGGCCGAGACCCTCCTTTTGGGTCTCGTTTTGCGTGATTTTTTCTTCCTCTTCCTCTTCCGGGCTAGCACCAAGGAGTTGGGAGATCTAGGATCAACTCCTGGCGTGGATCAACTATAGAGAACGTGACACAATTCGCGTTTGAAGTCATCAAGGAGAACCCAAAGGTGTGTTTATGATTTCTAACCCTTACCATCGTTATGTCTATTGACTTGTGATCCTTGGAGGGTTTTGCATGGCTTTATGTTTGTTTATGCTTCCGTTGTGCAATCCATGAATCAAAACCCTAAAGGAGGCCGAAGCCTCTTTGTTACCCGGTTGTGTGATTTCTTCTTCCTCTTCCTCCGGTCCAAGCTAGCACAAAGGAGAAGGAAGATCTAGATCTCAACTCTAAGCATGGATCAACCGTAGAGACGTGACACAATTCACGTTACAAGTCATCACAGGAAAAACCCTAAGGTGTGTAACATGATTCTTCCTTTACCACCGTTATGATTCTCTTCATGTGATCCTTGGAGGGTATTGAATGGATCATTTATTTTTCCTCTGCGTATCCATGATCAAAACCCTAAAAAAAGATAGTTCATAAACGCCTACAGCTAATGCAGCAACTCTTGCTCCATTCCCGACGCGCAGATCTATCTCCCCTTTAGCCAATCTTCTACTTCTTTTTAAATCCTGCACATTTCGACAAATCTGAGAACCACATCCAGTATCCAATACCCAAGATGAAGAAATAGAAAGATTGACGTCTATAACATAAATACCTGGTGGTTGTGGAATCACTATGCCAAGCTTCTTATCCTCCAGATATTTAGGGCAATTCCTCCTCCAGTGACCCGGCTGGCTACACTAGTGACATTCACCTTTAGCCACGCCCCCACTAGGCTTTAGGGTTTCCTTGGATTTTGCAACTTTCTTGCGCTTTCCTTTGGAAGTAGAGGCAACTCATTTTCCCTTCTTTTATGCTCCATCATTATGGCTTTTCCCTTGCCTTTGTTGATGCTCTGTTGAGCTGTCTTCAGCATGTTCAACAAGTCTGGCAGAGTCTTACTGATCTCGTTCATGTTATAGTTCATGATGAACTGGTTATAACTGTTAGGCAACGATTGCAAGACAAGATCAGTAGCCAAATCTTGGATGAGTGAGAATCTCAGTCTCTCGAGGTTCTAAATGTACCTGATCATTCGGAGTACATGAGGCCCAATTGGATTCCCTTCTGCAAGACTACTCTTGAACAATACTTTGGACACCTCATACCGCTCATGCCTTGCTTGTTCCTGAAACAACTGTTTCAAGTGTATGATCATATCATAGGCCTCCATATTCTCGTGTTGCTTCTGAAGCTCAGAGGTCATGGTGCAGATCATGAGGCAAGTCACGTCATTAGAATCATCTATATTTTTCTGACGTACCCTTACATTAGCTAGAACAGACTTATCCTGGGGTGGGGATGGAATTGGAGTGTCCAAGATGCAGAAAATGTCATATATATTTTCTAGTAGGTCCACGATCCATATTTCACTTCTTCTTGAGTTTGCTTTGGCAAGTCACCCAAGAATTGGTTATTTAGGTAGGAACCATTCCAGTTGCATCCTATGCAACTCTTGGTCCAATTAGGTGAATAACTCATTATTCTTTATCCTTTAGATAACACATAATTGTCATGCCTCTAGGTTTATCAATCCAATTGATCTTCCCTAGTTGCGTCCAACCTCTTGCTTCAACATAGACACATTACTTTCTTGTGTCGACCGCAACACATCATGGTGAATTAATATTGTCTTGCTTTGGCAAGCCTGGATTTAATAAACCCTGATCATGAAGGGTGTTTAGGCAAGAGAAGGCAAAAACGCAATATTCTATTTGAGGGATTTAATAGTCATTATTTGTTTTGTTGATCCCATCAACATGATCTACTTATTTGGATTGGGCAATTCACAATAAAAAACAATCTTTGTTTATTATTATCTTGTTAACGTTTTGGTAGTGACACACAAAAATAAATAACAAGACATAAATAATAAACATCCACAAAAAGAAAAATAACATGGCATGGATATGGCCCATAGACTAATATATTACCAAGCCAATGATAATATCTATTTGACCTAAAGTGACAAGCTCATCTCCATGTGCTCCACCATAGCCGCGCACCTAGGGTAGGGAGTCTTCATCGTCTTTTGGCTTCTTGGTTCTCCGGTCTTCTCCTCCTAACATCTAGAATAAATAAATAAAGAAACCTCACATGTTGAGGAAGATGATCAGCTCGCAGGCCGTAAAATTAACTAACTATTACATTAATTTGATCAGCTCGCAGGCCGTAAACCAAACCACAACAAATATAAAACATCCTCAATCGAGGCCATATCCATCCACCATGCAACAAAGCAAATAATACAGTTAAAATCAATTTTTAACGCGCTTGTTCAATTTTAGTTGAATTAGGTAATTAGGGTTACAACGGTCCAAGGGGTCTAATCTACGCATAGGCCGAACCCCAAGGGACCGCCGCCCGCCACCTTGGGTCGGCCCTAGGCCAGCTGCACCTTGGTGACCCGCGATCCTTGTTGGCGCGCAAGGAAGAGGGGGGCGGACGACTAGGTTTTGGCTTTAGTCTCCTTCCACTTCCTTCCTTGTTGCCCAAGCTTGGTTGTTTCCATATAATTGTTTCCATAATTGAAAAACCCATTTTGCAATTATGTGCCCATGAACCCTAATTTTCAAGAACCCAATTATTCACATCCTATGTGAGGAAACTCACCAATTTACACATCCAATGTTAAATTAGATCTTGTTTATATTGAATGAAATTCAATTTGCATCTACTATGCCAATTAATTTAAGTTTCGCGTAATATGAAAATAACGGTGTATAAACTGAAATCGTAACACATAAAATCATGTTACGCACTACGATCTGTGGATCTTATACCATTGTTGGGTTTTGACGTAGGTAACGCAGCGGAATAACAAAAATTAATTCCTACTCAAAGCCCCCCAACGATCACAAGAAGAGACATTCATAACATGATGAGGGACATGGAAGATGTGTACCTTTTGGTTCGGGAGATCACACGAAGAATAATGTTCTCGTCTCTACGGTTGATCCACGTCTAGAGGTGAGATATAGATCTTCCTTCTCCTAGTGCTAGCTTGGACCGAAGGAAGAGGGAAGAAGGAATCAAGCAACGAAGAACAAAAAGAGGATCGGCCCTCTCCTTGTGGCCGACGAGTGGGGGCGGACGCAGGGGGGCTTCGGCCTCCTTGTGGTCTTGCTCTCTCTTTTGTTTTCTCTCCCACTCACTTATGTTATGAGCATTAGTTGTGGGAAGAAAGCTAGAGCATCATTTATATAGTCCAACAACTCCTTATTAACTACATAAAGGCCCTTCCTAATCCTACATGAATTTGGATTAGTCCCTTCCTTGCAAATTAGTCCTACTAAGTTTGCAAGGTGTTGCAAAGTGATCCTTCTAATTAATTAATCATATTAATTAATCCCAAATCTAGTTCAACTCTATTAGACGTATGACCCCATAGGTTTTCAATTAGTTCTAGTAACTAATTACTAACATGGAGCAGTGTCTAACAACACATCCATGCCACCCAAATAAAACAGTGATCCCGAAAAACCTTGTGCCCAATATTACATATTCCATTACCCCTTTGTCTCCATATCCGGATTGGACACGAGACATAAATAGTCACACTCGTATATCCAATCCATAGTTTCTCAATCCTGGGAATATGCTATGCAAGCAAGTAACATCAATATCTCCACATTGATTTATCTGAGTCTGGCCAGACATTCAATAAGCACTATCCCTCTAGTGGTTGTGTATATTTTCTCCCATTATGTGGGAGGGACATATCCTCTCTACATCACTACGATCTCTAAGCTTGCTTCCTATCATGCCCGATAGCTATCTTTATAGCTGCTCGGTTAAGGCGCAATGTTGGATAACATCAAAGCATGATATTCCACAACTAGAGTATCTAGTGAATTCAAGTCTAAGGATTACAATATAAATGGCACTACGAGAAGCGATTGTGACTTTAACATAATCTAATGCATCCTTCTCGTCGTGGGTCAATCCAGTATGCCATTACTCCTAATGCATACCCATGTGTTAGACTTGATATCTCCATATCAATCTACACACATACTATTCTATATTTGATTGTCCTATTAACCAATATAATGGACTAGAGATATTTAAGATAAACAACACATTGTATCTAAGGACTTCATTATATTAAATATCACAATAATTAATAAATGAATATTCTAGCCAAAATATTGTTCATACTTAATATAGATTGCCTCTAGGGCACATATTCCAACAAGAGCATGTCCCCAAAATGATATGGGAAGATCCGTTTGACATATCATAGATCGCACCATATCAAATAGTGTGCAATTCCTCCTCTCCGACACGTCATTCCACTGTGGTGTTCCGGGTGGAGTGAGTTTGGATACTATCCCACACTCCCTAAGATACTCGTCAAACTCTTGGCTCAAGTATTCTCCTCCACGATCCGATCGCAAAGCTTTAATACTTTTACCAAGTTTCTTCTCTACTTCATTTTTGAATTCCTTGAATAATTCAAAGAATTCGGATTTGACCTTCATAAGTGACACGATTTCTTTCGTGTATACGCAAGTTCACGGTCAAGTAGTAAAAGTGGAGTATTTTACGGCTCCGAGTATCGAACCCAATGGAAATAGACGACTACTAGCTAATTAAGAATCAATTAGAAGATACCTAAGTAACCGGTAAGAAGTGGTTTGAGTTTGAATGTTCGTCGCCCACAAACAAGCGACTAAATAAAATGAATGTAGAGACAATATTTCTGTATTTTTCAATTAAGATAAATTAATCAAAGTATGGATAAAACTAGGCGATCTATGAATCACCTAGGGTCTTTAGACAGTTCCGGAATTTGTATTGAAACACGTTACGCACTAACTGATTATGCCGGGTAATAGCACTTACAATCTTCTGTCGATCTCATGTAATTTTACGTAACAATTTACTTTTGGTCCTGTCGGTCCACCTCCATCTACCGTTACGTTCTAGCTGGCTAGTCAACTTCGTTCACCGGGTCCTGTCGGTCCACCGATTCACTCACCTAACTAGTTCAACCAAATCTACCCACACATGACTACTCATATTCATCTCGCATATCGGTCTCAATGATTCGGGAATAAAAACATGATCTTATTCGTAACCGGGTTAAGTCTCTGTCGAGCACCCACCTAGTTCACTAACAACTCTTGTTCGCGACTCCCTTGTTGCAAAGAGTTAAGCCTAGATCATGATTCCTAATCAATTAGTTTGTAACATTAAGCTATGAATTCAACTAGTTCATCATCTTCATCTAACATGGTCATTCCATTCATCACTAACACGTGTCAATAGCCTTAGCTTACGGATTCACAATACAAGATGAAGAATAATAAACATTAATTGGATCAAACGCATGAATCAATCAACAAAATCCGGAAAATAAGTCTAAGTCATAACCCTAGGCTCTCCATAGAGCCTAACAAAGAAATTATCTACTCATTGTTATGCCAAAATCACAAGTATTCTCCATAGAATGATAAAGAGAGGGTAAGAGAAGAATCAAACGATGAAATCGCCAAAGCTTTGGCGAATCCGTGCAATTCCCAAGCTCCTAGGTGCTCTCCAATGGCTCCCGTACATGAATACCCTGCTACTAGGTCTTCTCTGCCCGTATTTTACTAGTTGGGCACGATTTTTAATGTTATTTGGTCGAAATTGCACTTCAGCCCCTCTAGTTTGTAATTCCCGGACAGAATTATTTGCTGATCTTGCGCGGGCTGTATCTTCCTCATAAGGACTCGTCTTTGGGCCTACCATATATCTTTGGAAAGATACGGATGTCTACTTTCCAATTCCGCAATCCTTGCTTCAAAACTATTTGTAGATTTTCCTGGGCATCGAAAAGAGTGCAGGCTGGTCCTGTGTGACTTTTCCAACTTTTCTTCGTTTGTGCATCTCCTTTTCTCCTCTTCATCTAGCTCCATTCCAAGCATCTCCAAGCATCTCATAAGCTCCATTGCACCTATTTTACCTGAGATACACAACACTAAACAACCCGTGCAATTATCATAGCAAATATGAGAGAAAACATGCACAAATAAGCTAGAAACACAACTTTTCACTCTTAGGCTTAGAAATAGTCAAATTCACATATTTGTGCAAATGTAACATATAAATCATGTGAAATAAGCCTATTACAACTAATACGGAAGTATAAAATAACTCCTAAAAGAGAGTTATCAAACACCCCCACACTTACCTATTGCGCGTCCCGAGCAACAAATCAAAATCCAACCACATCACTTCATCCTCCACCCACAAGATATAAGCCAAGACAATTGCATACTATTCGAAACACCATTGCATACAAATCTTAACTAGCCGACTCAATAACAAAATACGACTCAACAATGCAATGATATGATACAAATTCAAGTTACGACTCGATCCTACATAACTATATATACAAAACACACTTTTTATCTTTTTGGGTTGAGATCGGGCAATCTCCATTGGCTTAAATCGATTCTCATGAAGTGATGAGAATCCTAGGAACAAAGCATGAGTTGAAACTAAATTCGACAACGAGACTCTCCCCTAGTTAGTATAGAAAGCCTAACTTTACTAAGTACAAGAGTACGCTACCTCTTCGCGTGTGATACGAAATAAGAGACTACGCTAGGCAAAGCCAGATCCAAGGTCCGAGCTCCTAATCCGCCAACGGTTTTCACATGGTGAGGCTTAGGGACATATAGATAATCTCGTCGAAAACAAGTCCTAAGCGTCACATTCTCACATCAAATCCCACATCTCACACACCCTCACCACGATGATAGAAACCGAAACCCGAAGCTCACCACCTCCGGCCCTCAATTCCCTCAAACCCCGGTACACTAGTGATCTCCGTGGCCATCGTCGTTCGCCGTGCTTGAAACGTGAACCATCGTCGTCAAAGTAGCTCCACCACTCGTTTCAATTCAATTCCAACTCAAACTTTATTTCATCTCTCCTTTTTCTTTTTCTCTCTTTTTTTTTTATTTTCTGTTTTTTTTTCTTCCTTTTTTTCACAATTCTCTCAAAATACCATCACAATCCAATAATAATATCCGAGTGGTCTTCAAATAACAATCAAATATGCTAGGAGAAGGAAACACGTAAATCGATGAATGAAAATCACATAAAAATATCATCTCCTCCTAACTCAATCAAAGTCCATGTCAAGTCCAAGCCGCAAAATCAATGAAGTACATGTGTGGGAGTGGAGTCGTCGCAAGCTCACACTCAATGTCCGAAGTCAAAAGTCGACACCCCCACACTCGAATGTCACCACGTCCCCTCTCAAGTAGTCCCGAAGATGAATGTATCTCGTGCCTAATCCAACCGATTCTCCTACACCAAAGTAATCAAAACCGGTACCTAGCACGATCCACCAATTAAGTTCACCCAACCCAATTCCGTGCGTATTAGATTCACACACTCACGGCTCTCCACAACTGTGTCCATGATGTAGTGGCATGGAACACCGCCACACCGAAGTGCGCAAGCCTACTCACTCACCCTCGCATCCCCTCGTAGATAGTCAATGTAGTGCAAGCAAGATGTAGAACTCAACGAAATGTATAATCACTCCCTCATCGAACCCCCTCAACTAAACAACCCCCTCGTGACGCACTAAAGTGGTGATTCTAATCAATTTGTGATGAAGGCCAAGAATCGTCACCCTAGGTCCGAAGGCTAGCAAGAATCCAAGGTTCAAATTGGGGGCGTCTAATGGTCCTACAAGGTGAGTTCTAAAAGCAGTGAGTGCTCTAATACACGTCCTCGCACAGCTGTTTCGTGTGCCACTACGAGGTGGGTTGGCGACTACCTAAGACGTACACATGGATGTTCGGCTTGTTTAGCTCACACCTAGCTCAGCTCTTGTAAGAAAATAGGCACACACTTTGGCTTTGAAAATCACGTAAGTGTTAAAAATAGGTAGGCACTCCCGTAAAGAAAGTCTATCTATACCTACTAGGGGAGACTCATGTCGTCACTCTCAGTCGCAAATCATGCTCTATGCCTAAAATCCTCACACTTCGCGATTTATCAAATTTTAGCCTCTTTTGATTGCCCTTTTCTCAAAATTTTATCTTTTTTTTTTTAATTTTTTTGGACTTTTCATTTTTTTCAATTTTTTCCTGGTTTTTTCATATAATTCCTACACTACATGCAAGCCGACACGAACGAAACTACACAAAACAGTCGATAGGGTAGGTAGACTCAAATAAGAAAACGTGCAATATTAAATACAAACACAAACAAGTATATACACGACTAACAAGTCACAATACGACATACTATCACAATATCACGACACGGACCACATAATTAGACACAATAACACGACCACACTATATGCAGACATGGCGATGCAAACACTGACTGGCTAGTCAAGACTAAAACTCCCCCCACACTAGAATACGTCGTTGTCCTCAACGAATTTAGAGATCAACCAAGAAGACTCGGCATTCAAATGTGAGGGGCGGTGATTCTACTCGGGGTAGAGTCATGGCACAAGAAGGTAGCTGCAATAAATTTGGAGATAATTCAAGCTACGTGCACATGAACGAGTTGTGTGTACCGAAATTACGCAAGTACTCAAGTAATTCCCTAGAATTCTAAAAATAAAATCCTAGAGCAAGTATGATGTGCCTAAACGGTAAGTAAAGAGAGAGAAAAGAATACTCACAACCGACACAAGATCGGGGATGAAATCCGATAAGTGCTGACTAAGATAGCAAGAACAATCCCCAAGCAAACATTGTGCGCACCAATGCCAGCTCCCTTGCGGTCGAGTGTGTAAAACACACCGGGGTAGATGGCTTCGTCAATTTCTTGTTCTTTTTTTTTTTTTTGAATTATGGCTACCAATATTTGTTGTTCCTTTAAAGTTTGTAGCTATGAACGCCAAGATTAGCTCCATGAATTTCCTTCTCCAATTTGAAAACACTCTGCACATGACCCAAAACTGCCTTTATACCACACCCCAACATTGAGAAGTGAGACCCCCAAACAAACATTGCAGTGGATAGAACTTGTAGAAACACTTATCAAATCCAAAGTGCTACTACAAACTAATGAAAGACCAACTCCCAACTCCCATGAGGCAACTGTTGCTGAACTAATTGGGACTGGGAATAACCAAGTTTAGGTTTGCGAGGCTCTAATAAGGGGTCTGTTTCTTCTGCGAGTTAGAACTTCAAAACAAACATTCATGCCAAATAGTGCACTAAGCAGCCATCTAACTTCTTTCTGATTATCCTTGAGTTGACACCCAGACAATTTGTAACTTCTTCTTCAATGTTGGTCAATTGACCCGATTTTCAGCTATGCAAATCATGTGCAATTCAGTGAAAGCAAAAACCCACTTACGAAAAGGGAACTGTTACTGTTATTGCTGGAATAACATACAGTGATGCTCTGTTCTGGGTTCGGTTGGTGAGGAGTTGATTCCAACCGTGGATGGCTGGCCCGAATTCAATCGCAGGTAGGTTCAGTTGGGTTCTCGATTTGCTTTGTGGCTGCGAATTGGTTAGAGAGGCGGTGGAGGAGGATCTGGGTTTGTGGGTTGTTCAGGTTTCGTTGATTGAAGGTTGGTTCTCGGTGGTTGGGCGTGAAAGCTGTCGGGGAGGGGAGGTGTTTCTGCTGCGGGTTCGCCGGAGTGAGGAAGAGAGGCTGCCGGAGGGGCGACCGTGAAGCACTCAGTGCTGGAGGAATTCGCCGGAGCTTTGGTCGGGGTTGAGGGCGTCGGGTTGCAGTGAGGGAGGGGAGGGTTGAGTTTCTGCCGCTGGTTCGGGGGTCGCCGGAGTGAGAGAGAGGTCGCCGGAATTGAGAGTTGGCCGGAGACGCGACGGGGAATCACCAAAAGTCGACGGAGAATCAAGGGGAAAGCTTCTGTGATCGATAGAGATGAAGGGCTTGAAGGTTCTGAATGAGGGTGAAACCCCTGGTATAGCCCCGATGTATCTTCTAAACTTTGTCTGAATTCCTCTTTTCACCCTCAAAAACCATCGAATTTCCCTTTTTACCCCTGTTCGTGCGAGCAAGAAGGGTGTTCGCACGAACAGTGTTCACAAGAACACTATTTTCTGTTCTTAATATCCGGCAGTGAGTTTTTGGGGCTTGGCTGTTCCTGCGAACACAAGGGGTGTTCGTGCGAACACCCCTGACTCCAGCTTCAATTTTTTTTTTTTTATATCCGCTTCGTTTGCTTCATCTTCGAGGTTCCTTAGCTTTGAATTCCTTGTTCCACTTGTGTACTTGAGCTCATTTTTTTTTCGTGACACGCTTGCCAACATCTTCGAGAATCTCGTCGTGATCACATCTTTCTCGTTCCACTTCCGCCTTGCTTTTACGTCCGAACTCCGATGCGCGCATTTCCATGCGAGTCTACGCATATCAAGAAGGGGAGTCCGAATCGCGTAATAACCTATAAACCTGAGGAGACTCAATTCAAATGTCAAATTCTCGCTCTCTCACCCCTCAGATAACAAAACAGAATTAAAAACGCACACAACAGTATTTAAAACACACTCTCTAAACTAATGCATAAAATACGTTGGGTTGCCTCCCAACAAGCGCTTATAATTTACGGTCGACGGCCCGGCCCAGTTACCTCTGCCACCTCACGAGGGTGGTCTGGCACATTGTGCGTGCACCGCTGATGGATAATTTCTTTCCCAGTAGTCAGGTGGATCCCCTTGCGACAACTTTGGGATTTGGCGCTTCACTTGTACAGCAAATGGCACACCTGGTTGATACTCCCATGAACACTGGGGTGACGGTTTGAAGACCCGAAAAGTCTCCATGTCATCATGTACCCTCATAATCAGTTCTCCATTCTCTACGTCAATGAGAGTACGACCAGTTGCCAGGAATGGCCTACCCAAAATTAGTGGAACATCATCTGCTGGCATATCCAATATAACAAAATCAGCCGGAATGATCAGACTTCCGAACCTCACTAGCACATCTTTAACCATCCCACATGCTTTCTTGGATGACTTGTCTGCAAATTGGAGTGTTATCCAGGTTTTCTAGGGCTCCCCCACACCTAACTTTTTGAATACCGACAACGGCATCAAATTCACGCTCGCTCCCAGATCACAGAGAGCTCTTCCAGTGTAGGAATCACCCAATGTAGCCTCAATGACAAAGCTACCTGGATCCTTCTTTTTCTTAGGTAACCCATGCAAAACACATGAACTAAACTGTTCATTAAAGTTTACTCTCTGAAATTCATCCACCCCTTTCTTTCCAAGAACTGCATCTTTAATAAATCGAGCATACTTAGGCATCTTTTGAAGTGCCTCAATCAATGGGATATTGATATGCAGTTTAGAGAAGACATTCAAAAAGCGCTTGTATTCCTCAGAATCATCCTTCTTCTTCCTAGTACGTAATGGAAATGGTAGTTCTGAAGAAGAAGGAGAAGATGGAAGTGGTACCTCGGTAGATTTCTCGGCATCCTGGTGAATCATGCCCTTTGATTGGGGGATCATGACAGGTGTCTTCTCAGAATCGAAGACTTCATGTTCCTTCGCCTTTGAGGCTTCCGCTCTGGCATGAATCGGATATGGAGGATCTGTAAGTGCAATACCACTTTGAGTGGTGATGGCTTGAGCCTGTCCCTCTGATGTGTCAACAATGCTACCCAGTGCCCTTTGTTCAAGTTGTTCCTTTAGATCTTTTATTTCTGCTTGAGCAACTTGAAGTGTAATTGCTACAGAGCTGACCTGCGTGGACATGTCTGTCATGTGCTGAGCCATCGTCTTTATTATCCCTGCCATCTCGGTCAACTCTAATGGTGGTACTGGCTGCTGCTGATGCATCTCTGGACCATTTATATCGTGCACTACCTCCATTGCGTTCACCTGAACAATGTCATAATCCATCTTTTCATCTCTTACCAATTCCCTTTGCCTGTATTGGTAATCCATGCTCTCTTCTTGCTGAACCAATCATTTCATCAATGCATATGCCCCTTCCTGATCGCAGTTAAATAAGAAGTTTCCCCAAGCTTCTATATCCATCTTGTCTTTATTGGGCTGTCCAAGTGAATCATAGAAGACCTGGATTAACTGTCGCTTGTCAATACCATGGTTGGGACATCTACGTAGCAAATGATTGAAGCGATGCCATGCTTTGACAAGTGATTCATCTTGCTTTTGCCTGAACATCCAGATCTCATTCTGAAGCTGAATCACACGTGAGATAGGATAAAACTTACTCATAAACTGTGCGACACACTCTTCCCAAGTTTTGATTGAACAAGATGGCATAGAGTCCAGCCAATCCATAGCAGCTCCCTTGAGACAATGAGGAAAGAGCATTAGTTTGAGCGCTTCAGATGTGACCCCACTATATCGGATTAGCCCACAGTGGCTCTGAAATCTCCCAATGAATGCATGTGGGTCTTCCTCGTCTGTCCCCGGCAACGGCGCCAAAAACTTGACACGATTTCTTACGTCTATACGCAAGTGCACGGTCAAGTAGTATAAGTGGAGTATTTTACGACTCCGAGTATAGAACCCAAGGGAAATAGACGACTACTAGCTAATTAAGAATCAATTAGAAGATACCTAAGTAACGGTAAGAAGTGGTTTGAGTTTGAATTTTCGTCGCCCACAAACAAGCGACTAAATAAAATGAATGTAGAGACAATATTTCTGTATTTTTCAATTAAGAGAATTTAATCAAAGTATGGAGAAAACAAGGTGATCTATGAATCACCTAGGGTCTTTAGACAGTTCCGGAATTTGTATTGAAACACGTTACGCACTAAGTGATTATGCCGGGTAATAGCACTTACAATCTTCTGTCGATCTCATGTAATTTTACTTAACAGTTTACTTTGGGTCCTGTCGGTCCACCTCCATCTACCGTTACGTTCTAGCTGGCTAGTCAACTTCGTTCACCGGGTCCTGTCGGTCCACCGATTCACTCACCTAACTAGTTCAACCCAATATACCCACACATGACTACTCCTATTCATCTCGCATATCGGTCTCAATGATTCGGGAATATAAACATGATCTTATTCGTAACCGGGTTAAGTCTCTGTCGAGCACCCACCTAGTTCACTAACAACTCCGGTTCGCGACTCCCTTGTTGCTAAGAATTAAGCCTAGATCATGATTTCTTATCAATTAGTTTGTAACATTAAGCTATGAATTCAACTAGTTCATCATCTTCATCTAACATGGTCATTCCATTCATCACTAACACGTGTCAATAGCCTTAGCTTACGGATTCACAATACAAGATGAAGAATAATAAACATTAGTTGGATCAAACGTATGAATCAATCAACAAAATCCGGAAAATAAGTCTAAGTCATAACCCTAGGCTCTCCATAGAGCCTAACAAAGAAATTAGCTACTCATTGTTATGCCAAAATCACAAGTATTCTCCATAGAATGATAAAGAGAGGGTAAGAGAAGAATCAAACGATGAAATCGCCAAAGCTTTGGCGAATCCGTGCAATTCCCAAGCTCCTAGGTGCTCTCCAATGGCTCCCGTACGTGAATACCCTGCTACTAGGTCTTCTCTGACCGTATTTTACTAGCTGGGAACGATTTTTAATGTTATTTGGTCGAAATTGCACTTCAGCCCCTCCAGTTTGTAATTCCCGGACAGAATTATTTGCTGATCTTGCGCGGGCTGTATCTACCTCATACGAACTCGTCTTTGGGCCTACCATATATCGTTGGAAATCTACGGATGTCTACTTTCCAATGCCGCAAGCCTTGCTTCAAATTTTTTTGTAAATTTTCCTGGGCATCGAAAAGAGTGCAGGCTGGTCCTGTGTGACTTTTCCAACTTTTCTTCGTTTGTGCGTCTCCTTTTCTCCTCTTCATCTACCTCCATTCCAAGCATCTCCAAGCATCTCATAAGCTCCATTGCACCTATTTTACCTGATATACACAACAATAAACAACCCGTGCAATTATAATAGCAAATATGAGAGAAAACATGCACAAATAAGCTAGAAACACAACTTTTCACTCTTAGGCTTAGAAATAGTCAAATTCACATATTTGTGCAAATATAACATATAAATCATGTGAAATAAGCCTATTACAACTAATATGGAAGTATAAAAATAACTCCTAAAAGAGAGTTATCAATAAGGTACACAATCCATATCTAATGAAATCATCAGTAAATGTAATGAAGTAGGTGTAACTACCTCTGGCATGTGTGGGAAACGGCCCACATACATCGGTATGTATGAGTGCTAGTAACTCACCAGTCCTCTCTCCTTTCTTTTTGAAAGGGGATTTTTTCATTTTTCCCAATAAACAAGACTCGCATGTCTCGTATGATTCCAAATTAAATGAGTCTAGAAATCCATCATTATGGAGTCTAGATATGTGTTTCTCGTTTATATGGCTTAAACGACAGTGCCATAGATATGTAGGATTCAAATCATTAGTTTTAATCCTTTTAGTATTTATGTTATAGATGAAATTATTTAGATCAAGGATATACAATCCATTAGACAAATGCGCACTACAATAGTGCATACTATCAAAATAAATGGAGCAACACTTGTCTTTTATTGAAATAGAAAAACCCTTCTCGTCCAAACAAGAAATGGAAATAATGTTTCTGCTCATAGCAGGCACATAAAAGCAATTGTCTAATTCTAAAATAAGTCCAGAAGGCAAAGATAGTTCATAAACGCCTACAGCTAATGCAGCAATTCTTGCTCCATTCCAGACGCGCGGATCTATCTCCCCTTTAGCCAATCTTCTACTTCTTTTCAAATCATGCACATTTCGACAAATGTGAGAACCACATCCAGTATCCAATACCCAATTTAAAGAAATAGAAAGATTGACGTCTATAACATAAATACCTGGTGGCTAGATCATTAAATATAGCTCCCACTATTTTTCTGGAATTAATTGCCCTCACCATTAATGCGGAAAATATCACATATATTTTCTAGTGAGTCCAAGATCCATATTTCACTTCTTCTTGAGCTTTCTTTGGCAAGACACCCAAGAATTGGTTATTTAGGTAGGAACCATTCCAATTGCATTCCATGCAACTCTTGGTCCAATTAGGCGAATAATTCCTTATTCTTTATCCTTTAGATAACACCTAATTGTCATGCCTCTAGGCTCATCAATCCAATTGACTTTTCCTAGTTGCGTCCAACCCCTTGCTTCAACAATCACACATTACTTGCTTGTGTCGTCCACAACATATCAAGGTGAAAAACGCCTTTCTTTGGCAAGCCCGAATTTAATTGACCTTGATCATGATTGGTGTTTAGGAAAAAGAAGGAAAAATGCAATATTTCCATTGAGGGATTTAATAGTCATTATCTAATTGTTTGGTTGATCCTATCAACACGATCTACTTATTTGGATTAGGAAATCCGCAATAAAAGATCAAACTTGTTTATTATTATCGTGTTAATGTTTTGCTTGTATCACACATACACACAAAAACAAATAACAAGACATGAATAATAAACATCCACAAAAGGAAAAATAACGTGGCATGGATATGGCCCCTAGACTAAGATATTACCAAGCCAATGATAATATCTATATGCCCTAAAGTGACAAGTTCATCTCCATGTGCTCCACCATAGCCGCGCGCCTAGGATGGGAGTCATCGTCTTTGTGGCTTCTTGGTCCCTCGGTCTTATTCTCCATGCTCTTGGCTATCATCTAAAGCACAAAATACAGTTAAAACCAATTTTTAACGCGCTTGTTCATAGTTTGAAATTAGGCAACTAGGGTTAAAACAGTCCAAGAAATCCACCATCCAAGATGGCCGAACCACATAAGGACCAAGGCAAGGCCTTGGGGCGGTCGGCCGAGCCTCACGCGCGGCTAGGCCGCACGCTAGGCCGGCCCAACCCCTTGGCCGAGGCCTAGCTTGGGCGGCAAGGCAAGGGGGCGGTCCCATAGGGGCCATTCCTCCTTTATGGAATTGTTTCCAAAACAATTCCTTGCCTTGTTGCCCAAGCTTTGTTGTTTCCAAGTTTGAAAAAAACCCTTTTCCAAGCTTGTGCCCAAACCCTAATTCCTAGTTCCAAAATTATTCACATCCTATGTGATCAAACTCATCAATCTTCACATCCAATGTTAAATTAGGTCTTGTTTGTCTCGAATCAAATCCAATTTGCATCTAATATGCCAATTAATTTCAGTTTCGCGGAATATTAACAATGCGGTGTATAAACTAAAATCGTAACACATAAAATCGTGTTATGCGCTACGACATGTGGCTCTGATACCGCTGTTGGTTTTTGAAGCAGGTTACGCAGCGGAATATAAAAAATTATCATGCTCATATCACACCTTGGATTTCTTGATTGGATTCCTTCTCGCCGTGTAGTGCTAGCAACGGAAGAGGGAGGAAGAGATCACGCAAAAAGATGCACCAAGGCCGTGCCTATGGAGGTTGACGACAAAGGGGGCGGACGGGCGGGGGGGCAACCTCCTTGTCTTGTCTCTCTCTCTTTCTTTGTTATGATCTCTCAATAATGACTTGTGTTCGAGAAATAACAAGCTAGAGTTCCTTTATATAGTCATAACTCTTTATTAACTACATAAAGTCCCCAATACTAATCATGTCCTTACATGGATTAGTCCACTTGAAAATTAGTCCTACAAAGTTTGCATTGTGGTTGCGTTATGATCCTTTTTTTTAATTAGTCCAACTAATTAATACCTACATCCAATTTAATCCACCCGGTGTGTGACCGCATAGGTTTCTACTGAGTTGGTAGCAACTACTTACTAACACGGAGCGAGTCTAGCAACACATCCATGCCACCAAAATAATAGAAATAAGTCAGTGATCCCGACAAACCTTGTGCTCGATATTCACATATTGTGTTATCCCTTTGTCTCCATATCCGGATTGGACACGAGACATAATAGTCACACTCGTATATCCAATCCATAGTTTCTCGATCCTGGGAATATGCTTATGCAAGCAGATAACATTAATATCTCCATATTGATTTATCTGTGTCTGGCCAGACATTCAATAAGCACCATCCCTCGAGTGGCCCATGGATAATTGCTCCCATTATGTGGGAGGGACAAATCATCTCTACGTCACTACGATCTCTAAGCTTGCTTCCTACCATGCCCGATAACTATATTTATAGTTAACCGGTTAAGGCGCAACGTTGGATAACATGAAAGCATGATATTCCACAACTAGAGTATCTAGTGACTTCAAGTCTAAGGATTACAATATTATTAGCACTACGAGAAGCGATTGTGACTTTCACATAATCTTATGTATCCTTCTCGTCGTGGGTCAATCCAGCATGTCATTACTCCTAATGCATACCCATTTATTAGACTTGATATCTCCATATCAATCTACACACATACTAGTCTATAGTTTATCGTCCTATTAATCAATATAATGGACTAGAGATATTTAAGATAAACAATACATTGTATCTAAGGACTTCATTATATTAAATATCACAATAAATAATAAATGAATGTACTAGCCAAACATTGTTCATACTAAATATAGATTGCCTTTAGGGCATCTATTCCAATAGTTACCCAATACACCCGCACTAAAATTTGCTCGTCCTGAGCAAGCCCCTTGCATACCGCCCTGTTTTGCAAACAACTCTGTCTTGCAAACGTCCCTGCTTTGCATACATCTACCTTTTCATATCACTTGTCATTGCATACTATTCTGACCCGCACTTAAATACCAGATGACTCAATTAGAAGATTGACTCAGAAAAGAATATATAGTGACTCATTAGACAAAGACTCAAAGCAGTAAAAACATCATTATTTTTGGGCGAGATGGGGCAATCTCCAAAACATAAACTGGTGTGTCTTCGAGACCGGACCCTCTTTCCAGAAAATACTAATCTGCAAGCGATCGGTAAGTCTGAACAGATTTAATGGTGGAAACAAGCACTGGCCCTCCTACTATTACTTCCGTAATCAACCTGAATAAATCCCTAGTTAACCTACTATCCGAGCTATTTCCAAATCAAGGATCTAAGTCTAACATGTAGGATATATATATACACACACACATATGTCAGGGTACGACACAATCCTACTCATTATGACATTCTCACAATTTTCCCAACTCACACCCCTCACCGAGTTCCCGAAAAACTGACCGAAACACCTAAGTTTCTGCTCACTCCATTTCCCCAGCCCTCGGTATGTCTTTGCCTTTCTCGCGGCCACAAATGTGAACCGATGTAAAATCCAGAAAATCGTGCTACCTACTCAGCTTGAACTAAATAACGTAAACAACTGAAAAACTGTAAAAACTAGAACATCACATAAAAGAAATCTTTTTTTTTCTTTTTGTTTTTCCTTTTTTTTTTTTTTTTTTTTTTTTAATAAACATAAAATAAATACACTGACGAAAATACACAAAACTAACTAAAGCTGAGTAGGTAAAAATAAACTGATGTCGTGGGGGTACGAAAGATGTCCTCATGTGCAGTATCCCCAAACTAATCCTGAAGCGTCTATCCTGTAGTCGAAAAAATATCGTGCAGTCCCCCCGAACCTCCTCATCACCAAAGATGTAGAAAAACGGCACGACCACCAATTAACCCAACAACCCCCGGTACCCAGTTTGTGCGAAGATGTCTCGCACGCGACTCCTCCACCTGTAGTGCAGTAAACCACCTCTGTAAATTAATGCAGTCGCCTCTAACTCACCATGTCCAACCCTCGTGAAACGTGCAATTGATCACAACCGTCCAACACTGATATGTCATGAAGCTCTCCCATCTAAAACCCTCCCTAACTCACTCCCTCTGTCATAACGCATAGAATATCCAACTAACGACTGATGAATAAAAGGCTTCCTAGGCTACAATTGCTATGAATAAAAGGGGTAAATGACTTCAAACGGTCTTACTAGTTGGACCTAAGGTTAAGACACATGACATGAGGTCCATTGTGAGCCAATCACTCGACTGAAAGATGCGATGACCGTGATAGCGCCCGTAGGCGGTTTGTCAACTACCTAAGTGACGGCAGTGTAGCAACTAGTAGGATTCCTAGCTCAAGTGACAATTAATCGCGGATTCCGAGGCGCACTGGCTCTCACCTATCTACTATACCTCTGTACAGGTTTTCTCTCCTGTCAGAAGACAATCATTGGTCTCTCCCCAATTTTTGTTATCTTGATTGCCTTTTCTCAAAATTTGCTGTTTTTTTCAATTTTCATGATTTTCTGATTTTTTGATTTTTTTAATTAATTATCTACAATTCAAGGTCAGAAAATTGTGGTGGGTAGACTCAAAGTAAAAAATGTGCAGACTCAAGAAATAAAAACTAAAACTGCAAATAAATACGAAAAAACGTGTAGACCAAGTTAATACAGACACGACTCCCACCCCCCACACGAAGAGGTGGCATGCCCTGATGGCACAAACTGATCTGACACAAAAGTCGGGTCTGAAACTGAATCCATGGTTCCAGATCCGTTTCCGACGGTAGAATCAGAGCCACCAGATCCGTTTCCGCCGCCAACCCTAACGGGTTCTCCTCTCCAGCTGGTTGTTAGGCTTCATCTAATGGGTTCTTGTTCAACATTTGGGCCACTACAGCAAATTGGGATGCTATATTGATTTGGGCCAAGACAGAGAATGAGTTTTCACAATTTGGGCCTACTAAATGTTTGTATTACTTACATAAGATGATTCAGCTTAATAATAAATGCCCAGCAAGCAATAGCACATCTCCCCATCCAATTTTAGCCCAGCTTTGCAAAATCATTCGCCGTCAATTTGACCCAGGCAAGAATTTGGTGGATTTTTCAACATCCACCTTAAGGGCAAGGTGGTTTTCAAGCATGGGGGAGTTGATACGCGTAGCCGTATCCAAATTATTTATTTATTAGTATTTAATTATATTATTAGGTTATTTAGTGATCCGGGCTTGGCCTGTAGGAGTCTAGGCTAGGGTTAGAGTTTGCTAGTTATCTATTTAAGAGATGTAATCTCCCAACATTATTCAATCAAGCAATAAACAAATCACTCTATCTTTTTATCTCTTTTTCTGTTCGTGTGTGTGTTGGGGTTAAAAAACCCTCGTGTGTGTGACCAATCGTTACCTAGGAGGTTCACCGTATCAATTTGGTGCTTTCATTGAGAGCGGCGGTCAGATTTTCTCTGCGACGCTCACCATGAACCACCTCCACGTATCAGTTTTTAGTCAAGAAGAGCGCAACATCCTCCAAAGACTCATCGACAAGATCGATGATATGCAGAGGCGTTGACAGAAGAGCGAGCCGCCGCCGCGCACATCTGGCTGCCGCAGCCGCCACCGTTAGATGAAGAACTGCAGCAGCAGCAACCACCGCCGGTGTTTCAACCATTGTTGCCGCCTACGCAAGAACCACAACAGCAGCAACAATCTGCCCTAAATTTGCCACTGCCGAACCAGCAAGAACGACCATCCCAAGCCCGCCAAGAGTCCATCAACCTTCGGTGTTTCAGAAGCAGCTGGGCAAGCAGACGACCAATCCCCTGAGAAGGTCGCAGAAAGCACTCGTGTCGTTGTTCTGCCGCTCCAATCGCCGGGCGGTCAAAAAGCAGCTTCAGAAAGCCCCCAAACCCAACAACACCAGCATGAGCAAATTACCATACCAATTGGACCCTCACAACAACGAAAATCTCCGCCTGCTCCGTCCGAACCCCAGACGCCGTCCTACAACCTCCAGTCAACATCCGTCGCCGGCCTCCAACACCTCCAACCGTCCGAACAACCCCAGGAGGCCTTGGCGTCGTCACGATATGTAAATCCAGCAACCTCTGCAACTCCCGACATCAACGGCGACGTACGAATTCGATTGGAGACCTACCCGTCCGATTGGCTTGACCCAACAGCCGGACCTTGCTTCGCCGGGTCAGCCAAACTGGTTGCGCCGCCACCGCCTCCTGCCCTCGCATCGCTGCCGCTCCATATGACGTCCCAGCAGCCTTCGGGGAGCCAAGAACCGTCCGACGACCTCACTCCGGCCACCGCAAGCCGCCGCCACCAGCAAACAGCCGCCTTTGCGTCCCCAAATCCGCCACCACCTCCCAACCGTCGACTTCCTCCTATACCTCAGCCGCTCGGTCTTAGGGCATCAAACAATGGGGTGATTTGCAGAAAATGGGCTCCCATCTCAACTTGGGCTACTTTCTGGTGTTGGTCCAACCCAACTTCTGCACTTGTGTCTATTTCTATATGTGGGCTGAGTGACACAATTGGGTCTAATTTCACAAGTCAGCCCATTTTACCATTTGGGTCTATTTTTTATTTTGGACCTAAATACTTTTGGCAGCGAATATTTGGGCTTGGTTTAGGACTAAAAGATGGTGTTCTCAACCTTGTTCGCCGCCAATTTGACCCGGGAAAGGATATTGGGATTTCTCAACATCCACCTTGTGGGCAAGGTGGTTTTTAAGGGTGTGAGAGTTGATATGGGTTGCCCGTATCAATATTATCTAATTATTAGTTTATTAGCATTTTAATTATAATTGTTATTTATTATTTAATTAGGCTAGTAGGGTAGGCTCGTTAGGTTAGGGTTATGTTAAAGTGTTTATCTATTTAAAGAAATGTAATCTCCAATATTAGTCAATCAATAAAGAATATTTCTCTCGTCTCAGTCTCTCTACTATCTCTGTCTTCCTTTATTCAATCTCTTACTCTCGTTTTCTCTCATTTCTCCTCTAAATCTATCTTCTTCTTCATTATGGATACGATTAATCGTATCATCGCCCCCCTAAATTTTCCTTGTAAACTTTAGCCTTCAGATTGTAAATAGTTCTTGATACCGCTTGAAGTTCGGGGTTCTTCTTTTTAAGTGAATAAAGAATTTGACGTGGTGCTATACTCGAACTAGTCATCTCCTTCATGTAACCGATCTCTTCCATTGATAAACGACGACATGAAGGATGTCCGGACATATCACTTGAAGAATCGTGATTGTGTGAACTAACTTTAAGATTGGCTACCCAAAATCCATCACCATTGTTCTTACAATCAATTTGAAATGGACAATTTATGAGCCGACTTCCTCTAACTCTTTTTTTCGCCCCACGACAACATTGGATGACTTTCTATACTTACCACCACGATCACAACTGATCGTCATATACTTGTCCTTGTGAGAGCTTCGAATGACTATTGCATAGCCTTGCAGAGAATAAAACTTATGAAGCCTACTTATCATCTCATTACGATATTTGAATCTCCAATTACCTTGGACAAGTTCACCAACTTGCATCTTCAACACTTTCACCATCCGTTATTTTTCACAAATCTACTTTACACAAACATATACATTTTTACCATTAGTTTATGTGCAACAACAAATTCATATATACATGGTAAGATATCTAAATTTCATATCTCATACTCATAAAAATTATAGCATTTGTGAAAAGAATGTAATTCATACAAAAAAATAAATTTCGCGTAGAGTATATATCATTAAAAATTTATTTAACATTTTATTAGAATGGTTGAAACTTCGCTCAAAAACTCGAATCACATTCCTGAGTACAGAACATGACAGTAGAGTTTTGGCAAAAAGCTTTGCAGAGATGGTGGAAAGAGAAAGTAAAAGTAGACATGAAATGTCATAATTTTAGTAACATAAGTATAAGTAAAAAAAAAAAAAGCCACGATGTAGCATTAATGGCATTAGTAGGTGCTATGTAGGTCCCAAGGTGGGTAGAACTCTCTCTGTCTAACAGATGAAGATTTCAAAGAGTCCACTAGGCTAACCAGGGATATTTCATTTGGGGGGAAATATGTGCACTTATGAGGTCAAAAAAGTAAATTTAACAAGACATCAATTAGAATTTCGTGTATGTAGTACTTCCACTCGTGCAAACGTCACCACCCTTGTAATTATTTATTGATGGGTTAATTTGCTATATATTACTACAAGAAACAGATGGAGTGGAAGTTTTAGAGACCATCTTATGTTCTAGAGAGAGAAAGTTCTAGAGAGAGAAACGTATTCACTGCAGCCCTATTTGTCGGCAATCCTAATCCGAAACGTAAAAGTAAAATATGCCTGAGAAATCAAATCCTAATCATCTTAAAAGTAGCTATAAGGGAAAAATAGCTGTATTCAATTAAATGCGTTTGTGTTTGAAACACCTAGTGGCCTAGTGTTGGAGATGTGTCTCTTTTTCTTTATTAGTTCGTTTATCTAGTTATTCTCTCAACGAGAATGATTGTGTACTCTTTTTGTGCAAATGTACTCTATATATATATATATATTTTTGCAAACTCAAATGTACTCTCTGTTTTTATGGAATGTTGATATTCCTTTTATTTGGGAAAGAATCTAAAGCTTCAATTTTGGAAAAAAAAAGGAAAAAATAATATGAGGAGCCAAACACCTAAAAAAAAGAAAAATGAAGAAGACAACAGGAGTCAAACCATATAGGGTTTCCCATTCCCTGTTCGATGTAACCCTCCACCCCTCTATCCATTGAGTGACAGAGAGGATCTATCCCTCCACCCTTCTCTCTCCGCTCGAGTGACGGAGATAACAACAGCGAGCACACTCCTTCTCTGTTCTACTCATTACTTGGAGGATGGATATAGATCCCCGACATCGATGTCATTCTCTCAATCGTCCGTTCGCCTCAACTCTCGAATCGACAAATGAAATCAAAACATGAGGTAAGTTTGTTAACGAATCATTGTTTGCATGTAGATTGTTTTAGTCGAGTCAAAGCAGAAGAAATACACAGCATCTGCTGGTTCTGTTTCAAGCGTCATTGGAAGAGAATATGCTCGGTTCAGGTCCTCTAGATCAAATATATCTTGTGAACCAATTAAACCACTGAAGCTGAATTCCGAAGAGTTTCCTGCTTCACAGATTTGGAATGATGACGTTCAACCTAATATCACAACAGTTGGCAGGTGCACAAAGACACGGAGGAGTTTTTGTTTAACATGCTCAGAGAAGGCTTTCAACTTGACAGGAAGGTCATCCCTAAAGTTCTCGGTAATGCATTTAACTTCATCATTTTCAAATTTACCTGTTCTATTCTACGCTTGTTAATATGAAATTTGTGTGTATGCTTCTATCAACTATGTACTTTTCAGTCCATTATTAAGTTTTTGTCAATAGTTACTAAACATTAAAATACCTATTCAATGATGCCTATTCTACACTTGTTCAAACTTGAGGATGTCGAGATCAAAGTCCAAACCTCTCATTACACTATCAAAAAAGCATGAAGGCTACCATTTTGAACATTTGTGGTGCAATGTTTAACAGACCAGTCCTTTAAAAGTCTCTGGGAAAATGATTGTGTAGAGGTGCACGGCCAAATCATGGTTATCTATTATGAAGTCCTGATAACGGGAAGTACTTTTTCTGTTTCTGTTATTGACAGAATATGAGACTCATATGATACACAGTATGATTTGCAAAAAACGTGGGTGATTGAGCATGCACATGGAATAACATTGCCTGGTTTGAAGCACTTTCTTAGTGCTCACTGATGGACTAGAAGTCAGAAGTCTTTGTTTGTTCTGATGGAAGCGAGACCTTTCCGACAGTACTGTTCAAAATGTTTTTGGAAGTTCCATTTCCTGGTCCAAACCTTAAAATTTTTGTTGGGTAACTAAAGAAATCACATGCCTTTGGTTAATGTAATTTATCAATGTTTTAATTATTAGACATGAAATTAAATTATCAGGGTCATTCATTCCACTGCAACCAAGGTCATAGTCGCTTGTCAATGGAATGCATTTAAATGGTTCTTAAATTGCCTATGATGATCGTCTTTTGAAGGAGAATATGGACTATTTCTTGGCACACTAGCGAGCAATACTCTATCTGCTTACTTGTGGTACTATTGGTTCCATGTAAGGGGTTTATGATGGTCATTGTAGTCTGTACACATCAAATATCACCTTAGTCAAACTCTACTTGTGTCTGATTGGTTTTTTGTTTTGATCAAAGGTAAGAAATTTCATTAATAAAAGATACAACTAGGTCCGAAGTACAGTGGAAACGTCTGAAGGCCTTCGTCGCCACGGCGGAGTACCTGCAGTGTGTAGGTAAGAACCTAACCGTACTACACAAACAGCATTGGAAAACGAGAGGGCTATGACTGCACATTATAGTAAAACAAAGGGGTTAACCCAAACTAAAGAAAAGACTAAGACCCTTAAATGTAAAAAATTGAAGAGTGGACCAAAAGAGATATGGCTACTGTGAAACAGTTCAAATCTTCCTCGTTAGCGGACAGGGAGTTCGTCCACGGTACCATATTATCTAGAATCGTCGACAGCGGTGGATGCGGTGCAACGAATAGACTGCTGATGGGCCACGTGGAGGGATGGTCTGTTTAGCGGTGTGCGGTGGTCTGGCCGAGGATTGGTGGGGGGACGCCGGTTTTCCGTTGACCGGAGCAGGAGTACGAGAGATCCGATCAAACCTTGGTTGTACGGCTAAAAATCGGCGAAGCGGGTGCCAGGAGGGGGCCTCAACGACGACGAAATTCGGCTGGTTGAAGTCCTGGGTCTGGGGTCTCGCTTTCTAGGTGAGCGCTTCTCATGGACTCCGCGCTTCCGATGTATCCTGTGAGTCGACGGAAACCGTGAACTGGATTCATGGGTGGGCAATTTTGGAGATTCAGGCTCTTTTGGGACGATTTTAATGGATGAACAACCGATTTCCCTGTTTTGATTTGGCCTGCAACACGCTTGCATCTTAGGAAGGTCGGTTGTTACTGGTCGTTTATCTTGAGAAGATTGGACAGGATGGTGATGGCCGCCTCGGTTCCACCATTTAGAGCGATTGATGGGATCAAGCGCACGGCGGGCATGAGAGAAGAAGGCGAAACGAAGGGGCTTTCCATTTGCAGCTTCACATAGCTTGAGGAGCTTGTTTCGATCCACAACTAGTAGACGAGATCACGAGAACTACGGCTATGGGTGAAGAAGACTACCGGGTCTGGCGGCGGAGATTGCAAGCGGCTTCGCTTGGCTGGTCAGGAGGCAAAGGATGGAGACCCACCATGAGAGGCCTCTGTTAGCTCATCCTTAAACGACGCAGTGACTTGGGATCAAGATCCATATCCATACTTGTTGCTATTAAACTTGTGGAGAGGGACGTTGATGTTGCCGGAGGTAAAAAACTGATATGCCGGAAAAGATTCTCTCTCTAGGTTAGAGAGAGGTGAGAGCGGTTAGAGAGAGGTGAGAGCAGCTACTTGTATCTGATTGGTTGTTCTGATGAAAACTAGTACCACTCCGTCCCACCTCTTTTGCACCATTCAGACTTTTACCACTATTCACTGGGTCACTTTGATCCGATAATTTGGATAGCAAAACTTTGCAATTTTTAGATAATTTTTTCGAAGTGTTGTAGAGTAACTTTTATTCTATAAGACAATAAAAAAATTATCGAAAAATTGTATCATTTTGCAATTCAGATCACCGGGTCA
The DNA here is from genome assembly GCA_023055425.1 of Linanthus parryae. Taxonomy (NCBI): domain Eukaryota; kingdom Viridiplantae; phylum Streptophyta; class Magnoliopsida; order Ericales; family Polemoniaceae; genus Linanthus; species Linanthus parryae. The sequence continues at coordinate 29,054,918 of JALGPY010000009.1, read as the reverse complement.
AAGTGACCCAGTTACGGGTGGAAAAAGTCCAAATGGTGCGTTTGAGCTGGGACGGAGTGGTATGTTTATTACTTAATTATCATTGTCGATGTATATTGTTCTAATGATGGTTTTATTGCTGTTATGTATATATTTTTCTGGTTCTTCATTGGCTTGTACTTTTGCGCTGGTGTTAATATTAAATGTTAATCTTTTTGGTTCTATATGTGACTAAGTGAAATAGAGACTTATTTTTCGGACCTGGTTCTTTTGGGGTTCAGTATTAAGGGACTCAGCATATGGCATGGTTTCATGTTTACTTGCAGGACTTTGTGGTTACGATGCTGTAAAGGTGAGTTTATTTTCACTTAGATTGTTCATGGTGTTCCTTTTGAACTCCACACCGTGTATTAGGCTTTTCAGTTGGCCCGTGAGTCTTAATAAGTGTACGTAAATTATAATTTGTATCGACCCGAGTTTGCTTGAAAAGAGTTGTTAACTTAAATCTAATATCTCTTTTCGGTTGCTACTTGATAAGTTATCTATGTCAACCGTCACGAAATCGTATTATTTCAAAATCGTACTATTGTAATTGGTTCGCATGCCTCCCGCTTCTCATGTGTGTTTGGGATAATCTTAAACAACATGATTGCAAGCAACTCATGGTTCCTGATTCTTCTGATATTCACACTGCTTGTACATGCCAAAAGCATCATCTAGTCAATATTGACTCCCATTGGTGCCATTTTAATTTTTTTATAATTTTAGAAACAGTTTTATTCTTACCATGCATGTTGTTTAATTTTCTTCTTTCCTGGAGTCTAGATGAGGTTGATACTAGTAAATCTCACAAAGTGGTCTCATTCTATTTTGCCTGATTATGCAATGGAAAAATATTAATTCCCCTTCCTCTAAATGATGCTTTAATTTTTATTCTTAATGGGATTAAGGTGTTTTGATGAATCATTAATGTTGAAGAATTTCCCTATGCAATCCTTAGCAGTGCTAAAGACATCCTGGGTTATGTTAGCTAGTAAGATTAATAGGTGGTTGACATGATTATCTATGTTTGATTGGTTCTTTTATTGGATGTTAGATCGGAGACAATAAGGAGAATAATTGTATTGCTTAGGAAATAATGAGAGACTACATCTGTTTATATAGACTACTAGAGAAGCTACTAGAAGCTAAGTCTAAGGTAATTACTATTTAGTCCCGATAGTTCCTATACGCTCCCGCAATATGGAGTCCCGAGATTTAACTCCAATCTTGGAACGAAGACCCCCAAGTGTAGTACAAGTAAGCACCTTCGTGAGACAGTCTGCCGATTGATGGGCGGAAGAAACATGCGACACACGCAGACCACCAGCCTGAACTTGTTCACGAACAAAATGAAAATCAAGTGCAAGAAATTCATCTGAGAGCGAAACATTGGATTGGTGCTCAAATAAGTAGCGCCAAGATTATCACAATAGATAGTCGGTGCTGAGAAAACAGATATCTCAAGCTCAGACATGAGAGCTTAAACCCATCGGATCCTAGCGGAAGTAGTAGCAACATCACAATATTCAGCTTTAGTACAGGATCGAGCGACAGTCCGCTGTTTCTTGGAGCTCCAAGACACTGGAGAACTGCCAAGGAACCATATACCCATAGGTGGAGGAAATATCGTCTTCCCAGTCAACATCTGAGAAGGCAAAAAGAGAGCAAAGACAACGTCGAAGTAGAAGTCCCAAATCAGAGGTGCCTTCTAAATACCGGATGCTTGAGAGAGAACCGAGCTGAGAAGGCGCTGAACTTGGCTCGCATGGGATCCTATAATAATAACATCATCCACAAACAATCAGATAAAGTGTGGCACCGTGCTGTTTAAAGATGAATAAGGATGCGTCAGCTCTCGAATTCGATAAACCTTGCTGGAGTAAGAAAGTGTGCAACTCTGAGTACTACGCATGTGGGGCATGCTTAAGGCCTTAAAGAGCTTTCTTAAGCTTGCAAACATAAACCGGACGATCCTAATCAACAAACAAACCATAAAAACATCCCCATAGAGTACCCTGAAGAACATTGTTAATATCAAGTTGCTTGACAACTTATCGCCACGGAGAGAATGAAGTAAATGTTCATTCTTGAGCCTCCACATCAAGCAGTATTGACAAAAATAACGTCTCTGTCCGATAGCACAAAGTGATTGTTGATAGCTTCTACATTCCAAGTACTTGTTTCATCATTGATAAAGTAACTCACTTTTACCTCGTTAAGTCCAGGAGGACAAATTGAAACAGGGCGAAAAGAACTAAACCTTGCCAGCCACATGTCGGCAAAAGCACGAACTTGATTCCCGTTCTTAAGTTTCCAAAATAATCCTGAATTGATGAGGTCGCAGCCGGCGACAATAGATCGAAAGATACCTGTTGTTGGCTCAACCACCACATCAAGGATGGCGGTAGACCGGAAATATTTGTACTTTAGAACCCCTCAGTCGCGGGTGTACTTCAATATTTACTTAATGATAGTTAATACCTTTAATAAAAAACCTAAAGTGAAGAAGACAACAGGAGTCAAACCATATACGGCTTCCCATTCCCTGTTCGATGTATTCCTCCACCCCTCTCTCCATTGACTGACAGAGATGGATCTATCCCTCCACCCCTCACCCCTTCTCTATTCTACTTTCTTCCTCCATCACTCTCTCTTTCTCATATCCTTCAATCCCTCTCCCCCCATTCAAATGAATTTCCGGAGTTCTGAAATACTCATTACTTGGAGGATGGGTAGAGCCCCGACATCGACGTCCTCTTCTCAATTGTCCTTTCGCCTCAACTCTTGAATTGACCAATGAAATCAAAACATGAGGTAATTTTTTTTAACCGATGATTGTTAACATGTAGATTGCTTCCTTCATTTGTATTTGTTTAGGTTGTGGCTCATATGATTGCTTCCTTCATTTGTATTTGTTTTAGTTGTGCTCTCAATATTTTTTTTTTAATTTGTTAGCAAATCGGACGGACAGATTATCAAAGTTACAGCCCTAATTCGTTGATGAATTCACGGGTTGGAGAAAGCTAGAAGAAGCCTGAAATTATGCCTGCCCTTCTATATTGTCAACTTGGCCCCAATGTTGACTCGACTAAGATTTCAGTAGTATGAGGTAAATTCGATTTTTCGCACAAAATATTGTGTTCATACCCCATATGCTGGACATAATTTCTCAATTAAAAACTGCATTTGTTTAATTTATCGCATTTTTTTGCGCCGACTCATTATTATTATTATTTTATTCCCTTTGGATAGTGGAATAACCAACTACGGTTTACAAAGAGGAAGGATATGCCGAAAATTTTACATGTATATTAGTTTGTCGCCATGCTCTCTTTTGCAAAACTCTTCTGCTTTGTATATTATAAATCACGTGATTTGTGTTGGAAACGGAAAGCCCCAATTCAGAATTTCGATTCACAATGACCTGTGAGAAAAAAATACAGCAGCAGCTCAATGATGAAACTACTCAAGAAAGTAACTCGAACACTGGACTCAATATCGATTCAGAATAATAGCAGCAGCAGCAACAACCAGAAATATAGATGAGGAAATCCACAACAGGTAGGAAATCAAACTGAACCAAATTCACAAGTCAAGAACCAGATAGAACAGTAAAAAATTGGGGGAAAAACTTATCTTGGATTGAATGAAGAAAGTCTGATTCAGTTTCAGGAATCACAACATAACGAGCTTCAACTTTTCTCCTTCTTCTATCTGATTAACTCAACACACAGATTCTCAATCTCATGAGCTTCGGCTCTATTTCTTGCTCTGTATATCTATCTCTATCTCAGAATTTATAAGACATACAACATACATACTATATATAATCAATCTTAGCCAGCTTCTGAGATTACCTTTCTTCAACCTGAAGCTTCGTCGCTGCCTCAACTCGTTGATGATGCTGCTGCTGTTACTGCCGCTACTCTGTAGCTGTTCGGACAGCTTAGGTCTAAGCAGACAGCCCACAATATTTGACCAAATTAAAAGCTTGAAGACTATGTTTAAATAATTAGTAATCTAGCTAGTAGGATTCTAGATAATACAACATAGCCCCTACACATTAATTGAGTTTACAAAATCAACATCCCCCTTAAACTCAATTGCCGCAGGTCTTCATTCCAAGCTGCCTCTTGAGGTTGCTGAATATATCGTGCTTTAGTGGCTTCGTAAAAATCTCAGCAATTTGACCGTGAGTCCTACAATAAACGAGCTCCACTTCATTCTTCTTTACATGTCTTTATTAAGAGTTACAGATTTAAACTCGCACTTACAAGTACAAATAGATGGATATTAAACTAATATGTATTTCAATCACCTCAATTATATATGTAGATACGTACTATTTATTAAGAGTTATAGATTTTCCCATATCAATTAAAATTCGCACTTACAGGAACGAATAACTAGATTCTAACTTGCTTAGATTATGATACTCATTCTATTTAGAAGGCGATGACTCATTTTATCAGACAGATTTTAGATATAAAATTATGCATGACTAGAATAATTTTGAATCGTCTAATTTTAGTTGTCTATTATTAATGCTTTTCCTAATTTTGCTTGGAAAAACTTACACCTAGGTAAAATAGATATAGCATCTAATGAAACCGCAAGAGATGTGTTTAGAGACAACGCTTCTACACGTCACTGTACTATGTTATTTCTTTATAGCAAGAGTTCATTAAAAGGGCCTTCAAGTAATGGCGGAAAGCTGTTCTTGACAAACCATATCAAATAGATCTCTCATAATTTCTCAAAATTGTAAAAGTAATTGTATTCCTGTTCATTCGAGAGGCCAAAGAAAGAAAGAACGTTAATTATATTATGGAGTTTGGAACAGGGAATGGAACTTCCAAAAACATTTTGAACAGAAGTGTCGGAAAGGTCTGGCTTCCACCAGTAATGAAAAAAGACTTCGGAGTTCTGTTCCATCTGTAAGCATTAAGAAAGTGCTTCAAACCAGGCAAGGTTATTCCATGTGCATGCTCAATCACCCACGTTTCTTGCTAAGCATACTGACCTGTTAAAAAATGCACTGCAATTTTTTTAAATGGGCAGCCTTCATGCTTTTTGATAGTGTATTGAGAGGTTTGGAAACGAGTGTAGAATAGGCATCATTGAATAGGCATTTTGATTTTAGTAACTACTGACAAAATTTGATAATAGATTGAATAGTTCACAGTTGATAGAAGCATACACACAAATTTCATAATTATACATGTAGACTAGGATAGGTAAGTTTGAAAATGACAATGAGTTATACGTATTACCGAGAACTTGTGGGATGACCTTCCTGTCAAGTTGAAAGCCTTCTCTAAGCATGTTAAACAAAAAATCCTCCGTGTCTTTGTGCACCCTGCCAACTGTTGTGATATTGTGAAGCAGGAAACTCTTCTGAATTCAGCTTCAGTGGTTTAATTGGTTCACAAGATTTATTTCTAGGGGACCTGAACCGAGCATATTCTCTTCCAATGACACCTGGAACAGAACCAGCAGATGATGTGTCTTTCTTCTGCTTTGACTCGACAAGGTCTCCTTCTTCAAGATTTGACTTGTCAAACGATTTGTCTTCTGGACACTCCAAAGACCCCTGCACCATCACTCTCCAATTCATCCTTGGAAGTGCAATTAGAAGCACTAGACGTGCTTTGCTGATATTTGCACAAAATCTCACTGGCTACATATATGTCACCCTGCAATAAGCAGCAGCTATATCCTTAAGAGACTACACTGTTCCAAAGGCATCAAGTAACTGCTTGAGGACCTTCTCATCATAAAATTTTGGAATACCCAAGATAGGTGCTTCCGTTTTCACCCTTAAAGTCAGAAAATATAATAGGCATTAGTATTACATACTTCCAGATAAGAATACATAATTCCATAAAGACTAAAATGTTTTGTGGATAATTATATTCTATTTCCCCAACAAGCCTTAATAAATGATGTAGGAACCCAACTGATACATAAACCAATCATAATTCCAACTAAAAAATATACGAATAACGAAAAGAAGAGAAATCATGCTCATTTGATTAGACATGGGTAGCCAATGCAATATTCCTACCCATTTTTCAACATTTAAAAACCATAACGTCATAAACTGCATTAAGTTTATCCATACAGCGCCTATAGCACTACTTCTATTATTTTCTCTTGCTTTCAGCTTTAAACATCCAGAATTGATCCGGTAAATACACTTTTCAGGTGAACATTGAAGATGTGAACAATATATGTGCATCAATACCAATTTGAGTAAACCATATACTAATATATGTGTATGTATAGGTAAATGTTCGTGATCAATTATTCCATATTTTGAACACCATGGTACAGCAAGACAACCTAATTCTCTAAAGAACAAACACTGAACATAATGACCAAGCTTCAAATCATTAACCCAATGCCATATATTCTTACACTTCGCAAAATTTGAAAATCATTACCACGCACAGACAAGATTTAGTTTCCCATTGTCACCTAGAATATGATAAATCTATGTAGTTAAACAAACAAGTTAGCAAAAAACAATCCTATCATTGATTGTTCTATAATTAGAACAAATTAGAACTCCATGTTATCTCATCTTAATTCCCAATTGACACTCTACCATGTCCGAGTAAGCTAATTTTTTTTATCCATGTCTCTACATCGTCTCTTTGATCGCTTCCCCTTTCAGTCTTGTTCTCGACTCACACTCGTGGATTTTCTTTTGATACTATGATCTCACTGGAAAACCCTAATTATGAATTTCATCTCTTGTTGAACCGGTTCCTGATCCGAAATTTCTGTTTGCATTATTGGTTGTTATACGATTTTCTGTATTTGCAATCTCCAGCAGTGTAATCTTTCATGCATTTATTATACAGAGGGCATAAATTTCACTTACATTCGCATGTGTCGATATCTGCACACGCTCTTCGAACGAATTAGAAATTGTGTTTTGTCCCTGGATCAACCAAAGGTCTGCGTCTGATGTGATTTTACTGAGGAAGACAGTCCTGACTCCTGAGTACCTGATACAGTTACATCAGGTTAAGCGTTTGTTCTTTAGAGAATTTTGTTGTGTATGGTATTCTAATTATAGAACAATTAATGATAGGATTGTTTTTTGCTAACTTGTTTGTTTAACTACATAGATATATCATATACTAGGTGACAATGGGAAACTTAATCTTGTCTATTCGTGGTAATGATTTTCAAAATTTTGCTAAGTGTAAGAATATATGGCATTGGGTTAATGATTTGAAGCTTGATTATTATGTTCAGTGTTTGTTCTTTGGAGAATTAGTTTCTATTGCTGTACCATGGTGTTCAAAATATGGAATAATTGATCATGAACATTTACCTATACGCACACATATATTAGTATATGGTTTACTCAAATTGGTTTTGATACACCTATATTGTTGTTCACATCTTCAATGTTCACCTGAAAATTGAATTTACGAGATAAATTCTGGATGTTAAAAGCTGAAGGCATGAGAAATTAATGGAAGTAGTGCGATGTATGGATAAACTTAATGCAGTTTGTGTTTTCAAATGCTGAAAAGGTGTAGGAATGTGGCATTGGCTACCCATGTCTCATTAAATGAGCACGATTTCTCTTCTTTTCGCTATTCATACTTCCTCCGTAACCTCTCTTTCTCTACGTTTTTCTTTCTGGGACACCTCTCTTTCTCTACATTTCCTTTTTTGACATGTTTGTTTACACCAAAAAGTCTCTTCTACCCTTAATCCACGCAATCCCACCTACCCACTTAATACCATTAACCCTACCCCTCCTCTCACAACCACACAATCTGATTTAGATAAGAGAGAGAAAGTCAGAGAGATAGAGACTCATCTCCTTCTCGATAACTTCAAGCCCCTCTGGTGCCCTACCGTCGTCGTCGAAACCACTCCCCACACCACCGCCTCCCTGCAACGCCACCTCAAATCCCCAAACCCCGAAATCGACGGAACCCAGAAAACCCCTCTCGAACAATTCGACGCCCTAGCCTTCACTTCCAGATCCGGCATTTCAGCTTTCTCCGACGCCATCGCCGGAAACGAGAAGCCCCCTTTGTCCCCCGCCGGCGAAACATTCATTCAAAGGCTCCATCACCGTCCGCCACCACCGCTGCTCCATCACAGTTCGCCTCAACCAGATCGAAGGCGAATCAGAGGTTCCTCCCCGTCCGTCGTCCTCTCCGTCGTCCTCTCCGTCTCCGTCGAAGGTGAATCACAGCAACATCAGCCCTCTCTTCTCCTGCTTTTTCTTCTCCTTCTCTTCTTCTCTTCTATGGTTTCTTCCTCTTCCTCTTCCTCTCTAATTCAGATTTGTAAACATTTAGATCTGTATTTTGTGGGGATTTTTTAGACTTTAGATCTGTATATTGTGTTCTCTTTTGTTGTTGCTGCTTCTGTTGTTATAGTCGTTGGCTGTGATGGTGGCTGTGGTGGTGGTGTGTTGTTGTGAAGAGGGCAGGCAGAGAGAGAGAGAGAGAGAGAGAGTGTAGAGAGGGAGAGGAGGTAGAAGGAAATAAAACAAATGGTGAGGGAAAAAATGGAAATAACCCAACTTCCTTAATCTGCGCGCCTATTCTCTCTGCTGAGAAAGATAGGTGACGGAGGAAGTATATTTTTTTAGTTGGAAGTATGATACTGGTTAATCCATCAGTTAGGTTCCTCCATCATTTATTGAGGCTTGTTGGGGGGAAATAGAATATAATTATCCCCAAAACATTTCCGTCTTTATGGAAACATGTATTCTTATCTTGAAATGTATACTAAAGCCTATTATATTGTCTGACTTTAAGGGTGAAAATGGAAGCACTTGCCGTGGGTTTTCCAAAATTTTATGATGAGACGGTCCTCAAGCAGTTACTTGATACCTTTGGAACAGTGTCGTCTCTTAAGGATATAGCTGCTGCTTATTGTCAAGCACAGGGTGACATATATGTAGCCAGTGAGATTTTGTGCAAATATCAGGGAAGCACGTCTAGTGCTTCTAATTGCAGTTCCAAGGATGAATTGGAGAACAATAGTGCTTCTTCGGAGTGTCCTGAAGAGAAATGGTTTGACAAGTCAAATCTTGAAGAAGGAGATCTTGTTGAGTCAAAGCAGAAGAAATACACAGCATCTGCGGGTTCTGTTTCAGGTGTCATTGGAAGAGAATATGCTCGGTTCAGGTCCTCTAGAAATGAATCTTGTGAACCAATTAAACCGCTGAAGCTGAATTCAGAAGAGTTTCCTCCTTCACAGATTTGGAATGATGAAGTTCAACCTAATATCACAACAGTGGGCAGTGTGCACAAAGACACTGAGGAGTTATTGGTTAACATGCTCAGAGAAGGCTTTCAACTTGACAGGAAGGTCATCCCACAAGTTCTCGGTAATGCATTTAACTCAACGTCATTTTCAAATTTACCTGTCCTGACACTTGTTAATATGAAATTTGTGTGTATGCTTCTATCAATTATTAAATTTATGTACTTTTCAATCCATTATTAAATTTTTGTCAGTAGTTACTAAACATTAAAATACCTATTCAATGATGCCTATTCTACACTTCTTCAAATTTGAGGATGTCGAGATCAAAGTCCAAACCTCTCATTACACTATCAAAAAAGCATGAAGGCTTCCATTTTGAACATTTGTGGTGCAATTTTTAACAGATCAGTCCTTTAAAAGTCTCTGGGAAAATGATTGTTTAGAGGTGAACGGCCAAATCATGGTATATATTATGAAGTCCTGATAACGAGAAGTACTTTTTCTGTTTCTGTTATTGTCAGAAAATGAGGCTCATATATGATACACAGTATGATTTGCAAAAAACATGGGTGATTGAGCATGCACATGGAATGACATCGCCTGGTTTGAAGCACTTTCTTACTGCTCACTGATGGACCAGAAGTCAGAAGTCTTTGTTGGTTCTGATGGGAGCGAGAGTGCGAGACCTTTCTGAGACTACTGTTCAAAATGTTTTTGGAAGTTCCATTTCCTGTTCCAAACCTTAAAATTGATTAGGTAACTAAAGAAATCACATGCATTTGGTTAATGAAATTTATCAATGTTTTAGTTAGCAGACATGAAATTCAATTATCAGGGTCGTTCATTCCGCCGCAATCAAGGTCATAGTCGCTTGTCAGTGGAATGTATTTAAATGGTTCTTATATTGCCTACGATGATCGTCTTTTGAAGGAGAATACAGACTATTTCTTGGCACACTAGCGAGTAATCTTCTATCTGCTTACTTGTGGTATTAGTGGTTCCATGTAAGGGGTTCATGATGGTCATTGTTCTGTACACATCAAATATCACCTTAGTCAACCTCTACTTGTATCTGATTGGTTGTTCTGATGAAAACTAGTATGTTTATTACTTAATTATTATTGTCGCTGTATATCGTTCTAATGATGGTTTTATTGCTGTTATGTATATATTTTTTATGGTTCTTCATTGGCTTATACTTTTGCGCTGGTATTCGTATTAGATCTTAGTCTTTTTGGTTCTATATGTAACTAAGTGAATTAGAGGCTTATTTTTCGAACCTTGTTCTTTTGGGGTTCAGTATAAGGGACTCACATATGGCATGGTTTCATGTTTACTTGCAGGAGTTTGTGGTTACGATGCTGTAAAGGTGAGTTTATTTTCACTTGATTGTTCATGGTGTTCCTTTCAAAGTCCATACCCTGTGTTTTAGGCTTTTCAGTTGGCCCTTGAGTTTTAATGTACATAACTTATAATTTGTATCGACCCGATTTTGCTTGAAAAGAGTTGTACGTTAACTTAAATCTAATATCTTTTTTCAGTTGCTACTTGATAAGTTATCTATGACAACTGTCACGAATCTTAGTATTTCAAAATCGTATTATTGTAATTGGTTCGCATGCTTCCCGCTTCTCATGTGTATTTGGGATAATCTTAAACAACATGATTGCAAGTAACTCATGGTTCCTGATTCTTCTGATATTTGCGCTGCTTGCACATGCCGAAAGCATCATCTAGTCAATATTGACTCCCATTGGTGCCATTTTCAATTTTTTTATAATTTTGGAAACAGTTTTATTCTTACCATGCATGTTGTTTAATTCTCTTCTTTCATGGAGTCTAGAATAGGTTGATACTAGTAATTCTCACAAAGTGGTCTCATTCTATTTTGCCTGATAAGTGATAATGCAATGGAAAAATATTAATTCCCCTCCCTCTAAATGATGCTTTAATTTGTATTCTTAATGAGATTAAGTTGTTTTGATGAATCATTAATGTTGAAGAATTTCCCAATGCAATCCTTAGCAGTGCTAACGACATCCTGGGTGATGTCAGCTAGTAAGATTAAATAGGTGTTGACATGATTATCTATGTTTGATTGGTTCTTTTATTGGATGTTAGATCGGATACAATAAGGAGAATAATTGTAGTGCTTAATTGTCATCTAAAAAAAAAAAAATTGTAATGCCTACATATGTTTATATAGACTACTAGAGAAGCTACTAGAAGCTAAGTCTAAGGTAATTGCTATTTAGTCCCAATAGTTCATATACGCTCCCGTAAGATGGAGCCCCGAGAGGTAACTCCAATCTTGGAAAGAAGATCCTCAAGCGTGTAAGCGCCTTCGTGAGACAGTCTGCCAATTGATTGGCCGAAGAAACATGCGACACCCGCAGAACACCAGCCTGAACTTGTTCACGAACAAAATGAAAATCAAGTGCAAGAAATCCCTCTGAGAGCGAAACATAGGATTGGTGCTCAAATAAGTAGCGATTCCGAATAGATAGTCGGTGCTGAGGAACCGGTCAGATGAAGTAATGAGAGACACGAGGTGAGAAGAAGAAGCTTGAAACGGATAAAAGGTTTCAACAAACTTAACATAACGTGAGATCTAGAGGCGATGAGAGGTGAATCCAGACAAAGGTACCCACTTTGGGTTAATGAATAGCCAAGAAACACCCACGACAGGGACCGGTCATCTAGTTTGTTAGAGGTATAAGGGCGCAACCATGGATAACATTGACAACCAAACCCAGCGGGTGTTTCTTGGCTATTCATTAACCCAAAGTGGGTACCTTTATTAGGAGACGATTAATAAGATAGACCGCGTTTGAAAAGGCATATGGAAAATAGGAGAGTGGGACAGATGCATGGTGTAAAAGGGCTAGACCGGTCTCGACAATATGCTGATGTTGGCGTTCAGAAAACCCATCATGTTCAGGTGTATGAGGGGTGTAGTAAGATGACTAATGCCATGAGCAGAAGGAAAAGGACAAAGTGGTAAGTACTCGACCCCGTTGTCAGAGTATATAGTTTTGATTGGAAGGGAAAACTTTTCAACAAGAGCCCGAAAGCGATAGAAACTTTCATGAACTTGAGACGTATGTAAATTCATGAAGTAAATCCAGACATAGCGAGTGAAGTGATCAACAATAATAACATAATACTTCATTCCATCATGAGAAAAGATATGGGAGGTCCATAAATCAGAAAAGACTAGTTCCAGTGGCCGAGATGACCTAAGACTGAAATCAGAAAAAGCTAATTTGTGACTCTTCGTGCACTTGCACACATTACAAGACTGGAAACTAGAGCTAGATTTAATTGGAAGAGAAAACTTTGAGACAATGTGTGGACAGATTGGGTGAATGGGATGGCTAAGACGATGATGCCAAACGACAACGAATCGACTGGATTGAGAGACAAGTGCCAGCGAAGAGATGGATGGGGAAGCTGGCCACTCAGAGACTCCATTCTTAAGTGGTCCGAACAGAAGGGACGCCCCCATAGTACGATCCTTGAAGACAACCAAAAGAGGATAATTCAGTGATAAGGTTGTTAGAAGAACAAAACTTAGATACCGATATTAGGTTTTTTTAATGTAGGGAACATAAAGAACATTAGATAATAAAAAAGTAACGAGAGTGAGGAGAGTGACATCGACAAGTTTTGAGTGACGGGCAGAGGTGTGCCATCACCAATCATAAGATCATCGGAGGTGCTGATATGGCTAGTGCACGGAGAGATTGTCCAGATCAGATGCAATGTGATGAGAGACCCCAATGTCAAGAAGCCAGGTCGGTAGAACTGCACATGAACCAGGAGCCACGGTTGTAACATGTGCCCATGGGGGCCATTGTGGCGAACTCTGATAGCAGGTGGGGTAGATTGCGGACGGGGTGTTGTCGGGCTAGATGGATAGTCTCCGAACTGCTACAACATCCATCCAAACTGAGGACAAGCACCGGTGCGGTGACTCCGAACCCCACATCTCTGACAAAGGCCAAGAAAAGACCGAGGCAGGCGGGCGGGAAAAATTCTACCGGACAGACGGTCCATACGGTATATAAGAAGCTGTCCTCGATGGGGCACCAAAAACGAAGGGGCAGGGACCGGTAAGTGAGGCTGTACACGGCGCGACCTCGACCCATCCCGGTCGGACCAGAAGATGCATGAGCAGAGGCCGGAGTGGAAAGATCATTTGCAGAGTTTGGTTTGTTCAAGGATAGCTCCTTGTGAGTGATCATTTCAAATAATTCCTCAAATCCAATATCTGTTTCGTGAGCTTCAATGGCCTCGACTACATGAGCATATGCGTCATTTTGGCCGCCAAGAATGCGGTCAATCAAATCAGACTCATCCATAGGTTTTCCAAGTAGATCAGGTTCATTCGCCTTCTGTTCGATAAAGTCCATAAAGTTAGAAATTGTCTGGTTGCCTTAGAGTGGTCGAAGTAGCAGTTTCAGTGCTGGCTGAGGGCTGGCCAGTTGTTTCAGTACCGGCTAGTTTCTTTCCGGTTGCGGCTGGGTCAGCATCTTGAGGAGGTTGTGTCGGTGCAGTAATGCTGACCGGCTTCACACGTGGAGGAGGTGGATGTGTGCCATCAACATAGTGCATGAGGCCATGACCGCGGAGAGCGGATTGTACTTGGAGCTTCCAGACCAGAAAGTTATTAGGTTGAAGTTTGTGGGTGTTGGGGTGGACTTGAATGATGATGAGGGCATGCTTGGGGTTGTTAGGGTTTGAGATAGTGGGGGTAAGGGACGACATGTCTTGCAGAAGAGAATAATTTGGTTTTTTAGGGTTCTGTGAACAATAACGCGAACAATACTCGTGAACAATGCCATGAACAGTAATCGTGAACAGTACTCATGAACAGAAGATCTTGGTGATGGAGAAGACGACGACGTTGTCCGACCGTGTGATGAACACAGAGAGAGAAGACAACCAACTGGTATTTTGCCGATGGGTTTTTGGAGAAGGTGCCGATGGTTGATCGTGCAGGTTAGGATTCTTGCGCCTGCTGTGATACCATGTTAGACAATAAGGAAAATTATTGTATTTTCTGAAGAAATAATGAGAGATTACATCTGTTTATATGACTACTAGAGAAGCTACTAGAATCTAAGTCAAGGTAATTGTTATTTAGTCCTTTTAGTTTGTATATTGGATTTCGAGGGGGTTGATTGTGGACAGACAGAGACGGTGACAGTAAGTCAAAATTTGATGATTGAAGACATGTGTTGTGGTGGCCATGGTGGCACTGCCGGCCGCGGGGTGTAAACAATGTAACAGAGAGAAGGGCACAATGTCCAGCTTTCTTGTCAGCTGGATCCAGAAAATCTAGCATCTCCGATGATGTGATTTCCTGGTCTCTAGCACTAAGCTCCCTTTCATATCTTGGATGGCATGATCTCCTGGTTCAGAGTATTAAGCTTACTCTCTCTGTCAATTTCTCTTAATCATATAGTACTATAGTTGTCAATTCCCTCTCTAAACATTTCATCTTCTATAAATTCGGAAAGTTCCCTCAGATGGTGAAGATTTGGTTGGTGAGTATTTTGTGCCCCTTCAGATGCGAAGGCCTATAAAGAGAAGGGAGTGATAGCATATTAAGAAGACGAAGAGAGAAACTTATTTAGTGAGAGAGAGAGAGTGTTTGCTTTGATTAGAATTAGCGTACCCCTCAACTCCACATCAGAAACCATGAAACAATATTCAGCCACTGAAAACATGAAACAATATTAAGGGACAGAAAGTAGTTCAACTAATTAGCAATTTTGGTCTGGAAAAATGTAGTCGCAAGATGAAGCTTAGCGCTTTGAATCTTTAGATCATGCCATTAGAGATGCGAAATGGAGGGATGTCCTCACTGTTTCTTATCTTCTTCATTTATTGTATTTTGCTCATCATGTTTTACCCTTGTCACCGTTTCTGCCTGACAAACTTTGAAAAAGTATGCCTTGTTCTTTAAATTCATATTCCTCAACAGAAGGTAAAATGAAAGTCCAAAAATTTCACAGATTGTAATTTCGACCAACTTAAAATCGGAATTCCGGAATTGGAGCAAGAATATAGATTCTGGAGATATCTAATGGCAAACGTGAATTACTTTATTCATTAAAGGTTTACAGAGAGGGGGGTTGGGTGTAAGATATGCATTTCAATTGATTTCTTTTATATTTTCTGAATCTTTGGATTTTGCTAGAGGAACTAATATAAGGAGTTGAGGTCTTGAGGATCTCCAATGGCCATGCAATCAGGAGAGAGATGGGTTGAAGTAGTGGGAAAACTAAAGGAGACGATGACAGAAGTGGGAAGTAGAAGAGGAGAATTGAGAAAGTGGATGTGGAGGGGGGGGGGGAGAGAGAGAGAAGAGGGGACATGAAAAGGTACACAGGCAATATCGTACATTCTCAAATTTATCCCCGAAAAGTAATTAATCTTATTGGAAAGTAAAAACAGTAAGGAGAAGATAGTAAAGAAGACTTCCAAAAGTAAGTCGTATTGTAGTCATTGCACGTCTCCTTAAATAGTTGAAGAACCAAAGTATGACCGAAATATGCGATAGAGGGAGTAGATGTAATTTGATTATGTGAAGATGCTAAGACTCCTTAAATCCTATTTACACGTTTGAGTCCGATATTTTTAAATGCAGCTTTGATTAATTGCGGAAGTGTAGTAAAATATTACTCCCTCCGTCCAGAAATTGAAGTCCAGTATTCCATGTTTGGGTGTCCAAAAATTAAAGTCAACTTTTAGTCTTCGCCAAATATGTTTATTCCCTTGCCTACATTTTGATCTTATGCTCCTCCTAACAGTCTCCAGAGAGATATATGGACATGCCATCTTTCCCAAACCTAGATGAAATTCAAATCATGAATTCTCGTAGAAGGTATGTGTCTTTTAATGGTGATTGTTTTCATCAGTTCTAGAATCTCTATTTTGCTTAATGAATATCATAATTCCTCTTCATTTCATGGAAAACAATTTTGGTTAAACTATGCAGTGACAAAGAAAAGACTAAATCTGGAAATGGATCATCCAGAAGAAACAAGGACAGGAACAATCTCCAGCAGCAGGTGCTTCTACAATCATTGTTCAAGGTTCCTGACAGATTTGAAGATGAACCGAGAAAGGTTCTGCCAACTAAACCATTTACAGGATCAAGGGGATCTGTTAAAGTTGTTACTGAGCCATTTACACTTCCTGTAACTGGACGCGGAACGCCGGTGGTCACACTTACAGCTCCAACAGGTGGGAGTACTTATCTTAACATGGAATAAGACTACTTTTGCGGAAACTTGATAAAAATATTGTTTGTCGGTGTCTGTGCATTGTTTTGGCTTTTCGACATTCTTGGGCTTTTAGATGGATCCAGCTCTCTGTTTTAAGTTATCTGCTGATGCCTTGTTAAATTTGTAAGAGCACTAAATGAGTGTTATGTTTTTTTTTTCGCAAACATTTTGAGGTGAAGATTTGACTAGCCAAATGTTGCTGAAACACGTTAATCTTTTCACATTGTTGTAGAGTAATCTTAACTCTACAACACTATGAAAGAACAAGTTTCGGTATAGTTTTGCTAATCAAATCGTCACCTCAAAATGGTTGAAACAAGTATTAGGACATTTATTTTGGGACGGAGGTAGTACATCTTTCTGAGCATATGGAGCATAATTGTTTGGCAAGCAATAGCTCGTATGAAAATAGTACAGATGATTTTCTCATGGAGTCTTATATCGTTTACGCTTCCTAGGACATGTCCTTTTATTGATGTAGGATATGGAACAACTTTACCGGCAGTGATGTTTCTGTATTTATATGGCTAAAACATAAATCAAATAGGAAATGCAATCTGCTTTTTCAAGTTTCACTCTCTTATGATAAATTGTTGTAGACAACTACCCGAAAAATTAGACTGTTTATTTATATTTACAGCAATGTCAGAGAGTAGCTTTGGCTGGAAGTACATATCTTAATAAGCGGTGGAGTACTTGTTCACTAATGCTTTCTTTTTAATGGCGTGGTTTACCATCTGTATGAGCTTCCGAAAATTAAATCAAAACTTTACATCTGGGGAATTTATTTGGTTATGATGTATTACAGTGAGAAAGTATATGCCTGACAACAAAACAAACATTGTTTCTCAGAGTCATACGTCTTTAATAGAGATTGTAAGTTAAAGCTCTTACTGGATTGCATTTTCTTGTAATTGAGTTTCTTTTTGATACGTGCAAGTTGCACTTTGAACAGATACCGAAGAGGATGATGGTAGCTATCAGCTCCTACGGAAAGCTGTAAAGGAATATTGGAGGACAATGACACAATATTGCAAAGTTGTAAGTGCTTGTTTGCATTTATATCAGTATGGAAATATATGATACTATTTTTGATTTACTTATAAAGAAGGGGAAAATTATTAGGTATTTGGGTGTAATCATCCAGTGCTCTTTATACCTCTGTAACTGAACAGCAGTTATCTGGGCTGTAAGTTTGATAGAGCTTTCTGTTTCTTAACAGGCTGTTGATGCATTTACTGAAGGAGATTATAAACGTGGCAACAAAAGTCTGGAAGAGGTACGTCTTTTATTTTGGGTAGTGATTTGAAAATTTACATGTGCCTTACGATAAAATATGATTAATGGTCCCCTAAATGAAACATGGATTACTATTTTCAAGCAAAAAAGATAAGTTTTGCAAAATGTGAAAATTCTTCAACTTATTAGACTGTGAGTAGTGATGCCAATAAAGATGAAAGAGATAGTGACTGGAAGTGGGATTCTGCCAATTTGAATGAGTGTGAGGTTGAAATGGAGGTGATCCAAGGCCAAAAGCCAATAAACTAACAACCCTCCAAAAGACATTTTGAGGATTCTTTTATGATTTAGCGTGTAGATAATTATGACAGGAGTTGAAGCAGTTGAATAAGAATTCTATTTGTTCATCAATAAAAAAAAGTTCCATCCTTAATAGATTTTTTTCTGTTAATGCATTATATTCTTTCATGTTTTGAAGTTGTGGAGCCAAGTGTCAAGTGAATTATTATAAATTTTTGAAGCTATCATGTCCATCTTCAATGACTATCATGAGTGACTGGGCCATGAATAAATAACTTCTTCAATTACTTATGATTAGAAGTTTGCATTTTAAGGAGAAACACCGTAACAGAACACAGCTTCTTTTACACATTAACAAGAAGATTCCACCAGGTTTGTTGGTTGGCATGAATTTGTGTCAGTAGGACCGAAATGCATGTTAGCAGACAAATTCTGGTCTGAAGAATTAGCATGAAAAAGAAATTGCTTATTTGATGAAACAAGAGAAACTTTGTGGTCTTAAGAAGTTTAGTTCATACAGTCAGAGTGAACTAACACGTACGGTGCTAGTGTTATCTGAAACACGGTTATCACAGGTTATCACAGGTTATCACAGCTGACCAGGATTTAGAATCTCAAATGATCTTGTAAAGTTTGGGAATCAGTTCAGAAACCACCATGTCTTTCTTGGTAGTTGCAAGTTGTTATATTTAGTATCTCAGCAAAAAATCCGTCTGAAATTATTTTAGTATCATATTGGTATTTGCAAATTGTTATATTGGAGAGCATTTTTATCAACATGAAAAGAGCCTCATTGTAGATTTCCTTAATTATCTTAATGGGTTTCTCTTGTACCCCTCCCCTATCACTGTTTTAATCTAGTGACGTAAACACTACCTTGTTAAGGTAGTGATATATGTCTCTGTTCATTTGATTTCAGCATACCTCCACATGCAAACTTTCTGAAAATTCAGTTGCTAATGTAGTATTATTAGCTCTTAACATCAAGTAGGATCCTTGTCTTATGTTTTTTATGGGATTGTCCAGGGACGTTTTTTCCAAAACAAGGCCCGAGAGGCAGATGATGAATCTGCACAGAAGTTTCTAGAAACCAAGTAAATGCACATCGGGGTTTATTTTTTCTACTATTGACATATTTGAAGCATGGAACCATAGTTCCATACTCCATTCACTAAGAATTGACATGATCAAATTAATATCCTTGCAGAAAGAATGAAGTGTGGTCTCTTGATCTGCTTGAATATGATCCAGAAGGTGCTATACGCTTACTGAAAGTTCAATTGAAATGTCTTTCTGGCCTCTCAGGTAGGTCATTCACCCTGAAATAATTTGGTCCTTGTGAATTAAAAAAATGACTGGTTCTTACATCTTGGCTACACCAGATCTTCCGTGTCTCAAACTCATAATAGGGACCGGCTCCATGGAGAAAAATGAAAGGGATCGGAAACGAAAGGTATGCTTTTGGCCTTCCAGTTGTGTGTCGAACTCTACTGTATCATAACTATTTGTGCTCCTGTTCTCTTCTTGTGATACTTCTTAGACTTAAACCTATGAGTTAAGATATTTGCGTTATCATTTACGGCTTACGAAGAATAATAAGAAACTATGATGCACAGGAACTCCGTGTAGGGTGATGTCCGCGTCCCGGAAACGTGTCGGCGTTCCGGTAAATGTAACGAGTCCGGAACTTACAAGGAACTTCCAGGGACGCGTTTCCCCCTTTTCAAAAAGTTTTAGAAACGTCCCTTGGTTAAAAATAACACTCGGGTGTCTTTAAATTTAAAAAGATTTTAGATGTTACTTGTAAACAAAATATGATGTATATTATTAATCCTATCAAGGTCTCCATCCCGATCCAAACTCTAGCGGCCTGTAAACCGATTTGCATACTTTCAACACTCCCCGACAACCTCAAAGACTTTGGCGACCTCAAATTTCCCAAGTACCTCCACATGTTTATTGAGTACTAAATCTACCTGCAAAATGTATTTTGGGACACAAAACCCCCTAAACTTTCAATTTTCCACTACAACCCCTACAATATACATCCGTGGGACACTTAACCCCAAATTGATAACGGGGTTAAATTTCTAACATAAATTGACTATATATATGTATCCCCCCCCCCCCCCAGCGTTTCGTCTCCCCAATTTTCTGATAAGTGCTATTCCAGTGTCCTTGTTCACGTTTCAGTGCTACCTATAGATAAGAAATTATTGCAATCCCTTCAAGTGGAGCCTTCTAGTCGACTAGTTATTAAGTACTCAGGAGTAAATGACATGTTGGTGCTCCAATTATAACTTGTCCTTCGCTGTATAGACTGGAGTACGGACACGTCATTTACTCTGTAGTACGTAATAGTACCTGTGAGGGAAGTCCTCTGCAGAGTCCAATATAAGACTTCACAAAGGAGATGAAGCCGAAGGTCTTTTAAGATTGGGATAGTGTCTTAAACTTTAAATCCTCTGACTAGCTTCCTCCGGTGACCTAAATATTTCTCTGGTCATCCCATTATAACATTATTTTATGCAGTTAGACCTTGATGTATAAGGTAAGCGATTGCGGTAAACGGATAGTTCCTCCCATGATGTGGATGGTGGCGATGGCCTGCAGTTAGTTACTGAAGTACCTGGCCCTGCTTTTTATTTTTATTTTTATTTATTTTACAAAAAAAACCCAATGCCATGTTACATGCTGTATCACTTCATGAATTTGTCCATCTTATGGCTGGGAAATTGTGGTGCAGGTCACGAAGTTCCTAAAGAGAGAATCCATTACGTGGACGGAGGAGAATGATGGTTGTATACTAGTAATACCAATGTCCGAAATCAATCGAAAGCAGTTGAGCTTTTACCAAAAACAGGATCAATAGACTGGAGAGCTGTTTCCATCAAGAACTCATTGTATCTAGACGTTTACATTTTTTGATCCCGTTTTTGAAAAGGAACAATTGATGGGTACAAGCAGACTTCAAACGGGAAAAATTCACAAAGGAACAACGTGCACGTTGCAATGTTTTTGCTGTGATTGTGTTGGGATCGCGACTATCCAAAATATTATTGTTACTATATAAATTACTAAATAAAAAATACAACTTTGCAGTGATTTATTGAGGTTCTGGTTCCCTGCTTGACCACACAGGGCTTTTTTTTTTTCATGACTTGTATTATTATTATTATTATTATTATTATTATTATTATTATTATTTTTTTTTTTTTTTAGGACTGACTAGTATAATTCTGCTTGTGACCAGATAGTGGCAACTAGGCCTGTCAATGGGCCGGTTCAAACTCCAAACCAACCACTCTATCCCGACGCACCCAAATAAAATTAGAACCAGACCCTATCGGTTTTGGACCCACCAAACCTAAAAACCAGTGGTTCCAAACCATTTACCCAAAGGGTCATTTCAGAACCCAAAGAAATAGGTGCAGACAAAAACTATTTGGCCGAGTTTGGCAAAGCTACATTAAAACTTATTTAAAATATGAATTTTGAAATGGATTTTTTCACCAGAGGACCAGGATCGGGGTGAAGGCTAGCAAGATCCAAGTGGAGACTAAAAGAATCCGAGTGGAGATTTTGCTACACGTGTCAACCCGTGCTTTGCCACTAACAAATTAAAAATGTTATTAACTGAAATTGGGTGGAAATATCGGATCCGGATAGGAATTATCATCATTATTTGCGATCATACAACTGATCAATAATGTTAGATTAATTGCTAAATTCGACATATTACCATCGGATCCGGCTGACCCAAATTAATTCCGGAATAATCTAGTTCATCCAAACGGGTCGAATTAAAATTCAAAATGTCATTAATTTATGTAATAATTCAGCTTTGCCAAACTAAGCCATTGACTAAGAGAAAACTAACTCATGCCCACTCTCCCTATTCTCTCTTTGTAGATCTCACCTCATCTCTCTGTTCTCAGTGTGTGTGTGTGTCTCTATCCCAGATCTCGATCTCTAGCAAATCGAATATGTTGATCATAATTGCTCTCTCTCTCTCCAAGTCTCATCTCTTCTTTTGGATCTTATGCATTGATGAATTGCAGATGTTTGAAACTTCAAGATCATAGATGTTGTCCAGGAGATGGCACTTGATTTCTCTCTGTCTCTTTCGGAGTGCGATTCTTATTTCGATAATTAGTCGTGGGTTGAATTAGGTCTGAGGTTGAAATTTCTCACTCTCGATATTTCTCCCACGGTGACTGTTGGAATTGTGCCATAGAGGAAATCAATTTGGTGTGACTTTTATATGGACTTACTATTCATTGTGTTATCGAATGGGGATATGTTAACATGAATGAAGTCCTTAGAATATAAATGTTATATTCTTAAATATCCCTAGTATATTATATTGATTAATAGGACGATCACTATAGACTAGTATGTGGGTAAATTGATATGGAGATATAAAGTCTAACACATGGGTATGCATTAGGAGTAATGACATATTGGATTGACCCACCATGAGAAGGCTACATATAAATTATGTTAACGTCACAAGTGCTTCTCGTAGTGCTAATCGTGTTGTAATCCTTAGACTTGAAGTCACATATACTTTATTTGTGAAATATCATGTTTTTGATATTATCAAACGTTACACCGTTATTGGGTAAGTATAATATAATAATCAGGCATGATAGAAAGCAAGCTGAGAGATGGTAGTGATGTAGAGATGATTTTTCCCTCCCACAAAATGCGAGCAAATATCCACGGGCCACTCGAGGGATGGTGCTTATAGAATGTCTGGCAAGACTCAGATAAATCAATATGGGATATTGATGTTATCTGCATGGATAAGCATATTCCCAGGATCGAGAAACTATGGATTTGATATACGAGTGTGACAATTATGTCTCGTGTCCAATCCAGATATGACAAAGGGATAATACAACGCGGTAGCATTGGGCACAAGGTTTGTGGGATCACTGACTATTTCCATTAGTTGGGTGACATAGATGTGTTGCTAGACACCGCTCTATGTTAGTAATTGTTACCACGAACTAAGTAGAAACATATGGGGTCACACACCATATGGATTAAACTGGATACGGGTATCAATTAGTAGATCTAAATAAAGAGAAATGATCAAAACGCAACCACAAGCCAAGTTAGTAGGACTAATTTGCAAGGTGGACTAATCTGTGTATGGACATGATTAGTATCGGGGCAAGTTTGTAATTAATAAGGAGTTATTAACTAGAAAAGGGCTACCCTAGATTCTTATTTCTCATGAGTTTTCATAAAGAGAAATAAGAGAGCAAGGAGAGAGACACCAAGAGGCGTCTCTACCCCGTCCACCCCATGCCGTTGGCCATCTTGTGGCGTACAGCTCCATGCTCCGTTTTGCGTGATCCTTCAACCTCCTTCTTCTCGTATCTAGCACTTGACGTGGAAGAGGAATCCAGGTTGTAATCATAGGTTTTGATACTCGTAGACGAAGACACAATTCTTCGTAGTGACCACAAAAACTAAGGTACAGAAACGTTCTTCCTTTATCATGTTATGAAAAGCTTGCCTGCGATCCGTGGAGGGATTTGATCAGGATTAATTTTATTATTCTGCTGCGGCACCTGCATCAAAATCCTACAGTGGTATCAGAGCCACATATCTTAACACATAACATGATTATGTGTTACCGTTTATCAGTTTTTCACTGATTTTACACTTTTTGACGAAAAACTGAAGTTAAGCATATGATGCAAATTGAATATGTTTCAATAGGGAATGAGCCAATTTTACATATCGTATAATATTTGGCGAATTTCGTTCACATATGATGTTAGTTTTTTTGGGTTTTGAAAAGCTAGGCTTAGGGTACAATTGGGAAAATGAGATTTTCTCATCAATTGGAAACAAGCAACAAGGAAGGAAGTTTTTGGAAACAACTCAAGAGGGCCGGTGAAGGGGTTGACCGCGCCCCTTCCTTTTGGCGCACGGACCGAGGCCGTGACCTACCCGGTTCGGCCAAACGGACGGTTTAACCGTGCGGGTTGGGTCGGCCGGATGGGCACGGCTCGGGCGTCGATGGGGGTCGACCAATAGGGATTGTTGCGACGCCTTGGACCGTTTTGACCCTAGAAAATCTAAATTCAACTAAAATTGACCAAGCGCGTTAAAAATAGATTTTAACTGGATTATGTGCTTTATTGCATGATGGGTGGATATGACCTAGGTTGTTGATGTTTATTAGTGGTTTGATTTGGTTTTATTGTAATTAATGTAATTAATTGGTTTTACGGCCTGCATGTCTTCTTCTACCTCACTTGTTAGGTCTCTCTATTTAGTATAGAAGCTAGCTAGTATTAGATAGTTAGATGATAGCCAAGACATGGCAAAGAAGACCAAATAATCAAGGAACCACAAAGACAATAGAGGACTCGCAAACCTAGGACGCGCAACCATGGTGGAGGCACATGGAGATGAGCTTGTCACTCTAGGGCTTATAGATATTCTCATTGGCTTGAGAATATCTTAGTCTGAGGGGCCATATTCATGCCATATTTATTTATTTTTTATTTATTTATTTATTGTCTTTTTATATATTTTTTTGTGTATGGTTGATGCATGCAAAACGTAACAAGATAACAATAAACAAGGTTGGTCTTTTATTTGGGATTGCTCAATCCAAATAAGTAGATCATGTTTATAGGATCAACAAAACAATTAAATAATGACAAGTAAATCTCTCAAATGATATATTGCATTTTTGCCTTCTCTTACTTAAACACCCATCATGATCAAGGTCTATTAAAATTCGGGTTTGCCAAAGCAAGGCGATTTTATTTCACCATGGTGTGATGCAGCGAAACAAGTAAGTAATATGTGATTGTTGAAGTAAGATGTTGAACGCAACTAGGTTGTTTCAATAGGATTGAAAAATTAGAGGCAAGGCAATTGGGATTATCTATGAGATAGATAAAGAAGGAATTATTTTCCCAATTGAACCAAGAGTTGCATACGATGAAATTGGAAGGTGTTCCTACCTATTTAACTAATTTTTGGGTGACTTGCCAAAGCAAGCTCAAGAGGAGGTGAAATATGGATCTTGCCCCCTAGAAAGTATATGATATTTTCCGCATTAATAGTGAGGGTTATTAATATGAGAAAAATAGTGGGAGCTATGTTTAATAATTTAAGTCCTTGTTAAATATAGTACAACAGCACAATATTTGCATAATTATTTTGTGTTGAATACCTATGGCATTGAAAAAACAAACTCGTCTTTATCGCTATGATATGTCCTTGAGAAGGACAGTTTGTCTGGAATCAATTTTCTAGACTGCTATAAAATTAAGAATTGTTCTCAAACGAAAAGGAAAAATGTTGTACATCCTAGAGGATAGAGTTTCTTCCTACCAACCGCCAATACCACTAAAACCTAATGGAAGGAACATCAATGAATGGTTATTTGGATGTGACTTGCCTCATGTTAGCTACCATGAACTTTGAGATTTGGTAGCAAGATTAGAACATGGAGGCGTATGATATGATCATACATTTAAAGAAGCTCTTTTATAGAGCAAGCTAGACATGGAAGGTTTGAAGTGTTGATCCTCTTTGCATTCTCTTGCTTAGCACTCGTCATGATCAAGATGTAATGAATTCGGGATAGTCAAAGCAAGTCGATTTCATTCATCAAGATGTGAAGCGACGACACAAGCTAGTAATGTGTGATTGCTAAAGCAAGAGAACAATCGCAACTAGGCTATTTCAATAGGATTGAACGCTTAGAAGATGAGAGTTATCTATGAGATAGATAAAGAATAAAGAGTTATTCGCCCAATTGGACCAAGAATTGCATTGAATGCAATTTGAAACTTTATTCAAAAGGTAACTCACTCAATATGATTGAGAACCGATGTAATAACCCGAATTTCGACGTATGTGTATTCTAGTAATTTAGCACAGCATATTTAATACTTTAGACTGTGAGAATGTGTTTGTTTGATATCAGTGTTAGTCGTAATAAGACGCTGGGATATTATGCGTGACTTCGTAGTGATTTACTATTCATTTCGTTTATAATTATTTCGAAAAATTAGTTTATTGTTATAAATGACTTATAAACAAATCTATTTTATTTTAAATAATAAGTTGATTACAAGTTTCAAATAACCGTTTAGTAATGTTTAAAAGTAAATGCTTATAAGTTTCTTCAAAATTAACATTCAAATTTATTTTCAAAATATCAGACAGATTCATTTTTAAAAGTTATGTTTCGTTATATTTTTCAAATTTAATTTTATTCGTCAAAATGCGTTTTAACGTTCCAATTATTTTTATCAGTCAAATTCCGTGTTGTCAGCCAAACTTCGCTTTACCAGTCAAATTCTGTGCAATCGGTCAGATTTCGTTGTAGTGGTCAAATTTTATGGAATCAGTAAAATTTCATTTTGTCAGTCAAAGTTTAATTTTGTAAACGATATCGTGTTATTTATTTGTTCTCATTTTTAAATATTCGTCGCGTACTGATATTTCATACATCGCGTTTTGTTTTCCTTCGCGTTTTTAATGTTATCCGCGTTTCGAGCCACCGCATAGAGTCGTACTCTCACCTCACGGAATCGACCCACCAAACTGACATCACTTTTTCACCTCATTGCATCACCTCTCTCTCTCTCTCTCTCTCTCTCTCTCTCTCTCTCTCTCTCTCTTCTTTTACACGTGCATCATCTTCTTCTTTTCTTTTTTTCTTCCTCGACAACTCACCATCATCATCACCATAACCAACACCACCACAATCACCACCACCCATACCTCCATCGCCACCACCGTCACCTCCACCTCTCTGCATCTTATATCCATATATCCCTCTCTGTTTCTCTCTGTTTTTGTCGGAGAAATCAACCCTGTAACAACCCCACAACCAACCTCGACACCACAACCACCGACCACCAACATCACCGCCAAACACCACCACCTGTGACCCCTCTCCCTCTAAGCTCTCTGCCCTCTCTCTCCCTTTCTCTGAGCTCTCCCGATCACCTAGAATCAGTAGCATCCAGCAGCCGCAACATCAACAAGAAGCAGCAGCGGCAACGGCAAACAAACCCGACGCCACCACCGCCGCCGCAACTTCCTCTGTTTCTCTCCGTCCCCGTGCGAAGCTACCACCATCTCTCTGCTGAGTCTCAGGCGACCACCGGAGAAGGACTTAGCAGCTTCACCGTCTCCTCCTTTAAAATCGACGATAACTTCGTCGGAAAATCGACCCATCTCAAATCGCCACCGTTTCGACTCGTTTTCGGCGTGGGTAACCTCTATTCCACCTCCCGATCCATATTTAATCGTCAAATTGGATTTCGTTTGCTATCTTGAATGTCAATTTGCAGCATGTTCATAATTTATTTTGACGAAAAATAAGTTAGTAAAATACGTTGTTTATATATGTATAATTACATAATCGTTGGGGGAATATTCTTTTAGATATTATATAAATGTCAAATTCGTTTAAAATAAATAGCTAGCTATTTTCTGAAATGTTTACGAAAATCGATATTATTCGTTTTATAAATAAATAGATGCGTTTAATTACATATTATTTTTATTAACTTGAAGTAAATTGTTTTGTAACATAAACAGTAATTGTGAAATATCAAGAACTAATTTCTCTAATTATAAATTTCACTTTTTCAATTATAAGAATTTCTTTTAAATCATAATTCTAATTTTCTTATTATTTCCAAATATCGTAATTAGAGTATGGAATATGTTTATAATTACTTAGGACTTTCGCTTGCATATCAAATAGGACACGTGCCTCGTCGTACGTTTGTCGATCGAACTTGTTTGTGATTGGGAAATTTATGTGTATAATTGTAGAGCCTGCTTTCGACAAGCTAGTTGACCCGGACGTTGTTTATGCGTAGAGGACTAGCTAGCACTCTTTTGTCTCTCACGGTGAGTCGACATGCTTAGCCTAATATATCTTATCCTTTCTTCGCGTGAGTATTCATGCTTAGCGTTGCGTACTTGTCTTCTTTCGTGTCAAAACGTGATTTATTTCTTGTCTCAAAATATACATGTGAGTTTACATTATTAGCTTTACGTGCCAAGTTCTTTAATGTGATCTACTTACTTATTTGAAAATAACTAGCGTACGTTATTCTATAATTGTCAAATGTACTCTACTTGACTTAAACCCGCACTTCACTACTCGCCTTCGAAAATCAGGAAGCCTATTATTCGAATGTTACTAAGTCAGAATTCATTAACTACGTAAAGTGAAAGATCGTATATACCGGATCAGTTGACTGTTACTTGGATTAGCCCTTTGTTGGCTTGAATTTCCCTTTGTCGGCACGGCTCTTTGGCTTGTTGGATAGAGTCCCGTCTAGTACTCACCCTTCTGGCCTTTTGCTTCTTAAGGGGGTGTTGCAACACTTAAGGTCTAGTATGGATTGGTTAGCCCTTTGTTTTTGTTTTTTTTTTTTTGTTTTTTTTTCTGTTTTTTTTGTTTTGTTTTTTTTTTTGTTTTTTTTGTTTTTTTTTGTGGAAAGCCCTTTGTTCGCTTTGGTTAACTCTTTGTTGGCTTTGCCCTTCGTTGGCACGATCTACGCCTAGTCGGCTAGAGATATTGATTATGATCACATGTATCGCAAAATATAATAATAAGGCTCTTCTATTAATACACTTGGGAACTGGATATTTACAGTGTTCTGATTTACACACTGCTTGTGAATGATCTTTATTTCAAATACATTCCATGTTCGGAAACTTATGACTATCTCAGTAAACGAATTGGTTACTTATGTAATAACAACTCTAACGATCAAACACCTTTTAGAAAACATCGTTGATAAGCGAACTCTATTCCTCGCACTCTGATATTCATACTTGTGATCTTTGACTCGCTCATTTATACTTATACTCTGAAACTATTTAAGCTCTTTTAAACACGTAACCCCGTACCATGTCTAGCCATTCTGTTTTACATGCTAAGTTGTTTATTCACTGAGTTTTTACTGATATTCGAAAAACTGCGTCCTGGTGTTTATTTTTAAATTCCCCGCAGGTATATGGTTGGTTGCTTGGGGTAACGCGCTGGGATCACGACTCGTTCTCACATGCAAGCAGTAGCGCTTAGTAATTAACCGGAGATTTCTTTTGTTGTAAAAGTGTATTTCGTTAGGCTTGGTGTCCAGATTGGAACCAGTCACCAATGTTGTAAAACTTTTACCGTAATTAATCTTTAGTTGGATGTTCCTTTTCACTTGCTTATCGTTACTACTCCTTGTACGAAAGGGTAAAATCCCCTGTACTGGGGGCACCAACCCGATCTCCAGCTCCTCTGGAAATCGGGGGTGTTACAACCGATGAACAAAGCACTAATATGGGCAAAGACAAAATATATTAATTATTTACAGCAAGGGCAAGCGCAAAAGGTTGCTTAAACCTAAAGGTATAAGCAAGTTGGTTGCTAAAACCAAGTTGTCTCAGAACCCTAGAGGTGGTGTAGTGGAAAAGAAACTACCCAAAGTACCTGGAAAGAAAAAATAAAAGGAATTGTGAATTCCACTTAAGGTATATTTTGTTATAGAAGTCAATGTGTCTATCTCATCATCATGTGTATGTGATACTAGAAGAGGATCTCACATTTGAAGTAATGTGCAGGATCTAAAGAGATATAGACAATTGGATAAGAAAGAGATACACCTACACGTAGGGCAATGAAGCAAGAGTTGTTCAATTAGCCGTAGGAACTAATCTCTACCTTCTGAAATTATCCATGAATTATACAAATGCAATAATATCCCTGCTATGAGTAGGAGCATTGTCGTAGATTCTTGTATGGACAATAAAGATGTTTTATTACAATAAAAGGACAAATGTCGTTCTATTTATTTTGGTGATTGATAACTCCTTAATAAGAGTCATCCTATATATACTTTATATTTTTATTTATGTGCGTTTCGGTGAAAAGTGATGGAATTTAGGCCAATTCTTGTGAAGAATGAGTTTGTTGTGATTTATTGCTAGTTCGGGCGTTTCTATGCGTTTTTAGATGTTATTTGTCAAATATAATCGCTTGGTATGCTTGCTCATGTTGTCATGATAGGAAAGGATGCTAGACGATTGCTATGAGGCATGAAACGAACTTTGGAAGATGAGAAAAGCTCAAGAATGGCCAAGAAGAATGAGGAGAGGCAAAGTTAGAGGAGCAAAAGTGACCAACCTTCACTATTTTGATGCTATCTTGAGTTCTACAAGACCTGCTATAGTGATACCGGTTCCAAATGAAACTAGACTCAATTATCTTTCCAAAGGTAGGTCACGGAGCTCAATCAAAGGCCGGACGAGAAAGATATGGTCCGCCGAAGATGACGCAAAACGAAGAAGAGCTGGAAAAGTTCACTGGACCAGTCTTTAGTATTCGGGCTGTATCTGGAGTTACCTATACAATTTTGGAGCAAGGCCTACGCCATTAGAAAGTAGACATCCAGGGCTTTCCAGCGATATAAGATAGGCCCAAAAAAGAGTCCGGATGAGGGAGAAAAGGCCCCCGCAAGATCAGCTTATGAAATCTGTCCGAGAATTGCAAACTAGAGGGGCTGAATTGCAAATTCGGCAAAAATACATTAAAAATCGTGCCCAGCCCTATACATGACGATTTTTAGGACCTAAAGGCAGAGAGGGCTGCTGGAGACAAAGAAGAACAAGTAGGAGGAAGGCTTGGAGCTTGGAGTTCGTCGTGAGAGCGAGGATTCCATCGTTTGATCTCTTTTCTCTATCTTTTTCATTGTTTTTGATCATGATCAATATAAACTTCATCGTGTTGATCATGTATCGCAGTAGCTAAGTTATTATTGGGATTTATCTATGGTAGCTAGGGTTTGAAGCCGTTTTGGCGAATTATGAATTTGATTCACGTTTTGCTTAAACTTAATTGATGATGTTCTTGTTTGCTATGTTTAATTCATACTCTTAATCTATCTTGCTATTGTGAGACGTTGCAGTAGGAAGATTATAGGTAATTGGTTAGTGAAAGCAACGAATTACCCGGATAATTGAATTAAGCACGTAGTCACAGGTTAGAGAAATCAACCGCCGACTGTGAACGTTGAGTAGAATTAGATGATCGTCATTATATGTTTTAGGGATATTTAGAACTTGGTAACTCGGTTGTAATTTGACCTAGGCATAGAAAGCTAGCTTGGTAACTCGGCTAGCATTATTGCTCGTTTGGCAAATTAAAACATTATCTGTGTTTCAAAATTTAATTCGTTAACGGTGTTCACCTAGTGATCCTAGAAAAATCCTGATACTTGTCCCTCGTATTAATCTCTCTTTTAATAATTATTTTGTTATTTAAATTATTAGTTTAGTAAAACCATCCAATTGCTTGCCCACACGAAGTTAATCATTCCAGTTAATTCACGACAAGTCCCTTGGGTTCGACTAACCCGGATTACCGGATATTTCTACACGCGACAGCCGTACACTTGCGGTTGGATTGTGTCAAGTTTTTGGCGCCGTTGACGGGGACTTCAGTTGAATTAGTTAGAATTATTAACTTTAGGGAATTTTATTTTTTTCTTTTGTTTATTTATTTGTTGATTTCACCTGCTTCCTAGTGAATAATTGTGCCGTAATCTTGGTGATCATGTGGGGGCATAATTACTATGGGCATTCTCCAGTCTACCAACCGTACTACTCCTTTAAAGATATGTACACCCCTCATCCTTGCAATCAAGAAGATGAGCATATTAAAGAAGTATTAAAGCAGTTGATAGCTAGTATGGACAGAATGGAGGAAGGGCTTAATAGGATGGATGAAACTCTCCAGCTGAAGGGACAACACTTGGCAAAACTTTCGAGTGCATTGGCATATGCAGATAATGACGATGGGCCAAGTAGTATCATGCATGACTTAGTTGAGGAGTGCGAAGAGGAAGACGAAGAACCCCCGGAGGTCTATGTTTATAATGCTGTTCATCGTGAAGTAATAGATCATCGGGCTGCTTCTGACTCAGATTCAGACTCAGATTGGGATGATATTGTGAAGCCTATACAACTTGTGCCTCGCATAATTCCGGAGCCATGGCATGAATGGGAGAGTTTTGACATCGCGAGCTTATGGCCCACTGAAGATATTTGCTTTAAGGAACAAAGCCATGAAGCTAAGAAATTATTGCATGGAGATGTTCACATGGACATATATAAAGAAATTCCTGCGTCCGATTCATATCTCTTTGAGATCATAAAATGGGGTGAATCACATGAGGAAGACCAAAGACCCCAGTTTTATGCAATACATGATTTGACACCTGTGATTCCAATACAAGAGCTAGGGATGGAAGCAGTAAATGCAGAACTCAGAGTTGCAGCTGTTCCACTTCAGATATTAGATTCAAATGGCCAATCTTCGACGGATGTAGTTTTGAAGAATTGGAAGAAGAAAAAGAAGAGGAAAGGTAAAACAAGGCATGTGGCGGCTAACAACTTTTCTTTATTCTTGCCATTGACTTATGCATGCTCGCCTGAGAAGAGACAAAAAGAGAAGCGATGGTGGAAGAAGAAGAAGTGGAGAGAAAAGCTGCCTTAATCATGTTTGAGGTAACTGGGTCGGGTCGTCGACCTTAAATTACAAGGCGCTTGTTGGGAGGCAACCCAACCTATTTATTTTCTTTAGTGTAGTTGTGTTTTTAAATTCAGTTATTTTATTATGTTATTTTGGAGAGATGAGAGAGAGAGGGACTAATGGTGTTTTTCCAAGTGACATATTTGAGCAGATTATGGGAGAATCTACCCCGGTGTGCGATTGCACACATGACCTTCACAGGGACTTGCATTGACGAGTTGGGGATTCTTCAGACATGGATTTTAGTAGAGGAGGGCAGTCGACCCCGGTGTGCGAGTACACATTGACTGTATAGGAGCATGGTGACACCATTACTGTGCTTGGGGACTGCTGGGCGTGATTTCGTCCCCACCCTTGAGGTGGTTGTGAGTATCTTTTTCTCTTGCTAAATTTCGTGTTTCTTTTATATAAGTATGTCATAGCTCCATCTCATCTACTGGCCAACACATTGATTGCTGAGTCCTATGTTTAATCTTTAAATTCGTTGAGGACAACGAAGCATTCAGTGTGGGGGTGATTTATCTGTTTGCTAGCCATAGTGTCTTGCATAGCCAGTGACATGTAGGATGTGTTTAGATTGTATTGTGAGTTAGTGTTGTGGTTTATGTTGAGTTTTTACTTATATTGTCGTATTGTGTAGTGTAGTTTACATACTGTTTGCACTTTTAAATAATTGAGTCTACCTACCAAAAGTTGAATTGTGTTGTGTCAATTTTTTTTTTCGAGTCAAATATTGCATATAGAGTTAGGATATTATGAAAAAAAATGAAAAAAAAAATAGAAAATCCATAAAATTTAGAAAATTTTAAAATTTGTGAAAAGGCAATTGAGGATCTTGAAACTGAAGAGAGCTTAGTGAATGAATCCTTTTGAGTAGGAAGTGCCGTAGTAGGGAAATTTTTATTCTTTAATATTTTGTGTAGAGGTTTCACTAAGGATGTCCCGGGAATTTTGGGAAGTTGTGAAAGAATGACATGTAAAGTATACCTAAGTTTCCTACAGTGTGCTAATTAGATTGAGTTTTTCTGGTAGCTGAATATTCTGCTTTCAAGTGGAAACTTGTGGTCTCTTGTTGATCTGGGGTGGACCTTCGTGTAGAGTTGGTTTCATGTGGTACGGTTGCCTCAGCCTAAGTGAAGTTGAGGGGCGTACACCACCATCTCTTACGGTGGTCACAAGAGTTAACCGAAAAAGCCCAAGCTCTTTATGCTCTACTACACGGTTGTAAAGAAACAGAGGAGGAAAGAAAAGAAAATGAGAAAATCTGAAAATAAAAAAACGAGAAAAAAAAGTGTGCTTCAAGGAGAAACAACCTAACGTGCTTCCGGTCACACGGAAAATTTGGATTCCATCCAAGTAGAGCTTAGAGAGGAAAACTAGAGTCAAGCCTTATTTCACAGGAGTTGTGACTCCCTTCACTGGGACAATTTGCATTCAAACGCAATAAAGGCTAAGAGGGTCTGAAAACCTCAAATGGTTCGGCGAAGAAAGGCTACAGTTAAATTTGATCTGAATTAGACCCAATGAAGCTTAGGACGTGCTTGTGTCTTAGTTTGAATTGGTTGAAGAAAGGGGACACCTTAGTGATCTTTTGCATAGAATCATTTTTTATTTCAAATTCTTGCTACGTGTATGGGAATTTCAAAGAGGATTAGTGAGAGCTTGATGATTTTCAGCTGATGAGAGGGAGATTGCCTATTCTTGCCAAAAAAAGAGAAATTGGATGTTTTAAATAATTGTTTTAAGATTGAGTCTAGAATTGCATTTGCATCATCTTGTTTCACTTATAGAGTCGTGAGTCATGTTAGAGTCGTTTGAGTCTTGTTGGCTAGTAGACAAATAAATGCAGTAGATGAGACTTTGCTCGGGACGCGCAAATGGTAAGTGTGGGGGTATTTGATAACTCCTTAATAAGAGTCATCCTATATATACTTTATATTTTTATTTATGTGCGTTTCGGTGAAAAGTGATGGAATTTAGGCCAATTCTTGTGAAGAATGAGTTTGTTGTGATTTATTGCTAGTTCGGGCGTTTCTATGCGTTTTTAGATGTTATTTGTCAAATATAATCGCTTGGTATGCTTGCTCATGTTGTCATGATAGGAAAGGATGCTAGACGATTGCTATGAGGCATGAAACGAACTTTGGAAGATGAGAAAAGCTCAAGAATGGCCAAGAAGAATGAGGAGAGGCAAAGTTAGAGGAGCAAAAGTGACCAACCTTCACTATTTTGATTCTATATTGAGTTCTACAAGACCTGCTATAGTGATACCGGTTCCAAATGAAACTAGACTCAATTATCTTTCCAAAGGTAGGTCACGGAGCTCAATCAAAGGCCGGACGAGAAAGATATGGTCCGCCGAAGATGACGCAAAACGAAGAAGAGCTGGAAAAGTTCACTGGACCAGTCTTTAGTATTCGGGCTGTATCTGGAGTTACCTATACAATTTTGGAGCAAGGCCTACGCCATTAGAAAGTAGACATCCAGGGCTTTCCAGCGATATAAGATAGGCCCAAAAAAGAGTCCGGATGAGGGAGAAAAGGCCCCCGCAAGATCAGCTTATGAAATCTGTCCGAGAATTGCAAACTAGAGGGGCTGAATTGCAAATTCGGCAAAAATACATTAAAAATCGTGCCCAGCCCTATACATGACGATTTTTAGGACCTAAAGGCAGAGAGGGCTGCTGGAGACAAAGAAGAACAAGTTGGAGGAAGGCTTGGAGCTTGGAGTTCGTCGTGAGAGCGAGGATTCCATCGTTTGATCTCTTTTCTCTATCTTTTTCATTGTTTTTGATCATGATCAATATAAACTTCATCGTGTTGATCATGTATCGCAGTAGCTAAGTTATTATTGGGATTTATCTATGGTAGCTAGGGTTTGAAGCCGTTTTGGCGAATTATGAATTTGATTCACGTTTTGCTTAAACTTAATTGATGATGTTCTTGTTTGCTATGTTTAATTCATACTCTTAATCTATCTTGCTATTGTGAGACGTTGCAGTAGGAAGATTATAGGTAATTGGTTAGTGAAAGCAACGAATTACCCGGATAATTGAATTAAGCACGTAGTCACAGGTTAGAGAAATCAACCGCCGACTGTGAACGTTGAGTAGAATTAGATGATCGTCATTATATGTTTTAGGGATATTTAGAACTTGGTAACTCGGTTGTAATTTGACCTAGGCATAGAAAGCTAGCTTGGTAACTCGGCTAGCATTATTGCTCGTTTGGCAAATTAAAACATTATCTGTGTTTCAAAATTTAATTCGTTAACGGTGTTCACCTAGTGATCCTAGAAAAATCCTGATACTTGTCCCTCGTATTAATCTCTCTTTTAATAATTATTTTGTTATTTAAATTATTAGTTTAGTAAAACCATCCAATTGCTTGCCCACACGAAGTTAATCATTCCAGTTAATTCACGACAAGTCCCTTGGGTTCGACTAACCCGGATTACCGGATATTTCTACACGCGACAGCCGTACACTTGCGGTTGGATTGTGTCAAGTTTTTGGCGCCGTTGACGGGGACTTCAGTTGAATTAGTTAGAATTATTAACTTTAGGGAATTTTATTTTTTTCTTTTGTTTATTTATTTGTTGATTTCACCTGCTTCCTAGTGAATAATTGTGTCGTAATCTTGGTGATCATGTGGGGGCATAATTACTATGGGCATTCTCCAGTCTACCAACCGTACTACTCCTTTAAAGATATGTACACCCCTCATCCTTGCAATCAAGAAGATGAGCATATTAAAGAAGTATTAAAGCAGTTGATAGCTAGTATGGACAGAATGGAGGAAGGGCTTAATAGGATGGATGAAACTCTCCAGCTGAAGGGACAACACTTGGCAAAACTTTCGAGTGCATTGGCATATGCAGATAATGACGATGGGCCAAGTAGTATCATGCATGACTTAGTTGAGGAGTGCGAAGAGGAAGACGAAGAACCCCCGGAGGTCTATGTTTATAATGCTGTTCATCGTGAAGTAATAGATCATCGGGCTGCTTCAGACTCAGATTCAGACTCAGATTGGGATGATATTGTGAAGCCTATACAACTTGTGCCTCGCATAATTCCGGAGCCATGGCATGAATGGGAGAGTTTTGACATCGCGAGCTTATGGCCCACTGAAGATATTTGCTTTAAGGAACAAAGCCATGAAGCTAAGAAATTATTGCATGGAGATGTTCACATGGACATATATAAAGAAATTCCTGCGTCCGATTCATATCTCTTTGAGATCATAAAATGGGGTGAATCACATGAGGAAGACCAAAGACCCCAGTTTTATGCAATACATGATTTGACACCTGTGATTCCAATACAAGAGCTAGGGATGGAAGCAGTAAATGCAGAACTCAGAGTTGCAGCTGTTCCACTTCAGATATTAGATTCAAATGGCCAATCTTCGACGGATGTAGTTTTGAAGAATTGGAAGAAGAAAAAGAAGAGGAAAGGTAAAACAAGGCATGTGGCGGCTAACAACTTTTCTTTATTCTTGCCATTGACTTATGCATGCTCGCCTGAGAAGAGACAAAAAGAGAAGCGATGGTGGAAGAAGAAGAAGTGGAGAGAAAAGCTGCCTTAATCATGTTTGAGGTAACTGGGTCGGGTCGTCGACCTTAAATTACAAGGCGCTTGTTGGGAGGCAACCCAACCTATTTATTTTCTTTAGTGTAGTTGTGTTTTTAAATTCAGTTATTTTATTATGTTATTTTGGAGAGATGAGAGAGAGAGGGACTAATGGTGTTTTTCCAAGTGACATATTTGAGCAGATTATGGGAGAATCTACCCCGGTGTGCGATTGCACACATGACCTTCACAGGGACTTGCATTGACGAGTTGGGGATTCTTCAGACATGGATTTTAGTAGAGGAGGGCAGTCGACCCCGGTGTGCGAGTACACATTGACTGTATAGGAGCATGGTGGCACCATTACTGTGCTTGGGGACTGCTGGGCGTGATTTCGTCCCCACCCTTGAGGTGGTTGTGAGTATCTTTTTCTCTTGCTAAATTTCGTGTTTCTTTTATATAAGTATGTCATAGCTCCATCTCATCTACTGGCCAACACATTGATTGCTGAGTCCTATGTTTAATCTTTAAATTCGTTGAGGACAACGAAGCATTCAGTGTGGGGGTGATTTATCTGTTTGCTAGCCATAGTGTCTTGCATAGCCAGTGACATGTAGGATGTGTTTAGATTGTATTGTGAGTTAGTGTTGTGGTTTATGTTGAGTTTTTACTTATATTGTCGTATTGTGTAGTGTAGTTTACATACTGTTTGCACTTTTAAATAATTGAGTCTACCTACCAAAAGTTGAATTGTGTTGTGTCAATTTTTTTTTTCGAGTCAAATATTGCATATAGAGTTAGGATATTATGAAAAAAAATGAAAAAAAAAATAGAAAATCCATAAAATTTAGAAAATTTTAAAATTTGTGAAAAGGCAATTGAGGATCTTGAAACTGAAGAGAGCTTAGTGAATGAATCCTTTTGAGTAGGAAGTGCCGTAGTAGGGAAATTTTTATTCTTTAATATTTTGTGTAGAGGTTTCACTAAGGATGTCCCGGGAATTTTGGGAAGTTGTGAAAGAATGACATGTAAAGTATACCTAAGTTTCCTACAGTGTGCTAATTAGATTGAGTTTTTCTGGTAGCTGAATATTCTGTTTTCAAGTGGAAACTTGTGGTCTCTTGTTGATCTGGGGTGGACCTTCGTGTAGAGTTGGTTTCATGTGGTACGGTTGCCTCAGCCTAAGTGAAGTTGAGGGGCGTACACCACCATCCCTTACGGTGGTCACAAGAGTTAACCGAAAAAGCCCACGCTCTTTATGCTCTACTACACGGTTGTAAAGAAACAGAGGAGGAAAGAAAAGAAAATGAGAAAATCTGAAAATAAAAAAACGAGAAAAAAAAGTGTGCTTCAAGGAGAAACAACCTAACGTGCTTCCGGTCACACGGAAAATTTGGATTCCATCCAAGTAGAGCTTAGAGAGGAAAACTAGAGTCAAGCCTTATTTCACAGGAGTTGTGACTCCCTTCACTGGGACAATTTGCATTCAAATGCAATAAAGGCTAAGAGGGTCTGAAATCCTCAAATGGTTCGGCGAAGAAAGGCTACAGTTAAATTTGATCTGAATTAGACCCAATGAAGCTTAGGACGTGCTTGTGTCTTAGTTTGAATTGGTTGAAGAAAGGGGACACCTTAGTGATCTTTTGCATAGAATCATTTTTTATTTCAAATTCTTGCTACGTGTATGGGAATTTCAAAGAGGATTAGTGAGAGCTTGATGATTTTCAGCTGATGAGAGGGAGATTGCCTATTCTTGCCAAAAAAAGAGAAATTGGATGTTTTAAATAATTGTTTTAAGATTGAGTCTAGAATTGCATTTGCATCATCTTGTTTCACTTATAGAGTCGTGAGTCATGTTAGAGTCGTTTGAGTCTTGTTGGCTAGTAGACAAATAAATGCAGTAGATGAGACTTTGCTCGGGACGCGCAAATGGTAAGTGTGGGGGTATTTGATAACTCCTTAATAAGAGTCATCCTCTATATACTTTATATTTTTATTTATGTGCGTTTCGGTGAAAAGTGATGGAATTTAGGCCAATTCTTGTGAAGAATGAGTTTGTTGTGATTTATTGCTAGTTCGGGCGTTTCTATGCGTTTTTAGATGTTATTTGTCAAATATAATCGCTTGGTATGCTTGCTCATGTTGTCATGATAGGAAAGGATGCTAGACGATTGCTATGAGGCATGAAACGAACTTTGGAAGATGAGAAAAGCTCAAGAATGGCCAAGAAGAATGAGGAGAGGCAAAGTTAGAGGAGCAAAAGTGACCAACCTTCACTATTTTGATTCTATATTGAGTTCTACAAGACCTGCTATAGTGATACCGGTTCCAAATGAAACTAGACTCAATTATCTTTCCAAAGGTAGGTCACGGAGCTCAATCAAAGGCCGGACGAGAAAGATATGGTCCGCCGAAGATGACGCAAAACGAAGAAGAGCTGGAAAAGTTCACTGGACCAGTCTTTAGTATTCGGGCTGTATCTGGAGTTACCTATACAATTTTGGAGCAAGGCTTACGCCATTAGAAAGTAGACATCCAGGGCTTTCCAGCGATATAAGATAGGCCCAAAAAGGAGTCCGGATGAGGGAGAAAAGGCCCACGCAAGATCAGCTTATGAAATCTGTCCGAGAATTGCAAACTAGAGGGGCTGAATTGCAAATTCGGCAAAAATACATTAAAAATCATGCCCAGCCCTATACATGACGATTTTTAGGACCTAAAGGCAGAGAGGGCTGCTGGAGACAAAGAAGAACAAGTTGGAGGAAGGCTTGGAGCTTGGAGTTCGTCGTGAGAGCGAGGATTCCATCGTTTGATCTCTTTTCTCTATCTTTTTCATTGTTTTTGATCATGATCAATATAAACTTCATCGTGTTGATCATGTATCGCAGTAGCTAAGTTATTATTGGGATTTATCTATGGTAGCTAGGGTTTGAAGCCGTTTTGGCGAATTATGAATTTGATTCACGTTTTGCTTAAACTTAATTGATGATGTTCTTGTTTGCTATGTTTAATTCATACTCTTAATCTATCTTGCTATTGTGAGACGTTGCAGTAGGAAGATTATAGGTAATTGGTTAGTGAAAGCAACGAATTACCCGGATAATTGAATTAAGCACGTAGTCACAGGTTAGAGAAATCAACCGCCGACTGTGAACGTTGAGTAGAATTAGATGATCGTCATTATATGTTTTAGGGATATTTAGAACTTGGTAACTCGGTTGTAATTTGACCTAGGCATAGAAAGCTAGCTTGGTAACTCGGCTAGCATTATTGCTCGTTTGGCAAATTAAAACATTATCTGTGTTTCAAAATTTAATTCGTTAACGGTGTTCACCTAGTGATCCTAGAAAAATCCTGATACTTGTCCCTCGTATTAATCTCTCTTTTAATAATTATTTTGTTATTTAAATTATTAGTTTAGTAAAACCATCCAATTGCTTGCCCACACGAAGTTAATCATTCCAGTTAATTCACGACAAGTCCCTTGGGTTCGACTAACCCGGATTACCGGATATTTCTACACGCGACAGCCGTACACTTGCGGTTGGATTGTGTCAGTGATATGCATTATTGTAGGGCAATTTGTCTAATAGATTGTATATCCTTTATCTTGATACTTCCATTAATACCAAGAAGTTTTCATATAATTATATGAACCTGACTTAACTTTGGCATTGTTGTTTATGCCACATGAATAAGAAACACATCTCTAGATTCCATATGGATGGATTTCTGGAATCATTTGATTTTGAATCATATAAAACATGTAAAACTTGTGCATTGGGTATGATAGGATCTATTGGACTCATACATACTGATGTATGTGTACCACTGAGCGCATGTACTAGAGATGGTTCTTGGTACTTCATTACATTTACTGATTCACTAAATATGGATTTGGGTCTCATGAAGAATAAATCTGAATCCTTTGAAAGGTTCAAGGAATTCAAGAAGTAGAGAACCAACTTGGCAAAAGTACCAAGGCTCTACGATTAGATCGTAGGAGGAGAGTACTTAAGCCAAGGGTTTGACAAGCATCAAAAGAAGTGTGGGATATGATCTTAACTCGCTCCACCTAGAATGCCACCTTGGGATGATGTGTCTGAGAGGAGAGATCTAACATTTTTGGACACGGTTCGGTCATGATGGGTCAAACAAAACTTCCAATTTATTTTTTGGGGCCATGCTCGAATTACAGCAAATTTTGCCCTTAACCTTGTTTCATCAAAATTGGTTATGAAAAAAACCATGTCAGATATGGAATATGTGGTGTCCTAGTATGTCATTCATAAAGATTGGGGGCTATGAAGTTTATGTAAAAACTTTTACATAAGTAAACTTTGACCCAAGTCGGATAAATGTGTTTTGTGGGATATCCTGAGGAAATGAAAGGATATTATTTCTACTATCCAATCGAGAACAAAGTGTTTGTTGCCCGAACCGCTGTGTTTCTAGAAAGAGAATGTCTCTAAAATAAAAGTGAGAGGAAAGTAGAACTTGAAGGATTTCAAGAACCACAATAGAACATTGATCCGTTTATGGAACATGAACAGTATCACAAGATTTTGCGGAGCAATTGGCTCAAGTAACAACAAGAACCTTGTAGGTGTAGGATATGTAAAAGGGCTAGAGATATATGGATTTCTCATAACATACCCCCGTGATATATTGCTCGTAGAGATGAGCCTACATCCTATGAGGTGGCCACAAGTAGGCCATACTCTCATAAATGGCTTAGATCCATAAGATCCAAAATGGAATCCATGTATGCCAACAAAGTAGGGACTTTTTTGGAACCACATTGATAAGTCTGAAGCTTCTAGACATTATTTTGTGAATGAAAAGAAAGAGAGCTTTGTTTCCTTGATGATGAAATCCAGAAATACAAACATCATGAAATCCATAAACACAAGCAAAAGATATTGCTAAGTACCAAAGCTTAAAAGCTTTGAGATACTGTAGCAGTGTTTATATGTTTATTTATCTAACTGCTTTTGTGCAGGTTTTGGTTGTGATATGGTTTAATAATATGAATGCATTAGTGATCTGTGTTCTAAGCTATAACTAGTGCAGGGCTGAGTTGGATTGAAAATCCAAGTTTACTCTGGTGAATTAGCAGGCAAAGCTTCAAAGCTTTGAGATGCACTGGTTGTTCTTTACTGCGAAAATTCATCTAATTAGCTTTGTGTATGCAGGTGAATTCTGTGAGACTTAGAACTTGTTTTAAGTTAATTACTGTCTAATATTGTT
Organism: Linanthus parryae; assembly: GCA_023055425.1. Taxonomy (NCBI): domain Eukaryota; kingdom Viridiplantae; phylum Streptophyta; class Magnoliopsida; order Ericales; family Polemoniaceae; genus Linanthus; species Linanthus parryae. The sequence continues at coordinate 29,012,386 of JALGPY010000009.1, read as the reverse complement.
TGTTCTATACTGGTTACTTGATATATTTATCAGTTTGAATATATATGTTAACTCAGAACTATCAGCAGACAAATCTAGATCAGTTTTCACATGAACTGTTAGCTGTTGTTTAAACATATCTTGTTGCTAGATTGTCTTGTTATTTGTTTGATCTTGTTTGCTGAGTATATGCATGTTTTTTGGACGCTCCAACGTGCATAAACAAATCAGCAATCCATTCAAAGATATCTGTTGATTGGAGCTTATCAGAAAGGAGATAATATAGGAATTATGTTCATGGTTTTCTCACTTGGTTGCAGACTATTGATAAAGTGATCAACACTTTAAATTTGAATTAGAAGAGAGTCAGAAAAGAGAGACATAGATCGTGGTTTTGAAGAGAGCATCAGACTGGAAAGTTCAAGCCATACAGCTCTTCAAATCATTCAAGAATAACGAATCTCCAATAGACTAAAGATCACTCATTTCAGAAGAACTCTTCCAGGATTCGATAGCTTATCCTTTCTGAGTTCTTCTTCTTGTACGTAATTGTATAATTTATTATTCATTACTGAAACCTCACTAAAACTTAGTAGTTTGGTTGTTCAAGTGAACAACAAGAGGTTCTTATTGTTTCAACAGATTGTAGTCTGTAACTAGATATGTTGGGAACATGGTCTGGAATTTGAAAGGGACATGGTCTGGAATTTGGATCATTGCAATGAAGAATGAGCTGAATGAGTTTGAAAGGGACATGGTCTGGAATTTGGTTCCTAGACCAAAGGTTCAATCAGTGATTGGAACAAGACGGGTATTCAGAAATAAACTAGATGAAAAAGGTAAGGTTGTAAGAAATAAAGCAAGACTGATTGCACAGGGATACAATCATGAAGAAGGTATTAACTATGAGAAATTTTTTTCCCCTGTTGCAAGGTTAGAAGCGATCCGAATACTTATTGCATTTTCATCTAATAATCACATAAAACTTTTTAAAATGCATGTCAAATGTGCTTTTCAGAATGGATATTTACAAGAAGAAGTATATGTTGCTCAACCACCAGGTTTTGAAGGTGACACCTTTCCTGATTATGTTTACAAATTATATAAAGCCTTATATGGACTTAAACAAGCTCCAAAAGCTTGGTATGACAGACTCTCTATATTTTTATTGGAAAATAGTTTCAAGAGAGGACTGGTTGATAAAACTCTTTTTATCAAAAAATAAGAAAATGATCTGTTAGTTGTTCACATATATGTATATGATATTCTATTTGGTGTTACTAATGATTCTCTTTAAAATAGCTTTCAAGTCTAATGTTCATGGAATTTGAAATGAGCTTGATGGGAGAACTGAATTTCTTTCTTGGACTTCATGTACATCAAATGAAGAAAGGAATTTTTGTGCATCAAGTAAAATACACCCTGGACTTGTTATACAAGTACAACATGTCACAGTCCAAAGTTGTAAAGATTCCTATGAGTTCATCACTGTTTTTAGACAAAGATACAACATGTAAGAGTGTAAATCAAAAGGAGTACAGAGGTATGATTGATTTTCTATATCTAACTACTAGTAGACCAGATATTATGTTTAGTGTGTGTGTATGTGTGCTAGATTTCAAGCTGATCCTAAAGAAAGTCATTTAATTGTTGTAAAAAGAATTTTCAGATATTTGAGTGGAACCAAAGACTTGGGGCTTTGGTATCCAAGATGATCTAACTTTATGTTGAGTGGTTATTCAGATGCATACTTTGCAGGATACAAAGTAGACAGAAAGAGTACTTCTGGATGTTTCCAATTTTTGGATCTTCATTGATAAGTTGGCATTCAAAGAAGAAAAATTCAGTAGCTCTATCAACTACAGAAGCTGAATACATTGCAGCTGGAGCCTGTTGTTCACATATTTTATGGATTGCTCAGCAGCTAAGAGATCTTGGATATGATTTCAGAAATTTCCTATCAACTGTGACAATACAAGTGCCATTTCTATTTCTAATAATCCAGTTCAGCATTCAAGGACAAAGCACATAGATGTGAGACATCACTTTCTTAGATATCATGCTGAAAATGGTGATATTATTCTATCTCTTATTTAAACTTCTAAGTAGATAGCTTATATTTTCACTAAACCATTGCCAGATGAGAGTTTTGCATCCCTAAGGCTTGAATTGGTTATGTTGAACAAGGATGCATTGGTTTAGGGAGAGTAATTAGTTTCTATGTGAATTATTTGTGTGAATCTCAAAGCCTTGAGATCATACTTTCTTAAGCCTTGAGAGTATGGCTCAAAGCTTTTAAGTTTATGTATTAGTCTAAAACTTCTCAATGCTTTGAACCACTGTTACACTGCTTTGATTAGTGGATTTGTATTATATTTAAAAAATTGGATCGTGAAATATTTTGTAATATCTTTTTAGATAATTACATAATCTTTCAAATGTTCAGAGATTTTGACAAAATATCTAAAAATATATTTGAAAATCTTATGAAATCTTTTTGCATGCAAATCTCCCTTTCCAATCAGACTCTTCTACCTACTTAAGCTGGTTTCATGACTTATTTCTCTCACTCTCAACTTCTTTATCTTCGTCTTTATCTCTCTCTCTTTCCCTATTCTCTCAAACTCTCTCAAACCCTAACCAAAATGGAGCGAAAATCAGAGAGGATCAAGCAGCAAGGTCAGACCTCCAACAAGAGGGTGAAGAGAAAGGCTAACAGGAAGATCACCATTCATGGTTCAGACTCAGAAGACACAGCCAGTGTTCATGAGACATCTCCTCCCTCAAAGAAGATCAAGAAGGGTAAGGAAGTTCAGGAAGAAGCAAGAGCTGGGTCAGATTCAGAATCTACTACAGAGGAGATGGGGAAGGACAAAGAACAGGGGAGTAAGAATCAGGAGGAAGAATCAAGTAAGAAGAAGAAAGAGGTGACTGCTGAGAAAGGGGAAAAGAAAAGTGTGACATCTTCAAAAGAGAAGAAGGGTGATGCAACTCCTGAGAAGAAGAGGGTTAAGCACAGTGCAGTGAAGACCAAGAAAGCCACAAATTTTGGTAAGAATCTTTTGCCAGAACCTTGGTGTTAATTCTGAGGTTAAATCTGTATGGATGGATGGGTATGCATCTTCTAAAGTTTCTTTTTGTATTCTGATTAGTACTGAGTTATTGAGGATTTTGGACTTAGACTACATTAAGAGTTTGAGAACTCATCTGTTGGAAGTTTGTTAAACCCTCCGTTAGAAGCTTACCCTAGATTAACCAGACTGTTTTATCTGAATTTGGTTCAAGAACTTGATGATAGTGATAGGTATATCCTTACTTCAAGAGTGGCTGGTGTGGATATTAGGTTGGATCATAAAGTATTTTCCAAGGTTTTGGGTTTACCTAGGAAGTACAAGGTGAGTAACCATCCTGATAGGAAATAAATTTTGGATAAAGCCAGAGCCATATTTCTCTTGGAGGGAACCACTTCTGAACCTAAGCAGTTAACACATTCTGTGTTTACTTGTGAAGCCAAAATTCTGTTCTCAATCATTATAAGATGTGTAGTTCCCATAGAATATTCCAAAGAGTTGGTAACATACAAGGTGTTGCTTTTGATGTATTTGATATGTCAAGGGTTTGAGGTAGACCTTCCTACTCTGGTGATGGAGCATATGGTCTATTGTGGGACTAGGACTAGGAACCACTCTCTGCCCTATGCCAATGTCTTACCATTGTTTTTCAAGCATTTTGGAGTTTCTTTGAAGGATGAGGAGAAGATTACTACTGGTTTTGGAGTAGTTGATGAGGCATCACTGCAAATGATTGGGAATGTTTACACTGAAAAAGGGAATTGGAAGTTCGATTCAGAGTTGAATGTTAAGGAGCTGAAGGAGAAGGAATTCATCAAACCTAGAGCTGCTTCAACCCCCAAAGTATCTAGTAACATGGACTTTTCACAAGTTTTAGATAGGGTTGAGATTCTGTAAAATGGAGTGGAGGACTTACGACAAGGCTTATTTGACTTTTCCAATGACTTCACGAAGTTCAAAGGTTTGGTGATCAACAAACTTGACTGCATCATCAAAGGTTTGGATCTGCAGAAAGTGCCTTCTTCAGAGAGCAGAGTTACCAGCATTGATTCAGAGGAAGTTCTGGGAGAAGCTCTCAAAAACAAGAAGAAGAAGAAGAAGAAGAAGAAGAAGAAGAAGAAGAAGAAGAAGAAGAAGAAGAAGAAGAAGAAGAAGAAGAAGAAGAAGAAGAAGAAGAAGAAGAAGAACAAAGGCATTCCTGTTGTTCTGACATCAAAAGATCTCTTTGAACAGTCTGAAGAGGAGGCTGGTGATGAGGAAACTGCTGCAGAAAAAGCTGAAAAGGAAGCTTCTGTTGGTTGATGAGGTTGTTGAAAAGATGCGGGATGAGGAAGCTCATGGAAAGAAAGCTGAAGAACAAGGAGAGCAGGCTGAAGAACAAGCTGAAGAGGAAGAAGCCTCAGAAGAAGAGCAGGAAGAGACTCAGGGCACAGGCAAAGGAAAATCCAAGTCTACTAAATCTTCAAAGCCTTGAAACCCATTATCTCTATTCTATTTCTTCTTAGTCCTGAAGCTCTTTTGTTTCTAATTTCTTAAAAACACTCTGAACAGATCCTACATTTGTTCTACTCTTTTGATGAAAGTCAAAAAGGGGGAAAAGAATATGTGTTTTGTGGTAGTTTTTATGTTTTAGATGTTTAGTATCTATCTGGTTATTTTATGTTTTAGATGTTTGGTATCTATCTGGTTTCGTAATAATTTCTGGATTTGTTAGGATGCTATCTATGCTCTTCTGTGTTTATGATAATTCTGTGGTATTTGTTATCTTTGTTTTGAGTAATTGAACTATTCATTTAATATTACACTGGGTTGTGAGTTGCAGGAAATTAGTTGTTCAAATAATGTATTTTGTCTTTCAGTCTGAAGCTTCTAGACATTATTATGTGAATGAACAGAAAGAGAGCTTTGTTTCCTTGATCATGAAAGCCAGAAACACAAACATTATGAAACCCAAAAACACAAGCAAAAGATATTGCTAAGTACCAAAGCTTCAAAGCTTTGAGTTACTGTAGCAGTGTTTGAATGTTTATTTATCTAACTGTTTTTGTGCAGGTTTTGGTTGTGATATGGTTTAATAATATGAATGCATTAGTGAACTGTGTTCTAAGATATAACTACTGCAGGACTGAGTTGGATTGAAAATCCAAGTTTACTCAAGTGAATTAGTAGGCAAAGCTTCAAAGCTTTTGGATGCACTGGTTGTTCTTTACTGCTAAATTCATCTAGTTATCTTTGTGTATGCAGATGAATTCTATGAGAATTAGAACTTGTTTTAAGTTGATAACTGTCTAATATTGTGTGTTCTATACTGTTTACTTGATATATTTATCAGTTTGAATATATATGTTAACTCAGAACTATCAGCAGACAAATCTTGCTCAGTTTTCACATGAACTGTTAGCTGTTGTTTAAACAGATCTTGTTGCTAGATTGTCTTGTTATATGTTTGATCTTGTTTGCTGAGTATATGCAATTTTTTTGGACGCTCCAACGTCCATAAACAAAAAAGTAATCCATTCAAAGATATCTGTTGATTGGAGCTTATCAGAAAGGAGATAATAGAGGAATTATGTTCCCGGTTTTTCTCAGTTGGTTGTAGACTTTTGATAAAATGATCAACACTTTAAATTTGAATTAGAAGAGAGTCATAAAATAGAGACAGAGATCGTGGTTTTTAAGAGAGTATCAAACTGGAAAGTTCAAGCCATACAACTCTTCAAATCATTCAAGAATATCAACTCTCAAGCAGACTGAAGATCACTCATTTCAGAAGAACTCTTCCAGGCTTCAATAGCTTATCCTTTCTGAGTTCTTCTTCTTGTACTTAATTGTATCATTTACCCTTCATTACTGAAACCTCACTAAAACTTAGTAGTTTGGTTGTTCAAGTGAACAACAAGAGGTTCTTATTTATTCAACAGATTATAGTGTGTGTACTAGATAGGTTGGGAACCACAAGTCTTATAAGTGTAAGGTAGCTCACTTAGGCTTGAGATCTAGGGCTAAATCTGGGTGATTAATAAGAAGTTGTGTTTGAATCCTTGAGGGATTAGATCCCTCAGGCAAGACTAGGTCCAATTGTGACTCAACTCTGTAAAATATATGTGTCTCTGCTCTTTACTTGTGCTGTCTTTACTTTCAATTTAACCTTGAAGTTTCAAAGCTTTGGATCTTTCCAAATCTCAAAGCTTTGAAGCCTCCATTCTCTGCTGTTATATCTTTAAGATTTTCAAATATTTTTCATAGATTTGAGATATCATCAGTTTGCATTACTTAAGTTTCAAAAGGCTGTGTTTTAGCAAAAGTTAGCATAATCTATTCAACCCCCCCCCCTTCTAGAGTATTTAGATACTGGTTTACACCTACATTACACACTTTCACACCTAAACGAATAAGACCCATAAGGTGCAAGTGGGTTTTAAGAAAACTAACATGGATGGTAATATGATTAATTTTAAGGGATGATTGGTGGCTAAATATTTCAGCGAGTTCATAGTATAGACTATGACGAAACTCTTCCCATTTGTGATGCTTAAATCCATTTGCATCTTGCTTGCAATTGTAGCTTTCACAATTTGACATATATATATATATATATAGAAACCTCCTTGAGGATGTGTATGACACATCTAATGAGTTGTCTTTCAATCGTGAGCTTGCTCAAAATGTGTGTAAGTTGCAACGATCCATTTTGTGGATGGAAGCAAGCTTTTGGAGTTGGAATATTCAATTCTTTGATGCAATCAAAGAGTTTGGTTCCATCAAAGAATGAAGATGAAGCTTGTGTTTATAAGAAGGTTAGTGGGAGCACAGTTATATTTATGGTCTTGTATATGGAGACTGATCATGGAGAATGATGTCCCTACTCTGCAACCTCGTGAAGATTGGCTAGGGAATCAAGTTTCAATGAAGGACTTAGGCGAAGCAACCTATTAAAGATCTATGTAGATAGATCAAGAAGGTTGTTCAACTTAAGTCAAAGTACATATATTGATAAATGTGTTGAAACGGTTAAACATGTAAGAATATAGATTCTTACCTATGTCACATGGAATTAGTCTTTGGAAGGCTAATTGTCCCTCCAATTAGATTGAGAAGGACTCTATGGATAAGATCCATTGGGCGCGTCGTGTTATCTACTAGGCCAGGCATGTCATATGGTATTACATATAGATACCAGTCAAATCCGGGTGAGAGTCACTGGATAAGTGTCAAGAATTTCCTTAAGTACTTGAGAAGAACTAAGGATGAATTCTTGATACATGGAGGAAAGTAAGGGTTCACTGTAAGGGGTTACACTGATGCAGACTTCCAATCCAACAAAGATGTTTTTAAATAATAGTCAAATTTTGCAGTTTTGCCTTAATGGAGGAACTGTGAGCTGGAAAGGTTCCAGACAAGATTTAGTTGCCAATTCTATCACATTGGACTGAGTATAAATGCTTCATCAGATGCACATACTCAGAAAATTCTATCTCACTCTATTGTGGATAGAGGAGATGTGAATTTATGCAAAGTACCCTCAGAGGTCTCTCCTGCCATACCCCTTTCCGAACAAAAGCATGAGGGTCGGGCTAGATCAATGGGCTTATGATGCACCAGATTGAATTTAGTGCAAGTGGAAAACTGTTGGAATTGTTCCCTAGAGGCAATCAATTTGTCGTGACTTTTATTTCGACTTACTATTCATTGTGTTATCAATATGGAGATATGTTAACATGAATGATCATATATAAATGTTATATTCTTAAATATCCCTCCCTAGTCCATTATATAGATTAACAGGACGATCACTATAGACTAGTATGTGGGTAGACTGATATGGACATATCAAGTCTAACACATGGGTATGCATTATGAGTAACGACATACTAGATTGAACCACCACGAGAAGGCTACATATAAATTACCTTAACATCACAAGTACTTCTCGTAGTTCTAATGGTGTGGAAATCCTTAGACTTGAAGTCAGTAGATACTCAGGTTGTGACATATCATGTTTTTGATATTATCAAATGCTACACCATAACTGGATGATTAAAAACATAGTAATCAGTCATGATAGGAAGCAAGCTGAGAGATAGTAGTGATGTAGAGAGGATTTGTCCCTCCCACATAATGGGAGCAAATATCCACGGGCCACTCGAGGGATGGTGCTTATGGAATGTCAGGCCAGACTAAGAAAAATCAATATGGGATATTGATGGTATCGGCATGGATAAGCATATTCCCAGGATCGAGAAACTATGGATTGGATATACGAGTGTGACAATTATGTCTCGTGTCCAATCCGAATATGGAGACAGGTGGATAATACAACGCGGTAACATTGGGCACAAGGTTTGTCGGATCACTGACTATTTTTATTAGTTGGATGACATAGATGTGTTGCTAGACACCGCTCTATGTTAGTAATTGTTACTACCAAATAAGTAGAAACCTCTGGGGTCAAAGATCAAAACGCAACCACAAATAAAGTTAGTAGGACTAATTTGCAAGGTGGACTAATCCGTGTACGAACATGATTAGTATTGGGGAAAGTTTGTAGTTAATAAGGAGTTATTAACTATGAAAGGACAGTCCTAGCTTCTCATTTCTCATGAGGGGCGTCCCTACCCCGTCTGCCCCATGCCGCCGGTCTTCTTGTGGCACACGGCTCCATTCTCCGTTTCTGTGATCCTTCTACCTCATTCTTCGCGTAGCTAGCACTTGACGTGGAAGAGGAATCCAGCTTGTAATCCTAGGTGTGGATACTCGTAGAGACGAAGACAAAACTCTTCGTGGTGATCACACAAACTAAGTTACACAAACGTTCTTCCTTTATCATGTTATGAAAAACTTGCCTGTGATCCGTGGAGAGATTTGATCATGATTGATTTTATTATTCTGCTACGGCACATGAATCAAAACCCTACAGTGACTACAACGTGTCTGCTAATGGTGGGGGTGTAAAAGTGATCGAGCACAGTACTTCTCATAGATTTTGTTCAGAGAGAGAGAGAAGGAATAAGCCATGGATGCGGGTGTTCCAATGTACCGAGAAAAAAATGTGTGGGTCACGGTTCACCCAATAGGTCAAAGGTTCTGGTCCGGGTTTTTTGATTTTCTTTTGGATCTTGTGCGTTGATGAATTGCAGATGTTTGAAACTTCAATATCATAAATTTTTGTCCAAGACATGGCACTTGATTGCTCTCTCTCTCTTTCAAAGTGCGATTCTGATTTCGATAGTTAGTCGTGGGTTGAATTAGGTCTGAGATTGAAATATCTTATTCTCGATATTTCTCCTATTCTCCGATCATCCTTTTCCCAATCTCTATCAGGCGAGCTCTCTCTCCCTCTCCCCTTCTCATACGGTGACTAGTGTGTGTTCTGCTAACGGTGGGGTGTAAAAGATATCAAGCACAGTACCTCTCATATATTTTGTTCAGAGAGAGCGAGAGAACGAATAAGCCATGGATGCGGGTGTTCCAATGTACCGAGAAGAAAATCTCGGGTCCCGGTTCATCCAATGGGTCGAAGGTTCCAATCCAGGTTTCCTGATTTTGGGTTTGGGTTTGATAGTTCGGTTTCATACGGGTCTATTTGTGTCCAGGTCTAACTCAGGTCCAGTTCAGGTTTACCCAGACCATTGACAGCCTAATGGAAAGCTATCAAATAAACACATCACACATCTGTATCCTAATGACCTTTTGGACTGAACTAGGATAAATTGCTGACCTATGGGATGTAAGCGAGTTGTCTCTTGAAGAAAGGGATGGAGGGTGCAATGGGAGGCCATGGCCGGCGCTAGCTATACTACAAGAAGATTATGCAATTGACTCTATGGATTTTAGGGAAGTGGCTTTTACCTACTCTACATATTACCTAAGTCACCCGGAGCGGGAGTGAGAGAGAGTGCGGGAGTGAGAGCCAAAAGCGATGAAATCTAAAAATATATATATATGAGAGCAGCACGAAAGCGCGTATATAAGCCATATATTTAATACAGTTTTAGATACGACCAAATCATAAATTGAATTTTTGAGTATAGTGGATATCATGGCAGTATCTATAAAGCTTCTATCAGAGACTATAACTTCCCATACTAAAGAATCAAATGAAACTTCAACTTGAGTGAGTGTTACAATGAGAACTTGACATAGAGTGAGGTAGCGGGCTATATCGATAAGGAGTTGGTTAGGTTACCTTTGGCATTTGTCCTTGGAGGAATTCCGTTTCTCATCCTATGCATGTTGTTAGACCCCTCCTCAAGTTCATCATCACTAATTGAAGGACCCATTTCATCATGACTCTCATAATCTGACAGACCATCACAATTAGAATCATCATCATCACCCATTTTAACTTCAACTTCACCATTAAATGCATCATCATCTAATTCCTCTGGTACATTTAAATCTTTCTCTGCCCCTCAAATCTAAATATTCTTCATAGATCCCCTACTCATTTTCTTCAGCATTTAAGAACTCACAAACACTCTTCATACAGTCTTCTCCTACTCTCTTCACTTCCACATGGTGTGAACTCATCATAATTATAATTTGTACCACTATCAGTACCAGCTATGGTAAGTGTCAGCACTGTATTGTCCCCCACTGTCACTTCCAACTGAAGTATCAACATAGAGAGGTCTAGGAGGTGAGTGAGTAAGGGGTCTAGGAGGTGGCTGAGGATAATAAAATGGATGGGAAATGCTAATGAAACTCTCTGTTAATTCAATACCTTTGAATTAAGGACAAGTATAAACTGAGGGGGAGTTTGATAATTCCTAATCATACTCTATATCTCCTAGATTTATATTATGCCTTATTGTGTGATGAAAGACAAACTCATTTTGTCAAATATTATATTTTAATCTCTGTTTTTGTATTATACTTTTTTAAGCTTTTACCGTAGGAAAATTGCTTAACAGTCTTGATGCAAGATTACCAAACAGATCCTAAGTTTAACTTGACAAATATTATTATCTTATTTATGGTTATATTCTGAATATGCTTATTTGTTAGATAGATTTTGGCTTAAGTTTGTTTTGCAGAAAATAGTATAAGTTCCTGAATGAAGGAATGCCAAACAGGTCACTAAAGCCTAGCTAGATATATGGGATTTGATCAGGACTTGTCTCAAGCTTTCAGTTGAAGATTGTAATCAAATTTAGTGGATTAAATCAAGCTACTTTCCGGGAATAGAGCTGTTGAGAGGGTAAGCTCAGTTGAGGATTTTTAGGGATTCTTGTTGCAACAACTTTAGTGACTGTTGCACCAAGTCTATAAAGACTTTGAAATTCAAAGTGAACTTAGGCTGGCTGACATACACAGAGGCACTAACAGAGACATATTCACTCAGAGAAGCACATCCGGATTGAGAGAGCATCAAGGAAGGAGATCAATTCAGATTACTAAATCCACTCCAAATTCAGAAGAACACTTCTAAGCTTTCATAGCTTCACCGTCTTCTCAGTGTTCTTCTTCTTGTGCGTAAATTGTTTATTCATTAGAAATATTTCTAAATTTACTATATTCTGTTTTAGTTGAGTTGTTCAAGTGGAACAACTGAGTTTCTTATTGTATCAAATAGTTGAAGCTGTACTAGATAGGTTATCAGAGAACCACCGACTGGAATAAGAGTAAGGCAATTCTCTTAGGCCTGATATCTAGTGCTTAACTAGAGATAAATAAGAAGTTATTGAAATCTTAGAGGGATTAGATCCCTCAGGCGGAAAGTAGTCCTTTTTGAGGCTGAACTTCGAAACAAATACTTGTGTTCAGTACATTTCATCTCATTACTGTACTTGCTTACAAAACTGTTTCAACGCAGGTGAAGTTCAAGGCCTTGAAAAACAGAACAAGATAAGTTTCGGGCTTTGAAATGCTTTTCAAAGCCTTGAAAACTTTCAGAGGCTTATAAAACTATTTGTTCAGTTCAAAGCTTTGTCAATATCTTCCTGTTTATTTTTGAAACCCCTATTTTAGCAAGAGATTCCATACTCTATTCAACCCCCCCCTCTAGAGTGTATTTGATCCAGTTTGACTACCTACTTACACACTTCACTCTCCTTATGCATTCTCTTTAGAAACTCTCCACCAAAATGTGCCATGTGATCCTCATTTTTTCTCACCTCTTTAACATATTCCTAATTGACATGAGAGAGAAAAGTGATTTGATTCTCACGTTCCTGTTAATGCTAATCCCATATTTAAACGTTGTTAACTTTTTATTTGACCACATTTAAAATAGATTCTACATGATATTCCATCATATCTAAAAGCTTTGGATGGCATCTCATAATTTTAATCTCTATCACCTTCGTGTGATAACAACCTCCATGCTACGTTATAATCTCATTTGAACTTGTACAGTTTATGCAATCTTTTCATCCTAAAAAACTTACGTTAAAAATTAATTAAAATAATTGTAAGGACTGTTTTACAATTAACCTAACTAAATTGTTGAACTTATGACACTTAACTTACTGCAATATAAATTTACCATAAAAAGTATATGCATTATTCAAATTTGTGAAATACCCACTGCATGATCAATTTAACATGAAAACCACTTGCATTATTTAAATTTGCGACAAATAGCATATTTTAGTTAGTCTCAGGTACTGGAAGTAACGGGAATTGTGTAACGTTACACAATGACGCATGTGTCCTTATTTAATGAAGGGGTGCATGAAGGATGCAAATGCATCATTGCGTAATGTTTGCACAATTCACGTTACTTTCCGTAGCTTGGGTTATGTTATTTGTCACAAATTTGAATAATGTGCGTGGTTTTCATGGTAAATCGGTATGGAAGTACGTTAAGTGTCACAATGTTGAATAATGTAGGTGATTTTCATGGTAAATTGATACTACCTCCGTTCTCTCTGAATTTTCATCGTTTGACTTTTTCTTCTGTAATCGGGTCACTTTGACCCGATGATTTGTATAGCCAAACGATGCAATTTTTTGATAATTTTTTGATGGTGTTGTATATTGAAGTTTACTCTACAACGCCGTGTAAAGATTATCAAATTCTTGCATCGTTTTACTAATCAAATTATCGAATTAAAGTGATTAAGTGAATAGTGTTAAAATGAAAAGGGTGAAGATTCAGAGAGAACAGACTGAGTAATGCAATAAGTTAAGTGTCACAAGTTCAATAATGCAGATAGATTTGGGGTAAAAAATCATAGTTTATTACAATAATGTAATCATGTCTTACTAATAAAGTGAGGTGAAATTATCACTATGAGATGACTATAAAAGGATGGAAGTAGTACATTCAGAATGACAAAATCTTCTGTTATTGAACTACAATTCACCATTTAACATGCAACACTTCATGTGACCGTTGCATTTTGTTTGTATTTCAGTAAAAAAAATAGAATTGGTCTCAGAGACTTCCGAAGTATAAACATTTACATAAGGTCGTTCATCTTTCAAACAATGAAAACACTTCAACACAAATTACTAGTTATATTTGTGTCTATTTATGAAAAAATAAACAAACCGAATTCCTTCAAACAATGAAAACACTTCAACAAAAATTGCTAGTTTACTTGTGTCAATTCGTAGAAAAACAAACAAACTCAATGTCAAACTATTCATCGAAAAAATGATGATTCATAATGTCAGTGAATCGAGGACAACAAGAACAAGAGATGCAATAACAATTTATCTAAATAATACATAAACAAAAACAACAATATAGTTTCTGAATTTTTATTTAAGAATAAGAGAAATTAAAATACATAGAATCCCTAAAAAAAAATTTGATATATGATAACCGACCGGGAGTTGTAACTTCTCAGTTCAATTTTTGCAAGTATGGTCATTTCTTTTTCTCCTCGTCACAGATCATGATAGAAGCAAAGAAAATATTCTTGCCTTCAAAGCAGATTTTCACTTGCACATGGCATTTCCTCATTATTTTAGTCATGTTCCACCAAAGCGATAAAGATTAACAAAGGTAAAAATTTCAGACGAAGATAACATATTACATTTTTTTCAAATTGTGGTTAGCTAAATATTGTAACAACCTCCTCTAAATATGGGATGAACATTAAATAGGAGCAAATGAGACATTTTAGTAGAGGTTAAATAAAGAAACTGTATTAGGAAAGTTTTCTTATCATTTTCAAAAATGGATTAACTATGTTTGGTGAATGACTAGAGGGTCTCGGAGGTGGCTGAGAAGAAGATGGATTTGTCTTTGGATGTGGGAATGTTATCAACTGAAATTGGATTGGTAAAAGTAACAGACACATGCCTTATGTGCATTCCCTCTGAACTCAAGAAACATCTCAAGTACATTAAAGTCAGATGTAATCTCTTTCATTACACATCTTCTTTCCAAATAAGCATACTTCAATCCTATAATAGAAGATTCATTGAAAGGAATTATACTCAATGCAGCGTCATTCACATAGTCAAGTAACTCCACATAACAAAATTTGTCATAGTCCACGTTAGATATTGTTACATTACACAAGTAATACATAGTACACAAAAATGAGGCTATTAAATAAGTAATACATAATTCAAGTACATTTTGTACATAAGTAATACACATGACAAATAATACAAAGTACAATAACTTGCATTCGTCACACCTTACATTTACAATTCACATTAATGAGGTTATACCACTCAACAACCTCACAAACACATTTTTAATGCCATTCAGCCACATATGCACCTAATAAAACCATACCACACATGCATTTAATTCTTCCATATCAAATCACCAATATTTACATTCATAGATGCCCATGTAACCTATATAAGGCCCATCAAAAATAGAGTATTTGCAGGTGACATTCTTCTTTTAGCAAAAACATTATGGAGGAAAATGCTAGAGGTAACACATAAATAAATCAATGGAGACATCTAACAGTGTAGTCATTAACAACTTTAGCACAAAACCCAATAAATTCTAAACCCAGATATAGCAACACCAACATCTTGCAAGTTAACCTCACACACTAATACAAATCCTAGCCCTAGTACAATAGATGAACCGTATTACACCGAATAAAATAATTTAATGTAGATGCTACTTAACGGCCCAAAATTACTGGCTCCAAATTATGGAAAGATATTTCAATTACTTGAATTTATAAATGTCCAAATTCGTTAAATAAATACCATTATACCACTTCGTTCCCTCTCTTTTTCCCCATCTAGGCTTTTTGACTCGTATCTGGGCTACTTCGACCGTGTGATTCAGATCCCAAAACGATGTGATTTTTTTTATGTTTTTTTCACCGTGTTATAAATCAACTTTTATTCTACAACACCATGAAATGATTATAAAAAAAACTGCATCATATTGCTAACCAAATCACTCGGTCAAAGAAACCAAGTGAATAGTGAAAAAATTTAGATTGGGGACAAATACGAAACATGGTGGTAGATAATATTTGTGAGATGGATGGACTAGATTACAATTAAAAAAACAGGAATAACTTCAGGTAATAGCAATTTAAATATTTTTCTTAAAATAAAATAAAAAACGTAATGATCAGTGTAGATTTCTGAAAACATATTTAGGTTAATTTTTTAATAAACATGTTAGTGGGGAACTGGACCAATCGGTACGGTTCATGTAAGTTCACTTCGGTTCACAGTTACATCTGTTTAATTTTGGAGACTCGGAGACCTAAGAGCATCTCCAACCATTTCCTCCATTTTTTCCTACATTCCCCTTTTTCAGAAGAAAAAGTTGGGGCAGACTCCAACCATTCAGTCTCCATTTCTCCAATTCTTCATTTTTTAAGGTAAAATAGAGATTTTAGCCTCCAACCAATTCAACCAAATTCTATACCTGATATTAAAATAATATTTATCTCTATTTCTCTATTAATAAAGAATGGAGATTTTGGTCTCCAATTATTAGCATCAAAATTCTTCCAAAAAATACAAATGTTGATCTCGACGTAGTTTCCACATTTTAATTTCAATATGCTAATCTCAATGACAAATACAATAAAAGCATGCATCAAAAATAGTTTATCAAATGATTAAAACTTCATAAAAGTATCTTATCCACTATCACTAGTTCTAAAAATAAGATTGGAATAAATGGAATAAAAAAATAAAGAAATAAAATAAACATTAAAAGGATCATATGTGAGAATAATTGACGAGTAGTTCTGCAAAGAGCAACACACTTATGAAAAAAAATTACAAGAACATGACGGTGGTTAGGAAATAATAGCTAGCTATGACAAAACTTTGAAATCAATTTGAGTCTCAAAAAACAAAACTTTCGAAGTTATGAAAGAAAATTTAAGTAATCTCATAATTTTCATATAATGTATTTACTTCTTTTGTTTGTATACAACATTCTCATTAACTAATATTCATATGGGTTCATTTAATTTAATAATAAGGACAAAATAATTCAAAAGTTTAATTTTTATTTTATTTATAAGATAAGTATTTATATATTATCTTTTTTATTCGTAATAATTAACGCATGTCGATTATTAATGTCGATAATAGTAATCATACTTCATATCAAAGTTTTTAAACTACTAATACACACAATCAGAGTCAAAATATTCATTTTTGAGACTAATCAATGGAATGGAAGAGAACCTATATTCTTATTTTTTTCCTTTTGATTTTTGTGGATGGAGGATTGTTGGAGAAAAATAGCTTCCTCTCTAAGAAAAATTGAGAATGGAGAAACGGAGATTTTTTTTTTCAAACAAGGTTGGAGGACTAAAAGAAACCTCCATAATTTTGGAGAATTGGAGAAATAGTGATTTGAAGTTGGAGGCTAAAATCTTTAAAAAATTCACCGAATATGGATATATTTTTTTTTACTCTAAAAACGTATAGATATATTTTTTTTACTCTAAAAACGTATAGATGTTAAATAGTCTTTTTTTTTTTAGTTTCTTTCAATTTTTTGCTAAAATACACTTTCAACCCCTCTAGTTTGATTGAATAACACTTTCACCCCTTCTAGTTTGAAAAAAGAATATCCCCTTAGTGCGCCAAATTTTAAATGACTTATAACCATGATTCTAACGTCGTTAGTCTATAGTCTAGAAGTGAGGTCCGCCAATCAAAGTACTTTTGGATGAAAATTGGTTTCACATGTACAAAGTCTATTATATACTTGATTAATCCTTATTTTGCATAATATGGGAGGAATTGAGATTTGATGTTTGATGCTAAAATCTTTAAAATTCACCAAATATAGAGAAATGAAGGATGTAGATGGTCTAAAATGTATAGGTGCCAAATAGTCTTTTCCTAGTTTCTTTCAATTTTTTGAATAAAGACACTTTCATCCCTTCTAGTTTGACTGGAGGACACTTTCACCCCTTCTAGTTTGAAAAAGGATATCCAGTGCCGAATTTCAAATGACTTATAACCATGATTGTGACGTTGTCGGTCTATAGTCTAGATATGGGTCCGCCTTAAAGCTAGTTTTGGATAGTTGCCTCACATATTATGTAAAAAGTCTATTATATCCTTGATTAACCCTCATAATTTGCATGATGTGGGAGAAATATATCCCGAAAAATACTTTTTGTAACATACCTCAACTCTAAACTATCCGCTTCCCCATTTGGGGTGTAAGTTTCAAATTTGTATCGTCTCATGCGTCCAGCTCCTCCAGCTAGAATTTGGACCGTCGAAATTTGCGGCTTCATAGGATTCTTAAACGTCGTTACATAGTTTTTAGAATATATAGAACCCTTAAACCCTCTCTCTCTCTCTTTCTAACCTTGCACGCTCCATCTTATCTCCTCTACAAAAAAAAAAAAAAAAAAAAGAAAAGAAAACCCACATCCTTGTATCTATCTCTCTCGTACTCTGCAATTGATTTTTTTCAATAACACCTAAACATATTGCCAACCAATTGAGAAGAAATAAATCAACTTATAGAATCAATGTAAATTTTATTTTGTTCTCAGACCATTATTTTTTCTTGAGGGAAAGGGAGGAAACCCTTTATTGGGATATGAATACATATTATGGGTAGAGATCGAGACCATAATAAAGTTATTAAATTGTATATCAATTGGGAAGAAACAAATCAATTTAAAACCATTGAATTTTTTTTTGCCGTCGACTAATTGCAATGTTCCAGAGAGAAAAACATAGGTTTCTTTTAATAGGTTGCGGGGCTTTACACGCACATCTGAGTTGCAGATCTCTCCGATCCCGATCTGTGGTGTAAAGAGTGAATCAGATTCAGAGGGAAAGGGGAGAGAGAGTGATTCACAAATGAAAGAACGAGAGAATGAGAGGTTGTGGGTTCACTACTAGAAATGAACACAAAATGGCAAAGATATGCTGAAATTCGCTCGGCTAGAGCATATTCGCCGTTTATTGTGTTACAAACGGTCATAATTCATACTCTCGCTTAAAATAGTCTTATAAGGCGACAAAATTATGGTCTCGTATTTAGTTTGGCTTAAACGGCAATGATTTTGTTAAAAACAACTAGATATTTAATCGTCGTTAATACTTTTATTATAAACTGCGACAATATGTTACTAACGGCGTCATTTTATTATCTCGGTAAATAATATTTAACAGAAACGGCGAAGACAAGTAGACGTCATTACTATCATATACTACGAGTTATCTCGTCGTATATGTTCTCTTTTACACGTGTCCCTATGCCGAAATTGTTTGATTTTTTGGCCAAATTTTGGGGCAAAAATTTACATACCATGCTCGCAGAAAGAAGGAAATAGACCTAGCCAGAGGGAAAGGAAGGGTCGACGAGGGTTCGAAGGCGAGTTTGGTGGTTCAGGAGACTTTGGTGGTTCAGGCGAAGGGTTCATGCGACTTTGGTGGTGCTATCTTGTCTCCGCGACGTTTCCCGCCGTATGAGTTCTTCTTCTCTTCTTCTCTTTGTTGTATTTCTCTAGGTTTAATTCGCGTATGAAACCTTCTGTTTTCTAACGACTTTCTTCTTTTTGTATGTTTATTGGATGTCGTATGAAACCTTCTGGTTGTTGTTTGCCAATTTGTTCAACAATTTGATCTGATTGTACTTCTCTAGGGTTAATTCGCGTATGAGACTGATTAATTAGTAGAAAATATTTTAACTGTGTTTTATGATTTCATATTGCTCTCTCGTAATCCCATGCCTTGGTGTTCAATCAAAGTTTGGTTTATTTGTTAAAAGGGTATCCCATATACACTGCAACCCGAGTTTGGTGTGTTTGGATGATTTTACACTGAAATTTTGGTAGGAATACGTATAAAAATGGTGGGATTTTGGGTCTGTTCTCAAATTGTTAACACTAATATGTGTTGAAGTTCATTTTAGTAATTCTTAACGTATGTGGTTAAGTTCATTTTAGTAATGCTTCTAATATGTGCTTGTAGAACTGATGTGTGAATTTGTCTTCACATTTTATTTTAGTTGAATTCTCGATGGATAAGAGTTGGATACATATTACCCCAAGGTGTAATCCCGATTTTGTTGATGGTTGTGACAAGTACTTAGACTTTGCGTACATGGGCATGGATGATGGGTCACAAATATGTTGCCCTTGTAAAAAATGTCTTAACCGGTTTTACGAGACCAGAAGTGTAGTTAAAGGTCATATAAAATGTAATGGATTCCAGCCTAATTATTTGCAATATATTTATCATGCAGAACCATTTGAACTAGCTGAAACTGACTTAAAGTTAGCGGAGATTACATGATTGGTATGGTACGGGAAGTATTCGGAGCTCAGTCCGATCAAGATTTTAATAGCTCTAATGAGACACCTTCATCGGGTGACGAAGAAACTGTGAAACTCCTTAAAATACTGGACCAAGCTGAGAGTGCATTCTATCCAGGAAGTAAGAAGTTTACCGCGTTGTCATTCGTAGTTCAAATGCTGCACATTAAAGTCTTATATAACCTGCCAAATGTATGTTTCGGTGATATGATTCAACTATCCAAAGAGGCTCTTCCTAAGGAGGATAAGTTACCCAATTCATACTATGAAGCAAAGAATTTGATGGATTCCTTAGGGTTTACCTACATAAAGTATGATGCTTGCCCCGAAAATTGCATGTTATACTGGAAGGAGAAGGCACATTTGGAGAAATGTGATTTTTGTGGAGAAGATAGGTATAAACCAATTCCGTAGGGGGATGACCTAGATGGGACCACTCCGGATACCAAGATTCCTCGCAAACAAATGCGCAACTTCCCTCTAAAACCTAGGTTGCAACGATTGTTTATGTCCTCTAAAACCGCAAAGTCAATGGTATGGCATGACAAAGGACGTACTAAAGATAGCATACTTAAGCATCCAGCTGTCTCTTTAGATTGGAAAATGTTTGATGAAAAGTACCCTGAGTACGCTAGTGATCCTCGCAATTTAAGATTGGTCTTGGCATCAGATGGATTTAATCCATTTAGGACGATGACCATTGCTCATAATACGTGGCCAGTATTTTTGACGCAATTTAACTCGGGGCCGTGGATATGTAAGGGGCAAGGTAATATGATTTTGTCGATCCTTATTGATGGACCTAAGGCGTCTGGAAATAATATAGGCGTTTACCTGCAACCCTTAATAGATGATTTGAATGATTTCTGGCATCAAGACGTACGCACATTTGATGCAGCAACTGGTGAAATGTTAACATTACGTGCATTCTTCTGTGGACAGTAAACGACTTTCAAGCATACGCGAATTTGTCTGGATGGAGTACGAAAGGAGAACTAGAATGTCCTCCTTGCAACAAAGACACTCACTATTGATGGTTAAAATTTGGTAGAAAGCACGCGTACGGGGGGTAATCGTCGTTTCTTGCCTACTGCCCACAGGTTTCGTAAAGATAAAAGTTTTGATGGGACAGAAGAAGATGGAGAGGCTCCACCACTGCTATGTGGAGAAGAAGTGTTCAGACAAGTAAAGCGTATTGAGAAAAAATATGGAGAGCGAGGGGTAGATGAAGATTCTGTGATTATCCGAAAGAGGCGGAGGGACCGTGTTGAGGCTGGAGTTGGTGTGCCCATTTATAGTTGGAAGAAGCGAAATATCTTCTTCGAATTGCCTTATTGTAAGGAAAATTTTATACGCCATAATCTTGACGTTATGCATATAGAGAAAAATGATAGTATTCTCAACACCATACTCGATGTAGGGAAAAATAGTAAAGAAAAATTGAATTCTCGTCTTGACCTGGAGGATATGGGTATACGAGGGTCACTTCATCCACAAATGTCGGTTCGTGGCAAATTTGTGTTACCCCGTGCGTCATTCACCATGAGCAAAAGCCAGAAAGACATTTTTTGCCGTGTGTTGAAATATGTTAAAGTACCTGATGGTTATTCATCAAACATATCCCAACGTGTATCCATGAAGGACAAAACAATGATGGGTTTAAAGAGTCACGATTGCCATATTCTAATGCAGCAGTTGTTTCCCATTTTCGTGAGAAACACACTTCTGAAGAATGTTGTCGAAGTACTGATTGAGTTGAGCTCTTTCTTCAGGCGATTGTGTTCAAATTCACTTGATCCGGCCATATTACTTCTGTTACAGCAGAAAGAAACACTGACTCTCTGTCATCTTGAGAAAATTTTTCCGCCGTTATTTTTGGATATCATGTTAAATCTCCCTATCCACTTAGCTCACGAGGCGACAATTGGTGGCCCAGTAACCTGTCGGTAGATTCACCATGTTGAAAGGTATACGTAACTGAAAGCTCAGGTTGTGCAAGACTTGAAATAGCTTGGCTATTTAAAGGCCTTGAATCAGCTTTCAAATCCAAAATAGCTTCAGAGGCTTGAATAGTTTGCTATTTTCAAGGCCTTGAAACTGGATTCAAAGCCTTGAAACTGCTTAACCAGAATACATATTCTCACGGGGAGTTTTCTGCTAACTCTTTGATTTGATTTACTCTCTCTCTTTCATATGTTTGATTCTCTGTTATTAGATGATGAAAGAAAAATTGTTAAACATGTTTTTAATCGTAATATATCATCTGTTTGACCATGATAATGCATGAAGTTTTGTTTCTAAGTTTTGCAGGATTGTTTCCTAAACTGAATGGCTGCAGATTTGGAAACTCTTGAACACTTTGATCCTGTGATCAATCAGACGTGTATGATAGCTTCTCATGGTGGTTAAATGAAATATTACATCAATATCTCTTCAGATTGTGATCATCCAACCGTTGGAGAAGATTTTAAAGTAGTCAAACTCTGTTGCCTACAAAATAGGAAGGTTGTTGCTTAAATCTTGGGAGATTTGCAGAGCTGTTTGAAGTATAAATAGAGCTACAATTCGAAGCAACAAGACACAACACAAAATGGAAAAAAACGGAGAAAGCATTCTGGATTGACAAGCATCAAAGAAGTTCTTCATTTCTTCCAATCCATTCACAGAAGTTCACTGCATTTCACTGCAGTTTTATACTCTTAAGTGTTCTTCTGTATAGAGCTATATTTGTAGATCATTTCTGTATTATTTCTACATTCACACTCAAGGATTGTTCAAAGTGAACAATAGAGAATTCTTAGTTAATCAGTTAGCTAGAGCAGGTACTAGACATGTTAAGGAAAACCACAAGCTGTAACAGAGTAAGGGAACTCTTTGTGCTTGAGTTCTAGGGCTTAGCTTTTGATTAATAAGAATTGAGTTGAAAATCCTGCAGGGATCTAATCCCTAGGGTAGAGACGTAGGTCCAAGTGGACTGAACTCTATAAATCACTTGTCTTGTGCATTTTCTGTTCATTTACTTTCAGAGGGTTTCAACTTGTTATCAAGGCCTTGAAAAAGGCATACTTGCTCTATACTTTCTGAATCTACTTCAAATGCTTGAACTTGTTTTCAAGGCCTTGAATTTCATTGTTTGCACAAGTTTTCATCTTCCTAGCATGTTTTGCAAAAAAGTTGGCATACTCTATTCAATCCTCCCCCCTTCTAGAGTATCTTAGCTGCTTATACATCTGCATACTCACACTTTCAATTGGTATCAGAGCTTGTATCACTGTATAAGATTTAATCATCTGGTGATCATGAGTACTGCAGGTGATGGTGGTTTCTCACAGGGAAGAGCTGCTAACAGACCTCCTCTATTCTGTGGAGAAAATTTTACTCACTGGAAAGCTCTCATGAAAATGTTTATTATTGATCAAGATCTAGAGCTTTGGACCATTATCCAAAATGGACCTCACACTTTCTACACAGAGAAAGATGGGATCAAAACTCCCACAACAGAAGATTCACTCTCTTCTTCTGAATTAGAGCAGTTTTCTAAGAACTACAAGGCTATTAACATTTTATATTGTGCTTTGAATACAGATGAATTCAGCAGGATCTCTGGATGCACAACTGCTAAAGAAATCTGGGATAAGCTCGTGGTTACCTTTGAAGGAACCAGTCAAGTCAAGCAAACCAAGATCAACATTTATCTCAGATAATATGAGTTGTTCAAGAGGAATGCAGATGAGTCCATCAGAGAAATGTTCAAGAGATTCACTAATATTGTTAACAACCTTGACTCACTGGGAAAACATTTTTCCAATGACGAAAATGTGAGGAAGATTCTCAGAAGTCTTCCAAAGGAAAAATGGGAACCAAAAACCACTGCTATTGAAGAGACTCATAATCTCTCGACTTTACAACTTGATGACCTACAAGGGAAGCTTCTGACACATGAGATATCTATGAATGAATTTGATGGAGAACTCCCTGATGGTGTCAAGAATTTAGCCCTCAAAGCCAAAGAGAATGAGAGAACTCAAAGCCTTGAAACTGGGGATGGTGATGATGAAGATCCAATTGCCTTAATTTCCAAAGCCTTGACAAGGATTCTCAAAATGAAGAAAAACTTTGGAAACAAAGATTTCAACAGAGAAAGTCATATATCATCCAGCAGCAAGGACTACAAAGGTAAGTCCTCTTCACAGAACAATTCTAAATTTATGAACTGCTTTGAGTGTGGTGATGGAGGACACTTGATAAGAGACTGTACACACAAAAAGAGCAAGAAATTTCAAAAGAAAGATCATGAAAGAAGAAAGAAAGACACGATAGCTTCATGGAGTGATTCAGATAGCTCTAGTGAATCTGAATCTGAGGAAGAACATGCCAATCTATGTTTCATGGCTAAGCATGATGAAAGTTCTGAAAAGAACATTGAGGTAATGGTTAATTGCTTAATTTAAAAACCAAAATAAGCTCTTTCAGAATATCTCAGAACAATGCTTTTAAATGAAGAAGATTATCTGAAAGGGATCAGGCTTTTGAAAGAAAAAGTTAATGAGCAAGCAAAAGAAAACTTACAAGTTGCTTGACTGAATCAGAATCTTGAAATCTCTCAGAAGAAAACTGACAATGATTTCAAGGCCTTGAAAACCCAGTTTCAAAGCTTTGAAAACTCAGGTCAAGGAAGTGGTCACTGAAAAACTCCTCAGTGAGTGACAACCTTGTTAATCTAAGACATTAGGTTGCTGATTTAGAGAAACAAAAGATTACTCTTACTGAGAAACTTCAAGAATCTGAATTGGTCAAAATCAAGCTTGCTGGATCAGAACACAAGTTGAACTTGATTCTTGGAGGAAGTTCACAGCCTGTTCACAAAGCTGGTATTGGATTCAATCCAAACTTTCCAAGAAGAAACAATACCCGATTTGTGAAAGTTGGAAACAGAACTTCTCCTACTTGTCATTACTGCTGCAAAACTGGTCATGTTAAAATGACTTGTCCTTTTAGAAGAAGAGACCCTCACATAATGAGGAACACTTTTCCTTTTCAACTCAATGGACAAGTTAAGCAGATTTGTGTTCCTAAAGTGGTTTAACCACCTAACATGGTTGATCCTGAATATGAATCCAAATTCCACACTTGGTCTAACAGTTGGGTAAGGCAGTGATTGGTGCTTGCATGTTGTCACCAAAGAACATAAGTGGTTCATGGACAGTGGTTTCCAAAGACACATGAGTGGAAAGAGGTCTCTATTCTCAGAACTAAAGGATCAATCAGAAGGTTCAATAACACTTGGTGACAAAGGAAAATGCAATATTCTTGGTATTGGAAAAGTTGGTACAAATTCTGAAAACTCTATTTCTGATGTATATCTGGTTGAAGGTTTGAAGTTTAATTTGCTCAGTGTATCTCAGCTTTGTGATAATGGCAACAAAGTCATCTTTGATAAAGAAAATTGTGTGGTGCAAAATGAGAAATCAGGAGATTGCATTCTCACAGCCTCTAGATCAAACAATGTTAATACTTTTCAGACTAACAAAGTTGCAGGTGAAAGTTTGAAGTGTCTCAAGTCCTTGAAATAGGATTCAAGGCTTTGGCATAGGAAAATTGGTCATATCAGTTGCACACTTTGAACAAGTTGATTTCCAAAGACTTGGTAAGAGGATTGCCATCCACCAAGTTCAAAGAAGATGAGATGTGCAAAGCATGTGCACAAGGAAAGCAGACCAGAAGCTCCTTCAAGACAAAGAAGTTTGTAAGTACAACTAGACCTATTGAATTACTTCATATGGATCTCTGTGGTCCTATGAGGACTCCTACTCTAAAATGGAAAAGGTATATTCTAGTTGTTGTAGATGATTTTTCCAGATACACCTGGGTTATGTTTCTCAAAGAAAAATTTGAAGCATTTCTCAATTTTCAAATCTTTGCAGAGAACTTCAAAACTTGAAAAACCTACCTGTAGCTTCAATCAGAAGTGAACATCGTAGAGAATTTGATCAGTTAGAATTTGATTTATTCTGTGATAAACATGGTATTTATCACAACTTTTCTGCTCCAAACTCCTCAACAGAATGGTGTTGTTGAAAGAAAGACCAGGACTCTTGAAGATATGTCAAGAACAATGCTTTTTTAGAATAAGTTGCCAAAACATTACTGGGCAGAAGTTGTGAATACAGCAAACTATATTTTGAACAGATGCTTGATCAGACCTATTCTGAAGAAGACCCCCTATGAACTATTCAAAGGGAGGAAGCCAAACATCTCTTACTTCAGACCCTTTGGATGTACTTGTTTTATCCATAACAATGGAAAAGACAATCTTGGTAAGTTTGATGCAAGAAGTGAAGAAGGTATATTTCTTGGTTACTCTCTGAATAGCAAAGCTTATAGAGTTTACAATAAAATAACCAAACTGGTTGAAGAGAGCATTCATGTTATTTTTGATGAAAGCTATGATGGTTCTTTGAGAGAAAGTTTTGCAGATTTGAATTTGAACAAGCATGAATCAGAGGAAGAGACTGAGAATCCACTTGGATTCAAGAAAGGCTCAGAGAAGAATAGAATACATTTTCAAGACCTTGAAAATAGTGCTCAAGGCCATGAAAATACAGCTCAAAGCCTTGAAAGAGATGATCAGAAGGATTCAAGTGACAAAGCCACTACTTCTAGACCAGAAAAGATCTATGGAGAACCTGAACCATGGTCTCCAAGAAAGAGATTCAAATATCTCTCATCCCATCCAGCTGATAATATCATATCCCTAGTTAGTAAATACTCTGAATTTTTCTATTTAATACCCGTCCGTACGTAAAAATGAAAAATACTTCCGTATTTCGTACTATTGTTGTACCTAATGGAAAATACTCGAAGTTTTGACCAAAAAAGTTTAATACTCGTATTTAACGTCTCAACGTATAATATTTCCGAATAAAACTTCTTCCATATAAAATGGCATGGAATAAATTGCTATCCAAAATATTATAAGTTATAGTAATTAGTTATTATTAAATATTTTCTTACTATTTATTTATTATAAATTTTTTTTTGAAAGAATAATCTTGTAAAGAATAATATTTTCTTTATTATAAATATTTATTGGTATAAAAATTTACAAGTATTTAACATAAAAATTTAAAATTATTAAGTTCAAATAGCTATATATATTCATGTGTATATATGTACATGCATCTTGAGTCTTACGTGTTATACTATTAATTTTCAAAATAATTAAGGCTATAAGATTAGGGAATGCGCAGTAACTTTTTTTCATAGAAGTTCTAATCATAAATAGTTTGATATTATTTTACATAAATAATGTGTCAGTCATGAGTAAATCATGTATTTATAAAAAATGATAAACAAATGAGTACATGTTTTACAAATTATTTTTAAATATTTGATAAAAATATAAAAAATGGCAATGTGGGACATAAATAACTCATTATATATGCTAAAATACTAAGAAATGTATTTTTAATTCCAAATGAATAACTAGTAGACGAATTATACATGTACGTATAGAATACTCGAATTAATCAAATTCCGAATTTTTAAGCCGAATTTTTACGAACGCATTTTTAACATAAAATCGTATAATACACGTACGTACCGTACCACGATTTATTTCCGTCCCGTATTTTACTAACTATGATCATATCAGATCCAACCACTGGTACACAAACCAGATCACAGTTGAAGAACTTATGTGTTTTTAATGCTTTTATTTCTCTTGTAGAACCAAAAACTGTGAAGGAAGCTTTACAAGAAGCAGACTGGATCATTGCTATGCAAAGTGAACTCAATGAGTTTGAAAGGAATAAGGTTTGGAACCTGGTTCCTGCACCTTCAAACTAGTATGTCATTGGTATTAGATGGGTATTCAGAAACAAGTTGGATGAAAGTGGCAATGTGATCTGAAACAAAGCAAGTTGTCAGGTTACAAGGTTGATAGGAAAAGTACTTCAGGAACCTGCCAATTCATTCGATCATCCTTGATTAGTTGGCATTCCAAGAAACAGAATTCAGTTTCTCTATCAACAGATGAAGCTGAATTTATAGCTGCAGGAGCATGTTGCTCACAAGTGCTATGGATTGCTCAACAGCTAAGAGACCTTGGATTTGACTTCAGAGGCATACCTATTAAGTGTGACAACACTAGTGCAATTTCAATTACAAAGAATCCAGTGCAACACTCAAGAACCAAGCACATTGATGTCAGACACCACTTCATCTGAGATCATGCTGAGAAAGGTGATATTGTTCTTGAATTTGTTGCTACTAACATGAAAGTTGCAGATATCTTCACCAAACCATTAGCAGATGAAAGGTTCTCAGCTCTAAGATTGGAATTGGGAATGCTAAATAAGAGTGCATTGGTTTAGGGGGAGCATAATGTAATAAAGGTAAGTTGTATGTGCTTACGAAGGTTTGAACTGAGTTTCAAAGCCTTGAAAATCAGTTCAACGCCTTGACTTTTACTTGTTGCAGTGTTACAACTTTTCAAGACCCTGAAAACCTTTACAAAGCCTTGAAAATAAGTCTTCTACACTATTAGTCAATAACCTTTGATCATTCTATGTTGGGTGATATCTCTATAGATATTTTCCTAATATAGCCCCTACCCTTTTCAAAAATTTGATTTAGCCAAAAATAGTATTAGTATATTATATTTTCCAACGGCATAATAGTTTTGAAATTTTTCTGATCTTTGCAAATCTTTTTGAGAATCAGAGAGATACTAGTTTCCTTTTGAAACTCAAACTATTTCAATATTTATCCTCTCTTCTCCTTCATTCCGTATCATTCCACCTCTCTGTATTCTTCTCACAAACCCTAATGAGCACAAGAAGAGCCTCAGACAGAATCAAGATGGCTGAAGTTTTGAAACCCGTCTCAGAGAAGAAGTGAAAAGCAGCAGTGGAAGAGGTTCAAGCAGTCAGTGGAGACTCTAGCTCCAGAACTCCCAGTGCAGAGGCAGTCCAAGATCCTCCTCCACCAAAGAAGAAGGTCAAGAAGGCTACAACCTCCTCTTTAGAAAAGCAAAAGAAGCAGAAGACTGTTACAGAGAAGCAACCAGAAACAGAGCCTACTTGTTCAAAGAAGGTGAAGAAGAAAGCAAATCAGGCAGAAAAATGGAAAGGGAAGGTGAAAGAAGCACAAACAGACGGACAATTGGAGAAGGCATTGCAGATCTATTCACAAGTCTCAATAAAGAACACAGCACCAGATGAGACATGGTTTGTCTCAAACATCACTAAAGGTCAGTGGTAAGATGGTTTTTCTTCAAGATCTATTGGTTTCTGCAGTTTGGTTAATAAGTATGTGTTGGAACACATGAAACTTAAGTGCATCTCTATGTTAAAGAAGATTTCTTTGTGGTGTATGCTGAATCCTAGAGAAATAGCCTACCCCAGACTCACCAGACTCTTCTACCTGAACCTAACCCAAGTTAAGAGAACTGCACACTTGGTGAACAAATCTAAATTTGCTGGGATAGTAATTGAACTAGATCACTCTGAGTTTGTCAATTTGTTAGGATGTCCAAATAGGTATGATACTAGAAACCATCCACCAAAGTCAGAAACTTTGAAGCTATCCAAAGCAGAATTCTTTCTTCCATACATCTCTACCTCAGCCAAGCAGTTAACACACTCTGTGTAGAATTTTAAAGCCAAAGTCCTTCATAATATACTATGCAAACCTGCTCACTATGTTCTTTGAGCATTTTGAGATTCCATTTACTGGAGAGGAATCAGTCACATCTGGATTTGGGGAACTTGATGAGAAAGCCTTTGAAAACATTGGAGTTGTGAAGATAAAAGATAAAGTTTGGAAACTTTACTCAGACTTGACTGAAGCAGAACTAGGTGCAAAGAAGTTTTCTAAGCCCAAGACCTTGACTCCCACTTCAAGTCAGACTTCTCAGCCTACATACAATCAGAGACTTGATGGTTTGGAACTTGACATGGAGGATGTCAAAGCTACTGTTTTTGGACTGGAAAGTGATATGGGGCAGGTCAAGTACATGGTGGAAAGTATCTTCAGAAGCATGACCTTGCTGGATGTTCCTGAGGATCCTGAAGGAACAAAGAAAAGAGATTCTGACAAGGATTTTCCTAGTGAGCATTCAGACCAGGAAGAAGCTATTCTAGTTTCAGACAAGGGAAAGCCGGTAGCAGAACAGGCAAAAGATGAAGCCAATAGCACTGTTTCAGATGAGCTGTTGATCACATTGAAGAAGAAGAAATCTCCAAAGGCTGCTGAAAAGGACAAGACTGAAGAAGCAACTGTTGCAGGTGGGACTGCAGAGGAACAGGAAGAGCAGGACAAGACTGATGAAGAAGACAATGAGAAAGAGGAAGGAGATCAGGATGACGATGAAGATCAAACCCCTTAAATCTTGCCTATTATTTCTTCCACATTCTCTCTGCTTTAAAGTTTATCTCTTAAGTTTTCAAAATTTTCCAGACACTTGATCCAGCATCTTCTATCTTTTTGATGAAAGTCAAAAAGGGGGAGAAAATTATAGGTTTTAGTTTCTAGTTCTTAGGTTTATTTGGTTTTATCTGCTGAACTATTTAAGTTTTTGTTGGTGGTATGAATAAGTTGGATCTTTCTGGAAATACTGTGTTTTTAAATTGTGGACTAATCAGTTTATTTTGCAGAGACTAAGGATCAAACAGAATTTGGTTTTGTCTTTCATCAAGGGGGAGATTGGAAGATCAGGTTGTGCAAGATTTGAAATAGCTATTTCAAGGCTTTGAATCAGCTTTCAAAGCCTTGAATCATGTTCAGAGGCTTGAAAATAGTTTGGCTATTTTCAAGGCCTTGAAACTGGATTCAAAGCCTTGAAACTGCTTAACCTGAATACATATTCTCAGGGGGAGTTTTCTGCTAACTCTCTAATTTGATTTACTCTCTCTCTCTTTCATATGTTTGATTCTCTGTTATTAGATGATGAAAGAAGAATTGTTAAACATGTTTTTAATCGTAATATATCATCTGTTTGACCATGATAATGCAGGAAATTTTGTTTCTAAGTTTTGCAGGATTGTTTCCTAAACTGAATAGCTGCAGATTTGGAAACACTTGAACACTTTGATCCTGTGATCAATCAGACGTGTATGACAGCTTCTCATGGTGGTTAAATGAAAGATTGCATCAATATCTCTGTAGATTGTGATCATCCAACCGTTGGAGAAGATTTCAAAGTAGTTAAACTTTGTTGCCTACAAAATAGGAAGATTGTTGTTGAAAATCTGGAGAGATTTGCAGAGTTGTTTGAAGTATTTACAGAGATCAAATTCGAAGCAACAACAACACAATTCTCAACGGGAAAATACAGAGAAAGCATTCAGGATTGACAAGCATCAAAGAAGTTCTTCATCTCTTCCAATCCATACACAGAATTTCTCTGCATTTCACTGCAGTTTTATACTCTTAAGTGTTCTTCAGTATAGAGCTATATTGGTAGATCATTTCTTTATTATTTCTACATTCATTCTCAAGGATTGGTCAAAGTGAACAATAGATAATTCTTAGTTAATCAGTTAGCTAGAGCAGGTACTAGACAGGTTAGGGAAAACCACAAGCTATAACAGAGTAAGGGAACTCTATGTGCTTGAGTTCTATGGCATAGCTTTTGATTAATAACAATTGAGTTGAAAATCCTGCAGGGATCTAATCCCTGAGGTAGAGACGTAGGTCCAAGTAGACTGAACTCTATAAATAACTTGTCTTGTGCATTTTCTGTTCATTTACTTTCAGAGCTTTTGCAGCATACAAAAACTATTTATTTTTCTAGGGTTTGAACTTGTTTTCAAGGCCTTGAAAAAGGCATACTTTCTCTATACTTTCTGCATCTACTTCAAAGGCTTGAACTTGTTTTCAAGGCCTTGAATTTCATTGTTTGCACAAGTTTTCATCTTCCTATCAAGTTTTGCAAAATGTTGGCATACTCTATTCAACCCCCCCCCCCCTTCTTGAGTATCTTAGTTGCTTATACATCTGCATACTGACACATTCAGTAACTAGCCATAGCATGATGTAAATTGAATATTAAATGTGTTGTTCATATAATATATAGCGGGCCAATTGTAATGCATGTATTTGCTCACTCTAAAAAAAATATGTACGCAATAGCAGTCTTCCAGAAGCTTCCATAGCAGAGGGATACCTACTTGAAGAATGCTTAACCTTTTTCTCAAGATATTTTGATGCGGATGTTGAAACCAAACTTAGAAGTCCGAGTCGCAATGACATCAGCGAATTTGGTCATGCTTTGGGTGCAGCGAGGATTGTACATCTACATCCAATCATGCTGGAGCAAGCGCATATATATGTGTTAGCGAATTCAGAATCAATTGACCCTTACCGATATTAAGTCTTCCTTCTAAGTCTAACCCATGTGGGTTTCCAAAATTATTTTCTAGAAGTCTAAAATAGTTTCTGTCCAAACTGCAGCGAACAAAAAGCGTGTATCAAAAGGGAAAACCCTCGATTATCGGGATGGGACATGTCTAAATTACACAATGAGAAGTTCTCAAGCTGGTTAAGAGATCATGTAAGTTAAACATGTGACGTTAATTAAATAAAAAAATAATGTAGTTGCAATGATATTTGGATATGAAGCTTCTGAAAAATGTAGGTGCAAAGCTTTGGCGGGAATGACGTATCCGACAAAGTCAAAAGTCTTTCACAAGGACGTTCGGAATGGGCAATTCGATATTCTGGCTATGTAATAAATGGTTCAAATTTTACACCAAACGACCTGAACTCAGGACGAAGACTCAAAACAGTGGGGTTTGGATTAGTGCGTCAACTGATAGCTACGCTAGTCGAGCGGATAGGAGACCAGCTACTGGTGATGTACCATACTACGGTGCTTTGAAGGATATTATTGAGATGCGAGATACTGATGGTAATAGTTTTGCTTTGTTCACGTGCGAATGGGTGGAAAATAGTTATGGTATGGAAGAGGACGAGTTTAAGTTCA
Organism: Linanthus parryae; assembly: GCA_023055425.1. Classification (NCBI taxonomy): domain Eukaryota; kingdom Viridiplantae; phylum Streptophyta; class Magnoliopsida; order Ericales; family Polemoniaceae; genus Linanthus; species Linanthus parryae. Next base: position 28,979,651 of record JALGPY010000009.1, on the reverse strand, counting down.
CATTGGTTAATTTTAAGCATTTGCTGTATAAGGATAATACTGTGTCAGCTGAATCATTTGTCCTTGCATTGCAAGCTCAACAAGTTTGGTATTTGACACATCCAATTGATACAGATTGGAGTGTTGCTGTGAAGACAACTATGATTTACCGGTGACATGTGCACAAGCAAAGGCATACTATGATCAGCAGATAGGAGAATATGGTCGAGATGACAATGAGTGTGTTAGAGAAGATATGGAGGTAGTTGAAGTAAAATTTGAGTCAACAGTCGTTCCAGAAGACATCCCCGAAAATCCAAATGACATCCCCGTTGACGATGGCGTAAACGAAGATGGTTTTGAGGATGATGACAACTACGAAGAGGACGATGGTGGTGATGATACTGATGACGATGATGACGATTTTAACTATGATGTCAATATTGATTAGTTTGACCTTAGTATTTGGTATGTAACGGTTTAACTAGTTGTCAGTATCCGTTTTTATGGGTTATAGTTATTTGTGTAATTTCAATAAAACAGAAGGACCTTTTTTGAAATTACAGAATTTATCGTGTCGTGTCATTTGTGGATTTGTGTTTGTCTCTCTATCTGACCATCTCATCACTTGGCCAACTAATTTCAGTAAGTGTGCATTAATTTTCACTCTATGATTGAATGCACATGACTTTTCATGGATGTATTAAGTTAATAATTAAAAAAAAAATCTTATTTTTAGGACACCATGGTGGTGAGGAAGCCTAAACGGTTTTGCGATCGCGCTATGTCTGATATCATAGAAGATGATTCCACTACCGCTGATCTACAAGCCAATGCATGGCCTCATTCTCAACCTCCCTCAACACCTGAGGTTCACCATAAGATCCACACAATGCATCAACACCACAAGAAGGCGGTTCAGGTAAACTGGTAATTTTTGGTTTGTCTGAATTTGTTCATTCCTATGTATGTGGTGATGCTTTGCATAATTTTTGAACGAGTAGGAGGGTCTTCTAATAAACCAAATGGAGAAACAAGCATGGAGAAGTTGGGTCCATCTGTACTGCATTTACCAAGTGTACCACATGACTCTCGCCCTGCACCATCCCCTGAGACGCCTCCACCAAATGCTTCAACCCCAGAAGCTGTTCAGGTAAACTCTTCACGTTCGGTTGTTTATATTTATTCCATCCTACGTATTACAATTCGTCGTGACATTCCTTCTTAACAACTAGGAGGGTCTACTAATCAACCAAATGCTACAAGGATCGTTCCAAGTTCAGGTAAATTCGCGACGTCTACCGACGTTCGTCTGAATTTCTCTGCTGTTATTACTTAATTATGCTACTCATAAGTATATGTACTTTTCATTTCTATTGACAACTAGGAGGACAATCAACTTCTGGAGGACAAAGGAAAAGGAAAGCTAGAGGAACTTCTAAACCATTCAAGGATTGGGGATCAAGGTTTAAAAGTCCCTTCCATTTCAAAGAATATAATGTGCCAGTAGGGGCATGGAGAAGTGTGTTTCAAAGTCAGTTGAGGCACCTTGAAAGGAAGGGAGAAATGTTGCCCCTAATATAACAGATTGGCGGTATCTTGAACCACAATTTGCAGTAAAGCAAGACGAGATGTGAGATCACATAAAGGTGGTAAAATGTACCCTTTATATTTGCTTATTACATTTGCAAAATTATACTAACGAAATATTTGGTAATTGTACCAGCAAAATGCTACCGTTAATGAGGAATACAAAGAAGTTTGCATGCGAGATCTTGGGCGAAAATGGTCAAACTGGAAGCACACACTGAAGAAGGAATACTTTGACCCATTTAAAGACGAGCCTGAACTGTTAGCCGTATGTCCGCCACGGGTGGAACAAAGACGATGGCCGATATTGGTCAAATGTTGGAAGACAGAGGAAGCTAAGGTACTTCAATTGGTTCTGTCGTATTATTATTATTATTATTATTATTATTATTATTATTATTATTATTATTATTATTATTATTATTATTATTATTATTATTATTACTGCATTAATATTAATGAAAAAAAATTGAGATTTTCAATTTTGTTACTCACTACGTTATTTATCCCCGATCTTGCTCGTGTTCGTGACTCCTGCTTCTATGTTCTTCTTAGGCTAGGAGTGAATTGAATAAGGTCAATAGAATCAAGCAAAAGAGCATTCATAGAAAAGGAAGGAAAGACCAAATGCAAGTGCGAGAAGAGGTAATTTTGACATACACTGCTTTGTGTAGTTAAGTTACCTTTTTTTGATTGACGTGACGGTTCCAAGCTCTTGTCGACATCGATTGGCTATTTCAGCTGAAGAACTAGGGTAAAGACTTTGATCGTCCAGCAGTTTACATGAAAACATACTCGAATGATCCAAAGTATGCTGAAAACATTGTGCGTGTGTACGAACACTTAGTTGTTTACGTGTATTTGACTATATATATAATGTCTAAATCAGATGCGCAAACGAAATTTTTCATATGTTAACGGTTACGGATCGTGTTGCAGGTGAAATTGAATGAGAAGCTCCAGCCACCTGAAGGTTGTGAAGTACCTGTCGATGAGCATAGAGAATGAATGTTCGAAGAAGTTTTGGGGCCAGTCAACAGAGGTTGTATGTGGACAATGGGCATTGGACTTTGTCCAAAAGAGGTTAAGGGCCGGAGGAACAATTTGGAAGTTGGTAGTATGCGTGACAGGTTGTGTGAAGAGCTGCAACAGGAGATGCAAAACAAAATTGCAGAGGAGGTTGTTGATTCATAGACCCTTGAATGTGTTTTGGATGGTAATTGTTTTGAGTGATGAAAGAAAAAGACAAAGACAAAAGACATAAGCAGCAAAGTATTTCAGTTACTCCAAGGCCTTGAGATACTGACAGAACTTCAAAGCCTTGAGAGTTGTTTTATTCTGCTATATGTTCTAACAGTTCTGTGTTGCAGATTGGATATCTGATTATACAGATCAATGATTTACTGCATATACTTATAGTTTACACTATTTACATATCTAACACAATTGCAGATGATCAGAATAGGAAGAATCGAAGTTTTCTGGATTTAACTTTGTATATCTGTGAAGCAGGTTCAGAGCTCCAAGGCCTTGAGATGTGCCTTGAGCTGCTGACAGTTTTTTTACAGAACTAAGTTGATTCTTTCTTTCAGGTTGTGATTCTTATTATTGTGATTATTCATAGAATTCTAAGAGTCTTAAACTTGTTTTTCATGATTTATATGTATTAGAAGGTAAACAGATTATTGTTCTAATCTTTTAACCAGTTTTATCAGAAACTGGAAAACCAAATAGTCATAGCACTGTTATCTTTCTGGATTTTGTTGTTGCTGTGTTTTAATGTTGTTTCAGGTTTGTTAAACGTGCAAGAGCTATCTCAACAAACTCCAACGGATATCCACTTAGAGCTGTTTGAATTTCAGTTGAAAACAGAAGGAGGATTTGTAGGAACTGAGATCCTAAAATCTCTCAATCAGTTGCAGCTGTGGATAAAAGAGACTGGATTGAATTTTTGAAGAAAGAAGAGGCTTGCAGAATACTCAGAAAGGTGTGACAAATTCGTGGGAGATCATTCATTCAAACACACAAGGATTCAAGCTTCAATTCAGATTCCAGAAGATCAAATCAATCCAAGTTTTCAGAAGAACACATCCAGGCTTCAACAGCTTATCTCTTCTACTGTGTTCTTCACTTGTACTTTAATCTGTGTATCTTTTAATTATCTTAAACCTCACTTAACCTAGTGTTTGGTTGTTCAAGTGAACAACAAGAGGTTCTTGTTAGCTCAACAGTTAGTAGCTGGAACTAGATAGGTTTGGAACCACAAGCTGTATAGGTGTAAGGGAAATCACTTAGGCTTGAAGATCTAGGGCTGTTTCTGTGTGAGTAATAAGAAGTGTTTGCCCAATACTGGTGGGATTAGATCCCTCAGGCAGAGATTAGGTCCATTGGGACTGAACTCTGTAAATTTCTTTGTGTTCTTTAATTTACAGTTTGATTATTATCTGCTGCATACAACTCAAATCAAACTAGGGTTCATAAGCTGTTTAGAATAATTGTTCAAGGCCTTGAAGCTTTGTATTTTGCCTTTAAAAGTTTCAGACAGTTTTCTAAAATCTCAAGGCCTTGAGATTTGAGTTTCATTCAAAACTAATCTGTTAAGTTTTGAGTTTTGCAAAAAGTTTCCATACTCTATTCACCCCCCTCCCCTTCTGGAGTATTTAGGTCCTGTATTTAGTCTACATTACACACTTTCAATTGGTATCAGAGCTTGTGTCACTGTTTTAGATCTAACAATGTGGTGACTATGAGTAATGTAGGAGATGGTGGATTCTCACAAGGAAGGGCAACCAACAGACCTCCATTGTTCTGTGGTGATAACTTCATGCACTGGAAGGCATTGATGAAGATGTTCATCATAGATCAAGACATGGAACTGTGGTCAATAGTTCAGAATGGTCCTCACGAGTACTATACTACAACTGATGGAGTCGGATGTATCAAGTCTGAGGAAAATCTTTCAGTCACTGAACTGGAAAAGGTATAAAAAAATTACAAGGCTATGAATCTGTTATACTGTGCTCTTAATACAGATGAGTTCAACAGAGTGTCAAATTGCAAGAGTGCCAAAGAAGTATGGGATAAACTGGTGGTGACATATGAAGGAACTAGCCAGGTTAAGCAGACCAAAATCAACATACTTCTGAGGCAATATGAGTTGTTCAAGATGAATTCAGATGAGACCATCAAGGAGATGTTCAAAAGATTCAATGATGTGGTGAACAATCTGGAGTCATTGGGAAAGAAGTTCTCAAATGAGGAGAAGGTCAGAAAGATTCTGAGAAGCTTGCCAAAAGCCAAGTGGGAGCCAAAGACAACAGCCATTGAGGAAGCTCAGGATTTAAGTCTTCTTCAGCTAGATGATCTACAAGGAAAGCTGCTCACTCATGAAATGTCTATGAAGGATGTGGAAGGTGATTTGATTGAAAAAATCAGGAACCTAGCCCTTAAGGCAAAAGACACTGAAAAGTCTCAAAGCCTTGAGACTGAAGATGAGCCTGATGATGAAGAGGCTTTAGCATTGATCTCCAAGGCCTTGGCCAGGATTCTCAAGAAGAAAAGAAACTCTGGTAATAGGGATTACAACAGATAGAGATCAAGACCCTCAGGCAGCAAGGACTACAAAGGTAAACCTTCATCACAGTCACATAAAACTAAAGTAATGAATTGTTTTGAGTGTGGTGATGCAGATCATTTAGTAAGGGACCGTCCCCAAAAGAAGAAGAAAAGGAACTTTTAGAAGAAAGACAGTGACAACAGAAGGAAGAAATCCATGATGGCTTCCTGGAGTGATTCTGATTCATCAAGTGACTCAGACACAAAAGAAGATCAAGCAAACTCATGCTTCATGGCAAAGCATGATGAGGAAAATTCATCAGACAGACATATTGAAGATATGGTAAGAAATCTATTTGCTAGTCCTTCTGATGTACTTCCTGAAATTCTCAAAAGTATGTTTTTAAATGAGGAAAGTTATAGAAATGAGATTTCTGCTTTAAAGATTAAGATTCATGAGCAGGTAAAAGAAAATCTGGACCTAGTTTTTTCAAACAAAACTGTTGAAGTTTCTAAGACAAAGCTTTAAAAGGACTTCATGGCCTTGGACAGCATGTTCAAAGCCTTGAAAGCACAGATAAAAGAGGTTGTTGATCAAAACACTCTTTTGACTGAAAGATATGTTGATCTAAAGACTCGTTCCGAGAATTTAGAATAACAGATATGTTCTTTGACTGAGAAACTTCAAGAGTCCAAGAAGGTCCTAGCTAGGTTTACAGGCTCAGAAAATAATCTGAATCTCATTCTTGGAGGAAGTCTGAAATCAATGCATAAAAGTGGGATTGGATATAATCCAAATTTTCCAAAGAAAGGTTAAACTACTTTTGTCAAATCTGGTAGCAGACATTCTCCAAAATGTCATTATTGTGGAAAAATTGGTCATATCAGATTAACTTGTCCCTTCAGAAGATCAGAACCTCACATTATGAGGAATACTTATCCTTATCAGCTTAAGGGACAAGTTAGGCAGATTTGGGTTCCAAAAGGAATTAGGCCACCAAACATGGCTGATTATGAGTATGACTCAAAGTTCTGCACTTGGTCTAACAGCCTGTTGAGGCAATGATTTGTTTTTGCAGGATGTCACCAAGGCCTTGAAAGATCAGAAATGGATATTAGACAGTGGATGTTCCAGACATATGAGTGGAAAGAAGTCTCTCTTTACTGAACTTACAGAAAAATCTGGAGGAACAATCACACTTGGTGACAAAGAAAAATGCAATATCATTGGTGTAGGTAGTATTGGTAATGGTTCTACTAATTCTATATCTGATGTTTATCTGGTAGATGGACTTAAGTATAATCTGCTTAGTATCTCTCAGTTATGTGATAAATGTTATAAAGCTATTTTTGACAAGGAGAAATGTGTGGTGCAAGATGAGAAATCTGGTGATTGTATACCCACTGGCTCCAAGATCATATAATCTATATGCTATGAGTACTAACAGTGTTGCAGGTGACAAGCTAAGATGCCTCAAGGCCTTGAAAGAAGATTCAAAGATTTGGCACAGAAAGCTTGGGAATATTAGTATACATACCTTGAATAAAATCATCTCAAAGGACTTGGTAAGAGGTTTACCATCACAGAAATTTTCAGATGATGAGATTTGCAAGGCATGTGTACAAGGTAAGCAACCAGAAGCTCATTCAAGCCAAAGAACTTTGTAAGTACTTCTAGACCCTTAGAATTGCTGCATATGGACTTGTGTGGTCCTATGACAGTTCATAACCCAAAAGGTAAGAGGTATATGCTTGTTATAATTGATGATTATTCTAGATTTACTTGGGTGATGTTTATTAGAGACAAAACTGAAGTTTTATCTGAATTTTGTAGATTGTGCAAAGAGCTTCAAACTTCGAAAAATTTACCTGTTGCATCAATTAGAAGTGATCATGGTAGGGAGTTTGATCAACTTGACTTTGATTTGTTTTGTGCAAAGCATGGCATTTCACACAACTTTTCTGCACCTAGAACTCCACAGCAAAATGGAGTAGTTGAAAGGAAAAATAGGACACTTGAGGATATGTCCAGAACCATGCTTCTTGAAAGTAATTTGCCAAAGTTCTTATGGGCAGAAGTTGTTAACACTGCCAATTATGTGCTGAATAGATGCTTGATTAGACCTATTTTGAAAAAGACCCCCTATGAACTGTTTAAAGGTAGAAAGCCTACTGTTTCTTATTTTAAACCTTTTGGTTGTATCTGTTTTGTGCATAATAATGGTAGAGACAATCTTGGTAAGTTTGATGCTAGAAGTGATGAAGGTGTATTTCTTGGATATTCTCAAACTAGCAAAGCTTATAGAGTTTATAATAGAAAAACCAAGATTGTGGAAGAGAGTATTCATGTAATCTTTGATAAAAGTACTAAGGATTCTATGAGTGAAAGTTTTGCAGATCTAGATTTGAACAAGCATGAAACAGATGATGATGCTGTGAAAGAAGACAAAGGCAAAACTAATGTGCAAAACCAATCAGCAGAATCTCAAGGCCTTGAATCTCCTGCAGAACCAAAATCTCAAATCCTTGAGACAGAAGCTGAAACTTTCTATGATGCTCCCTCTACTGTTTCAAGGACTCAAAGCCTTGAAAGAGAATATTACTGGGTACCAAGAAAGAAGTTTAAGTACCTTGCAGACCATCCAGCTGATAACATTATATCAGATCCATCAACTGGAACTCAGAAAAGATGACAATTGAAGAACTTGTGTGTTTTTAGTGCATTTGTATCTTTGATTGAGCCTAAAAATACTAAGGAAGCAATAGAAGATGCAGACTGGATCATTGCAATGCAGAGTGAGCTGAATGAGTTTGAAAGGAACAATGTATGGAATCTGGTTCCCAGACCTAAAGAGAAATCAGTTATTGGAACCAGATGGGTATTCAGAAACAAGCTTGATGAGAATGGCAAAGTGGTAAGAAATAAAGCCAGACTGGTAGCTCAAGGATATAATCAGGAAGAAGGTATAGATTATGAGGAGACTTTTGCTCCTGTTGCCAGGTTAGAAGCTATTAGAATACTTCTTGCATTTGCATCTCACAATCACATAAATCTTTATCAAAAGGATGTTAAATGTGCTTTTCTGAATGGATATTTACAAGAAGATGTTTTTGTAGCACAACCACCTGGTTTTGAAGATGAAAACTTTCCTGATCATGTTTATAAATGGACAAAGCTCTTTATGGATTAAAACAAGCTCCAAGGGCTTGGTATGACAGGCTTTCAAAAATTTTACTTGAAAATAATTTCAAAAGAGGCCTAGTTGACAAAACTCTTTTCATTAAACATCATCAAAGGATTTGTTAGTAGTTCAGATTTATGTAGATGATATTTTATTTGGTGCTACTAATGATGCTCTTTCAAAAGAGTTTTCTAGTCTGATGTGCAGGGAGTTTGAGATGAGCTTAATGGGTGAACTGAATTTCTTTCTTGGACTTCATATCTTACAAATGAAGAAAGGAAATTTTGTACATCAAGGAAAGTATACCACGGACTTATTGAACAAGTAAAATATGTCACAGTCCAAGGTGCTTAAAACCTCTATGAGTTCATCACTCTCTTTAGACAAAGATTCAAATGGTAAGAGTGTGAATCAAAAGGATTACAGAGGTATGATTGGATCACTGTTATATTTAACTGCTAGTAGACCTGATATTATGTTTAGTGTATGTATGTCTGCTAGATTCCAAGCAGATCCTAAGGAAAGTCATTTAACTGCAGTCAAAAGAATTTTTAGATATTTGAATGGAACCAGACACTTAGGGCTCTGGTATCCAAGAAGATCTAATTTTATGTTGAGTGGCTATTCAGATGCAGATTTTGCAGGATCTAAAGTAGACAAGAAAAGTACTTCTGGATGCTGTCAATTTCTTGGATCTTCATTGATCAGTTGGCACTCTAAAAAGCAAAATTATGTAGCATTATTAACTGCAGAAGCTGAATACATTGCAGCTGGTGCTTGCTGTTCACAAGTATTATGGATTGCTCAGCAACTTAGAGATCTTGGCTACAATTTCAGAAATGTGCCTATTCATTGTGACAACACAAGTGCTATCTCAATCTCTAAGAATCCTGTCCAGCACTCAAGAACCAAGCACATAGATGTGAGACATCATTTCCTTAGAGATAATGCAGAACAAGGTGATGTTGTTTTAAATTTTATTTCTACTTCAATGCAGATTGCTGATATTTTCACTAAACCTTTGTCAGATGATAGGTTTTCATCTCTAAGGCTTGAATTGGAGATATTAAACAAGGATGCATTGGTTTAGGGGGAGTATTAGTACTTAGATGTGATTATGTGCTGAAATCTCAAAGCCTTGAGATTATACTTTCTAAAGCCTTGAAAGTATAGCTCAAAGCTTTGAAGTTTCTCAAACTGCAGAAAATCTCAAGGCCTTGAGATTGCTCTCCAGTTCTTGATAATATTTGTATTTTTTTTTACAAAAATGGATCGTCAAATATTATATCTTATCTTTTTAGATAACTGTATAATATTTGAATTACTCAGAGAATTTTCTAAAATATCCAAAAATATTTTTTCAAGATTCTATTTTGCATGTTGATTTAGCAGAGTCCTTTTATGACTCATCCTTTTCAAGCTACTTAAGCTGAAATTCAGGGCTTTTTCCTCTCATTCTCTCTCAATTATCTACGACTCTCCTCTCTCTCTCTCAGTTTCTCTCAATCACATTCTCTTCTCAAAACCCTAAACTCCAAAATGGAGCCCAAATCAGCCAAAATTCAGCAACAGGGAAATCCTTCTGGCATATCCAAGAAGAGGGCAAATAAGAAGGAGAGATAGTGATTTCTGATTTAGATTCAAAAAACACTCAGAGCTTGCATGAGGACACTCCTCCTGCCAAAAGGTCCAGAACAGAGAAGGGAGATGAAGGCTCAAGCATTGATCCACAGCAGGAGACACGGACTCAGGGTGGTGATCAACCTAGGTCAGAGAAGAAGAAAGGGGGAGAAAAGAAAAAGACTGGTGAAGAGGAAAAGGGGAAATCTGCTCAAGAAAGCAAGAGGAAACCATCTGAAGGAGAACAAGAAAAGACCAAACCCTCAGAGAAGAAAACTAGGGTTAAGCAGGTTGCTTCTGCAACCAAGAAAGGTTATCAAGGTAAGAATGTACTTCCTACAGACTGGTTTGTTAGTTATGAGGTTAGAACTGTATGGATGCAAGGTTATGATTCATCTAAGGTAGCTTTCTGTAGTATGGTTTCTGAAGAATTGTTGGATAAAGTGGATATAGACTGCATGAGAAAGTTAAGAGAAACTGCTGTTTGGAAGGTGTTAAATCCTAGTTCAAAATCCTATCCTAGGTTAACTAGGTTATTTTATCTGAATTTGGTTTCTGAAGGTGATGATAAAATGGCGTTAACTTCAAAAGTGGCTAGAGTGGATTTGAGGTTAGATCATAGGACTTTTGCCAAAGCCTTGGGCATTCCAAGGAAATAAAATGTTGGAGATTACCCTGATAGGAAGGAGTGTCTGGATAAGGCAAAGGAGATGTTTTTCATTGATGGTGTACCCTCTGGTCCAAAGCAGTTGACACACTCTGTGCTCAACTGTGAAGCGAATATCATGTTCACAATTCTGATGAGGAGTGTAGTTCCTAGGGAGAACTCAAGGGAGTTAGTAACTGATAAGGTTCTTATTTTGATGTATCTGATATCTCAAGGGTTTGAGATAGACTTGCCAACAGTTGTTATGGAGCATATGATTTATTGTGCAACCAGAACTAGAAACCATCCTCTTCCATATGCCAACTTGTTACCTCTTTTCTTTGAATACTTTGATGTACCTGTGAAAGGAGAAGAAAAGATTACTGGTTGTTTTGGGTTGATTGATGAGACTGCACTTCAGAGGATTGGGGTAGTTCAGACTGGGAACGGACATTGGAAGTTTTATTCAGATTTGTCTAAGGAGGAACTTGCAGCGAAGGAGTATGTGAAGCCTAAGAGGACTACATCAGGGAAAGGACAAGCCAATGAGGATTACTCTTTGTTGGTTGAGAAGTTTGAAGATCAGCAGGTTGAGATTGAAGATCTCAGAAAAAGGTTATTTGACCTGTCAGCTGAATTCAACCAGTTCAAGGGCTTGATGAATGTTATGAATGGAAAGCTAGATGTTGTCATCACGGGTTTGAATTTGGAGAAGATACCTTCTGCTACTAGTCATGACACCAGTATGGATTCAGATGAAAGGCTGGGAGATTTTCTGAAGAAGAAAAAGAAGCCAATTCTAGTGGTGCTTACTTCAAAAGATTTGTATGAACAAACTGATGAAGAAAATGCTGGTGAAGACACAGGTATTGATGCAGCTACAGAGGGGGATTCAGTACAGGTGAAGAAGAAAGTGGATGAAATAATTCAAGAAGTTGTTGCAGAAGTGGAAGCTGAACAAGAAGGTAATCAGTCTGCTGAAGATGCTGCAAGTGAAGAAGAAGTTAGAGAAGGCTCAGAGAAAGGCCAGACATCAAAGAAGAAGTGAAGATCAGAGAATGCCAAAACCTTGACCTTCTATTTCTTTCTCTTCTTCTTTTTTGTTCTCAAGGCCTTGACTTTTTAGCAATAATTTTGTTTAAGTTTTTTTTATGACTCTGAGTAATGATCCAACACTTCTTCATCCTTAATTGATGAAAGTCAAAAAGGGGAGAAATTATGTGTTTTTGTGTTTGCAGTATCTGAATAATAATAATAATACTTAGTTGTTTTGGTTTAATCAGTTGTGTTATTATATTACTGTGATTTTATGTACATCTGTGGTTATATGTAAAATCTGTGATATACTGGTTATCTATCTGGTATTATTGTCTATTGTATCTGCTTTTTGTGGTTATCTAATTTTCAATCTAAGTGGCAGGAAAATCTATACAAGACTGTAGGTTTTGTTTTTCATAAAGAATGAGATTGTTGATTCAAAGACCCTTGAATGTGTTTTGGATGGTAATTGTTTTGAGTGATGAAAGATAAAGACAAAGACAAAAGACATAAGCAGCAAAGTATTTTAGTTACTCCAAGGCCTTGAGATACTGACAGAACTTCAAAGCCTTGAGAGTGGTTTTATTCTGCTATATGTTCTAACAGTTCTGTGTTGCCGATTGGATATCTGATTATACAGATCAAGGATTTACTGCATATACTTATAGTTTACACCATTTACATATATAACACAATTGCAGATGATCAGAACAGGAAGAATCAAAGTTTTCTGGATTTAACTTTGTATATCTGTGAAGCAGGTTCAGAACTCCAAGGCCTTGAGATGTGCCTTGAGCTGCTGACAGTTTTTTTTACAGAACTAAGTTGATTCTTTCTTGCAGGTTGTGATTCTTATTATTGTGATTATTCATAGACTTCTAAGAGTCTTAAACTTGTTTTTCATGATTTATATGTATTAGAAGGTAAATAGATTATTGTTCTAATCTTTTAACCAGTTTTATCAGAAACTGGAAAACCAAATAGTCATAGCACTGTTATCTTTCTGGATTTTGTTGTTGCTGTGTTTTAATGTTGTTTCAGGTTTGTTAAACGTGCAAGAGCTATCTCAACAAACTCCAACGGATATCCACTTAGAGCTGTTTGAATTTCAGTTGAAAACAGAAGGAGGATTTGTAGGAACTGAGATCCTAAAATCTCTCAATCAGTTGCAGCTGTGGATAAAAGAGACTGGTTTGAATTTTTGAAGAAAGAAAAGGCTTGCAGAATACTCATAAAGGTGTGACAAATTCGTGGGAGATCATTCATTCAAACACACAAGGATTCAAGCTTCAATTCAGATTCCAGAAGATCAAATCATTCCAGTTTTTCAGAAGAACACATCCAGGCTTCAACAGCTTATCTCTTCTACTGTATTCTTCACTTGTACTTTTATCTGTGTATCTTTTAATTATCTTAAACCTCACTTAACCTAGTGGTTGGTTGTTCAAGTGAACAACAAGAGGTTCTTGTTAGCTCAACAGTTAGTAGCTGGAACTAGATAGGTTTGGAACCACAAGCTGTATAGGTGTAAGGGAAATCACTTAGGCTTGAAGATCTAGGGCTGTTTCTGTGTGAGTAATAAGAAGTGTTTGCCCAATCCTGGTGAGATTAGATCCCTCAGGCAGAGATTAGGTCCATTTGGACTGAACTCTGTAAATTGCTTTGTGTTCTTTACTTTACAGTTTGATTATTATCTGCTGCATACAACTCAAATCAAACTAGGGTTCATAAGCTGTTTAGAACTGATAATTGTTCAAGGCCTTGAAGCTCTATATTTTGCCTTTGAAAGTTTTAGACAGTTTTCTAAAATCTCAAGGCCTTGAGATTTGAGTTTCATTCAAAACTAATCTGTTAAGTTTTGAGTTTTGCAAAAAGTTTCCATAATCTATAAACCCCCCCCCCTTCTAGAGTATTTAGGTCCTGTATTTAGTCTACATTACACACTTTCAGAGGTGCAACGACAGGTACACCAACATGTACAACAAGCATTACTTCAAATAACCCAAGTTGGTACTCTACCACCTGTCAACCTTGGTTAGAATGGCGGAGTAGGGTCTTATCCATTGCCTGCTGAAAATGTAACTCCATCTCCTGCCCAGAAGGTAGCACCATCACCTTCTAATGAAAGTCGCCAGCCTCCCTCGCCTGCTCATCAAAATGTTCGGCCTCCATCGCCTGCTGAAGTTGTTTCTCCAGCGCCTGCTCAAGATGCCATCGGTTCGTCATCCTCTTCTTGTCGGCCACCTAAAACTGCTCAGGTAAATGTAAACCTTAATAACAAAATATGTCCTAGCATAATGTTACCTTTGGTAAAATTACTCTTTTTTGTTTGAAAATAAACTTTCCATCCCCGTGGTGTTGTATCCCGGACCAAACCAAAACGATGTGGCCAGAGGGCAGTTGATTTTTGGGGTAGAAAAAAAAGTGGTACAGGGAATAACATTGGCCAAAGAGTACTTTGACGTTTTGGTTAAGGAGGTGGCAAGGCCAGAAAAATATATCACTCTTGTTAAAATGGACGGTCTCAAGACATGGGGAAACACTTTGAACAAGACAATACCATGGCCGCGTAGTCTTGTAAGTATATATGCTTAACAGTTTGTTAATGAGCTGTACCCGTTTTTAAGCCAATATATACCTTTTTGATAAGTTTTGAAATTTTGCAGGCTACAAGGCCGGCAGCGGCGTAGTATGCTGCTCGTTCTCAGCTGGCAGTGGACATCACACACACACACACACACACACACACACACACACACACACACACACACACACACACACATATATATATATATATGTAAGCTTTCTTATTCTGAATTTTTTGTGGTAATTAGATTTTGTGTGTTAGTTTCTCAATTTGATGAAGAGGCTAATTTGCTGTGTGATAGGCGATTAAATAGTTACTATTTATTCATATTTGTTTCTTTTTAGTTTTAGCCCTCATGGTTCAATATTGAGCTTCCCTTCACACGGTCCATTTGTTAGTTTGTCTTTGTTATGTAATTTTTTGAGGGAAACAGTTGAATAAGTATGATTCGAACACCCATTAAGCCGCCTTTGAATGGCGAGAACGTGGCACTGCGTAATTAGCATGAATTCTTTTTGCCTAATGTTTACTGAGCTTCCCTTCATGTTGTATCCAATTCCATGTTCTCTTCTTGAAACACGACTTCCAGGGTGTTGGACTGGTATTTAATCAAGTGTTGGGTTTTTGTTGTGCTAGTCACTATCTTTTACGAACCCTGCACATTGTATTAGCAACCTAACCAACATCTCAGAAGCAATCTTACCGCAAGTGTATTTGTCGTCTTTGAAATCAACTTGGTTTCTTTGATTTCTTTCGAAAATACTGTCGTAAAATACCTTAATTGTGTACAGTTTGGGTCTGCTGCTTAGTTGTATTGTCCGTATACTTATGATGCTACCTGTACAAGGCTTAATGTGGATATATACTGTTACCTTTGTTTAGGACTATCCATGCTTTGACACGTGCACGTTATCGTGACCGTGTTGTCCCAGCGCACCTATGTGAATCAGGAGCGCGCTTTTTGAAGCCATTTTGTCGCACCTAGGGATACAGAGGCACCGCTTTTGGGTATACTTCAAAATAGCTAGCGCAAAAGTAGCAGAAATTTTTGTATACTGGAATTGTAAATTGGGGGTAAATTTTTGCAATGTACTGTTCGGTGAATTATGCCTTAAACGGCCGTTTTTGTGGAGATACATATATTTAGAGATTTGAAATGTGTTTTCTGTAAAATTCAAGTCCAGTAGTAAACTGCACTGGTTGCTACGACGAGAGCACACTTTTTTCGTTTTCAGTAAACACAAAAAAACGTCAAAAATATATATGTTCCCGTAAAAGTCTACTATTAAAATTGCGAGAAAACTAGTTAAAATGGTTATAATTTTGCGGTTCATAATAACATGAAGACAGCATGATACCGTGTTCGCCGTATTTGATCATAACCAACAACAGCAATAAAAAAAGCTTTCATGGCTTTATTGCTCGCCGCATAAAATAGATCAAACACTGCCAGAGATGTTTGTTCACCGTATATATTCTAACATAAACGGCAAGTTCTATCGCAGTTTGTACTGCCCAAATACGGCAAGAAGCCATAAACAGCGATAGTTTTTCATGCCGAATGGCATAAACGTCAATATACCTAGCGGTCGAGCCTAATTTCGCCGTTTATGTCTTAAACGGCGACAAAAATGTCTTAAACTGCGATAAAAACTCGCGTTTTTTTTGTCCGTTTCCAGTAGTGGCTCCTTGAGTATGCCTTACGTGGATGAATCTTATTCACTCAAAAAAACTGGATGGTTCGTATTCCTCAACTGGAGGGGATGGGCGCTGGAGAGGATCCGAATCCATAAGTTTCCTAAGGTTCAGCATACTCAAGGAGTGAAAGTATTATTTTTCAAACTAGAAGGGGTGGAAGTGTACTTCAATCAAACTAGAGGGAGCGAGTGTCTTTTACCCACTCTTTCTACTACATGGATTCGCAATTAGCAAGCAAGTTTCTAGAAAGTAATCGAAGATCTAGGGCAATCAAAGATCTAACTAGCAACCAGCAATCGTAGTTCACCGGCGGCAGTAGATCGGCTAACGTATTGTCACCCGCGGTTCGTAGTTCACAGGTAACTGAAAGTTTCCGATCACTGGTTATCCCAGCAGCTCTTTCCATACATCTGTTTTGCCCTCCTCGTTTGCTGGTTGTTTTTTGGTTTTTTGGTTTCAAGGTTAGTGAATAGTTCAATTATTGTTTCCTCTCCCCATAAAGCAATTGTCACGTATTAAGCAGTTTAGCTGCGGCAAAAGTATTTGGTACAAATTTGACCCTTCTGAGTTCTGACCATAGCCTGCAAAGAACACCACAGACTGAAATTACGTTGAGAAAATACGGACGAAATAGCTATTGAGAAGACTAATAGGCAGCCATTGAGTATCCACAAAGCTCAAGAACTCCGAGAAAACACAAAAGCTTAAGCATGCAACTACTTAGTCTTTCTTTTGTAGTTTTCTCCATTCAAACAATCATTCATGCTTCCTTGAATCCAGATTATTTCCCGCATTTATATTTTTTTGTTTAGATTGATCCGTCAGCCTCTTAAACGTGATGGGTTTTTGTTGAGTTTTATAGGGTTTTGTGGAATCTTGATATTCGAAAATCTGAAAATTGTGTAAGTTCTTATGTTGGGTTGTGAATTGTAATTACTTTTCGTGGTTAATTAATCGTCTAATTATACTTTTACAGCTAATAATGTCCTCTCCAAGGAAGAGATTGTCACATCCTTCAGCCGGTAAAGTAATTGGTACCAATGTGGACCTTCTGACCATAATCCTTGTTCGCCTTCCAGTCTTATCCTTGATCCGATTGAAGGCCGTCTCCAAGTTTTGGCTTACTCTTATCTCCGATCCACAATTTGCTGGCCAACACACACGGAACAGCCCCAACTCACCGATCTCCGGCTTCTACTTGTACAAGAAAACGGAACAGTTAAAACCAGTCTCTTTTGGTTGTGATCACATTCTACACTCACTTGACTTCCTCAAATGCATTGGAGGAGTTCGCTCACAGTTTGTGATTATAAGCTCTAGCAATGGTTTGCTCTTGTGTAGGTTTTGTAATAAATTTGAACCATCCGGTTTCATTGTTTGCAATCCCGCCACGGGATATTATCGTGTGCTTCAGAAGCCTACTAATTATAAAGGTATACGTTACGCGGTCTTAGCATCCGATCCTAGAAACTCGCCTCTCTACAATGTTGTGTTTTTTTCGCTGCGGGGCGATTTACGGATCGATGTCTTCTCTTCTGATACTGCGTCTTGGAAACAATTGAAGGTCTTTGCTCCGCCGGAGGACTTATTTACTTGTGCTTTTTATTGGGACGGATGTGTTCATTGGATGAGTAGTAATGGAATAAAGAACTTCTACTTCCGGTTGAATCTCCAAACAAAAAAGTTGAAGGTGGTCCAAATGCTTCTACAACGTCGGATTCGTGTGGATTTGAGGCGGATTCGTTATTTCGGTGAATGTGGTGGAAGGTTGCTGCTTATTCATACTCCTCAAGGGTCTCCTTCAAATTTTGATATTTTTGAGATGGGGCATGAATGCAAGAGATTGACTTTGCGGTTTTCGGTCAATCTGGAGTCCTGTATTCCTGAAAATTTGTATGGCTCCTTAGATGGTGATTTCTCGGTCCTTCATGTTAAGGAGGAAGCGGAAGACAAAGCATTGGAGGTACTAATAGCTGTTGGTAACAAGGTTGTTTCCTACAATACTGGATCTAGGGCATTGGCGCCGCTTTCAGATTTGATGTCTCTTTCTTGTGGCTACCAGAGTCGCGATTGCTTTTCTGATGTTTACGGCTATAAATTTGTCGAGAACATTGCCCCAGTTTGATCACGTCCGACCATGTTTCTTATTCTCTTTGGTTTCTGTTGAATATTTATTTATCACGGCGTAATTGTTCTTTATTTTTTTTTTGTCAAACTTCATTGGAGAGTAATTGTTCTTTGATTACTAGGGATATTTTTCTTAGCAAACACTAGGTGTTAATTAATTTGTCTGATCTAAATGATTCATTCTAACCCTTAGTTGTATTGTGTCTTTCTTCTGCTAAATCCTTCTTGTAGACACTGATTGGCACAAACAAAAAGAGAGCTAGCTACACATTGACAATGGTTTTGGTTTTTCAAATTAGACAGATTAAACTTTGTACACACACATACAAGTAGTTTTGATCTTGAGAAAGCCACTCGTCAACCAAAATTCCTTGGCACCATGGCGATTTTGGGTTGTTGTTAAGGACAATATGTAAACATACTGCTCGTTGATGATCAGAACGCGGAGATTGGTAAGAATTTGCTCAAACTTACTCGCTTATCGTTATGAAAGTATATTTTTTTGGGGAAACAAGTTTTATCAAGGACCAAAGAACCAATAAATTCCTCAACTTCGCTGGAACAGACCACCAGATTCTGAATACCCCCTTCCAGATTCCCATGTTAGGAAATTGGAACCGGTTGCTGCATAACACATAACTAGATTAATCGATTCATGGGTTACAATAGAGGCTAAATAGAGAGAAATCATCATAATTGAATACCAAATAACGATATATCAGCACCTAGATTTTATAACCTGAGTATGGAGTGGAAAATGCGACCTTGGATTTGGATGATTGGGGACTCGACAACCACCATGACAAGGGCTTTCTCGATTCGCCGGATGTTATCCAGAACGTTATGTTCTACCTAGCCCTCTCTCCTGCCACTTTTGTGCGTTGCTAGTTTGGTAGTTCCTATCCATTGCTGACGTCGTAGAGGGACGGTCGGAGAGCTGCGAGCTCAGGGATGAGAGAGCTGAGAGATGAGAGAGATGAGAAGCAGCCCTAGTTTGATCGGTAGTTATGTGGATATGTTTTGCTAAATGTGTTGTTCAGGTTCAGCAGATTCAACCCCCCCCCCCCCCCCCCCCCCAGGTGATACTCAATATTTTGTTTCCGTCCCAAATTTTCCACTAAAATTCACAAAGAATACTATTTTTTTCTCTTTTAGTCTTCGCGTTACCATTTTCGTCCTTACTATTGACGAACGGCAACGTTTATTTGTACAAAAAATTGATAATTTTAGAAGATGGTCGGTTCTCAAAAGACATAACTAAACATGGTCAGCAGTTTCTTAAAGAACGACGAGCATAAGAATAAAACTGAAAACAAGTACTGCTATCAACGATCATTTATAGTTCTGTCCGTTTGAAAATGGTTGTAGCAAGTCAGTTTTGTTGTAGTTTTTGGGTTCTTCCTAGAGCCCTAACACGTATAGACGTACACGGGGTTTGCTAGTCTTTTGCCAGTTTCTTTCAATTTTCCGGGTAAGTGACACTTTTATCCCCTCTAGTCTGACTAAAGGATACTTTCACCCCTTCTATTTTGAAAAAGGATATGATCATCCCCTCAGTGTGTCAGATTTCTAATAACTTGTATTCCTGATTGTGACATCGTTAGTCTAAGATTTGAGGTCCGCCATTAAAAATAGTTTTGGATACAAACTTGTCTCACATTTCATTCAAAAAGTCTATTATAGCCTTGATTACCCCAAATATTTTATAATATGGAGGGAACCAAAAGATTACTTTTACTAACATACTGTAACTCTAAACTCACCGCGTCACCATAACGGGTGCAAGTTTTTTGAAGTTTGCCACACTAAAGGGCAAAATTGCCCTTTTTCAAACTCTAAGGGGTGAAAGTGTCCTTTAATCAATCTACAGGGAGTGAAAGTGTCATCTACTAAATGATTTACCGATTTTTTCCTTATATATTACATGGCTTAGCGCAATTTAGCGAGCAAGTTTCTAGAAAGTAATCAAAGACCTAATTAGCAATTAGCAATTAGCAATCGTAGTTCACCGGAGACAGTCGGCTAAAGCATATTTAGCGGCGATTTGTTCCACAGGTAACTCAAACTTTCCGATCACCGCTGATCTCAGCATCTCCTTTAATGTACATCTGTTTTGCCCCTCTCTTTTATTGGTGTTTTGTATTCTTTTGCAGTTTTCTCAGTTGAAACGACCACTTAACTTGTGGGTTTTCTAAGGTTTTTTTGTGCAATCTTGAGATTCGAATCACCTATAAGGAAAATTTGACTTTTTAAGAGTGATCTATATTTTTCAAGGTTGGTTTGAATTACTAGTATTTTTCGAGGTTAGTGAATAATTCAATTATTGGTTCCTCTCCGATAAAGCAATTGTCACAGCTTTCAGCAGTTCAGCTGCCTCATACTTAAGTAATAGGTACAAATCTGGGCCTTCTGACCATAGCTTTCAAAGAAGAATACCACAGACTAAACTTAATCTAAGAAAATTCGGACGGAATCGCAATTGAGAAGAACAATATGCAGCCATTGAGTTTTCACAAAAATCGAACTCAAAAATTCTATGAAAACGCAAAAGAACTTAAGCATGCAACTTTTTAGTTTAGTTTTTTTTTTCAATTCAAACATTGTTTCTTGCTTCCTTGAATCCAGATTATTTCCTACAATTTTTTTTTTGATTGATCCGTCACCCTCTTAAAGTGATTTGGGGGGGGGGGGGGGGGGGGGGGGGGGGGGTGTTGTTGAGTTTTCTAGGGTTTAGTGGAATCTTGATGGTTGACAAATCTGACATTGTGTAATTATTTAAGTTTGAGTTACGAAATTGTTATTACTTATCAAGGTTAATTAATAGTCTAATTATTCTCTTACAGTTTATGTACTCTCCAATGAAGACATTGTCACATACTTCAGCTGCTGGTGAAGTAATTGGTACCAATCTGGAGCTTCTGACCATTATCCTTTTACGCCTCCCAGTCTTATCCTTGATCCGATTCAAGCGAGTCTCTAAGTTTTGGTTTACTGTTATCTGCGATCCACAATTTGCTAGCAAACACACACAGAACAACCCCAACTCACCGATCTCCGGCTTCTACTTGTACAAGAGAACAGAACAGTTAAAACCAGTCTCTTTGGGTTGTAATCCTAGTCTACCCTCACTTGACTTCCTCAAAAGCATTGGAGGAGTTCCTTCAAGGTTTGTGAGTACAAGCTCTAGCAATGGTTTGCTGTTGTGTAGATTTTCTAATAAATTCGAAACATCTGGTTTCATTGTTTGCAATCCCGCCACGAGAAAATATAATGTGCTTCCGAAGCCTACTATTTATCAAGGTATACGCTATGCTGTCTTAGCATTCGATCCTAGAAAATCGCCTCTCTACAAAGTTGTGTTTGTTTCTCTGAATGGTGTTTTACGGATTGATGTCTTCTCTTCTGATACCGCGTCTTGGAAACAAGTGGAGGCCTTTGCTCCGCGGGAGGACTTTTTTACTCGTGCTTTTTATTGGGATGGATGTGTTCATTGGATGAGTAGTGATCTAGTAAAGAACTTCTACTTCCGGTTTGATCTCCAATTAGAAAAGTTGAAGATGTTCGAAATGCCCCTACCACTTAGGATTCGTGTGAGTTGGGGGCGGATTCGTTATTTTGGTGAATGTGGTGGACGGTTGCTGCTTATTCATACTCCTCAACGGTCCCCTTTGAAATTTGATATTTTTGAGATGGGGCTTGAATGCAATAGATTGACTTTCCAGTTTTCGGTCAATCTGGTGTCTCAAATTCCAGAAACATTTTATGGCTCCTTAGATGGTGAATTCTCGGTGCTTCATGTTAAGAGGGAGGAAGCGAAAGACAAAGCGTTGGAGTTACTAATTGCAGTCGGCGACAAGGTTGTTTCCTTCAATACTGGATCTAGGGTATTGAAGCCGCTTTCCTATTTGATGTCTCTTTCTTGTGGCTACCAGAGTCGCTATTGCTTTTCTGATGTTTACGGCTATAATTTTGTCGAGAGCATTGCCCCTGTTTGATCACGTCGGACCACGTTTCCTATTCTCTTAGTTGTTATTTTGAGGGAAATTCTCTTAGTCTTTAGTTTCCGTTGAATATTTATTTATCACGGCGTAATTCTTCATTTTTTTGTTGTCGAACTTTATTGAAGTGCAATTGTTCTTTGATTACTAGGCGTATTCTTCTTAGCAAATTTTAGGAGTTACTTAACACTAGAGCTCTGTTTGGTTCGCAGTATAATGTTTACAAGGGAAAATATTCTACCCGTAAGATATTTTGTGTGAAAAAGTTTTATGTGCAATTATTTTCTCGTGTTTGGTTGAGACTTGCCAAAACAGTGGGCCATGACGACAGTGGCACTAATGGTGGCGGTGAAGGTGGGCGGTGGTGGTGGAGGTAGGTGGTAGAGGTGGTTATTGGTGGTGGATGTGTTAGTATGAGTTGTTGTTATGCTCCTTCACTCTCCGGAAAATGACTTACGGATTTGAAATGTGT
Organism: Linanthus parryae; assembly: GCA_023055425.1. Classification (NCBI taxonomy): domain Eukaryota; kingdom Viridiplantae; phylum Streptophyta; class Magnoliopsida; order Ericales; family Polemoniaceae; genus Linanthus; species Linanthus parryae. Next base: position 28,957,159 of record JALGPY010000009.1, on the reverse strand, counting down.
AAATCGTTTTACATCATTTGTACCTCCAAACAAACAGCACTAAAACATCAAAACAAGAGAAACTGTTTTACAAGAAAATATTTTACCACCAACCAAATGGAGCCTAATTTGTCTGATCTATATGATTCGTTCTTTCTTTTTTCGAGAAATTATCTACATGATTTGCATCAAGTTTTTAGAATGAATTCTTATTGGAGTTTATTCGGAGTTTACTGCCATTCATGGCAATAGTAAACCCGCGTGGCCACGTTGAAGCATTATTGTTTTCAATTTTACAAGACAGGGAACTTCTGGAATACTTCCTCCAGTAATATCATTCTCGGTTGAAGGCTACTGCTTAGACTGATTTCCTGACGAATTAGCAAACTGTGTCGAAAGGAGGTAAACTATTCACTTTATTGTTTAGCACTTTTCTGAATGTATTTAAGGTTTCAATTAGAGAGATTCAGTTTTTGTTTGGAAAACTTGATGCATACACAATTCGATGGTACTTTTGAGTCTTATTCAGTAACAGGTCAAGATTTGTTTTGAAGGCAACTACAAACTGCATGGTTCTTTTTGTTAACACGCGCACCATTGCCCTAACTTAACCCACGTGCATCATCCTTGATTGTGAGCATGTTGTGACTGATGAGCATGATTCAAGAGGATTCGGCATAACATAGTTCGGAAAACTGTGTAAAAGGTTATGTTAATAAAGATTAAAAACAAATTAATAAAGAGAAAAATATTGTGCATCATGACTTTCAACTAGCGCTGGCACTCAGCCTGCTGATCAGAAAAGCCCATCTGTCCCAGCCCAAAAATATTAGGGCTTGGGCTTAATAGTTTCTTAAGAACATTGTGCTCGGGCTTAAAATTTTGGCCCGGACTCTTTTAGGCCCGGGCTTGGGTTGCAAAGGCTAGGCCCGACCTCGCCCTATGTGTTAAATAGAAAAATATTTGCTTACATAGATTTATATTTGACATTATGAACTACTAGTCATGTATAATAGTTTAATTTGCAAGATCATAAATTAGGGGGTATAGTGTAACTGCAAGTTTACTTTTGAAATTGAATTTATTTTCCCTCCTTTCTCTCGGTTTCTCTCTTCCTTCTCTCTCTCGGTTTCTCTCTTCCTTCTCTCTTCGATTTATCTTTTGTAGATCGACCAATCTCAGATTTGTCACCGTCAACTGCCTCTCTACTGGCAAGGTCCTGGCAAGTCGATATCAGAGTCTGGTTCGGCTCAAATCGGGACTAAAGATGGGAAAAACTCGAAGTTAAAATCTCAACTCCATGGACACCGAAGGCAAAGTGAAGGTGATGGAGAAGCACATAAATAATTTGGATGACCCCATGGATGGCCTGGAGTCCAATTCCTACAGTTGGAAGAAGGTACGGGATTAAAATAAAACTTCAAAGCAGATCATGAATTTAGTATGGAGAAAATTGAGAATAAATTTGATGAACAAATGCGTAGAACGATAAACAGTTCAAATTTACTAGTTAACCAGAAAAAGAAAGAGAAAATGGCTATTATAAGGTTACACAAGAAGAAGATGGAACTCCACAGTCGTTGAGGAAAAGACCATAGAGCAATTCATATCTTCAAGAATAAGAACAAGAACATAAAGGGGCAAAATAGTAAAACTAATTCTAAAAAGTGACTCTATGAACACAACATGATAGAGGTGCTATGTGTCACAGGGGATAATGCACGAAAATCAAGTTAGAGAGAGTAGTCTTATTTCTTAGAGAAAACTAAGTAGTTATTTCATGTCGTTATAGTAACCAGATTAGAGTTACACTTCTGGAAAATTCTGTAGCAAAAAACGCTCTCTCCTCTCTCCTATTCTTCAGCAACCATGCAGGTAGTGCCAGAGTGGACAGTTCATGGCAGTTGACCACTAAGTACGTGCTCGTTTTTGGCAGTTGACAACCACTGCTACTGGTTGTTCTATAAATATGATGCTGGTTTCCACCGTAAACTACCATTTACTTGGTTTAAACTACCTTTTAAGGTTAGCTTTCTTCTGCTAATTTTGTTCTTCGCATTCTTTTACTTTGAATTCTTTGAGTGCATACTTTATGGAGGCTATGGAAGCTAAGATGAAGGCGATGAAACTCAACGCTTTGGAAGACGATGAGATAGCCATTTCAGCCTCTTCCATGGCCGAGGGTTTCGAGGTTTGTAAAAGAAGCTTGTTTGGGAAGGTCTGGTCGACAAGCATGGTGAATGCCGTTGGGGCTCAAAATTCCATGACGGTGGTGTGGAATGAACCAAAGGACTTCTCGGTGAACCAACTTGGAGAAGGGATTTTCCATTTCATTTTTGGGGATAGGAAGGAGTTAGAGAAGGTTATGTTGGGTCAACCATGGCTCATCAACAACTGTCTGGTTGTACTTCAACGATGGAGGGAGGAACATGATATGTGGTTGGTTGGCTACTCTAAGGGTCTTTTCTTAATTCAGCTTTGGGGTTTACCACCTGAAGGTTGTACGGAGGCCAGTGGAAGAGATATTGGGAGGGAAATAGGGGAATTTGTGGAAGTCTCGATCCCAGACAAAGGAATTATTAAGGGAAGATGCCTCAAAAACAAGGTGTGGATGGATTTAACAAAGCCGTTGCGAAGGGGTGGGAAGATCCGTCTACAAGGAGGACTCATATCGTGGACTGATTTTAGGTATGAGAAGCTACCCTTTATGTGCAAGGGGTGTGGAATTGTGGGGCATGATCTTACCAAATGTCCAACGGTGAAGGGGGAGTTGAGGTATGTGATGAAGATCTATGGGGATTGGCTACGAGCTACAGTGGCCATGGAAGCTCTTAGAAAGACGGGGAAGATTAACGAAATGGATTTGAAGGGGTTTTCTCTTTTTGGGGTGCAGGTGCAGAAAGATGGAGGGTCGAACGAAGATGTGGAGGTGCATAATGCTAGTGCTGCATCATCAACTAAGGGTAAAGTTGTGGTGGTTTTTGAAGACATAGCGAGGGTTAAAAGAAACTATAAGAGTGGTAGAAATAAAGCGGTGAAGATTCAAGAGTCGAGTAGTGGTTTTTTTGCGAAAAATGTGGGAGGACAGGGCCTTATTGTGTGTGCTAAGATAGGAAGATCGTATTCGGATGTGGCGGAGGAAGACATCCATTTTGAAGCGACGGAGGGTGACGAGGATCACCCCCGCCGAGAGCCATGAATCTCCTAAGTTGGAACGTGCGGGGGTTAGCTAATCCCTGCACGCTCAATGCGCTTCACTTTTTGGTGAAGAGCCATTTTCCAGCTTTAACTTTTCTTTCAGAAACAAAATTAGGAAAATATAAAGGAGAAAAGATCCACTGCAAGCTTGACTACCAAAATGGTTTGTGGGTACCTCGAAGGGGCCTCAAGTAGTTGATGTTATTGTGTTGTGCTACCATGATTTTTACATTCACGCTTGGGTGAAGGTTATATATTCACCGAATTCTAGTTTTTTACTTTACGGGTATTTACGACAATACTCATGCTAGTCAAAGATTTATGTCGTGGGAAGTTCTCCGACGACTGAAACCTACCAGTGATGTAGCGTGGGTTGCGTGTGGTGATTTTAATGAAATTCTGTCATTTGACAAGTATGAAGGTGCTTCATATCCCAATTACAAGTTGATGAATGATTTTGCTCAAGTTTTGTATCAGTGTGATTTAATTGACCTTGGTTTTGAAGGCTGCAAATTTACTTGGCAAAATCGAAGGAAAGACCAAGCAAATGTTAAGAAGAGGCTTGATAGAGGAGTGGCTTCTAATATGTGGATACAAAATTACCCAGCAGCTATTGTCAAGCATTTGATAAGTTCGGTCTCTAACGATTGTCCTCTATTAATTCAAACAAAAACTTATGGGTCGCAAAATAATAGTACAAAACCTTTTAGGTTCGCTGCACAGTGGAGCAATTATGCAGATTGTGGGGAAGTTATTGCCAATAGCTGGAGGTCAGATCAGAAAGTACAAAGTCGTGGGGCCTTTTTACAGAAACTCAGTGGTGTTGGGAAAGTGTTACAAAGATGGAGTAAAGGAAAAAAGATTCTTAGCAAGGATGCTCACCATTACAAAACTTCCACCATCAGCTGCAAATCAGCAAAATTTGAAAAAGGCCGAAAATCAGTTATACAATGTTTTAGTAGATGAAGAGACAAAATGGAGGCAGTTGTCAAGAGAAATTTGGCTTAAAGAGGGGGACAAGAATACAAGCTTTTTTCACAGAAGAGCAACACAAAGAAAAATAAAGAATTCCATTAAAATAATGTAGGATAATCAAGGTAGCTCGATTGATAGCATAGAGGAGATATAGAATATGTCTGTTACATATTTCCAGAAATTTTTTCATTGCTGAAGATGTTGCAATGGATGAATTTCTGCAGGCTATTCCTAGAAAAGTAACATAGGAAATGAATGCTGAGCTGCTAAGGCCTTTTTTGGAAGAGGAAGTCAAAAGTGCACTTTTTCAAATGCACCCTCTACAAGCTCCGAGTCCGGATGGGATTCCGGCTTTGTTCTATCAACAATATTGGAACACAGCGGGTTTAGATTTGACTACCATGGCTTTAATGGTTCTAAACCAAGGTATGGACCTTTCTAGCACTAATGTTACATATATTGTGTTGATTCCAAAAAAGGATAGCCCAAGAACTGTTAAATATTTCAGACCAATTAGCCTCACAAATTTTTTCTCCAAATTTATTTCAAAAATGTTAGCAAATCGTCTCAAAGTGGTGCTGAATCAGGTTATTGATATTACCCAAACTGCTTTCAACCCTGGAAGGTTGATTACGGACAATGTAATTGTTTCGTTTGAGACTATGCATACTATAAAAAATTCTGAGGCAAAAAATTGATATTTTTCTTTAAAGCTTGATATAGAAAAGGCGTACGACAAGGTGGAATGGCCATCTTTACAAGCTTTTATGACAAAATTGGGCTTCCATGAGCTTTTTGTGGAAAACATCATGAGATGTGTGCAGACATTAAGGTTTAGAGTTGTGATTAATGATAAAAAGGTGGGGGACATTACTCCTACGAGAGGAATTCGACAAGGGGAACCAAGATCACCTTATCTCTTTCTGTTATGCCATGAAGGAATCACTAAACTTATTAACAAGTCTTTGGCTGAAGGAAATCTAAAAGGAGTGAAGGCTACCAGAAATTGTCCTGCAATCACCCATATGCTATTTGCATATGATAGTGTTTTCTTTGGCAAAGCCTCAATAAGGGAGTCTCAAGTGATGAAAGCTAACCTGGATCTAGGGTTGTTCACGGTCCGATTCGGTCGGTTTTATAAGATAAGAGACACCTAAACCAAATTGTTCGGTTTCAATATTTTTGAAACCGAAATACCTTCGGTTTGAAACTTAGAAATTAAAAAACCGCACCGAAAATTTCGGTTCGGTCCAGTTAAACCATTCGGTTTGGAACCCTTATAATATGTATTCATTCCTAACTTCGACGCAAAGTAAACTAACTATAACAAAAAGACCGTTTTACTTCTATCTTTGTTACTTACCGAATACATCTAAAAAACTAAGATAAACTTAAAATTTCAAAAAAAAAATAGTGGTTCCCTACTTCTCTTTGATCTCAACATGGAGGGAAAATAATTTTGTGTTTAGTAAATTAGGACTATGGTGTGGTTGTACGACTTACAGTGTTACACCCAAACTGTGAGGATTGAGTCATAACATGGGAGGTAGTAAGCAAAATACTAAAATTTGTATGAAAAACTCTTCTCGGTGCGGTGCGGTTTTTTTTGGTTTTGTCGGTTCGATCTCGCATCCGTTGGTGCCCGGTTCGGTTTTCAAAATAATAAAACCGTTCTTTATGAAAAAAATTTGTTGAACCATCGGTTTAGGTACGGTCCGGTTTGGTGCGGTCCGGTTTTGCCGGTGCGGTCGGTTTATGAGCACCCCTACCTGGATCTTTATGAAAAAGCTTCAGGATAGAGTATTAAGTATGTCAAGTCTGCGCTCTGTTTCATCCCAAAGGTAATACAATCCATAAAGGAGGAGATTGCTAGTAATTTGAGCATTACAAAGTGGAAGAGCACTCAAAGTACCTAGTACCTACTTGTGTGGCAAAAATCAAGAAGACACTCTTTCAAGGTGTTAAACAAAAAATTATGAAAATAGTCTTTGGTTGGTCAGAAAAGGGTTTGAGTATTGGTGCCAGGGAAGTGATGATTAAATATGTTATTCAAGCTATGCCCACTTACCTTATGACTTGCTTCATGCTTCCTACAACATTGATTTCAGAGATACAAGCTACAATGACCATTTTTTGGTGGGGAGGATCAGAAGGGAAGATAAAGCTTCACTGGTGCAAATGGGAGAAACGGTGTGACAAGAAAAGTGAGGGAATGTTTGGAATCTTTTAATCTTGTTTTTCTAGCTAAACAAGGGTGGAGGGTCATGTGCAACCCAAGTTCCCTTGTAGCTAGAGTGTTAAAGGGTAAGTATTACAGAAACCATGAGTTTTTGGCAGCCCATCTGGGGTCTAATCCATCCTTCATATGGAGGAGCATTTTGTTAGGGAGGAAGGTGATATATGAAGGAATTAGGCATGTTATTGCGGATGGACAGAGTACCAAAATCTATAAGCATAGATGGTTGCCTTTGGGAGGTAGAAGAATGGTTTTCAATTACTCTGTTTTAGGGATGGAGGCCAAGGTTGCTGACCTATTTAACACTAATGGTTAGTGGAACATTGACCTTATATCTCATGCTTTTGCAGAAGTGGAAGCAGAGTGTATTATGCAGGTTCCCCTATGTCAAGTTAATAAAGAAGGCAGTCTTGTTTGGGGATATACCAAGTCTGGGGATTACTCTGTAGCATCTGGTGATCATATAGCTACTAAGCTGTGTAGCTCACATGTGAACAACAATGACCAAGAGGGTACTAGCGACCAGAATGGGGAGAGAACTGATAGAAAAATTTGGAAACTAGCACTGCCTAAGAAAAGTTGTATTTTGCCTGGAGATTATTTCATAATTTCTTGCCTCTCAAAACAAATCTGAGAAATAGAGGACTTGAAGTACATGTGTCTTGTCCTTGTTGCAGCAAGTCAGTCGAAGACAGGCATCACCGTTTCCTTAGCTGTTCCAGGGTGAAGCAGATCTGGTTCGCCACAGATTTGGGAAAGCAAATGATTAATCCAGAATTCAAAGGGTTGATTTGAAGATGGCTAAACAACTCCAACATAAAGATCTCAGATTGTTTGTGGTCATCTGCTGGTTGATCTGGAGCAGAAGAAACAAATTGGTTATGGAAGGGTGTCGGTTTGATATCAATAATATCATCGAAGATGCAGAAAGCTATATGGAAGAGGTGGACTTAGCTTCACTGAGAGAGAAGTGCAGAATCAAACCGCCCCTTACGACGAGTAGTGCTTGGACTCCTCCACCCATGAACTGGATCAAATTGAACACAGATGAAGCAATGGATGTGAAGAACCTGATTGCCTAGGCTAGATGTTTAGTGAGAGATCACCATGGAAATTTTGTTGCTGCTATGTTTTGTCAAATTCTTTTTTCTGCAAATTCAACAGTTTGTGAAGCGAAAGCCGTTGAATTTAGCTTCAAATGGGTTACAAGCTTTTCCTCAGCATGATTCAAATGGAAATGGATTCTCAGAACTTGGCTTTTGGAATGTGATAACTCCCCACCAAGAGTTATCTTTGAGCTTAAATGACGTGTGTTTGGTGTCAGAAAACAGTATTTTAGCCAGAATTTACCCGTAGAAAGCCTCGGAAATTAGAACGAGATGTTTATACGCTCTTCATGAATTTCTGCTAATTTTGTGCCTATATTAGATATGATCGTGGGTGTGTTCATGTGAGGACTGTAGTGTTTTGATCATGGATACGCAGCAGAATAACAATAAATTTATCCGATCAAGATCCTCCAAGGGTCACAGGAAGAGAAATCATGACGATGGTAAAGGATTCGTGTTATGTACCTTGGAGGTCTCCTGTGAGGACTTCTAACGCGAAAATTATCACATCTCCACGGTTGATCCACGCCAAGGATTGAGATCTAGATCTCCCAAACTCCTTGTGCTAGCTAGGAAGAAGGGAAGAGGATGAAGAAATCACGCAGCGGAGCAACAAAGAGAGGGGCGACCCTCTCTTCTTGGCCGACAGGTAGGGCAGACGGCAAGGGGGGGTCGACCCTCCATGTTTCCTTGCTCTCTCCTTCCTTCTCTCCTAATCAATTTACGTTAAGAGCATTAGTTGTAGGGAAGGAAGCTAGGAGCATCCTTTATATAGTCTAACAACTCCTTGTTACTACATAAAGGCTCTCTCCTAATCCTACTCAAGTTCCGATTAGTCCAACTTGCATATTAGTCCTACTAAATTAGCAAGTTTTTGCGATTTGATCCTTTCAATTAATTAATCATATTAATTAATTCCCAAGTCTAGTTCAATCCTATATGGCGTGTGACCCCATAGGTTTCTATTTAGTTGGCAATAACTATTTACTAATATGAAGCGGCCTCTAGCAAGACATCCATTCTAGCCAACCAATAGAAATAGTCATCATGACAAACCTTGTGCAAGTATTGTCTCATCCTTTTGTCTCAATATCCAGATTGGACACGAGACATACAAGTCACACTCGTATATCCAATCCATAGTTCTTCGATCCTGGGAATAGCCTTATTCGTGCAAATAACATCAATATCCTATATTGATTTATTTAAGTCTGGCCAGACATTCTATAAGCACTATCCCCCGAGTGGCATAGGATATTTGCTGTCGGTATGTGGGAGGGAAAATTTCTATCTACATCACTACGATGTCTAAGCTTGCTTCATATTGTATCTGATACGCGCCTTTATGACTACCTAGTTACGGCGTAGCGTTTGACGCTACCAAAACACAATATTCCACAACTAGAAGATCGAGTGACAAGTCTAAGGATGACACTACCGTTGTCACTGCGATAAGGACTTGCGACTTTACATAACTTGTATGTAGCCTTCTCGGATATGGGTCAATCCAGTATGCCATTACTCCTAATACATACCCATGTGTTGGATCATATATGGCCTAAACGACAGTGCCATAAATAAGGAGGACTTAAATCATTTATTTTAATCCTCTTGGTATTTTTGTTATTGACAGGATTATTTAGATCAAGGATATATAATCCATTAAATAATTGCGCACTACAATAGTGAATACTATCAAAATAAATGGAACAACAATTGTTCTTTATTAAAATAGTAAAACATTCATTGTCCAAACAACAAATAGAAATAATGTTTCGGCTCATAGCAGGCACAAAATATCAATTATTTAATTCTAAAACTAATCTTGAAGGCAGAGACAGCTCGTACGCGCCTACAGCTAACACAGCAACCTTTGCTCCATTCCCAACGCGCAGATTTATCTCTCCTTTAGCCAATCTTCTACTTTTCTTTAAATCCTGCACATTTCAACAAATGTGAGAACCACATCCAGTATCTAATACCCAAGATGAAGGGCAGGAAGGATCTATCACATACAGATCTGCAACATGAATTATAGCGGAAGATTCATGTGTTTACCTTGTCTTCCTAAGCTCCTTAATGCAGCGGATGATCGGTTGTTGCTTGCTTTCACGCGCCTCCTCCTTGATCTTGCTCCCACCAATCTAGTGTGAATCTCGAGGACGAACACTGATTTCCACACCACGTTCCACCTCCTTGGATGAAGTTGGAGAGAGACTAGGGTTCTCTACAACTAGTATGAATCTAGACAGAGTAACTTTATTCTCTGGAATAGCTATTAGCTTTAGCATAATAGCACTATGGCACACCATAATGTGTAGGAGGCTGCCTCCTTATATAGGCAAAACTTCTCCTAGGTTTGCACATAAACCCCTAGGGTTTGAGCCTTAGCTACTAACCCCTCTAGGTTGTGCATTAGTGCAACTAACCCCATAAGGTTACGATAATTGCATTGGACACCCCACATGGGCGCACCAATTGCTAACATCTCCCACTCGCACAGTGGGGTTGCACAATCCATCCAGTCTCTATCAATCTCCAACTTTCTATCATCTACAAAAGAGTATTGTGTGGCCGTGGCGTGTGACCGGTGAGAGTACCTGCATTTCGGGAGATCCGTACACCAAACTCGTATAGCCAGCATGGGAAGGCACCCTCTCGGGAGATCCACATACCAAACTCGTATAGCCAGCGCAGGAAGGCACCCTTAAAACATACAACAGTAATAATGCTCTCCGTAACTCTCGTATTCCCCAGATTCCTCCGATTGTCATCTCGTGGATCATGAGCACCTGCCTTGTCCCGAAGGCCATGCTCCAATGAGTCCACATCTCCTTTATATTTTCATATCCTACATGATCCCATAAGATCTTGCAGGTGGGCCCAATGAAGATAATAAAGAGCGATGCAACGAGAATCTTTCCTTACATACATGTGTCACTCAGATTCGGCTCAGCTGCTTTCCCAGCAGTGTCCGGAAGGCCGAATCATCCATAGCCGTAAGGTGTCACGCCAAAGTAGCACCACCGACTCGTCTCCTCATGACACAGACGTAAGTACAAAGGGTATACAGTGTCAATCACGTCTACATGATCGACGAGGCTCACACGATGAGTAATCCCAGGGACTAATTCTACTCATCACCTCATGGTCACTCATAAGCGCGCGTTATTCAAGGGGAAATATGCGCCATAGTGTTTAGACTCTGATCAGAGCGCATGTCTTATCCTTGCAAAGGACCACTATGCAGATGTCTATCCGGTAGCCCTTATGGCCACCAGCCCGAGTGCTGCGATGTCACACTATTGTGATCAATTATCAGCTCTCGCATCTGGCTTCTTCTACACAGACTATACATGGTTCAGGGTAATAACCATGTTCGATTGGCCATAACCAACCTCACCTTGGAACTTATTTCCAATGCGACAATTGAATCCGTCTGACAGGCTCCTAGCTCTACTGATAGACATCTAGCTCTTATCATAGGCCATATGCTCGTATGGTAGGCATCTCTTATCATATCGCAGGCTTTCAGCGCTTATCGGGATTCTGTCTCATCTTCCGCCACACCCAGACATATCCAGGATATTGCGAAGGCGGTCGCTCGTGTGAGTGAGCCGACCTAGTGTCTGCGTGACATGCTCTATGCTAGTACAGGAAATGTAACATATCATACATGTATCAAAAACAACATGCTGCTTAAAACAAATCCAATTAAAATCCAGTCAATCAATGTCTCGTGTGCTCATCAATCATATTGCTAGTTATCGACAACTAAGTCCCAACTCTCTAAAGAGATCCACAAGGACGATTCTCATGTGTTTAGGAATGGGATGAGCCAACATCCTGGCCCATAGTCGATCCACTCCAGGATTACTCTCTATGTAGTTATTTCACCTTTTGTGAAATAGCACCCTCGACTATGTGTTTTTCTTTACCGCAATGTTATAGCCATATGCTAACACTACTCATGGTAATAGGTTTGTTGATAGCTCATAAGCTTACAAGAAACCCTTTTTGGTCAAACACATTTCTGCCCTATGGCAGAACAGGCAATCGTGCTTCGCTTCCATGGTCAATGGAGCGGTCCAATACAATCATGCAACCCTTATATTGCATTTGTTCCATGCGAGTCTATCATCGAACATGGACAATAGCCTGAGTCGGATCCAAGTGCATCTAGGTCCCCACCCTAGTTAGCATATGTGGCTAACTAGTCGAAGCATCATCTTCGATAGTCATAGCACGTGATCCATCATATAGAGTATCCTGGTTACAATCTTGTTTCTTAAATTGGAATATCCTGAAATCCAATTCTTCCGATTGCATAGCGTTCGCTAGGTCTGAGTATACACCATAGTGTATAGAAGACTCATTCTGCATCAGGCACTCTTGTTATCTGGTCATTCTTATATGGTGTCTTTTGGGGCACATGCCTAGGCTCGTGAAGTTTTGCGCTGAGCTACAGGAGTACAATTACTCCTTAGGGGACTCGAACAATCCCTAAGCTCCACTAGCAAATAGTGTGTCATCGATATTAAGTGACTTGATCATCAACTCTCTACTAGTAAGAGTGATGCACAGCGGTTTCCATTTGTTATCGTAAACATATAGTAAACGATCCCTGATGAAATACAGCTGTTCAGAGGACTATATAAGATCCCATATGGACTTAAATAGCTTGCACACGTTTTGTGCATTTGACCTTAGTCACCTCTAGGATTTCTCCATTGAGAAATTTAGTCGTCACGTCTATCGAGAATGGATCCACAACTATTGATGCTACCAAGCGAATCAACGTAATCCTTATTACCCAAAGCCTTGGGAAGGATACCTCGTTGAACCAACGCAAATTCGTCAGATCGACTCGTCGATGTCTATCCTCAGAATGGGTGTAGACTTATTCGCTTCTACGCAAGTCGTATGCCTTACCACGCTTCCGTCTGGGTCTCTGATTGACCTTGGAAATCCATTAATCTTCAATAGTCTTCCATCCAGTCGGAAAGTCAACCTAGCCTTAAACTCGGTTGGCCCCTTATAGACTCTTATTCATCCTGCAAAGCTTGCTATTCATTCTTCATAATTAGGGAACGATAAGGCCTAGGATTCTATCCTATCGTTTATGCAAGGTGATCCTTAAGATCATCCCTTCGATCTCAAGTAGTCGATGGGGTATGCTCCTATGAGCAATTCCTTTGCATAGGAGGATCATCATTTGCTCTCATCCCTTATGGATGGGCACCCAGCTTGGAAATTCACTCCCACTGTTCAAAAGGATCCTTGAGGGATTAATTCCTCATAATCGATTTAATGAACGGGTATCTTCTAGCGGTATCCTCCATGCTCGTTGAGATCACCATCTCTACGAACATATCCCTTAATTATGGACATCTCCCATGTGAGATCACATATCTCGTGAATCCATTTTGTTACACTACCTATCGGCTGTTGCGTTTCAAATACGCAACCCCTAGAGTGCTCCGAATAGCATTAGAAGATATGTTACTCCATGGAGATACGTTTCTTCCATCTAGGGTCTAACTTCAAATTCTTTCTTGTCAGGTGATGAAACATCCTGGGACAATATCCTAGGTTCATCAGTCTCTTGCGTGGTGACCATCATGTCTCCACTTCGATGTCAAATCATCGACGAGGTACGTTCCAAAGAACGTTCCTACGCAAAAGGGTTCCTCCACATAGTCATAATCTATGATGGGTTGTTCACTAGGCATGTTACTCCCACTGTCCTGAAGATCCGTAGGAACTATTTCCTGTTGATCATTCAGGGATGGGGTGTCTTCCAGTGAAACTTCTGTTTCGTAGAGACTTACTTCTCAACGAACCTCTTCCTGACTTGAAATTAGTTAGTACATAAGTTGCCGATCCCCATGGCCTAAGGTGACCTCATTCAGGTTGCCTTTTGGTCCATATCTCGTAGGGTGTAGTGGCTACAGACTTGGTGGACTTATGGTTGCGTATGTCGATAGTCGTTTAGCAAAGTGTCTCCTCCGAATAGGGAACTTGTACTTTGCACGCTCTATCATACATCAGACCATCTCTTACAGTAACCTATTCCTCTTATTCTCTACAGCACCCTGCTGAGGCGTGGGAATAGCCAACTGCCTTACTATTTCTTTCCATCACATAGCTCTTGCTAAGATAGATACTTCCAGTCTCATTCTGGCCAAGGACATATCCTTTTATCCAGACGGTTTTCTACCTTTTGTAGAGACCTGTCTGAAGCACTCTTGTGCCTCAGATTTATGTGGGACAAGCACACATAGTTGAGACGCGGACAATCATCTACGAATGTGATGGAACAGTAAGCACCATGTCTTAGCTCTAACAATTTAATGGAACACAACAACAGAATGAATAAGATATAAAGACTCATTAGTCCTTAATGCTCTATTGGATGGTTTGCGTTTCGCCCTTCTTGTCCGGCAAGAACCACACACAGGTAAGGGTACCTTGGGCATAATCCAAGCAAGCCTGCCCTAGCTAGCCTGAACATCCTCTCCTGTCAACGTGTGTCTTAATCTAGCGCGCCACATATCAGAATCTTAAGTCATACTCATAAGTTGACATCCAAGGATTCTGAGGCGTTACTCATGCTAGAATATTAAGAACGCAAACACCATGATATAACCATATCCAAAGTTAAAACTGTGACCAAAACAAATTTTGGTGGCTACTCCCTCAAAGATAATCCTTTGGATCCTTTAGACGAGAAGTTAGTGCCAGGTCTGGCCTTTTCTCTTGTCTTTAGGAAAAAAACTCCTTTGCTCCTTTTGCGTTTGTCAGTCTTGGGTAATACTGGCCTTATGCCAATATTTCCCCTAAATTTCCTTATCCTTGCCCCACCTATTGCCTTGGTCCTAATACCGGGCTAGGGACTATATCTGCCTATCATACTTCACTAAGTATGATCATACTTCTCCAACAGCCTTTAGCAATCATATATTGCTTATACATCTGAAGTATGCTGGACTAGTATTCTTAGCAAACTCTTTTTGCTTAGATCCTAGAACAGATTGATGTTTGGTCTTATCCAAACATCCTGACACGTACAAAGTGTGTCATATAACGTTTCATGAAACGTGGCAGAGGTTGCAGCAAATTGCAAATCGGATAGCTTGTACCTGACAGCCTATAACTTTCTGATCATAAGTGGCATCAATCTCAGACGTTTTAAAGTCGAGTGCTCAATCTTATGACATGAGCCATAACTCATAGTTAAGGTAGGATTATTATGAGTCATTACTCACAACTTATGTACGCAAATGGCTAAGATGGATCCAAGATTCTTCTTTGGCTTCCTACAATTTTAAAAGTGGTCTTGAACATGCTGAAGAGGTCATTTCCCCACCTTTTCATAGCATGCTCTATGACATTATCTTGACTTCTGCCTCCCACTATTGGTGAGCCTAAAGATAATGTTCATGTACTGCTGTGACAACTTATTCATCACAGGTTTGACCATGTTTGTAGGTGGTTGACAACCTATGTCCAACGGATGGTTACATAGTACGACGGCTTATCATGTCGTTGTTGTCACCATTTAGCCTTTACAGTTTTGATTTAGACACGATTGATAGAGACATTGTGGAAGTTAATCACTAGCATTTACTTAGCTCCAAAATAACATGTGACATCGATTAAACTTAATAGTTCCTCACAAGGACTCCACCAAAACCTAGCGTATATCCTAGGAATCAAATCTCATCACTTGTGATTTCCTATCAATTTTAATCATGTCATCATGTGAGCTCTTTTGTTTTAGTTCTTTAGCATGCGAGGTTAAACATATATATCCAATCACACGTAGTTATAACATAAAACAAGCATAAGCATAAATAAATATGCAATGGATGTGGCCCCTAAGGTGCACTCCCACTATTGAGAGTACTTCTTGAGCAAGTCTTGAACTCCATCTCATGCCATCTCGCCTACTTGAGGACTCCAAGCTTGAGGCTCCTTTAGACCATCTAATTGCTCCATGCACCTTGCGCCATAGCTTTTGGTTTGGCCACCTCTCTTGAAGCTTCAATCTTCAATCTCTACTAACTATCTTATTTCTAATAAGAAGTAACCTCATAGAGGCGAGTGGGTGAGAAGAGAAGACACTAGAGTATAGAGAGGCACGACACGCAGGCCGTATTTTGATTACATATTCAAAAACCAAAACCAAAACCAAAATATAAAACATCTATGCCACATCCATGCACCAAACACATCCATTCAACCCACAACAGCATGTATAACAATATAATAAACATACTGGAATTTTCTGGAATTTTCCGGAATTAAGCAATAATTACTGGAAATTAATAAGCAATAATCTAATCAACTAAAAAAGATCGAAAATTGCTCCCTACCACTTAGGGTCTCACCACCTATGGCAAAACGTAGGGAAAAATGACCTAAGTCTCCAGAAAAAAATTTGGGATCAAAACAGTGTGTAGGTCGTCAAACTGCCTCGGGAAGTGTGCTAAACACTAATTAATTAATCTGGAAATTACTAAAATTTTCCGTCGCTCCAAAAATTATGAAAAAATACCCACAAAATAGGAAATTTAATTTGGAGTCCCTAGGAAAAAACCGGACGAAAAATGACGGCGGGAGGAGGCCGCACGCGCCCTCAAGAGCCGCCGCGCGTGGGCGCGTCCGCCTCCGCCACGCGCCGACGTCGGCCATGTGCCACGGCAGCATGCCACGTGGCATGCCACGTCAGCACCTATGCTGACGTCAGCTGCCACGTCACCCATCCACGTCATCGCCGCGTCAGCCGACACGTGGCTGCCACGTCAGCCACTTGCTGACGTGGCACTGCCACGTCATCTGTCACGTCAGCCCTAGGGCCACGTCAGCAGCCGCCGCCAACCCTTAGGCGCGTGGCCGCGCGTGGTGGCGGCGTCGGTGGCGCGTGAAGCCCACCCGCCGCCTTCCCATGCTCCGTTCCCGACGAAAATAATTTTTCCGGGATCATCTTTTCGTCCTGATCCCGATTATGTGGTCAAAATCCAATTTTAACAAGTTTTTGAAAAACGTGTTCTACTGATTGGATCTAGCAGTCCAGATTAATACAGTTCTGAAACTTTGAAAAATCATAACTAATTCATCGTAAATCCAAAAAATATAAAATTTATATATCTGGAATCCTCGTGAAAAACCCTACCTAACCATATAGGTTTCGTCTACAGGTTATGAAATTTCAGAAACTCGATTTTTAAATCTGATTCGGGAACGCTTATCGAGGCACGAAAAACAAGCCTAAGGCTCTGATACCAATGAAGGGCAGGAAGGATCTATCACATACAGATCTACAACATGAATTATAGCGGAAGATTCATGTGTTTACCTTGTCTTACTAAGCTCCTTAATGCAGCGGATGATCGGTTGTTGCTTGCTTTCACGCGCCTCCTCCTTGATCTTGCTCCCACCAATCTAGTGTGAATCTCGAGGACGAACACTGATTTCCACACCACGTTCCACCTCCTTGGATGAAGTTGGAGAGAGACTAGGGTTCTCTACAACTAGTATGAATCTAGACAGAGTAACTTTATTCTCTTGAATAGCTATTAGCTTTAGCATAATAGCACTATGGCACACCATAATGTGTAGGAGGCTGCCTCCTTATATAGACAAAACTTCTCCTAGGTTTGCACATAAACCCCTAGGGTTTGAGCCTTAGCTACTAACCCCTCTAGGTTGTGCATTATTGCAACTAACCCCATAAGGTTACTATAATTGCATTGGGCACCCCACATGGGCGCACCAATTGCTAACACAAGATGAAGAGAAATTAATATTGACATCTATAACAAAAATACCCGGTGGCGGTGGAATCACTATTCCAAACCTCTTATCCTCCAGATATTTTGGGCAGTTCCTCCTGCAGTGTCTAGGCTGATTGCAGTAGTGACATTCACTTTTAGTCACACCTTTAGCAACACCACCAACAGGCTTAAGGGCAGATTATGTGGGTTTGGCAACTGCTTTGCCCTTTCCCTTGGAGGAAGAGGCAAACCTTTTGCCATTTCCTTTCTGCACCATCATCATGGATTTGCCCTTACCCTTGTTGATGATTCGTTCAGCTGTCCTCAACATAGTGAACAAACTGGCAGAGGTTTCACGATCTCATTCATGTTATAGTTCATGATGAAATGTCCATAGCTCTCGGGCAACAATTCGAAGATGAGACCGGTGGCCAACTCTTGACCCACCGGATACCCTAGGCGGCCGAGGCTCTCTAAATAGCCGATCATACGCAACACGTGCGGCCCCACGGGGTTTCCCTCTTACAGATGATATTTGAACAATGTCTTGGAAACCTCATACCTCTCAACCCTAGCCTGCTCTTGGAAGAGCTGCTTCAAGTGTGCCATCATATCGACTGCATTCATGTTCTCATGTTGCTTCTGAAGCTCAAAGGACATGGTGCAAAGCATTAGGCAGGCCGCATCATTAGCGTCATCAACACGCTTCTGATACGCCTTTTGGGCTGCAGGAGTGTTGTTTTTCGGACCATCAGGAATTTGCTCCTGTAGAGCGTATAATTTCTTTTCTTGCTTGAGAACGATCCTCAAATATTAATGCGAAAAATATCATTATATTTTCTAGTGGGTTCCAAGATCCATCTTCCACTTCTTTTGAGCTTGCTTTGGCAAGTGACCCAAAGTTAGCTATTTAGGTAGGAACAATTCCGTTTGCATACTTATGCAACTCTTGGTTCAATTGGACAAATAACTCCTTATTTATCCATCCCATGGATAATCCCAATTGTTTGCCTCTAGGCTTTTAATCTTATTAAAATCACCTAGTTGCGTCCAACCTCTTACATAGCAGTTTCACATTACTTGCTTGTACCATCGCAACACAACCATGACAAATCAAGTCGCCCTGCTTTGGCACGCACGAGCTTGATAATCATGATCATGAAGAGTGCCTAAATAACGAGAAAGCAAAAACGCAATATTTGAATTGAGAGATTTTTATCTTCAATTTTAAGTGTTTTGTTGATCTATATCAACTTATCTAATTATTTGAGTTTGGGCAAACACTCCAAATAAAAGATCCGGGTTGTTAATTATCTTATTATCAAATTTCATGCATCAACCATACACCAACAACAATCATAAGACGATAAAGTAAACATCCAGAAAAAAAAATTAACGTGATATGGATATGGCCTCCTAGACTAAGATATTCCCAAGCCAATTAGTATATCTATGAACCCTAGAATAGAAAATGAATCTCCATGTGCCTCCATCTCTTGGTCCATCCTTCATAGCCTTGTGGAATGCTCCATGCTCCATGTTGTGGCCCCTTCAATTCTTTGGGCTAATTTTTTTCAATCTAGGTTGTCTATCTATTTTATCTAGTACTAGCTAACATCTATACTAAATAAAATAAATTTCACAAATTGAGAGAAAAATACCGGCTTGCAGGCCGTAAACCCTAATTAATTATTACATCAAATTGATCAGCTCGCATGCCGTAAACAAACCAAAAAATTTAAAAATCCACAACAAACCACATCGAAGGCCAGATCCAATCACCATACAAATTGCACATAAACAGTTAAAACCAATTTTTAACGCGCTTAGTCAATTTTAATTGATTTTGGATGTGCTATGGTTAAAACGGTTTAAGGGGTCCACTATCAATATAGCCGAACCGCCCAAAAAGAACCAAGGTGTGGCCTTTGGCCGGTTGGCCGAGCCCCACGCGCGGCCAAGCCACACGCTTGGTCGGCCCGAGCCCTTGGTCGTGCCCTAGCTTGGGCGGCAAGGCAAGGGGGCGGTCCCTAGGGGGGGTTGAACCTCCTTAGGAATTGTTTGCAAAACAACTCCTTGCCTTGTTGCTCAAGTTTAGTTGTTTCCATGTTTGAAAAACCCTTTTCCAAAGCATGTGCCCAAACCCTAGCTCCTAGATCCAATATTATTCACATCCTATGAGATAAAACTCACTAATCTTCACATCCAATGTTAAATTAGATCTTGTTTGTCTTGAATCAAATTCAAGTTGCATGCCATATGCTTAATTTGTCGTTTTAACGCAATAATCAACAATTATGGGTGAAAAACATCAAAACATAACACATAAACCACGTTATGCACTACGACCTGTGGCTCTGATACCACTGTAGGGTTTTGATCATGGATACGCAGCGGAATAACAACAAATTTATCCGATCAATACCCTCCAAGGATCACAGAAAGAGAAATCATGACGATGGCAAACGAATTGTGTTATGTACCTTGGAGGTCTCCTGTGATGACTTCTAACTGGAAAAGTATCACGTCTCTACGGTTGATCCACGCCTAGGATTGAGATCTAGATCTTCCAACACCTTTTTCTAGCTTGTATTGATGGAAGAGGAGGAAGAAATCACGCAATAGAGCATCAAAACGAGGGGGCGGCCTCCTTGTTGTGGCCGACGGGTAGAGGGGGCGGACTAGGGGCGGTCGACTCCTTGTCTTGCTCTTCTCTCCTTCCTTCTCTCCTACTCAAGTAATGTTATGAGCATTAGTCTAGAGAAGGAAGCTAGGAGCATCCTTTATATAGTCTAACAACTCCTTGTTACTACATAAAGGCCATGTTCTAATCCTACTCAAGCTCGGATTAGTCCAACTAGCATATTAGTCCTACTAAGTTAGCAAGTTGTTGAAATTTGATCCTTCTAATTAATTAATCATATTAATTAACTCCCAAGTCTAGTTCAATCCTATATGGCGTGTGATCCCATAGGTTCTATTTAGTTGGTAGTAACTATTTACTTATATGGCGCAGCCTCTAGCAAGACATCCATTCTAGCCAACCAATAGAAATAGTCATCATGCAAAACCTTGTGAAAGTATTGTCTCATCCATTTGTCTCAATATCCGGATTGGACACGAGACATACATGAAATACCCTGTTATTTAGAAAAGGGTATTTATAACAAATATTAAGTTTTAGTTTATTAAAACGGGTATTTTATAACCATATTAGGTGTTAAAATAATATTAGTATAAGCTTTGGGTATTAGTTTAATTATTTAAAAGTTAATTTCTATTGTTTTAAGCTTTAGGGGGCTTTAGTGTCTTTTTCGTAACTTAAATAATGCAGTTAATATAATTATGGTGGGTAAAAAGTGTCTTTTAACTAACTAAGGGGGGTGAAAGTGTTTTTTACCCATAAAGTTCATCTTCTTCCTCTCCTAGTAGTAACAGGAGATGTTCTCTTCTCCTTCTCCGACCCAAACACCCACCAACACCAAATTCGACCCCAAATCTTCCAATTTACGTCCCAATACACTCCCTATTCGACAAAGATCGATTCTTTAGCACCAAGAAACCGATTTCGCCCAAAACAGTGAACCAATTCGGAATCAAAAATCAACCTGGAGGAATCCTCCTCTTCGCCGGATTCTTCGAATTGAAGCCTATAAATAGCTTGTGAAATCAGAAACGATACCCACATCAAAACCCACCACAAAGATCTCTCTCTCGCTCTCTCTCTCTCTCTCCCGTTCGAATCACCAAACAAAAATCCAGCCGCCGCAGGTCCGGTGAACCGAACCCGACCGCGACCGCCCCGTCCGACGCCGCCACCGTCTCCGGCGTCTTCCCCCGTCGTCGTCGCCGCCGCCCTTGCCGTCGGGCGCTTCCTCCTTCGCCACCACCGCGAGCCACCTCCGCTCTTCACCATCGTCGTCGTCCTCTGCTCAGTTCGGGTAAGAGGACAACCTGTTCTCTGTTTTCATTATGTTTGTTCTTTTATTTTTTTATAACCATTAGTTAACTGTTAGAGTTATAAGAATATTATCTGGGTTAAAACAACAAGTATGGGCAGTGGCCCAATGGTTAAAGTTGTCTGTTAGTATTGTGTTGGTCTGGGGTTCGAGTCTC
Source organism: Linanthus parryae (assembly GCA_023055425.1). NCBI lineage: Eukaryota > Viridiplantae > Streptophyta > Magnoliopsida > Ericales > Polemoniaceae > Linanthus > Linanthus parryae. The sequence continues at coordinate 28,935,767 of JALGPY010000009.1, read as the reverse complement.
ATAGCTAGCAACTATTTTTTTTACTACTCTACACTCAAAATTTGAAAGAGAAGTTTTGAGGGTTTGAAAGCCTTATTAAAACACTTGAGAATTATTTATTTAGGAAGTTTATTTTCTTGTTTAAAAGTTAATATTTTGGAAAAATAATATTATTGGGTTATGTTTTATAGTAATAAAAGAAGAATTTAAATTAGATAATATTATAAGCCATGTTTTACGATAGTAAAAAATAGTCCTATAAATCACGTTCTTACAATAGAATTATTATTATTAAAGTTTTGGGGAAATAATAAGGGGGATTACACTTGCATTGCATATAGGACTTATTTGTATTTGTGTGTTAGCGATAATTGATTAGAATATTACCGAATTGTAGGAAACGAATTCTCCGACGAAGGATACGTCGAATACTACGATTCATTTGCTGTGATTGCTATTTGTTGAGGTAACTAAACATGCCAGGCCTAGCGCCCATTCCTCTTTTCGTGTCAAATGTTTTCATTCCTATTTGTCTCAAAATGATTTTATGCAAAATATGTGATGCTTGAATACTTGTTTCGAATTGAAATGTTCTCAAAAAATATCACTTCAATCTAATAATCGATGATAACGTAAAGTGGAAGAGTTGTACGGGGATGATTATTGTTGTATGGTTACAATTGGCATTGGGCGTGTTGACTTCGGTCTCTCGTCCAATTTAATTTATTTAATCCGGTTGCAAGTCCCCGGATAGCTCCTTGTACTCACTCTTCTGGCCGCAAGAAGTCTGTAAGGGGGTGTCGACACTTAAGGTCTTGGATGCTTGCGAAGTGGTTGGTTGGTTTTTTCCCGTATCAACAAGCTAATAACATGGATTTTGGAATTTTGGATCTTATGGGAAGAATATGAATTTGGAATCCCCTAATACGAAGATTGGAATTGAAATATCTCTTTATTTCTCATAAGTGTCAAAGCTTTTGTTACCACTTGATTTTATTTAAACTTCTACAAAATACTTCATGATTTGTAAATTACTTCATAATCGTTTTACATGCTTGGGTGTTACTTACTCAGTATTTCCGCTGACTTTTGGAACTGTGGTGTTCTCTTTTTGTTTTCTGCACCACAGGTTAGATGGGAGCTTGGTCCGAGGGGAAAACGCGACTCACGCTAGTAGTATCATTTAAATTTAGTTTTATTTGAACATTTGTTAGTAGTTTGAATTTTATTAGATTTGTAATAATGCCCATATTTGTGGCAAGACAAGTTTTAAGTTTTAATTAAATATTTTGACTTAATTACTTGATGCATACCCCCAGTATACCGAAACTAACATATACCAACCCCCACTTCTAGAATAAGCTTATTGCATCCCCCGTTTGCAATAAAACCTACTTAATGAAACTGGTAAAAAAGTTCCATCCATTACTTAACGGAATGCTCCGTTAGTTGACAAACAAGTACATTTTATTGAGATCAGAATTGTCAACCCCTTTAAAATATGAACACCATTACATACCCCACCATTACCACCATAACTAACCCAGATTCCGGCGACTAACCCGCCACTTGACTACATAGATCCGGACAAACACAATCAATTCACTCATTCTAGGAACATCGCTGGAAAGCTTAAGAGTGGGCATGAATGTAGCAAACAAAAACACATTTTCATAATCTTAAAGACCTGATCATACATCGTCATCGATTCACTAATCAAACACAGAAAGAAATAACTTCAAATATGTCCCGAGACTGAAGCTGGTCAAAATATCCCAAAAATTGTGAAACTTTAGCTTAAAAGGTAACTCAGACTTTTCTCATTTGGAATACAAAAGTGAGGGAAGAGTTCAATTTTTTATTCCTTGCCCTCAACCCAAAAATTGTGCGCAATTGCTTTGTTGAGAGACTCAATCATGGCTTTGTTTACTGTCCTCTGCCACAATTGGTTCTCGATTTCAATTCTCTTCACGAATTCCTGAAGCTTCATTGTTCCTCTGCCACAATTGGTTCTTGACGCCATTTCTAGAACAACCAAGAACAACTCAAAATTGAAAATTAGTTGACAAAGACTATGATCTGTACCTGTAGCTTCATAAATCGGTCGAGCCTCTGCCTCTCCATCTGAAGGGCTAGATTGGTCGGATGAATCATGCCTGTATGAAACCCGGTACCAATGTTGTTCTCGAATTAAAGCTTCTCCAATTCTGCTGTTTCTGAGGAAGATTGAAGCATGACTCCTTTAACCCATAACAATTCTCCACCGAGGTTATCGATCCACCAACAGAAAACCCCAATCGCCATCAGAGAGGGAGAATTTCTTGATAGATTCTTCACCTTATCTTCATATGATTTATTTTTTCTGTTCCATTTCTAAGATTTTGTGTATTGACCAATTTACCCTCCGTATATGGATGGTGGTTGGATGGAATATTTTCCCAGTTTCAATAAGTAGGTTTTATTACAAATGGGGGATGAAATAAGCTTATTCTAGAAGTGGGGGTTGCAATGTGTTAGTTTCTATAAAATGGGGGTATACATTAAGTAATTAAGCCAAATATTTTTTATGGATTTGGTTTGGAATTTCTGTTGTAAAACCTCTTTGTATTCAGGTTTAACCCCGGGTACGGAGTGACACCCCTGGGTTTCCGGCTTAGCCAATTTGGGGGTGTTACCGGTGGTATCAGAGCCCGGCAATCCAAAAGTAATAATTTTTATAAAAAGAATTTTTTTAAAATGGACATAGGAAAAAGGATTAAAATTTGAATAAGTCGGGGTTGTGGGATAGTTTAGTATTTAGAAGTTTGCTTGATTTTTTTTTTGTGCTATATGCTTAGAACCCAATATCTAAGATTTACTGCTTAGTTCTTTTAGAACGCTTAAGATTTTAAGAATATATGCGTGGTATAGAACAATGCTGAGACTCTTTCTCTTTCTTACTTCTTTCAGATGGTTGCTCAATCTGAATCCGTTTCATCTAGTATTGGAGCCTCACCCTATCACCTAAAGTTCCTGGAAGGACGGGAAAGCATCGATAGCTATTGCACACGTGTCAGGGATCGATGCCACCAATGGAGCGATGCTAATAGAGCCCCACATTTCTGAAACCCAATAATGGTGTGTGACGTGATAGTCAATGGACTACCATACACATTCCCATGGAACGAAGTAAAGCAGGATCACACCGACCTAGTCTTCGCTAAAGAAGGACGATGGAGGCCCAAGGAGGACAAATACAATAAGGATAGCGATTTGGTTGGAAGCCTACGCAGGAAACTCAAGAAGTACGAGGAACTTGTCCAAAGGATGAAGGAAGGCCCGAAATACAAGCCCGAAGAAGATCCAATAGAAGAAGATCCCGAAGAAGATCCAATAGAAGAAGATCCAGAAGAAGACCCGATAGAAGAAGATCCAATTGAAGAAGAACCCGTTCCAACTCCAACTCCACATACAGGATTTAGACCGCCCATACCTACTCCTGACAATCTTACTGAAGCCGACCATCCACGTGGCGTGATCTACCATCCAGGTTTAGAAACTCTAAAGGAGTATTGCACCTACATCCAGAATTTGTGCATCGCTTGGAGCAAAAGGCGCCAAGGATCTTTCGAGGACCCGTTGACCATGTGTCACTGCATGCTCAATGGATTACCAAGGATGACACCTTGGAAGGGGATAAAAGACGAGTTCAGCAACCTATTAACTGATAACGTTTGGGGAGAAGAAGTGCCTAATTGCTCAAAATACGTACATCGTGAGTTTGAAGAATACCTATTAGACCCACCCACTCTTTTGGAACGCTTAGAGAATATAGCCACTATGGATGCGGAGACTACGCATGAAGCAGGACAAATCCTAAGGAAGCTTGAGAGGATGGAAAAGGAAGAGATAGCCATGAAGGTGCGAAAAGCATGGGAAAAGATCGAGAAGGACGAAGATATGGATCCACCTGAATCACCAAATTACACTCCTCATACTCCTACCCCACCATCATCACCAAAAACATTAGAATATCTTTGCCGCAAGTAGGAACGTTTAGGATTTATGTTAGTTTTATTTTAAGACATTATTACTTTAAGTTAGTTTGATTTGGTAGGATTATTTGATTCTAGGATAATATTTGTGTTTCAAGAATTCATTTTGGGATTTGAATAAATTGCATTTTATTTAATTGGAGTATGAATTCAACTTTTGTTTGCATTGTGTTGTGACGTTCAAATCTGCGCAGCAGTTAGTATTTGTTGTAGCAGACGTGTTTAAACTTATAATTATTTTATCCTAAATTTTTCCCAGAAAATAGACATGCTCAGGAACATGCCATAAAAATTTCAGACCCAAATGAGTTCTGGACACTTAGATACGAATTTTCAAAGTACGTGGTTCAGTACCAGAATTTCACAGTGACCATCTGTGGTATCTTTGATTTTTACCTATCTTCCTTATCTTGAATGAACCTCAAATTTTTATGGTGATTGTTAGACACATATAGCTAAATCTGGGTGAAACCATAGCCCATTTTGAGAGAGTTAAGGTCAGTATATGACTTGGTGAAGTTGAAATTTATATTCTGGTGATATGGGACAGCAGCTATGTCATTCTTCGTGTAACTTGAATTATATGAATTATTTTGAGTTAAATATTCTTGGATATTAAATTAGACTCAGAAAAGATGCTTCACACCAAAAATTATATTTTTTTCTTGCCTTATGGATCACTTTTATAATTTTCTAAGAATCATGAGAAATAAGATGTGATTAGCCTAGGTGCAAATACATGTGTAACTGTTTATTTGACGACCAATGTGTGACATTACATGCCTAAACGCTATTTACATGTCATGTATTTTATCTTTACATGTAGCTTAGGTTATTGTATGAATAATACAATAGGTTATAGTGTAGGATTATGGCTGATAGACCACTACGATACTATACGAGGAGAATCCGTCAAGAGCAAATGGCCGCCCAAAACAACAACAACAACAACAACAACAACATGGAGCAATTCTTTGCCCAATTCACTCAGATGGCTCAGAATATGAACAATGGAGATCATAATGCAGCCAACTGGGCAAAGAAGGTGTCTGACATGAAGCCTGGAAGTTTCACAGGCAATGAGGATCCAGTGGAACTTGAAGATTGGATCGATGAGATGGACAAAATCCTTGAACTGGTTGAATGCCCTGACAACCGCAAGGTAGTTTGCACAGCGTTCTACTTGAAGAATGAGGCAAACATATGGTGGAGGAACTCACGTCAAGCTTTCTTGGCTCAACCCAACTTCAATTGGGAAGCTCTTCAGACTGCTCTTCGTACTCGCTTCTATCCATCTCATATCCAGGATCAGAAATACATAGAGTTTGTGAACCTGAAGCAGGGAAGTGATTCCGTGACGGAATACTTCAAGAAGTTTATGGATTTATCCCGATTCTCAAGACACCTAATGCGTGATGAGGCAACTAAGGTTAGGAAGTTCATGACAGGACTGCAACTCCATCTGCAGAAAGACTTAATGTGCAGAACCTATGATACTCTCCAAGAGGTGTATGATAGAGCTGCATCTATTTGGCGTATCCAAGAGATTCAAGATGAGAATCGCGGAAAGCGCAAGATTGAGAATGCTGGAGGAAATGGTAGCAACCAGAGTAGGAACAACAATGGTCGACATGACAAGAAGCTCAAGACGAACCATGGAGGAGCTAACCAAGGCTAGTACCGTGGCAACAAGCAGAACAATGGAGATGAGCCACCTCGTCGCTATATCTGCAGAAAGTGCCAACAGAACCACCCAGGAACGGACTGCCAAGGGAATGTAATCACTTGCCATAACTGCGGCAAGAGGGGACATCGTGCTTTCGAGTGCCGTACAAGAACAAATGGGAACCAACAAGTAAATCAGGGAGGAAATTATCAAGGGAACCGACAGTTCGATGGCAACAACAGGAACGGAAACCAACAGTTTGGCAACAGGAACTATGGGAATCGCAACAATTACAATGGGAACAACAACTATGGAGGACAGCATAGGAACTACCAAGGAAATGGAGGCAATGGAGGTCAAAACAGGAATGCCAGCAATACCCCAGCTAATGCCAACAACAACAATGGAGCTGGTACAGCGGCAACCGCAGCGCAGAATGGGAATGATGAACGGATTGCTGTAATGAGCAGGTCCGAGGCAGAAGCAGCAGGTGGAGTAGTCACTGGTACATTTCTTGTTCATGATCAACCAGCATTTACTCTATTTGATTCTGGAGCATCATATTCGTTTATTGCATCATCATCTGTGGATAAATTAAGTCTCAATAAGTCGTCTAGAATATCCATCCCTGTAGCTACCCCAACCGCACACGTAACAGTGTGTGACACCATTTTCGAAGGGGTAGAAGTTAAGATTTCGGCTAGCACCTTGCCAGCCAACCTCATACAATTTAACCTTGGAGGAATAGATGTTATCTTGGGAATGGATTGGATGAGCAAATATTGAGCAGTCATAGACTGTCACGATCAGAAAATCGGACTTAAGGGTCCAAAGGGAGAAAAAGTTTCTTACCGTGGAATCACTAGGGAACCAAATATCCGACTTGTGTCAGCTTTGACCATAGTCAACCAAGTGAAGAAAGGAAATAAGGCTTATTTGTGTTATGTCCAAGACGTGTCTAAGAAGGAGAATGTGCTAGAAGAAATACCGATAGTTAAGGAATTTCCAGATGTATTACCAGATGAGATTCTGGGAATGCCACCTAGAAGGGAGGTTGAGTTCACTTTGGACTTAGCACCTGGAACAGCTCCAATTTCGAAGGCGCCGTACCGTATGGCACCGGCGGAATTGAAGGAACTAAAGGATCAGTTGCAAGAACTCCTCGAGAAAGGGTACGTAAGACCAAGTGTATCGCCTTGGGGAGCACCAGTGTTATTCGTGAAGAAGAAGGATGGAAGTTTGAGGTTGTGCATTGACTATAGAGAGTTGAACAGCGCAACGATCAAGAACAAATACCCTTTACCCCGAATCGACGACTTGTTCGATCAGTTGCAAGGGGCGAGTTTTTTCTCAAAGATAGACTTGAGATCAGGGTATCACCAGCTTCGGGTAACCGAGAAGGACATCCCGAAGACAGCCTTTAGAACAAGGTATGGTCATTACGAGTTTACAGTTATGCCTTTTGGTTTAACTAACGCTCTTGCAGTATTTATGGATCTAATGAATCGTGTCATGAGAACGTTTCTAGATCGTTTTGTAGTCGTCTTTATTGATGACATCCTCGTTTACTCAAAGAGCGAGGAAGACCATCAAGAACACCTCAGGGAAGTATTAGAGACCTTGAGACATGAGAAGCTGTATGCTAAGCTCTCGAAGTGTGAGTTTTGGCTAAATCATGTGCCATTTCTGGGTCACATAATCTCGAAGGAAGGGATATCAGTAGATCCAGGAAAGATTTCAGCAGTTAAGGATTGGCCTACTCCGAAGGATGTGTCGGAAATAAGAAGTTTTCTGGGATTAGCAGGTTATTACCGACGTTTTGTGAATGACTTCTCAAAGATCGCTAGACCGCTGACTACGTTAACCAAGAAAGCGGTAAAGTATCAGTGGAGCGAAGATTGTGAAGAATCATTCTAGACATTGAAGAAAAAGTTGACTACAGCACCTGTGTTAGCTTTACCTAACGATTCTGGTGAATTTGATGTTTATAGTGACGCATCGAAGAAGGGACTAGGATGTGTGATCATGCAAGAAAGAAGAGTTATTTCCTATGCCTCAAGACAACTGAAAGTTCATGAAGAGAACTACGCTACGCATGATTTAGAGCTTGCAGCAATAGTATTTTCTTTGAAGATATGGAGACATCATCTATATGGCGCAGTGTGTAGATTGTATACGGACCATAGTAGTCTCAAGTACATCTTCACGCAGAAGGAGTTAAACAATAGGCAAAGACGTTGGTTGGAGATCATAAAGGATTATGACTTGCGTATCCAGTATCACGAAGGGAAAGCAAATGTGGTAGCTGATGCGTTAAGCCGAAAATCGAGTCATACTTTAGACGCTATGCTAGTTTTGCCAGACTGGCTATGCAATGAGTTTCGAAAGCTCGAAATTGAAGTGGTAGAACAAGGGGATGTAAAGAATATTCTTGGGAATATGACAGTTGTGCCCGATGTTTTAGAAGAAATAAGGAGTAACCATTCAGGAGATGTGAAGCTGGAAAGGATAAAGAAGAAGATTGAAGAAGGGCAAACAACGGATTTCAAGATCCATGAAGATGGAAGTATTCGCTACAAAGGAAGATGGTGTGTACCACATCAGTGTGCAGAAACCAAGGAGAAGTTGATGCGTGAAGCGCACAACACACCCTATTCAGTACATCCAGGAGGAGACAAACTTTATAAAGATATGAAGAAGACATTTTGGTGGCCTAACATGAAGAAGGAAGTAGCAGAGTTTGTAGCAAGATGTTTAACATGTCAAAAGGTGAAGTTCGAGCATAAGAGAATGGGATGCTTAGTTCAACCATTGGATGTTCCACTTTGGAAATGGGATTCAATTTCGATGGATTTTGTGACTGCCTTACCAACATCAAAGAATGGATTGAATCAGATATGGTTCGTGGTTGACAGATTGACCAAGACGGCAAGGTTCATTCCTATGAAGGATACATGGAATATGGAGCAAAGAGCTGATGCGTATATGAAGAACATTGTGAGATACCATGGAGTTCCGAGCTCTATAGTTTCCGACAGGGATCCCAAATTTCTCTCTCACTTCTGGAAAGCACTCCAGGAGGCATTGGGAACCCAGCTGAAATTCAGTACAGCATTCCACCCTGCAACGGATGGACAGACTGAGAGAACCATTTAGACATTGGAGGATATGTTAAGGTCATGTGTTATGGACTTTCAAGGTTCATGGGTTGACAGATAACCTCTGATAGAGTTTTCCTACAACAACAGTTATCACGCCAGCATTGGCATGGCACCACATGATGCGTTGTATGGAAGAAAGTGTCGAACACCGTTGTGTTGGAGCGACATAAGCGAGACAATAGTGATTGGTCCACAGTTAATCGAAGAAATGACAGATCAGGTTAGGCTTATCCAGCAGCGAATGAAAGCAGCTCAGGATAGGCAGAAGTCCTACGCTGATCAGAAAAGAAGACCACTGGAGTTTCAAATTGGAGAAAAGGCTTTTCTTAAAGTTTCTCCAACTAAGGGAGTCATGAGGTTCAATCAAAAAGGGAAGTTGAGCCCGAAATTCATTGGACCGTATGAAGTCATAGTGAAGATTGGAGAAGTTGCCTATCGATTGGATCTACCGTCAAATTTGGGTCGTGTTCACAATGTATTCCACGTATCTCAATTGAAGAAGTACGTGCCTGACCCATCTCATGTATTAGATCCGGAACCGGTAGAATTAGATCCTTCGTTGAGTTATGAAGAACATCCTGTCAAGATTCTAGACACCAAGACAAGGGAAACCCGCAACAAGAGTGTCAAGCTAGTAAAGGTTTTGTGGACGAATCACCTCACAGAAGAGGCAACATGGGAAGCGGAGGATGACATGAAGAAGAAGTATCCCCACCTTTTTGACGAGGTATTTTGAGTTCCGAGGACGTCACTCCTCTAAGGGGGAGAGGATGTAATCCTTTGATTTTTAGATACGTTATTTTAAGTTACCCTTATAGCATATTGCATATCGTGCATGACATTAGTTTTGCATTTAGTAGTCATTAGTAGTTATACCCTAGAGTGGAGACTCATACCTTAATGTTGTTTAGAATTTGGTTTAAACTCCGAGGACGAAGTTTTCTTTAAGGGGGGAAGGATGAAATACCCCGTTATTTAGAAAAGGGTATTTATAACAAATATTAAGTTTTAGTTTATTAAAACGGGTATTTTATAACCATATTAGGTGTTAAAATAATATTAGTATAAGCTTTGGGTATTAGTTTAATTATTTAAAAATTAATTTCTATTGTTTTAAGCTTTAGGGGACTTTAGTGTCTTTTTCGTAACTTAAATAATGCAGTTAATATAATTCTGGTGGGTAAAAACTGTCTTTTAACTAACTAAAAGGGGTGAAAGTGTCTTTTACCCATAAAGTTCATCTTCTTCCTCACCTGGTAGTAACAGGAGATGTTCTCTTCTCCTTCTCCGACCCAAACACCCACCAACACCAAATTCGACCCCAAATCTTCCAATTTACGTCCCAATACACTCCCTGTTCGACAAAGATCGATTCTTTAGCACCAAGAAACCGATTTCGCCCAAACTAGTGCACCAAGACGGAATCAAAAATCAACCCGGAGGAATCCTCCTCTTCGGCGGATTCTTCGAATTGAAGCCTATAAATAGCTTGTGAAATCAGAAACGAAACCCACATCAAAACCCACCACAAAGATCTCTCTCTCGCTCTCTCCCGTTCGAATCACCAAACAAAAACCCATCCGCCGCCGGGTCCGGTGAACCGAACCCGACCGCGACCGCCCCGTCCGACGCCGCCACCGTCTCCGGCGTCTTCCCCCGTCGCCGTCGCCGCCGCCCTTGCCGTCGGCCGCTTCCTCCTTCGCCACCACCGCGAGCCACCTCCGCTCTTCACCATCGTCGTCGTCCTCTGCTCAGTTCGGGTAAGAGGACAACCCGTCTCTATTTTCATTATGTTTGTTCTTTTATTTTTTTTATAACCATTAGTTAACTGTTAGAGTTATAAGAATATTATATGGGTTAAAACAACAAGTATGGGCAGTGGCCCGATGGTTAAAGTTGTATGTTAGTATTGTGTTGGTCTGGGGTTCGAGTCTCATAGCTAGCAACTATTTTTTTTACTACTCTACACTCAGAATTTGAAAGAGAAGTTTTGAGGGTTTGAAAGCCTTACTAAAACACTTGATAATTATTTATTTAGGAAGTTTATTTTCTTGTTTAAAAGTTAATATTTCGAAAAAATAATATTATTGGGTTATGTTTTATAGTAATAAAAGAAGAATTTAAATTAGATAATATTATAAGCCATGTTTTTTGATAGTAAACAATAGTCCTATAAATCACGTTCTTACAATAGAATTATTATTATTAAAGTTTTGGGGAAATAATAAGGGGGATTACACTTGCATTGCATATTTATTTGTATTTGTGTGTTAGCGATAATTGATTAGAATATTATCGAATTGTAGGAAACGAATTCTCCGACGAAGGATACGTCGAATACTACGATTGATTTGCTGTGATTGCTATTTGTTGAGGTAAGTAAACATGCCAGGCCTAGCGCCCATTCCTCTTTTCGTGTCAAATGTTTTCATTCCTATTTGTCTCAAAATGATTTTATGCAAAATATGTGATGCTTGAATACTTGTTTCGAATTGAAATGTTCTCTGAAAATATCACTTCAATCTAATAATCGATGATAACGTAAAGTGGAAGAGTTGTACGGGGATTATTATTGTTGTATGGTTACTAATGACATTGGGCGTGTTGACTTCGGTCTCTCGTCCAATTTAATTTATTTAATCCGGTTTCAAGTCCCCGGATAGCTCCTTGTACTCACTCTTCTGGCCGCAAGAAGTCTGTAAGGGGGTGTCGACACTTAAGGTCTTGGATGCTTGCGAAGTGGTTGGTTGGTTTTTCCCCGTATCAACAAGCAAATAACATGGATTTTGGAATTTTGGATCTTATGGGAAGAATATGAATTTGGAATCCCCTAATACGAAGATTGGAATTGAAATATCTCTTTATTTCTCATAAGTGTCAAAGCTTTTGTTACCACTTGATTTTATTTAAACTTCTACAAAATACTTCATGATTTGTAAATTACTTCATAATCGTTTTACATGCTTGGGTGTTACTTACTCAGTATTTCCACTGACTTTTGGAACTGTGGTGTTCTCTTTTTGTTTTCTGCACCACATGTTAGATGGGAGCTTGGTCCGAGGGAAAACGCGACTCACGCTAGTAGTATCATTTAAATTTAGTCTTATTTGAACATTTGTTAGTAGTTTGAATTTTATTAGATTTGGAATAATGCCTATATTTGTGGCAAGACAAGTTTTAAGTTTTAATTAAATATTTTTTTATGGATTTGGTTTGGAATTTCTGTTGTAAAACCTCCTTGTATTCGGGTTTAACCCCGGGTACGGAGTGACACCCCTGGGTTTCCGGCTTAGCCAATTTGGGGATGTTACAATACAAGTCACACTCGTATATCCAATCCATAGTTCTCGATCATGGGAATAGCCTTATTCGTGAAAATAACATCAATATCCTATATTGATTTATTTGAGTCTGGCCAGACATTCTATAAGCACTATCCCCCGAGTGGCATAGGATATTTGATGTCGTTATGTGGGAGGGAAAATTTCTATCTACATCACTACGATGTCTAAGCTTACTTCATATTACATCTGATACGCGCCTTTATGACTACCTAGTCACGGTGTAGCGTTTGACGCTACCAAAACACAATATTCCACAACTAGAAGATCGAGTGACAAGTCTAAGGATGACACTACCGTTGTCACTGCGATAAGCACTTGTTACTTTACATAACTTGTATGTAGCCTTCTCGGATATGGGTCAATCCAGTATGCCATTACTCCTAATGCATACCCATGTGTTGGATCATGATATCTCCATATCAATCCAACCCCATACTAGTCTATAGATGATTGTCCCATTTAATCATTATAATGGACTAAGGATATTTAAGATAAACAACACAATTGTAAATCTAAGGACTTCACTGTATTAAATATCCAATAAATAATACAATGAATGTTCTAGCCAATTTATTGTTTATACTAAACTAGATTGCCTCTAGGGCCCGATTCCAACGGTATCCCACTTGCACTAGAGCCAATCTGGTTCATCTCGTATGCCAATGCTCCTAGTGTGCCCTTCATACTTGCGCTGAATAAGCGGCTTTGTAAGTGGATCTGACAGATTCTCATCTGTATGAATCTTGCATATCCAAACGTATCCTATTTCGATAATATCTCGAATAAGACGGAACTCCTGAGTACGTGCTTGGAATTCTGGTGCGACCTGGGTTCCTTTGATTGCGCGATCGCCCCAGTGTTGTCACAATGCAACTCTATTGGATTCGCAATGCTAGGACACACACCAAATTCAGCAACGAACTTCCTAATCCAAACAACCTCCTTTGTTGCGCCATTTGAAGCAATATATTCAGCCTCTGTTGTAGAATCAGCCACCGTCTCTTGCTTGGAACTCTTCCAGCTCACCGCTTCTCCATTCAGGCAAACTATAAACCCCGACTTTGATAAACTCCCCACTAGGAGTTATCTTTGAGCTTAAATGACGTGTGTTTGGTGTTAGAAAACAATGTTTTAGCAAGAATTTATGTAACACCCCCAAATTGACCAAACCGGAAACCCGGGGGTGTCACTCCGTACCCGAGATTAAACCCGGATACAAGGAGGTTTAGAACAGAGAATCCAAACAAAACTTTTTTAAAACTTCAGTCTTTGCCTGATACGAATACGTACAATTAAACTTAAATCTAATGATACCAACAGAATTTCTAAGAAATTAAGTGTGATATTACTAAATGACTAAGTGATGATTCACGTCCCCTGCTAAGCTATGCTCCCATCATATTGACCTGTGGTGTAGAAAACAAAAGAGAAACACCACAGTTTCCAAAGTCAGCGGAAATACTGAGTAAGTAACACCCAAGCATGTAAACGGATTATGAAGTAATTTTAAAACCAGTTTGTAGTAGTTTCGCTAAATCAAATTGAAAGTAAAAGCTTTGACCCTTTTATAAAATAAATAAGAAGAGAGATTCCAAGTTCATTTATATTTTCCAAATCGCATCCATTATCCAAATAATGGGATTCCAAAACTCATGATATTCCATTTTCCGTTAACAACATCCAATCCAAAAACTAATTTGTTAATTTGTTTATACGGGGAACAACCAACCACTTCGCATCATCCAAGACCTTAAGTGTTGACACCCCCTTACAGACTTCTTGCGGCCAGAAGAGTGAGTACAAGGAGCTATCCGGGGACTTGCAACCGGATTAAATAAATTAAATTGGACGAGAGACCGAAGTCAACACGCCCAATGCCAATAGTAATCATACAACAATAATCATCCCCGTACAACTCTTCCCTTTACGTTATCATCGATTATTAGATTGCAGTGATATTTTCAGAGAACATTTCAACAATTTGAAAAGTATTCAAGCAGCACATATTTTGCATAAAATCATTTTGAGACAAGTAGGAATGAAAACATTTGACACGAAAAGAGGAATGGGCGCTAGGCCTGGCATGTTTACTTACCTTGAATCTCAAGCCAAAGCAATCCACTTCCTAGTAATATTCAACGTATCCTTCGTCAGCGAAAATGTAGCCTACACATTTAATAGTATTCTAATCAGCACATCGCACACGAAGTCCTATAGGTAAATGAAGTAAATCCCTTACTAACTCTCCCCAACCTTGCTAACGTGAACAACCTCTTTTATAATAAAATACGCTTTATAAATCTAACGTTTATTATTTGGAAAAACACACCAAGCTATAATTATATAAATATAACTTATAAGATTAGATAAATTATCATTTTTATTATTTAGAGTAGAGAAGCATATTATTTTACCCCCAAAACACTTTTGATTCAAATAGTAGTTTCTCCCAACCAAACAAGCCTTAGTAGAGGATAAATTATAAACGAAATAACTTTATTTAAAAGAAATAACAAATTTATTTGAAGAAAATAACTCATTCTAACTTGTTACAAACTTATAAAAATAAGTAAGAAAAATATACTTTTATCATCCTTATTCTACACTTTTATTTTTGGAGTAAAGATGAGTGAAAAAATATTACTTTAAGCTTGTATAAAAATAATTGTCTCTTGTGAGATTCGAACCTAGAACCTAGCTTCTTCCCACCAAGCCTTAAGTGTTAGCATTTAACCACTGAGCCACAGCCCTACTTACTAGTTATTCCTAGACAATATTAATATGACCTAACTTTCATTGATAGTAAAAACTAGAAAGAACAAAACAAAAACAGGGGAGAGAGAGAGAGTCAAACATGTTTGTTTTTCATACCCGAACAGATGGAGAAAGAGGCCGACGGTGGCGACGCGGCGGTGGAAGCAGCAGCGGCGGCAATGGGCGGCCCGTCGGGAGAGAGAGAGAGAAAGAGTGAGTGATTGAGAGGGAGAGCTTTGAAGATTGATTTGGGTGTGGATTTTCTCTGAGTTTGAGTGGGTATTTATAGTCTTTGGGTGATGAATCCGGCGAGTATTAGGAAACCCACCGGCGATATTTTCGATTCCGAATTGGGTCTTGATTTTGGACGAAAATGGTTTCTTGGTGAGAAATTGTTTGTCTTTGTAGATTTGGGAGTTGATTGGGATTGTATTTGGGTGAAAAAGGATCAAACTTGACGAGTTGGAGTTGGAGATGGAGTGGTGGTTGATGGTGGAGGAAGAAACCCACAGTTGTTCATCTTTGGGGAAGAAGATGATGAAACATAAGAGGTCATGACACTTTTCGCCCACTAGTTTGGGTAAAAAGACAACTGCCACCTCCAAGTTTAAATAAAATATTCTTTATAAAGTAGGGAAAATACATAATAACGCCCAAGTAGTGACTAGTAATAAAAATTAACGTCCTACCAATAAGATTAGCTCCCAATACTTATACTAATGTCATATTGCCACCAAATAATATCATAAAATATAATAATAGTATATTAACACCCAATACTTATAATAATATTATATTAACACTCAATAATTATAGTAATATCATAAATACCCATATTCACAAAACGGGGTATTTCAATTTACCCCTAGAAAGCCTCGGAAATTAGAACGAGATGTTTATACGCTCTTCATAAATTTTTTGCTTATTTTGTGCCTATATTGTATATGATCGCGGGTGTGTTCATGTTGTCTATGCAGGAACAGGTCTCGTGAGGACAGTGGAAATCAAGCAGAAAAGCAGGAACATGCAGAGGAGGCAAAACAGAAGTTGAGAAGCTTGTTGTGTGCGTATATACGCACATCACTGTTCATTATACGCACACAACAAACATAGGGGAGGATTTTGGCCAAGGCAAAGACAATGTGTGCGTATATACGCACAAGTCATGCGTATATACGCACACTTCTGGTCATTCTACGCACACATGGAGAGGTTCAGGGAGCCAAAGAGGTGCTTTGTGTATACGCACAACCTCTGTGTATATACGCACACCTCTGTTTTTATACGCACACAGAAGAAGGAAAGAAGCATGGGAAGTTGGTTGTGTGCGTATATGCTCACAAGACTTGCGTATATACGCACAACCCTGAGTTTTTCTAAGGCGGTGGAGCAGTGGAAGTTTCATAATTCCAGACGCGTCGTTTTGGAAACGTTCCAGCATTATATAAAGACATGCCCAGAGCTCGTTTTTGGGACACAACACAACCTAAGGATAAGTCTGAGCATCCCCGGGGAGCACGGAAAAGCGAATCCAAATTCGAAGACCTAGTTTGACTTTATTCTCTTTCTTATTTAAAAACTTCGTGATTTACATTATGAATTCTAGTAGCTAAACTCTTTACCTAGGTTCTCGGTGAACCTAGGGTTTCGTATTCAGATATTTGTTCTATGTTTTGATTATGAATTCATGATTGCACTTTCTTAATTCAACAGTATTATTCGTTATTCTTTCTTTGAATCATATTGTCTATGCATGATCGGAGTCGCGAACCAGAATTGCTACAGACCCGAGCTAGTAGGTGAAAACGACTGGTTAGGGTTAGGAGGAAAAGACAGGATTTAGCTTCTTACCCTGATGGACCGACCATAGAAGGGGAGATATGACTAGCTTAAATCTTTGACCAACTGTTAGAGAATCTGACCCAGGCCTTTAGGACAGTTTAGAAACCCTAGCATACTGAGAACGAGACTGCAGAATTAGGCAGCTTAACAGGAATCCGAAAATCTGCAGAATCGCGAAAACGTGTGGGAAGTGAAAAGCTACTGCACAACTGGTACGTGGCACGGAAATCAAAACTGCCGTGTGTTTTCATATCAAATAAAGAACGAAAATCTGTAGAGACCCTCGGGGATCTTGGAATCTAGTATCTCAAACCATAGTTTTACAACCTTAAGCATTATTCAGAAAACATTCACAAAAAGATTTATTTTCAGTGATTTACTTTTAGTACTTAAATCGTAATCATAATCTCAATTACTGCTCCTTTTTACACTCTGCGTCTTAAAATTGATTACTAGAAAAGACTTGAAAGTGTCCTCGTGGGAACTATAACCCGAGTTGAAATACACCCAGTATTACCTGATTCGTACACTTGCGACTAGCACGCTATTTTGCGCATCAGAATGAAAGAGGCGTCGATCGATTTTACCGAGAAAGGGAGTTACATGAATGAGCTGAAGAGTCTTCTAGGTAGTGATGTGGTTAGGGTTATGAAAGGGAGTTCGCAGAAGTGCAAATCAGGTGGCTCACCAGCTAGCTTATGTTGGGCTAAAAGAGAAGGAATGGGCCACGTATTATGTTGATCCACCAGATTGTCTCATGGCGTTCTAGCCCATGACAGTCTTTATTAGTGAAAAGCTACTGCACAACTGGTACGTGGCACGGAAATCAAAACTGCCGTGTGTTTTCATATCAAATAAAGAACGAAAATCTGTAGAGACCCTAGGGGATCTTGGAATCTAGTATCTCAAACCATAGTTTTACAACCTTAAGCATTATTCAGAAAACATTCACAAAAAGATTTATTTTCAGTGATTTACTTTTAGTACTTAAATCGTAATCATAATCTCAATTACTGCTCCTTTTTACACTCTGCGTCTTAAAATTGATTACTAGAAAAGACTTGAAAGTGTCCTCGTGGGAACTATAACCCGAGTTGAAATACACCCAGTATTACCTGATTCGTACACTTGCGACTAGCACGCTATTTTGCGCATCAGAATGAAAGAGGCGTCGATCGATTTTACCGAGAAAGGGAGTTACATGAATGAGCTGAAGAGTCTTCTAGGTAGTGATGTGGTTAGGGTTATGAAAGGGAGTTCGCAGAAGTGCAAATCAGGTGGCTCACCAGCTAGCTTATGTTGGGCTACAAGAGAAGGAATGGGCCACGTATTATGTTGATCCACCAGATTGTCTCATGGCGTTCTAGCCCATGACAGTCTTTATTAGTTTCTGTTTATGGCTGTTTAGTGTTTGGAATTGTTTTTTTATATTGGGTCAGCACCCCCCCCCCCCCCCCCCCCCAACACACACACACACACATTGTATTTTGAGGGTTGAAAGCCCTTTTTAATTTAAAGCGGATTATACCGCCCTACCACCGTGTAGGTTCTTTCCAAAAAAAAATGTGTCACAGGGGATCAAAGTGTATTTTTATCTAAACTTAGGGTGATTGTTGTCTCTTACCCTTAAAACTCTGCTTCCAACTTCAATCAAATCGCTAGAACCTCCCAACTCTCTCAAGTCTCTAGTCTCAGGCAGCATCGCGCTCTCTCTCTCTCTCTCCATTGCCGGACTGATGCCCTTGCTTGTCCTCAGCGCCGTTAATACTCGTCGCTTCCGATTTTCCGGTCACTAGGCTTCGCTCACGAGAAGTTTCGACGGCCGAGGACCGTCGGTGACTCACTACGTTCCGAGGTGAGTTTTCAAACGAATTAATCTTTATTCCTGCTTCTTCTCCTGTTTTTTATTCTTCGTCTCTTTCTCTCCGACGCTTTCGATTGGGGAGCCATTTCACTGTATTGGTGTGTGGTGCCCGGCGAGGAATTGGCTTACGAACTGCTGAGTTAGGGCTTCTCCTCCTGTTGGTTATACTTCTCCAAGAAAGTTTTTGAGTTGAGTACAGAAGGCGATTTGCAGACGATCTTAGTTCTTGTACATACCTTGTTTTCACTTTTTAATTATTTGCTGCTCTACAATTGTAAGCTGTATATATGTTAATGTGATCTGTTATTTGATACTAGTGCATATGACCACAAAAAAGTATGATAATTCCTTCGTTAAGTTTGAATGGCTGAGATTGTGTTATGATGAAGTATTTAGTTCTTGGGATATAGAGGAGATAAGTTATTGCAGATGTCACATTTCGGGGGATAACTTACTCTCCATAACAGCTTATTATGTAGGTTGGGATAAACTATTCCACATGTCACATTTTGGGGATAGCTTATTCTCCATAACAACTTATTATGTAGATTGGCCTTGTTTGGATTAGAGGGTTTTGGGGTTTTAGTTAATCGTACCCCCCACGAGTTTGGATTAAATGGTTGGGTATTCTCTTAAAAAGTTGGATTTTAGTTATTCCCAACTCCTAAAAATGGTTATGGTTAACCAAACCCCGCAATCCAAACAGCTTCATTCCCTACAATCTTAAACTTATACCTTCAATTTAACCCCTCATTGAACTTTCAACAGCTTAAATGACATGTTTTCTCCATTCCCAATCCGCCCCACCCCTTTTTGTAGTTGGTTATAGTAATTTCTTTAGGGGTAGATTTACAAGTTTCAACCATCTGGGGCTAGTGTTCTTGTTTCTTTACTGATGTAGTAGAAAAACAACCTCGCATTTTGTGGCGATTGCAAAGTTTTGAATCATCCATGACCCGTAATGGGCCTTCATATTGGCTTCTGGTTTTCATTTGAATTACTTTGGTTTCATTTGTGACTTGTGCTTCTGTATTTGAATCGTCCACAAGTGTCTTGAACGGAACCTTTGTAATCGTTCTTTATTTTCCTTTGTAGCCCACATTTTGAAGCTGTTTCCATCGGCGGGTGAAGCATTGAGTTGATAGTTTTTTTGCTGAAGTTCACTAATGGCGAGTGGCATGGGTCTTGAATCTCTTGTCGATCGTAAGTTTGTTCCTTCATCATTCAGTATTCCTTTCAATTCAAATTTGTTTGTTCTTTCGATACAAATGGTGAATTAATTTATAGGTTAGAGTCATTTAATGTTACAATTAGGAGAATTGACATAATTTTCTATATGAAACTACACGGATAAAGAACACTTGCAAAGAATGAGAAGAAAAATAACAATTATTAGATAATCAAAGAGAATCATGAAATTGGGTTACATGTGAACACATAGAAATTTGAAGGAACTAGTTATAGAAGTTGTATACCATTAGAAGGAAAAAGATTTTATATGAACTTGTGAATTTGGATGGAGGAAATGTGATAGTATTATAATCACTCCCTTTGTACCACTTTACTAGACCAATTTCTGTGCCTAAAATTACTTATTTTTTAGTGATGATTCTGCACCTTCAAAAGGACAGTAACTTATCTTTGAAATATCTTTGGGGAGGGTAAAGTAATCAGTACCTCTTTGGAGTCGCCCAAGTGTGTGAGTGTCACTACTATCTCAAAAATCATCAGTAATTGTATTTGACGTGTATTACGTTGAAGCGGAGAACTAAGGTATGCAAAGACAGATGGTAGGACTCAAAACCTCAGAATCCACACTTTTAGAGATATTAGAGAACAATCAAAGACGAAATAGGGTTTGAAAGTATGTACTACTGTATAACTATTCCGCATGTGATAGCCAATTGCATAAAAATATAACCAAATGGGGTTCTAGGTGAATTGACTGTTCTAAAATTATGCTATAGAAACAATCAAACAA
This sequence comes from Linanthus parryae, assembly GCA_023055425.1. NCBI lineage: Eukaryota > Viridiplantae > Streptophyta > Magnoliopsida > Ericales > Polemoniaceae > Linanthus > Linanthus parryae. The sequence goes on along the minus strand of JALGPY010000009.1, from coordinate 28,915,142 downwards.
CTTCCAAAAATCAAATAACAACATAGGGGATGATAAGTAATTCAATATGAAGAGTAAAACAAGTTAAAAATTGCTCTCGTTTGCCTGTATGTTCACTTGTAGAGAACTTGAAACCAGAATTACCATTATTAGCTCTGATCGCCTCGATTTCCGAACTGAATTGCGCGTTCCCAATTGCGGGTCTGCGGCAATTTGGAATGGAGATCTGGGCGTTTCGAAAGTATGCAAGAACAGAGATTATCAAGAAGAAATAAGGATGATACTGGAAGGCGTCGATTCATTACTCAGGATTGATTAAGGCTAACCACATCAATGAAAGAGTTAAACTTGAAATTTCGGATCTTCACAGAATATTCAGCACAGAGAGGGAGGGAGGCAGGGAGGGAGGGAGTTTTTATACTAGATGGTACTCTTAAGTTCACCAAAATGTCTCTGTAAAGCTCTTACTGCCTGCTTTATAGAGGAGAAGTGATGAGATAAGAGTTACAATTTCGAATGTGTAAACTTACTCCACATAACAGCCTTTTCAGCTCGGAAATTTTATCACAAAGAAGACTTCTTTGAAATTATGGTCATTGAATTGTAGTTGAACAAAAACTAGATTCTCAGCAATCCTTCAAACATAAAAATCCTTGAATAAGGGACGATCTACTATTTTTTCACTAGGTATACATGTTTTTTTTTACTTGAATCTGCTCGTAGTGTTAGTAAATATTGAAGACCAAGAGTAAGCATTAGCTTATGAACTCCATCCTTGAGTTCAAATTCACCTGATGCAAATTGAAGTCTGGACTCTGGAGAGAGTAAGCCGTTGTGCAAATTTTCCAACTACATCAAGGTTTACCTCCTTTTGTGTTTTTATATTCGATGGATGCTTCCCGTGCACCCGTTGATCTTTAAAGCTGTCAATTTTTTTTTTTTTTTTTTTTTTTTTTTTTTTTTTTTTTTTTTTATGATTCTTTGCCTTCTCCTTCTGTGCCTATTTGGCTGGGAATTGCTGATGTGCTCTAGGCCTTGCTCCGGCTAGTGGTAAGAGTTGTACGACTAGTGGTATGCGAAGGCCTGCTGTATCTCAGATTTACGCCGATGTGAACCTTCTAAACTAGTGTCGCAGGAGGTGCTTAAGCAGGTCATCAAGGCAATAGTTGCTGTTAGCGGTAAAGAGATATGGTCCAAACTCCATAGTTGGGTATCAGTCAGGAGTTACGGCGATCCAAAGAGTGGACAGATCTTCATTTAATTTTAGTATTCTGATTCACAATAGTTTTCAGACTTTGCAGTCTTTACGGGGTGTGTTTGACAGCAAGGAGTGATACAGTGAGAAGGCGATAGTGTTGGTGAAAGACAAAGATAATCCTGAAATTTACAATCTTAGTTCACAAAGTATAAACAAGCATCTTTTTGATGGTTTTGATGCTGAAGGGCCAAGTTCCGTTAGGGATGTCTGTAGTGTGGAAGATGAGGTCATCGATGTCGCCATGTCGGTAATGCAGAAGTTGAGGTAATTGATTTGTAATCGGTGGTGGGCGATGGTGGCACAGGTGGAGGTACAGAAGTGGATCGATTATGATGGTGCTGTTGAGAGTTAAGGCACATGATGGTGGTTTAACCCAAAGGATGCTGATAAGTGTAGTGCTTTAGCTATTTTAACCCTTTGGAAGGCACAATACCCAATGCCAATCACAATTGATTGAGAGAGAGAGGGAGGGAGGGAGGGAGAGAGAGAGAGAGAGAGAGAGAGAGAGAGAGAGAGGCTCTGAAAGGCATAATACCCAGGGCCGTGAATATGTTTCTGGACTGAGCACTCCCAGCAAACCGGATCCAGGCGACGTCCTGAGTCGATTTCTGTGGACCGGGGCCTACACATGTATTCTGAAACAGACATAGAGGCGAAGTTAGAATTCATTTTCACGAAATTGGGACAGTAGAACAAAGGAATCGAGCTTATATATCTCCAAATTTCGCTGGGAGAGAGCAATAGTCTGAGCATTTTTTCGGAGACTGGAACAAGAGAGCCAACGAGTCAACTCAGTGAGTAAACACTCCCTGTCCATCTTTCCCTGGATTAACTAGGATCAACTCAACTGCCCAGGATTCAGATAACGGGGCATATCGTAGCATATCGGGCGATACAGAACGGTATCGGTAGGCACCGAAATAAGTTCACCCGATACGGTACGTGCGAACTAGATTCACGTACATAACGTCCTATACGGACCGTTTCACTCGGATAACAGACGAAACGCTCCGGTTTTCAGGCGATACGCCCCGGTTTTCGGGCGATACCCTCGGTTAACATTCGCGTGTTTGGTTCCCGATTTCCATTACGGTTTCTCCGATATGGGCCGATACCATTATCCGCGACCGAAACGTTGACCGAAACCGTTATTTAAATCCTTGCGGCGCTGACTGGAACTGAGAGGAAAGTAACAGAGAGAGAATAGATGAAGAGATGGATTGAGAATTTGAGAGGGAGGGAGAGAACTGTTAGATAAGATTTGGCCCATGTGGGTGAGTTTAATTTGTTGGTGGTTGGATTGTGGTGCCGTGCTGGTGGGTTTGGGCTGTAGAGGGTAGGGTAGAGAGAGAAAGGGCGGAGTGGTGGCGGAGTGGAATGACAATTTTACCCCCTGGTTCCTTCAAATATAATAACAGTGTTAGGTAATTGGGTTTAATTGTCTAAATTGGTATATGCAAGGAGGTTTAAGTGGTAAATTTACAATGCGGTAGGTTTTGTGTTACATTTGTTATTGCATGTACGCTTAGTGTATTTTCTCAAAAAATAACACATGCATTGCGTTGTTTTTACATAAACACATTTATTTAGCATTATTAATGGAAAAAAACCTACACAATAAAGCTCATAGCTTGTGCTTCATGTTTGAATTAACTTGACCCCGTGAAGTTTGCGAGCGTATCAAGATGAAGATGTTATACTTTATGTTTGAAAGTATGGCATTGGATTGCAACAACAGAATTTCTCAAGATTCGTGCTGCTATGGTGCTATGGTGCATGGTACAGGGTCATTATGTGGCAATTACATGAACTCCCAAGTCAGAATGTGCTGTGATAATCTGTCGACCGCTTACCTGGAGTGTGCTTGCTAAGTGACTTTATATTAATACATCCTTAAATGGATACACACTGAAGTCATGAACCCAACTACCCAAGAAGTTATGACATATCCTAGTGTAGCCATTAGAGAGGTTCCAGATTCCATTTCTGTAGTTGCAATGGCTAGTCTCGAGAAATGACTACAGGCACAACCTGTGTAATGCTACAATAGGCATCTATGTGGCGTTCTAGTGCTGGGTCTTGGAGTTTGTCTGGTTGGAGGCTAGATTTTTCATTGCAGAGCCATATGACCCGAACCTGGAGTTGTCAGGCATGCTTGCATGTACCTTTAAGTCCAGTTAGAGAACTACTTTTGAGACAAGGTTCCATTGATCTCATGTGCCACAGTTACATGCCCATTATTCCAGGTCTGCTTGTTGTGGGTTTCCATATTTTCCCTCCCCTTGCCTAGATGAGTCACACATCGCATCCTTCATTCCCTTGCCTTATCAGAGATTCCAAATTCCTGGTTTTGCGATTTAGCACAAGCCCTACTTGCCTGTTTTCTCCTTTTTTGGCCTGCTCTACCCTGACCCCTCAAAGTCTAGTTGAGTTCTTACTGTCTTATAATTCCATTAACAGATCTATCATGTTAGCAGTAATTAGAGAAACCCCAGATCAGATATCATCGGCGGTGTTTGGCAAAGCTTAATTTTTAGATTGATTAATTATCGATAATCTGGCGGGGTGGGTAGATTTTTGCGCAAAGGTACCCGGATCCGGGTGAAATAACCGGTACCTGGTGAGCTACCAACCGGGACCGGGTGAGGGTGAAGCCGGTACCGGTCTAAAAACAACCAAGAAAGTGACTTGATTCAGAGGGAGGGGGTCTTTTGAAATGGCCATGTGTCGCTTCCTTACTGGCCCGACTTTGCCACTTTCAGAGTGGTTTTGTCCTCATCTCTTTGTTTTGGATGATTTCTCAATTCCCACTAGTGAATTCACATTTCATCTACTCCCACCGGACCCGGTCAGTGTGTAACCGGTACCGGCCATCACAGCAAATACACGTAAAATTAATTAATTATTAACCGGACCCTGTTTTTAATCTAACCGGACCCGGTTGTTGCCCAAAACTATATAATTAATCTGATTTTCCCAAACGGGTCAGATTAATTCTTCAAATTTAATTGATTAAGCTAATAATTTAGCTTTCCCAAACCAGCCCATCATGTGGATCTATCTTGTTTGACTGGATGTTGAAGCCATGTAAGTTACTGGAATGAAATATCAGTATAACTATTTGTTATATTTGGATGGTACTATAGGAAGTTGATGAGTCATGGTGGTATTCAGATATGCACTTTACAACGAAGTTTTGTGAAATAGGTCTTGAAGGAGATCGTTACACTGGTTATGCTCTGGCGAATTTATTTGTAGGAGATTTAATGCGGAATATATTTTGTTCCTTCCCCATCTAAGAAGTAAAACTCAAGTCTTTTTATGGAAGTCAAGATTACTTCCAGAAGCCAGTATAGAGAGCGCATGGATATAGCCATGGACAAAATTCCTTGTACAAACAATAGAAAATACATTCTGGTCTAAGTTGACTTAAGAAAGCTGATTCTGGACTTAAATTAAAAGGTAGCTGCGGACAGATGAGTGGCAATCCCATGACTATTTCCCTTAGTTATAAATGAAGTTACTCAAGAGTATTCAGAACTGCATCCTCCTAGTATTGTGTCTGTTTATTTGCCACGTACAAGCTTTTGAACTTATAGTTAATCAAAGAAAAGGGGGATAAACATATAGAGTTATAGAAATATAGGCTGGTAACTTACTGATCCATAGCAATAAGATTGTGTTGGATTAAGTAAAAGAGTACTGTGGAAGAGTGCTATAGGCTGCTGTGTGACTGATATGTAGGCTAAGCTAAAGTGCAATAGGCTACTGTTGGGAATGTGCCACACCAACCTTTGCTTGTAAGATGGTTTAAAAAATGATGTAATCAATGTAGGTGGGATGAGAATGTTGAATGGGATGGGTAAGTGGCTGCAATGGATATGGTAAAATGCGAAATGAGCTCATTGGTAAGAAATTATGATTTGAACATGTAAAATATAGAATGTGGGAGAAATTTGAGGTGGTATTATTATGGCTGCATATCTGTGGAGGGGGCCTTAATGCTGATTATAAAGACTGATTCCATCTGCTTTGAGAGTGGTATGAGAACTGGATAGAAAGAGGCTATTAACACAACCTGTAGGAAAACAACTGAAGGAGGTTGGATTGAGCTGTGTTCTGTAATGCTTGCTTGAAGGCTAAAACTTCTCATATTTTTGTATTTAGAAAAAAATTTTGATGAGTGAAACTAGTTATGATTATGAATTGTCGGCTCTCCACTGTTGGTTCCAAGAAGTTTGCTGATACTCATCCCTTTTTCTTTTGTAGAGCTAATATCGGTAATCACAAATGATGGACGCAACATTGTGGTGAGTTCTCCGGTATTGTGGGTTTCACAGTAATTGACATTATTAATCCTTTGTACTAATGATTACCGTTTTCTTTTCAGGGATTCTTAAAAGGTTTTGACCAAGCGACAAACATAATTCTTGATGAATCTCACGAACGTGTTTACTCAACGAAGGTTTGATCAGTTCCAGTTAATAACTTGTGCATATTTTACACTTATACCATGTTTAGGAGAATCAATATTACTTCGAGGAAGGTAAACTATTGTGATCTGTGTTTCCTCTTATATTTAATGGGGATGCAAGTTTATTTGTATTTCTTTGATGTTGTAACTGATGTCTCAATCTTTGCTGGTTTACTGGGAGGTTTTAGAGTTTGGAGTTACCCAGAACCTGATAGTTCTCTTGTTTTTTTTTAAAGAAAATGTAAAAGAACTTAAGGCAGGCTAGCCCAGTGGTGAGCTGACATCATGAGTTTGAACCTTGCTGGAAATTGTCCTGCCTTATTGATAGGAAGTGGCTTGTGGGTGGTTGTGCTGATCCCCTGGTTGCTCGTCGAAAAAAAGGCAAAAGAAAGGAATAATTCTTTGATTTATCAAGTGATATATGCATGACGTGTTATAAACAAAACACTAGTCTTGATCTTGTTACTACTGCTTAAACAAAGCTCGTTGACAACAAAAGACGTTTAGGCTCCGTTTGGTTGGTGGTAAAACATTTTCCTGTAAAATGTTTTCCCTTGTTTTGATGCTGTTTGGTTGGACGTAAAATGTTTTCCCTCAAATGATGTAAAGTGATTTACACATTTCAAAACCGTAAGCCATTTTCCGGAGAGTGAAGGAGCACAACTCATACCAGCACCTCCACCACCGATAACCACCACTACCACCTACCTCCATGATGACCCATCACTGCTAGTCTGCCACCCACCCGCCACCCATCTCTGCCACTGCCGTCACGGCCCAATGTTTTGGCAAGTGTCAACCAAACACGAGAAAATAATTGCAGAGAACTTTTTCACACAATATTTTACGCGTAGAATATTTTCCCATGTAAAAAATTTTACTCAAACCAAACAGAACCTTAAACTCACTGTTTTTCCCAGTTCTACGAGCCTTACGGAATTCTTTTGTGGTGACTGAGGGGCAGAGTTTTTACTTTTTGTCTGCACGACGCAAGTCACTAATATTGCTTTGTATATAGAATCGAAGAGCTTAACTATATTAGTTTTTTGTTAACAACTAATGAGTCAATCTGTAGTTTGGTTCTTGTTATATAGCCACATCCATGCCTCAACATGCAGTTTAACAGCGTTAACATCTACTTTCTTTTGCAGGAAGGTGTCCAGCAACTCGTGTTAGGTCTATACATCATACGAGGCGATAACATGTATGTGCTTTTCGATATATGTCATCAAATTGATTTCTTTTTTGGGTGCAAAACTGTGTAGTCTTACTTTCTTCATTTTCAGAAGCGTTGTAGGGGAACTTGATGACGAACTGGATGCCAGCTTGGATTTGTCAAAACTGAGGGCTCATCCTCTAAAGCCTGTTATTCATTGATGCACCACAAGTGGTGATGAATAGTTTTAGATGCTATTTTTGTAAGGTATACTGTACTTGAGTTTGAAGTTGGAAAGTAGTTTGACATGGACATCGTGATAGACAACGAGGAACGGAGATATGTTTGTATACCAGATGCCTCCGGAGTTAGTATGATTCTGTTAATGCATTTTCTAAACTAGTTATGAACTCCTGGAAACAGAGTATTCCAGATCTGTCGGATGCAGTGTTCGTGGTGTTTGATATCTTTGTCCGTAATATTTCTTCCTTTCCTTTTGCTTTAGTTCGTCGTATGAGCCTAGGTGTGTTGGAACGCCTAGCACGGCTATCTGCCCAAGTTGGTTAAGGTCGCACGCTTTCAGTTATTAACAGAAATTTTGAGTAGTTGGGATCCAGTTGGGGGAAGTGGTCTGCAGTCGGAGCAATTTTTCAGTGCTCTAATAGAGCACCACGTGGTGCTCTACAGCCAATTAAAGTGCAACACTTAAATAAAGTGTGAGTTATTGACAAACACTCTTTGGTTGTAGAGCAGCACGTGGTGCTCTTTTGAAGCAAAAAAAAAAAAAAAAAAAAAAAAAAATTAACATGCAGTTGTGCTCCAAATGTTCTGTCATCATGTCCACATTGACTCGTGGTGTTATCTTTTATGATAGAATATGATTTTGGATCTTAGGAGTGGTTGCGTTCACTCTGTCTTTAGGCCTTCATAACTCGGTTCATTTTATGTTTCGACCGACAACGCCGTGCTGTAGGGTTTTGCTCATGGATGCGCAACGAAAAAACAAATTTAATCCATGCAATACCCTCCAAGATCACAAGTCAAGAGACATAACGATGGTAAAGGAAGAAATCTATTCACACACCTTTGGGTTTCTCCTGTGATGACTTCTAACGTGAATTGTGTCACGTTCTCTATAGTTGATCCACGCCTAGAGTTGAATTCTAGATCTTCCTACTCCTTTGTGCTAGCCCGGAATGGAGGAAGAGAAGAAGAAATGATAACGCGGGGAAACAAGGAGGTTTCGGCCTCCTTGTTTGGGCCGACGGGATGGGGCGGCGGCAAGGGGGGCGTGCGACTCTCTTGCTTTCTTGCTTGCACTCTCCTTTTTGTTCTCTTCCACTCATGTTATGAGCAATAAGGTCATAAGTCTGGGAAGGAAGGAAGGAGCATCCTTTATATAGTCCAACAAATCCTTGTCAACTACCTAAAGGACCCCCATTCTAGTCCTACTAGAATTCGGTTTAGTCCCTTCCTTGCAAATTAGTCCTACTAAGTTTGCAAGGTGTTGCAAAGTGATCATTCTAATTAATTAATCCTATTAATTAATTCCCAAATCTAGTTCAACTCTATATAGCGTGTGACCCCATAGGTTCTATCTAGTTGGTAGCAACAACTTGCTAATATGGAGCGGTTTCTAGCAAAACATCCATTCTCGCCAACTAATAGAATTAGTCATCCGACAAACCTTGTACAAGTAATTGTCTCATCCATTTGTCTCTATATCCGGATTGGACACGAGACATACAAGTCACACTCGTATATCCAATCCATAGTTTCTCGATCCATGGGAATAGCCTTATTCGTGCAAATAACATCAATATCCCATATTGATTTATTTGAGTCTGGCCAGACATTGTATGAGCACTATCCCTCGAGTGGCCTAGGATATTTGCTCCTGTTATGTGGGAGGGACAAATTCTATCTACGTCCACTACGATCTCTAAGCTTGCTTCTTATTGTATCAGGTACACGCCTTTATAACTACCCAGTTACGGTGTAGCGTTTAACGCTACCAAAATCACAATAATCCACAACTAGAATATCTAGCGACCTCAAGTCTAAGGATGACAATACCATTTCACCACAAGAAGCACTTGTGACTTAACATAACGTGTATGTAGCATTCTCGGAGATGGGTCAATCCGGTGCGCCATTACCCTTAATGCACACACATGTGTTGGATCATGACATCTCCATATCAATCAAACCCCATACTAGTCTATAGATGATTGTCCCATTAATCATTATACTGGACTAGGGATATTTAAGATAAACAACGCGATTGTAATTCTAAGGACTTCATTATAATAAATATCCAATAAATAATACAATGAATGTTCTAGCCAAAATAAATTCATACTAAACTAGATTGCCTCTAGGGCATCTATTCCAACAGTCTCCCTCTTGCACTAGAGCCAATCTGGCGCATCTCGTATGCCCATGCTCCTAGTGTGCCATTCATGCTTCCACTGCACAAGCGGCTTTGTCAGTGGATCTGAAAGATTCTCATCTATAGGAATCTTGCATATCCGAACGTCTCCTCTATCAATAATATCTCGAATCAGATGGAACTTCCTGAGCACGTGTTTGGGTTTCTGGTGTGACCTGGGCTCCTTTGATTGCGCGATCGCCCCAGTGTTGTCACAGTACAACTCAACTGGATCCGTAATGCTAGGAACCACACCAAGTTCAGAAACAAACTTTATGATCCAAACGGCTTCCTTTGCTGCGTCATTTGCAGCAATGTACTCAGCCTCTGTTGTAGAATCAGCCACCGTCTCTTGCTTGGAACTTTTCCAGCTCACCGATGCTCCATTCAGGCAAAACACATATCCCGACTGTGATCTAAAGTCATCACTGTCAGTTTGGAAGCTTGCATCAGTGTAACCCCTTACACGCAACTCTTCCTCTCCGCCAAATATCAAGAAAGCATCCTTAGTTCTTCTCAAGTACTTTAGGATGTTCTTGACCGCAATCCAGTGACTCTCACCTGGATTAGATTGGTATCTGCTTGTCATACTCAAGGCATATGACACATTTGGTCTAGTACATAACATGGCGTACATGATAGATCCTATGGCCGAGGTATAAGGAATTCTACTCATGCGTTCCTTCTCAATCTCATTGGAAGGAAAACCACTCTTCGAAAGAGTGATTCCATGTGACATGGGCGAGAATCCCTTCTTGGAATCTTGCATGTTGAACCGCTTCAACACCTTGTCAATATATGTACTCTGATTTAGGCCTAGCAGTCCTTTAGATCTATCTCTATAGATCTTTATACCGAGTATATAGGCTTCTTCCCCTTAGTCTTTCATTTAGAAACACTTCCCTAGCCAATCTTTAACAGATTGCAGCATGGGAGCGTCGTTTCCAATGAGTAGTATGTCATCCACATACAAGACCAGAAAAGCTACAAAGCTCCCACTAACCTTCTTGTTGACACAAGACTCATCTTCGTTTCTGATGAAGCCAAACTCTTTGACTACTTCATCAAAACGTCGATTCCAACTCCTAGAAGCTTGCTTCAACCCATAAATGGATCGTTGCAGCTTACAGACTTTGTTGGCTTGTTTTGGATCCTCAAAACCCTCCGGCTGTATCATATACACGTCCTCGAGGAGATTCCCATAAAGGAATGCTGTTTTGACATCCATCTGCCAAATCTCATAGTCGTAGTATGCTGCAATTGCAAGTAGGATTCGGATGGATATGGTCATAGCGACTGGTGAAAAGGTTTCATCATAGTCAATACCATGAATCTGTCTAAATCCTTTAGCCACCAATCGGCCCTTATAGGTAATTACATTACCATCCATGTTGATCTTCTTCTTGAAGACCCACTTGCACCCTATGGGCCGCGCCCCTTCGGGTGGTTCCACCAAAGCCCATACTTTGTTGGTGTACATGGATTCCATCTCGGATCTCATGGCTTCTAGCCACTTCTGAGAGTCTTGCCCTTTCATGGCCTCTTCATAGGTAGTAGGCTCATCATCTATGAGCATTGTGTCACCGGAATCGGTCACGATAAGTCCATACCTCTCGGGTTCCTGGCGCATTCTACTAGATCTACGAAGCTCTTGTGTTACCTGAACATGCTGCTCCACAACTGCTTGTGGTTCCCGTTCATGTTCCATAATCAGTTGAGTGATTTGTGGTTCTTGAATCTCTTCAAGTTCTATAGTCCTCCCACTTGCTTCTTTGGAGACAAACTCTCTTTCTAGAAACACGCCGGTCCGAGAAACAAACACTTTGTTCTCGGTTGGATTGTAGAAGTAGTAACCCTTAGTTTCCTTAGGGTACCCCACAAATTTGCACTTATCCGATTTTGGTCCTAGCTTGTCTGGTTGTAAACGTTTTACATAGACATCGCAGCCCCAAATCCTCATGAAGGACAGTGTGGGACGCCTCCCACTGCACATCTCATGTGGCGTCTTCATGACTGATTTAGATGGAACACAGTTAATGGTGAAAGCTGCACTTAATAGAGCGTGGCCCCAAAACGATAATGGAAGGTCGGTTTGACACATCATAGATCGAAACATATCCAATAGGGTTCGATTTCTCCTCTCAGACACGCCATTCCATTGTGGCGTTCCGGGTGAAGTGAGTTGGGACACGATCCCACACTCTCTAAGATAGTCATCAAACTCTTGGCTCAAGTATTCTCCTCCACGATCCGATCGTGGAGCCTTGATACTTTTGCCAAGTTGCTTCTCTACTTCACTTTTGAATTCTTTGAACATTTCAAAGGATTCGGATTTGGCCCTCATGAGGTACACAAATCCATATCTACTGTAATCATCTGTAAATGTAATGAAGTAGACGTAACCACCCCTGGCAGGCGTGGAAAATGGCCCACATACATTAGTATGTATGAGCGCCAATTGCTCACTAGTCCTCTTACCTTTCTTATTGAAAGAGGACTTTGTCATCTTTCCCAATAAACAAACCTCACATGTCTCATATGATTCAAAATCAAATGAGTCTAGTAGTCCATCCTTATGGAGTCTAGATACACGCTTCTCGTTTATATGGCCGAAACGACAGTGCCATAAGTAAGAAGGATTTAAATCATGTATTTTAATCCTCTTGGTATTAATGTTGTGACGGGATTGCTTAGATCAAGAACATACAGTCCATTAAATAATTGCGCACTGAAGGCAGAGATAGCTCGCACACGCTTATGGCCAACGCAGCAACCTTTGCTCCATTCCCAACGCGCAGATCTACCTCCCCTTTAGCCAATCTTTTACTTCTCTTTAGATCCTGCATATTTCGAAAAATATGAGATCCACATCCAGTATCTAATACCCATGATGTAAAGACAGTTAAATTGACATCTACAACAAAAATACCTGGTGGTGGTGGAATCACTATTCCAAGCCTCTTGTCCTCCAGATATTTTGAGCAGTTCCTCCTCCAGTGTCCAGGATGACTGCAGTAGTGACATTCACCTTTAGTCATACCTTTGGCAATGCCACCAACAGGCTTAAGGGCAGGTTCCTTGGATTTGGCAACTGACTTGCCTTTGCCCTTGGAGGATGAGGCAAACCTTTTGCCATTTCCTTTCTGCAGCATCATTATGGCCTTGCCCTTACCCTTGTTGATGCTTTGTTCAACTGTCCTCAACATTTTGAGCAAATCTGGCAGTGGTTTCACGATCTCGTTCATGTTATAGTTCATGATGAATTTTCCATAACTCTCGGGCAACGATTGCAACACGAGTTCGGTTGCCAACTCTTGGCCAACTAGGAACCCCAGTCGGGCGAGATTCTCCAGGTACCCGAACATACGTAGTACATGGGGTCCCACCGGGTTCCCTTCTGCCAGATGACACTTGAACAATGCCTTAGAGACCTCATACCTCTCAACTCTTGCCTGCTCTTTGAAGAGCTGCTTCAGATGCTCGATCATATCGACAGCATTCATGTTTTCGTGTTGCTTCTAAAGCTCAGAAGTCATGGTGCATAGCATCAGGAAGGCCGCATCATTAGCGTCATCAACACGCTTTTGATACGCCTTTAGGGCTGCAGGTGTTTGGTTCTCTGGACCTTCTGGAACATGCTCCTCAATTGAGTACAGTTTCTTCTCTTGCTTGAGAACGATTCTCAAGTTTCTATACCAATCAAGGAAATTGGTCCCAGAGAGCTTGTCCTTGTCAATGACAGATCGTAGGGAATGTTGTGAACTCGATGAGTTGTTTGCCATTTGGAATTCTACAAAAGGAAAATACGCAAGTTTTAGTATTTGTGAATTTTTAACTATATTCAATAATGGCTAGTTTATTAAATATAGCTCCCACTATTTTTCTACGGATTAATAACCCTCAAGATATTAATACGGAAAATATCCTTATATTTTCTAGTGTGCCAAGATCCATGTTTCATCTCCTTATGAGCTTGCTTTGGCAAGTCACCCATAATTTGACTACTTTAGGTAGGAACAAGTTCCAATTGCATCTCTATGCAACTCTTGGTTCAATTGGGCAAATAACTCCTTATTTATCCATCCGTATGGATAATCCCAATTGATTGCCTCTAGGTTTTTAATCATATTAATAGCCTAGTTGTGTTCAACCTCTTATTTAAACAATTGCACATTACTAGCTTGTGCCATCGCATTCCATCATTATGAACCAATTCGCCATGCTTTGGCACGCACAAACTTGATAAATCATGAAGATAGTGAGTGTTTAAATAACGAGAAGGCAAGAACACAATATTTGAATTTTGAGGGATTTTAAATTCAATTTTTAATTGTTTTGTTGATCAATATCAACTAATCTATCTATTTGAGTTTGGGAACAACTCCAAATAATAGATCCGGGTTGTCTAATTATCTTATTATCCTAATTGCATGCATCATCCATACACCAACCACAAAATAATAAGACAATAAAATAAACAACCACAAAACAAAATAAAACATGATGTGAATATGGCCTTTTCTAGACTAAGATAATTCCAAGCCAATGGAATTATCTATGAACTCTAAAAGCAAACACATCTCCATGCGTCTTCATCTTTTGGTCCATCCTTCATAGTCATGTGGAGGCTCCATGCTCTATCTTTTGTGGCTCCCTTTGGCTTTGGGCTTCTTTTCTTCAATATTGGCTAACAATCTACTCTATCTAGCACTAGCTAACAACTATACTAAATAAAATAAATCTCACAAGTTGAGAAAAAAATGGCTCGCAGGCCATAAAACCCTAATTAATTATTACAATTAATTGATCAGCTCGCAGGCCGTAAACCAAACCACAAAAATTAAACATTCACATCAAACCACATCCTAAGGCCATATCCAATCACCATGCGATTTGCACATAAACAGTTAAATCCAATTTTAACGCGCTTGGTCAATTTTAATTGATTTTAGGATTTTCTAGGGTTAAAACGGTCAATAGGGCCCAACAATCAAATTGCCCGGATCCAAAAATAGGACCGCAAAAGCCTTGGGCCGGCCGGCCCCTAGCTCACGCGGCTAGACCGCGGGCTAGGGCTGCCCCGGCCCCTAGGCCGAGCCTTGCTTGGGCGGCAAGCAAGGGGCGCTCCTCTAGAAGGCCGAACCTCCTTTGGGAGTTGTTTCCAAAACAACTCCCTTGCTTGGTGCCCAAGTTTGGTTGTTTCCTTGTATGGGAAGAACTCCTTCTTTCCATAGGATGCCCAAGCCCTTGATCTAAGATCCTTTAATTTCTCAAACTCACTAATTCATGCATCCAATGCAAAAACTAGGTCTTGTTATGATTGATTATTGACAAATTGCATCATATGCTTGATTTGTCTTGTTTTACGCGATAAAAAATAAATTTAAAGTGTAAAACTATCAAAACGTAACACATAAACCACGTTTATGCTCTACGACCTGTGGCTCTGATACCACTGTAGGGTTTTTATCATGGATGCGCAACGGAAAAACAAATATAATCCATGCAATACCCTCCAAGGATCACAAGTCAAGAGACATAACGATGGTAAAGGAAGAAATCTATTCATATACCTTTGGGTTTCTCCTGTGATGACTTCTAACGTGAATTGTGTCACGTTCTCTATAGTTAATCCACGCCTAGAGTTGAATTCTAGATCTTCCTACTCCTTTTTGCTAGCCCGGAATGGAGGAAGAGGAAGAAGAAATATCACAACGTGAGGAAACAAGGAGGTTTCGGCCTCCTTGTTTGGGCCGATGGGATGGGGCGGCGGCAAGGGGGGCGTGCGCCTCTCTTGCTTGCTTGCTCTCTCCTTTTTGTTCTCTCCCACTCAAGTTATGATCAATAAGGTCATAAGTCTGGGAAGGAATGAAGGAGCATCCTTTATATAGTCCAACAAATCATTGTCAACTACCTAAAGGACCCATTCTAGTCCTACTAGAATTCGGTCTAGTCCCTTCCTTGCAAATTAGTCTTACTAAGTTTGCAAGGTGTTGCAAAGTGATCATTCTAATTAATTAATCCTATTAATTAATTCACAAATCTAGTTCAACTCTATATAGCGTGTGACCCCATAGGTTCAGCAACAATTTGCTAATATGAAGCGGTTTCTAGCAAAACATCCATTCTAGCCAACTAATAGAATAGTCATCCGACAAACCTTTTACAAGTAATTGTCTCATCCCTTTGTCTCTATATCCGGATTGGACACGAGACATACGAGTCACACTCTTATATCCAATCCATAGTTTCTCGATCCATGGGAATAGCCTTATTCGTGCAAATAACATCAATATCCCATATTGATTTATTTGAGTCTGGCCAGACATTCTATAAGCACTATCCCTCGAGTGGCCTAGGATATTTGCTCCCGTTACGTGGGAGGGACAAATTCTATCTTCGTCCACTACGATCTCTAAGCTTGCTTCTTATTGTATCCGGTACACCCCTTTATAACTACCCAGTTACGGTGTAGCGTTTAACGCTACCAAAATCACAATACTCCACAACTAAAATATCTAGCGACCTCAGGTCTAAGGAGTACAATACCATTGCACCACGAGAAGCACTTGTGACTTAACATAACGTGTATGTAGCCTTCTCGGAGATGGGTCAATCCGGTGCGCCATTACCCTTAATGCACACCCATGTGTTGGATCATGACATCTCCATATCAATCCAACCCCATACTAGTTTATAGATGATTGTCCCATTAATCATTATACTGGACTAGGGATATTTAAGATAAACAACGCGATTGTAAATCTAAGGACTTCATTATATTAAATATCCAATAAATAATACAATGAATGTTCTAGCCAAAATAAATTCATACTAAACTAGATTGCCTCTAGGGCATCTATTCCAACACGTGCCACGTAGGGGACACATGTTGCATCTCTGACCGGCTAACGCAGATGAATATCACGAGCCCCATGACCGTTCATGCACGACCATCCATTCCCCTGGCCTTCCACGTTAAAGCCCGTAAGTCATGGATGTAAGTTTAGGAAATTGTGTGAATGTCCTCTTCGGGACCGATTGTGAATTCTCATACAAATTTAGAAAATTGTAGAAAAATATTTACAACGAGGCCCCTATACAAATCTATATTACTTTTACGCCCCCTCAGTCGGAGCGGGAGGACGGATGCTCAGACCGGAATTGAAGCGCTCGAAGAGATGACAATACAACCTTTTGATAAATATGTCGATATATTAATAGTCAGTCGGGATGTGAAGGAAACGCAATTGCCCCTGTTGATCCTTCTCACGGAAAAAATCCAAGTCAATATCTACATGTTTGGTGCGCTGATGCTGGACTAGTTACGGTAACGACATTCATGTTGTCATAATACACAACAGAGGAAGGAAGAGGAGGAACTTGGCGCCCAACGAAAAGATTGCGCAGCCAGCACAACTAAAAGGGCTAGTTTGGATAAGTGGGTTCGGTTAACCAAAAACCAAACCCAACTATTCTTTCGTTTGTCAACATGGCCGGTGGACGGTATTTGCTACCGGTGCCCGGCTCCAACATGGCCGGTGGACTGAAAACCAGCCGGTGTCCGGCTCCAAAACAAACCCGGGCACCGCATTGAAAGAAACAAATTGTGAAGAGAGAGAGAGTACACGTGAGAAGGAAAACAACAAAGCAAAGCAGCAGTGTCCGACCTTTGTTTTTAGCGATGCGCGGCTCTGTGTGCGTGTGTGAGTGAGTGAGAGAGAGAGAGAGAGAGAGAGAGAGAGAGAGAGAGAGAGAGAGAGAGAGAGAGAGAGAGAGAGAGAAATGGGAAGGAATCATCATAGTCGGCCAAACAGGAGAGAAGGACCCGGGCACCGCCCCTTTAAGAAATAAAAAAAGTAGCGGTGACCGTGTAAAACAATACCGGCCACTGCTCTTCTCCCAACCTAAACCCCTCTATCCAAACACTACCCCTGTCCAGTTAACCAAACCTCCCAACCTCTCTATCCAAACAGCCCCAAAGACGACATTAACAACCACACAATAGTTTTCTAGCACTAGAACGGGGAACCGTGGGTTGACCTTTAGAAGACCAACCAAGGAGGTTGTCACGTTGTAGACACAGTAGCCGGAGGTGGAACGCTATGTGTCTGGACAACCAGCCCAGTCGGTGTCGGTGTGGGTGGTGAGACCGGTGGGGGCTGTAGGAGAGATCCGGAAACCATGATCTAAAGGGCAGCGAACATACCGGAGAATGTGTTTCGGTGCATGAAAGTGAGGCTCACGAGGGTCATGCAGGATAGGCAAATCTACTAGACGGCATAAGTTAGCTCAGGACGAGTGAAGGTTAGATACTGCAGGGCGCCTGCAAAGCTTCTGTATATGGTGGGTTTGGACATTGGCGGGCCAGAACTCCGGTGAGCTTGGCGCCCGTCTCAACGGGGGGGTGGTTTACGGGTTTACATGTCGTCATCGAAGCACGTACAAGAATATTTATAGCATATCATTGTTGGGACAAGAGCAAGCCAAACGACTCCCGAACAGATAGCAATACCCATGATGCAGAGGGGGAAGATCTAACATGGAAAACTCACGGGGACAAGTATGCGACTACACGCTGAAGAAGATCCAGTAATAATGATGTCATCAACATAGAGAAGAAGATCAAAAAATGTCATTGCTTTGACGGTAAACAAACCGTGACTCATCAGAATGCAGCCGGTAAACCCCACAGTTCGAGTGCCAAATTTGGCAAATCGCTGAAGCCAGGCCCTGGGTGCTTGCTTTAAACCACAGAGTGATTTCCATAGGCGACATACATAATCAGGATATCTAGGGTCACGATAGCCAGTCGGTTGATGCATATATACTGTTTCATCAAGGTCTCCACGCAAGAAAGCGTTCTTGACATCAAGCTGGCGGATAGGTCAAATCCCATGTGTTATTCCAGAACTTAGCACCATAGTCATCATCTATAGCAGCTTCCCAATGTGGGTCCATAAGAGCAGATACATGGGACTTAGGAAAAGGAGAGATAGAGTCCATGTTTTGGACATGAAACGTGAGGCGATTGGTTGGTTTGGTGATACCGTGTTTGGAGCAGGTGGTCATTTGAGGAGAGTTGGGCGGAGGGAATGAATTAGAAGTCGGGTCCGAGGACGTAACCGGAGTCGAGGGGGAGGTGGCAGCCGGTGACTCGATGGTGATCATGGGGAAGGCAGGACTGTTGAGGTACGCCACAAATAATGCAACAAGGAAAGAGGTTCAAGGCGAGGGCCCAGGTGATCATGGAGTCACAAAGCTATAAACTTCATCACTAAATCATGATAAGCAAGCTATCAACTGGATGGAGACATGTCTCTTTTGCAAAGCCCTCAGCGTTTCCAAAAGATCCTTTCCGCGCCATGATTTTACGTATTCTATGGCCAAGATAAGAGGTCAGAGAGTCTACTAAACGAGACAGCAGAAGCTAGCCTCCTCCAACCTGGTCCTAGTTTTACCGGTACCCTTCTCCAACAGGAAACATAATACTATGCCTCAATTTTAAGGAAAGAAAACATGCAGGGTTGTACAAGGCTAGAGTTAAAAGGACTCAGCAGCCTATGAATCGTATCACCATATGCTGTCAGCATAATTGACAGAATCAGGAAATAGCAACCTGTCTTTGCTGATTCTTTATCACCGTACGTATACCTAAAACAAACTGGCAGATCATATCATTAAACTAGAAACTAATGTCCCCAGGACGGTGGAACCACTTTACATATGTAGATGTTGGTCTCAGCATCAGATTCACATCAGTTACTTTGGTAGTCATCATCACCAACACCAACACCAACACCAACACCAACACCACAACAATAATACAAAGGTTCAACAGCTAAATCAAAGTGTAGAGCAGATTCTCAAGATTGCCTTTGGTAATACCATTGGCTCAATGCAACGGATAACGATCTCTGCAAGATATAACATGATTATACATCAAGATACAGAGTAGCACTTTTAACCTGATAACACAGAGATATACTCAAACTGTCTCAAACAGTAATAGACAGACATGCCTCAAATAACAAGCTCATCATTCACGTTGAATCGCTGCACCAAAAATGAAGAGAGATACTGAGGCAGATACACTATGAAATACCAACATTATTCCATAACATAGAAAAACATCTTAAGCCAACAGCAGTCACAACTTATTCAGAGTTTACACACACAAAACATTAAAAATGACAACCTCACATTTCACAGAACTCGAGAGAAACACAAAAGAAATCAAAACATGCGGTCAGAGAAACCAGGTTCGAGAAAATCCATCGAAGCCATGTTGTACATCTGGTCATTAGGGATCAGCTGCGCCGGAGTTTGGTCATCAAAACCATAAACCATTTTTCCTGGGGAAGAAGAAGAACAGCCAGGAGGAGGAGGAGGAGGAGGAGGAGTAGGAAGAGGCAGACCAGGTGTTGGAACAAAGTTAAAATCCGATGACTCGACAATACATGGAGGAACAAAGTTCATGAGCTCCTCAACACTCATTGGCGGCGGTTCTTTCCAACGGCACTTTGAAGAACTCCCACCATCAGCTTCACTCTTCTTCTTCCCTGTAATGGGCTCTAGAGGAGTTGATCCATCTGCTGCTTGACCAATAGTGTTTATATCATGGATGCTTGGTCTCCTTTTCTCTCTGGTACTCAGGCGACGAAAGTACTTTTGCGCATGACTTGCAACCTGTGACGGTGTCCTAGATTGTACATAGTTCCGCGATATGGTTCTCCACTCCCCTCTACCATACTTATGCAGGCCTGCAAGGAACAACCTGTGGAGAGAGAGAGAGAGAGAGAGAGAGAGAGAGAGAGAGAGAGAGAGAGAGAGAGAGAGAGAGAGAGAGAGAGATCTTCAATAAATCTTTAGATCTTAAGCAATATATCTACAGAAGTGTACTTAGAGAAACTCCAGTAACATCATTAGTAAAACTAGACAACCAATGCATATACACTTTTCATTTTACTAAAGATGGCAATGGAGAGCATGCTGACAGGCTTATCTATCGTGCCACACCCACTATCAATCAGTTGTAATCTCCTAATGAAACATAACAGAAACATAGTGAGTGGATGATGATAACTAATAAGATGATATTATGAACTTATCACCAATTCCGACTCGTGAAATTCTATGGACATTTGCATGTTAAGTCAACAGCAATGCGATATCTCAAAAAGTTTGAATTACCATGGACAGTTATGAATCTAACTAATGACATAAAGATTTCTTTCTCTGCCAAACAAAATCTTTATCCAAAGGACCAGGATAAGTAACCTTTGCTCCAGTCAAATCTTTTCTATGTAATATGCTATATCAGGATTCCATACAAAATCTATCCTTAAATTATTGTCTGCAGTCACCATTTTATTCTTAGTGAATCCTTTTAGGCAAGCATTAAGTCATCTGATTTCAGAAAAGATCAGATTGCCCTGGTATTAAATTGCTGTCCTAGAATTGTAAACTTGGCAGCAACAATCGCATTAGCTCTAATAGAATGCTCAATATATCATGATTTAAGGTTGATATTTTCAGGGAAATGAATCACCTTTAGTCAGCCAATCACGTCATGATAGTTGAGTGCACATATCAATGTTTTGAAACTCATAGCACCTCGTTTCTCATCAAGGCATATACCGTTTACAGGTCATCCGATAGAATTTAATATTTCAAGCAGAAAATAGAAATTTACCTATGCTCCTCTGGCGACCATATACCCTTTTTTCCTCGATCCTCCGACTGCTCGCCCTTTCTTCCTTGCTCCTCCAACTGCTCAGGTTTGTCGATGTGCAAAGAATTGGTGGAGGAAATTTTTTCCTCAGGCAAAGGGATGCGATCAGAATCAATTGCATCAATATCTTTCCTTAAGAATTTGTAATGTTGTTTGATCGCTTCAGTCGATTTCCCAGGGACCAAAGTTGCAATCTTCTCCCATCTGTTAACACAACCATCAGGGTAGATTTGTACGCCAAGCTCAAACCTCCTATTTTCATCAGAAGTCCATGAGGAACCATTGTATGTCCTGTTAGAATCCATCTTCGAACTGGATTTCTCCGATGAGGCTTAATTGACAATGAGAAGTTGGGAGTAGGGAAAGGATTCAGAAGAAAAGAGAAAGATGATACTCACAATTTTGCCGAACTCCCAACCACAATACAATGTATATCGCTGTGTAACCGACAGCATCATTGGTTTTCAAAGAAAACCTTTCACAGGAACAGACACCTGGTTGTAACGGAAGAGAACTCTCCACTAGCATTCAACAGCTCAGTGTGTCAATTAATGGTGAAGGTCGGGAAATCAATTTTAGCTGGCATCACTAAAACCACAATGTTAGAAACAAACAAATCATTATGGCTCTTACTTGCTGACCAGCTCTATTAGGTTAAACCAAGCACCACTGCAAAGGGTTAAAGAGCCTCCGGGTCCTGCGCAAGAAAACTCCAGCATGAGTGGTTGACGACATTTATATGAAAAATAACACGAAAACCTAAACAGTAAAGAAGTAAAGATATGTACACGGAAATAAACTTAATTATGCACATTATTAATGTGAAATTACAAAAATTTATACATTATGGCAAAACAAGCGGTAAATTTAGTAAATTTAGTGAAGGGAGGAATTTGAGAAAATTAGAGTTTTCTGGAAAGCAATTCTAAATAGCTAATAAGATCATACCATTACTCAAATAAATCTTTCTATGTAGGCCTCGTTTGGGTAGCGGATATGATGAGCAGGGATATGTTGGGATATGAGGCAGGATATGTATGTTGTGTGTGGGATAAGGGCATAAGGCCAATGCTGGCTTACAGTGTTTGGGTGCTGTAGGATATGAGACAAGCTATGATAAAGGATTGATGTAGAAATGACCAATATCGAAAGTTTTGATCGGTAGTAAATAAAATGGGTTTGTGCTTAGGGATTATTAAAGTTAAGGCAATAAATGAAAAACTATTTAGTCAAAAGGCAAGAAAGAAAAAATAACTGTTAAAAGAGGAATATTTAGAAAACTACTTATTAACAAGGTAATTTTTTCAAATCTGGTACTTCAAATGACACTTTTTTACCCATTTTTTGGTAAGATAATTAAAATTACGTTTTTACTCGTATCATTAATTATGAAGAAAAAAATTTAATCTATTGTTATAAAATATGACAAATTCCATTATTGTTTTCTTATTAATTAACCCAAAAAAGATTTCTATCATCAAATGTTCAAAGAGAAACACATACTTAGTAGTGTGTTCATTAGTTACCCAAAGCGAACTTCCACCATCATATGTTCAACGAGAACCTCAGAGGAAGACTTCTTCATTTATTCTCAAATAGAGAACTTCCGAATCATCAGTTGTTTCGTAATTTTTTGAATTTATAACAATTAGACCCGACTCTTTCCATTTTTGTGTGTGAGAATAATTCCCATTCCTTTTTCAAGGGGGACTCTTTCTATTTTTGATAATATATATAAACATGGCCAAAAAAATTGACAATGTTGGATTTTTGGCATTTATACAATGTAACTTGGTAATTTTGTTAAGGGCATTTTTGTCCAAAAATTAACCCCATATCCCCACCAACTCTTATAACGACTTAGTCAAATTAACCCCATTGTCAATCCCCATTACCGTTGTCAAAATCCAATATCCAAACAAGACACTAACTATATAAGAGAATTCAGAAACAAGCCTTTTTCCCTCAAAAAAAAAAAAAAAAAAAACAAGCCTTTTAACAGATTAACCAGGGTCAGCCAAGGGATCAACCTTCTTCAATAGTGTCTCTCCTACTAATTACCTTTCTTGGGTTTAATTTGACTAAGTCGTGTATTGTCTCTACCTGTGTTCGTTTTGGGCACCTCTCCCTCTCTACCACTGGCAATCTGAACCGTATGACTTGAATCGTTGCATCAAACGGCATACAATACACATGACCAAGTCACCTCAAACGATATTCTCTCATTTTTCCTTGTATGGGTGCATGTCTGTGTACTTTCTAATTGTGTCATCACATATCCTATATATCTTTTACACTACTCATACACATTAGCAATCACATTTCTGTTGCACTCACTTTTTAATATATTTTTATTTCCTCGCCTCCGTTCCATACATCAAAAAATATCTTAAAATTGGTTCTAAGGACTTACCCTTCAACCTACTAGGGATCATATGGTCACACGACCTTCGAGATGCACTCCTACGCTTTTTCCACAACGCTTTTATCCTAAGGATACATTATCTTCTACCTCTCCATCACTATGTAAGATCGACCCAAGATATCTTAACTAATCTTTCGTGGAACCTCTTTGCCACCATTAATAATTGACTTCTCTCCTACCGCCCAGTGACCACTAAAGTTACACCCGTATACTCAGTCATGCCCTGACTAATCATATAAACCTTTAGATCCTAAGTTTTCCCTCCATAATTCTAACTTACGGTTTAGGCCACTACAACTTTCATCAACCAAAATTATTTCGTGTGGCAACTAATAGGCACCAGCGGTATCATCTTGGATATTCTTTCTAGCCTCATCCAATACCAAAGGAACATGTGTGCAACTCCGACCCTTGGTGTAAACCTACTGTTATAGAGACTTATATTGTCCTCACACTAGTAATTGCTACCTCGTGCATGTCCATAACAACCTCAATATATTGAATCTGGACAACCCTTTTCTCCTAGACTTTCCAAATTAGCTCGACTCCCACACTTTAATAGGAATCCCATCCGATCCAACATCTTTCCCACTTTCATTAAGCATCGTTGGACCACAATTTTGTTAATCTTCCAAGTGAATTAGTAGTTTGAGCACACACTAGGCCTCCCAACATCCCCTAAGAGAATCTCCACCATGCATACCATTTTTTACACCAAATCATATATTTGGTGGAGGAAAAATGATTTGGCTGCCCACGCTTAACACTAGATTTTCACATGTCACCATTTTTTGTGAAAAGTAGTGTTTTTGATCTCCCACTCTTGTCACCATCTTTTACATCAGATTATTAAATAATATACAATCTCACAATTTCACCATATTTGGAGAATGGTGCTTTTGGCCTCCGACACCAAATCACCAAATTTTGATTTCTATCTAGTTCCCCGGATTCTAGTCTTCCATTTCATTATACAAAATGTTCACAACCAGAAAGCCTGTATTGGGGCCAAACTCTCACCTACTCTAATTTGACAATCCTAGCACATATATTGATCACCTCTCCTCGTACAACGGAAGTCTATTTGGCTTGCATTTTTCCACTTTTAATTGTTATTTAGTTTTTATCCGTCTTCTTAAAGGACGTGTGGGTTACTACTCACTACCAAATCATGCGCAAACCTAACTCTGAAATGTCTCTCCCCTTTTCGTTCATCTCTCTCCAACACCAAAAACTCCACATATTCTCTCAAAATGGTTGTTATCCCACCTCATATTCCCATTCTTCCTGTTTTTAGAACCTGCGAGGTGGTAGGGCGGCATAACCCTGTGTATTGTTAAATAACTCAAAAGCAAGCTCCCAACCCACAAAATACCGAGCGGGTGACATTGAATCTGGCTCACTAGAAAAAGTAGACAAGGGACTCAGGCAGGTCGATAACGGCTAAGGTCTAATGCATCCTATCTCTACAGACAGTGGATGGCTGGATGCCGAGGGAAGCTTAACCACGTACAAGAAGGTCTGAAAAGAGAGACAAGTATGACCATGTACGCCAGAGCATTTGCAACCATATTAAAGATAACTAAAACTTTCTAGAAAATTTAACACTTACAAAGTATGCAAAGTAAAAGGACGCCTAAATTTAGGTAAAGAAAGCAGGGCCTTAATAAACATGTAGAGGTACTTGAGAAATCAGAGGTCCTCGAAAGTCTTTTGAGATTGTCTCGCAGTCTTGACATTCTCCAAACAGTTTTCTCTCTGTTGAGGTATATGTGGCTGGGTTTTGATAAAGGGATTAGAGAAAACCACATAATTTAATCTTAAAGCAAACAAATATTTCTCTTAGAGTGGGGTGAGGGATCTAATAGGATGAGTTATACACATCATATTTTATTTACAAGTAAAACCCCTTTTCTTTCAGTATTTATAAAGAGACTATAGGGTATTACTTTTCAACCCATGGACGTTTCCCAAATGTTTCAAAAGGCGGAGACTTCCTGCGGACTTCCGATGTTAGAGAGGTTCCCAGAATGGAGACGTTACCCTTGATGGAGTTCCAACGCATCAAAGTCACTAAGAGGTAACAACATAAAGTGTCTCGTCTTCAAGGACTAGCTTCAAAAGAATAAACCTATTATCTACTCTTTTAACTTCTACCACTTCAACCATAAGACTTTTTCCAGAAGAAAACCTACACAGTACCTATGCCTATCTTATACACCAAAGCTTACACATTCTTTCTATATCGCGAGCTTACTCTCTAATCCACTAAGCTTCCTAAGGAAAACAATATTCTCCTCCTGATCAACTAGCTCCATCACTTTACACGTGAGAGTTCATGTGCTCCAATATTCTAAACACAACTTATTTTCTTGGACTAGCTTCTTTGACCGGAACCTGTCCAAGAAATGAGGTAAACCTTAAAAATTGTCAACACACGCGGGGGCCGATGTGGTGCGTCGCATAAGGTGGACGCTCCAGATTGCCCTTGCCTATTTATCATTACACTCGGGGTCCAATGCATTGCGTCCCACTTAAGAAACGTCCTAATAAAATATTTTGATCCATGTTCATTGTTAGTGTAAATGCTGGCTGTCAACCTAATGCATCCCTCCTTTATCCAGTCTTGGAACCGGCTGCAATTTTATAAGACATTCTCGATTCTACAAATGAACCAACATTTTCCGAATAACAACATTACTGGATTCTTTTCTTCTTCCAATCGGTTTTAAATATTGCAATAGAAATATAGAATATAGAGAAACCCAAGAGGTTACATTGCATAACTTAACAAAGAAAAAGAAAATACCATACTCCAAGAAATACAGGGAATCTAAGCTTGAACAAAGAGACAGCCAAGCTCTTTAAACAGCATGTAGAGGATCTAAAAGCTGGAACAAATAGTCAACACGACCTAAACACCACTTTCATGACCATTTTGACAATTGCCTGAAAAAATGCAAGAAAATGCAAATGCTAAAGTGGATGAGTAGTATACCTACGAAAGATAAGATATGCAATGACACATTTAAAAAGAATCAAGATATAGAACAAAAAGAAGAGAAATTAAGAGAGAATCGTTTGAGGTGGCTGATCATGTGTATTGGCCTTAGGAGAAGTCATCAAGTCATAGGTTAAAGACAACGGTGGTAGACAAGGGAGTAGGAGACCAAAACGAACCTAGGTAGAGACAGTTAGACACAAAACTTAGTAAAATTAAACCCAGATGGCCTTCAACAGATGGAACTGAGTAATTACTTCCATGTAGCTGACTGTGGTCAAACCAGGAAAAGACTAATCATTGAAGTTGTAAATTTACTCTATCCACGTTTTCAGTCAAGCACTACAAAAGCACAATTAAAACTCTTCAAATACAAAAAGTATATCACTTTAGCCCACTTCTGTTGATGTTGCCAGTTCAAAGGATTGGAAAATACCTATGTAGATTCCACAACCAGTAAAGCCTGCTAAAGAAGTACAAGCTCATGTTCAGATACGAACAAGTATCTTTCGGGGTTAAGATACAAAGCCTTGTGATTCAACGAGTGACCCAAGTGGAGCCTTTACCTAATGGGTAACATATACTGCTTTAGCATCAACCCATCCTCACCTGGCTGATTAAAGAGAGTTCAATTAGACCAAACTATATGTATATGTAGAAAGAAAAATCGCAAATGATATTCATTAGACAAACTCGTGAAGGAGTAAATCACTCTGCTTAAAAAACAATTATTTGCAACTCCGTAAAGGCATTCTGCAATATAGATAGTATCAAGCTTGAGATTCCAATATCAAGGAACATGGAAACTCTTAGGTGGGGAGGTAGCTAAAGAGACCTGAACCGAGAAGATGATGGTTACCCAAGATGACATCTACAACAACCAGCTAACAGATTAAACATGGAAGATGATGCTTACCAAAGATGACGTAGCAACTAGCTAGAGGGAGATCCAGCAGATTAAACAATACAAGAAGGAATTATGTTTGAGGTCAAGTTCCTAATGAAA
The DNA here is from genome assembly GCA_023055425.1 of Linanthus parryae. Lineage (NCBI taxonomy): Eukaryota > Viridiplantae > Streptophyta > Magnoliopsida > Ericales > Polemoniaceae > Linanthus > Linanthus parryae. The sequence continues at coordinate 28,887,678 of JALGPY010000009.1, read as the reverse complement.
TCAAATTAGTGAAGGAAAAGCTGCAGGATGAAGGGCTTTAAGTGAAATTACACTGCATTGCAAAAAAAAAAAAAAAAAAAAAAAAAAAAAAAGACATGCTAGTAAGGAGGAGAGAACACAATAAGAATAAGGAACCACTGGTCCGAATCTGTCAATCTGTTTGATCAACCTGAATAAAAGAGTACACAAGGAACTTGGAATATAGTATCGTAAGCCCACCCAATTTCAGGAGGCCAACCACTAATAAAACTAGTATCTGATTAATCAAACAATTAGTTCCGTCAACTTCGGACCAGATTAATCCCTTTGAAGAAGCCAATCATACATAACACCTTGAGGACCGTATACTGTTTAGCACTTTAAGGTAGAAAATTTGCAAAGACCCACCTTAAGAAGCCTATAGTACAAGATTGGAGGTCCTTTGGTTCGAGGAGGAAGTTGACGATGCTCAACAAGGATTGGACGATTTGCTACACATCATCTCACATGGTTATATTGAATTTAGATTTTCCATTTTCATCTTGTTCATATCATTAAAGGATAACTGCCTACCTAATCAACACAATGATAGGAACGAGGGGTCAGAATGTGAAGTAGAATATATCTGCGGGAGGTAAGTGAAATTTATGACAATAGAAGGACTTGACATATTATGTAAGTGGGAATAAAAAGGGAAAAATGACGAGAACACGGGATGGATTTCGGATTAGGGTTTGGGTAGGGGACCAGGGTACACAAGTTTGTTAGGGTTAGGTTTTATCTCTACTTCTCCTTCTTTTCTACTTCTTTAATCTTTGTAGTAGGTATATTATATAATAAATTGAGTTGAATAGTCCGAGTCTTCATCACACAAGATTCTACTTTGGCTTTCTGATAAGAAGAAAATATCCTCTTAACTAGGAGCCGTGACCAGCATAAAGACGAGAATGGAATGGATATAGAGGGAATGAAGATAATCTAAGTTAGTGTTATCCCATAGAATTGTAAATTGGATCACACGTTCTGAAACATGGAACACTAGCAATCCCGATCGCTAAATTGGGCAATCAAAATTTGTTTCACTAATTTCACCTCAAGTATCTATATAGAAGGGGAAGTTAAATTTGTATTTGCTAACGATTCATTCATTTTTAGACTTTTGACTCTAAGATATTGCATAAATTGAGAAGTTTTATACTTCATCATTTGCATAAAAATGTAAACTCTTATCAAGGTATCCAAAGAAGTCTATCCCTATCGTACCAAATTCCATAGGATACCACGTTCAGCATTCCCGTTCCATGAACCAGAACGATCTGTGTTCCAGGTAACTTAGATCTAAATCCAGATTTTTGGGCAGTATTTGGCGACAAATGTGGCAACTAACCTAGGATGAGTGATAGGTGATGGGACCAGCTCTGGAACCTTGCACTGATACATGCAAATCACTGCGTAATCAGCAGATGGACTTATAACAACTAGAGATTGCAGCAAGGATAACGGATTTGCATTGTACACATATACATTTGATTAGATAGAGGGTAAGGTTACAAGGCTAGTGGTTGATGGAACCCATTGACATTTCCCAGAATATGATGTTATGGCAACTTATGACATGTCACAATAAGTCATTTCAGGGACAACATGCTTAAGTAAAATTTACAGAACTAAAATAATGGAACTCTTGGAACATATTGCCTATGCAAAAGAATTTTTCTTTCTTGATGTTGGGGGCAAGTGAACATATGGCTGGCTTGATGTTATTGTTCACTGTTTATTAAAGACACTAACAGATGAGCAAGAAGACATGGAAGAAAATAAGTCGGACTCACAAGCTCTACATTCAGGACTATATAGAATGAGGAAGAAATATCCGTACGGACCGTACCCACTAGGCTGCAGTTTTTGTCTAAGCTTTTTGTACAAATTCAATATTGTTAGGCTTATAACACCGGTATGATAAGAGGGGTTTCAGAATTTCCCATGTGTGTAATATTACTTTGTCTGAGCAAGAACCGATATCATTCATCTACATCTTAGAGATGCTCAATGCAATGAGAACAGATACATCTGCATTTGTTAACCTAGGAGCTGTTTCTTCTCTGTAAAATGTGACAGACATCAACTGGTCTATATGTAGAAAGTTTCCTTAACATAGGCAGACACAACAATAGAAACTTGATTACTCACAATTTGAAGTGTTAACCGCAGGGAGAAAATTCAATTGGGCCATTAGTTTCCTCTGCATATATATATAAATTAAACATACACACAAACTTTCAGAAAATGCTAGCTGATTTATAGACTTGAAGTTCTACACTCGTGAAAACGAATTGACCCATAATGATTTGGGAGCATTTAAGTGAACTCCATTACAATGAATCCCACGTCCAACCTTTTACAGGAAAGAAGAGCCGCCTCCATTTCAATGTCATTATTTCCTTCTCTTCTGTCTGCATCTTTCTTTTGGGGAAAAAACAGCTGGGTGATTCTGCGAGAAGGTTTCATGTGCAGTATGGGTTTCCTAAGGGTGAACGAGGTTACATAAAACCGAGCCGGCATCATTGGGTTGAAGAACATAGAGAAAGAGAGAATATTCTTCTTCTCCGATTGCCACTCAGGTTTCCCCAGTCAGGGTCTCTTATAGAGATAGGATATACTCTGATATGAATTTTGTCTGCATATCCAATCAACACAAGATACCACTTACTGATAAGAAGAAAATAATCCTCTTAATTGAGAGTCCTTGACCAGCATAAAGATGAGAGAACGGATATAGAGGTGACTAAAGGTAATCGAAGTCCATTTTTTTGGGGTAAACAGTATTCGGCCACAAATGTGGAAACTAATCTAGGATGAGTGATAGGTGATGGGACCAGATCCGGAATTATGCACTGATACATGAAGCTCAATAAGTAATCTGTAGACAGACTTACACCAACTACAGATTCAAGCAAGGAAAATAGTTTTTCAATTGTACACAAATACACTTGATTAGATAAAGGTGAAGGTTACTAGGCTAGTGGTTATTGGAACCGATAGACATGTCCACAATTATGCAATGGAAAATTACGGCATGTCATAGGAAGTCATTCCAGTTACAGCATGCTTAAGTAAAACTTACAGAACTCGAATGTTTGAAAATTTTGGAACATATTGCCAATCACGGGAGAGGTATGTTTCTTTCTTGATGTTGGTGTCAAGTGAACATACGGCCAGCTTGGTGTTATTGTCCACTGCTTATTAAACACACTACCAAATGAGTAGAAGACATAGAAGAAAATAACTCCGACTAGGAAGCTCTTCACTAAGGACTACAAAGAAACAAGAACAGATATCTACCCACTGGGCTGCGGTAGCCTTTCTTTTGGCATACTCGAACAAATCCCACATTGTTACAGACTTACAATACTGGTATCATAAAAGGGGTTTGAGGGTTTCGCCATGTCCGTAATATTACTGTCCAAAGTATGAACCAATCATCTAAAACTAAAGCTTCTGGATACTCAACGCTAAGAGACCAACAGATACATGTGCACCAGTTAGCCTATGAGCTGTTCCTTATCTGTATAATGTGAGAGACAAACAAGTCCTATGTAGAAAGTTTCCTGGAAAAAAGGGACACACCAATAGCAACTTGATTGATAACAATTTCAAGTGAAACTTCAGTTTGCTCTGCATATCATATATTCATACCAAATAACATTGAAATGCTAGTTGATTTACAGAATTGCGCAAGCCAGTTGAAAAAAAATGATTTTGGGAACAAACCCATTTGAGTGAATTCGAAGTCGAACCTTTTATAGGGAAGAAGAACCCCCTCCTCCTCCTCTTCCATGTCGCTGTCATCTTCTTATTCTCTTCCAGCATCCCTCTTTTGGGAAAACAAAGACTGGGTGATTCTTTGGGGGATGTTTCATGTGCAGTGTCGATGAAGGAGGTAACGGAAAACCGAACCGACGCCAGTCAGTCATGTTACATCACAACAGCCTAGGATAAATAATAGTCCAACAAAAAGGGGTAGTTAGTTGAATAATAAAAGTTCCAGGGGCTTCTTAGAGAAATAACTTAAATTGGTCAAACTAAGGGTATAAGGGACTTTTGAGAGAGAAATAAAATTGAAGTAGGGTACAGAGCAGAGTTGAAAACATAATAATTGTGAACTCCGGCGAACATCATCGATCCCTTGTCGGAGGTGATTTTTATCAGTTCAATTGTGAGGAAACTTCTTTTCCTCTGCAACTACTGCGTGTTAATAAAAGGTATTCATATTATTGTCTATAGTGAGATCTCCATGCACAAATCCCAGTCTTTGTCAATACTGTTTTATGAGGTTTCTCAAAGGTGCGGCCATACTATGAAAAATTGCTAGATGAATGAAGCTCCGGCGTCAAGCGGGACGTTTATGAACAGTGTAGTATTAGAATTGAGCTGAATTTTTTTATTTACTGCCAAACTCGTATAGAGCATCTTCATCAACAAAACATTGTTTAAACTAGACTAAATATGTTCCTGCCCTAAAGTTTATTCCAAATTCTTTTTAGTTGTTTCTCAGTGCAGGCATAAATATACGCTATCCTCATTATTTAGTAAATTTCTAGTTTTTATCATTAAACAATCAAACAACTCCGAATTTGATTAACTTGAGGTTTTTTGATGTTCAACTAAGTAGTCTTCAATTTTTGTCCAATAATTAAGTCTGGGAAAAAAAATTAGGCAAGTTTTTGCACAAACTTTGGAGGCTGTTATTTTGACAAAATCTGCCTAAAAACAGTCCATCAAACGTTTTTCTTCTTCTTATGTAATTTTTACTACAATTTACCCGGTAGTAAAGTGCGCAAAAAGCCCTAGGTTAGACAATCTTTTCCAATTTGTCTTCACTCAAACATCTTTTACCTTGTTTCAAGTGATGTTTGTCTTTTGTGACGTGCATTCACTGTTACAGTTTTTCCTTACAAACACCAAGGAAATTTCACCAATTAAGCAGAAACGTAATGTATAAAACCTGGCCTTATCATATATCTAAGCCCTCCCTTCCCCTACACCCAAGGGCGGAGGCACTTGCCCCGCCTGAGTTTTCAGAAACTCCAACTTACACCCCTACAATTTGATAGTGGTACCTTCTTATTAACTACACAAATGTCTTGGCTGTTTCCAAACTCTTGCAACAACTATTGACTTTACATTGAATTTTGCCTGAGCTGTTCATAATTCCTGCCTCTGCCACTGCCTTAGGTGACCTTAGGCATAGAGGCAATTTCTCTATCATATATGGTTAATGTTCTTTTTTGCACATTCTAAGATTTAGATCTTCTTAATTTTGCTCCAATGTGCAGGTAAGAGACCATGGCTAGCAAAAGAATGAGGGCTGATGACGCGAACTTTTCTGATTTTTTAGCGTACTCGCATGGTGCTGAAGAAGCAGTATTAACCAATGTGGACCTCTTCACTGAAATACTTCTACGCGTTCCAGCCACGACACTCCTCCGTCTCAAACAGGTATCAAAACAATGGTTGTCCTTCATTTCCAACCCACAATTCGTCTCCCTCCTCAATCAGCGGAACTCCAAACTCCCAATCTCTGGCCTATACATCACCAAGACGTACTGGAACCAGATGAAACTTTTCTCTTTTTGCAGTGAAACAATTACCCCCTCACTTGGCTTCATCCTTAATTTGGGAGGAGGTATGGAAGTTAAAGACTCCTGCAATGGCTTGGTGTTGTTCTATAAAGACCTTTACTGGAGATATTTAGTATGCAACCCCACAACCCATAAGTATAATTTGCTTCCTTCTTCGCATACTCACAGATCACGTCAGTGCTCAGATGTCCTTGTGTTTGATCCTATGAAATCACCTCATTACAAAGTTGTTTTAGTTAGTTGGCATGGCGATCAGTGTCTGGTCAACATATATTCTTCTGACACTAAATCTTGGAAAGAGATTAAACAAGCGTGTGCTCCCATTCCGCTAGATATTCTTTATATCCCTTGTCGCTACTGGGAAGGTGCGATTCATTGGATGACGAGTAACAATAAGAAGGAGAACTCTCACTACATATTTGATTTGGACGCAGAAAAATTGGAGGTCATTCCTTTGGATCGACAACCTAGAATTTATATGGGCGGCAAGATTAGGTATTTTGGTGTATGTGGTGGCCGATTGATTCTTATTCAGAATTATAAACCCTATGCTATGGGATTCAAAATACTTGAAATGGGTAGCGGATGCAGTTCTTGGAATGTCAAGTGTTACGTCTGTCTCAAACAAGCTTCCTTTCCTGAAATTGATTGGAGTAATCATAAAGGGCTTTTCTCTGTGGTACGTGTTCTTGAGGGAGGAAAAGGAGATGATTTAAAGCTTATATTAGCAGTTGGTGGGAAGCTTTTTTCCTACGACATCAATTCGAAACTGAAAGTACTACTCTCTGATTTGCCACCTAGTGATCTTAGAATTCGCTACCGGAAGTATGAGCGCAGGATTCGTGGGTATAGTTTTGTAGAAAGCCTAGCCTCGGTATGATTATCAGAACGGCTTGAGTTTCTCTTTTAGTTTACAGTTCAAGTTTGTATTTTGTTTCACATTATTACATAAAGTCGAGTAATTAATCCAAAATTATGTTTATTTTCTCTTAGTAATTTTATGCTACTTCAACTTTTTTTTTTCAGAAAAAAATAAGGCCAAACTGTTCCATGTAACCACTGGTTTTGAGTGTCGCTTTTGCTGTGTGATTTGTTTCAGATCTCGATAATTGGTGGTAGGCACAATATCTGAAACAATTAACCATAGTAGTTACCGGTTCCATTACACGCGACAGTAGATGGTAGGCACAACATGTAACCACTTTAAGCAGAAGATGGTGAAACCAGTTGTGCGATTGATCATTGGTGATCTCTTTTCTTCTGTTTATTAGAGGAGAAATATCTCAATGCTCCAAGAGCTTAGTGAGGTTGAGCACATCAGATCACCGGATTTAGACGATCTAGTACTGTTGCCTGCTTGAAATGTGGGGCTCCTCCATGGTAGAGTTTTCTTTTCTTTTCTTTTTTTTGGGTATAAAAGAGACAAAAACAGAAAAACTAAAGGATCGTTCTAACAGATCCTACACTAAGCTTATCAGCTGCTAGAACTTCTAAACAAAAGAAAGGAGCAATATAATAAAAATTATATTCTCCCTGCAAGAGCTGGGACAAGATTTTGGCAATAAGATCAGCCAATTTGTTCTCCTCTATCCAGATTTTGCACAGCTTTGAATGACTAGTAGTGAGAAGTCTCCTAATGTTCAAAACCAGGCCCTAGAATGGACTGTTGCTTTCACCATTTAGGACCATATTGACAGCATCAACCACTGCATTGGCCATTTTGTACAAGGACATCAACTCTAACCCCTCAGGATGACCCATAATTCCAAATTTAGCAGGGAACTGACCCAATACAGCTGTGAGCACCCCAAATCCAAGATCCCTCAGAATTTCTACACACCACATCAATGGTAAAAACTGAACTTCAGTTAGAAGCATAGTCAGACAGTGCGAGTAGGGGGCTTCTTCCAATAAACCCACAGGGGCTTATGGGGTTTTTTTTTTTTTTTTTTTTTTCCTGCCATCTTTAACCTCTCAATTTGCAAACTAGTTTGGGATTTTTTGGATAGAAAACGGGAGGGATAAATCAGGAACATGTAATCTAGATCCATGAACTCCAAAACTGGAAAGGGAGAAGCTTCTTCCAAATATGTGAAGCCCAGAAGCAGTCCCTAATAGCATGGATTGAATATTCTGCAACTTGATTATAGAAAAGGCAGGAAGCATTAACAATGATCCATTTATTGGCCTTCAAAAGTTGGGTGCAGAGCCTATCATGTTTAAGAATGGCTTCCATCTTAGTAAACTTGGAAATTTTCACACTTTCTGCAATGCATGAGAGAAAACACCCAATTTAACAGGAGCTCTTATTTCCTTGAAGGTAGTAGCAACTAAGTAAACACAAGAAGAATCCAAGTCAAGTTGTCCTCTTCAACACTGTCAACTTTGAGCTCCATAAGTTTGATCAAGTCCACCACTACAGGATGGAGTTCATTTACAAATAAAAGAAGCTTCCAACCTTGGTCTCCATCCCAATAATCCCAAACTGTTAATAGCAGCTCAGCATCATTAACACAAACATTATTGAGATCACAGAGAGCAACTAGCCATTTATCTACCCAAAAGAGGGTACTTTTACCATTAATCACTATCTTACCAGAACCAGAACAAGAAGCTTTAAATCTTTGATAGAGATGCTTCCGAACCCTAAACCTTTTACAAGCTTGATCAATTTATTTCAGAGTCTTCTTAGGGAACAAGGTTGACTTCAAAACATAGCCAAGCATAGCTTGGATCACTGAGTTTATCATAATGATTCTCCCCATCATTGAAAGTTGAGATGGTTTCCATCCATTAAGTTTCTTTCTAACGCTAACCATCAAAAAAAGAAATTTGGTGGAGGTGAACTTCTTATGGATTAAAGGTACCCCCAGATGTTGTCCCAAATCAATGGTGAGTCCAATACCCAACATAGAACTAAATTGTCTGTGTAGGGATCTTCACACACACGGAGCAACAAACAGTTTGGATTTATCCAGGTTGATGGCTTGGCCAGAATTAGAGAAAATATCACTTAGCACACTCTTCATAACTTCGATTTGCTTCATGGTACCAATTCCAAACAGTACCAAATCATCACCAAAGAACAGGTGTGTGATTGCAGGACCTCCCCTGGCACACTTAAGCTCAATCCATTCCCCTTTCTCCACTGCTAATTGGATTCTTTGAGCAAAAAGCTCCATAATTAGTAATAAGAGGTAGGGGAAATGGGATCCCCCCTGCCTCAGCCCCCTCTCTGGGAAAAATTCATCGAGATTAGCCCCATTCCACAAGACCACGAAGCTTGTAGACTTGACATAATCCATAATCTGTGAGATCCAATTATCAAGAACATCCATCTGAGATAAAATAGATTTGGCATCCAATTTAACCCTGTCATAGGCCTTGGCAAGATCTATCTTGATGGCTACTCCCCCGTTCTTACTCTTCGTGGTATTTAAACCGTGGAGGAATTCTTGAGCTAAAAGCACTTTATCACTAGCCATTCTTCCAGGCAAAAAAACTGAATTCGCTATGGTGTATAACCCTTTGAAGAATGGGTCTTAGTCTGTGAGTTAAGAGTTTGGTAAAGACCTTAAATAAACATTACACAAACTAATGGGTCTCAACTCATTGAAGAGGGTAGGGTCGTTAGTTTTGAGAATCATAACCAATAAGGTTTTGTTTATACCAAGAGGAAAGCAGCTACTTAACACTGCATTCCTGACCATATTGACTACAGTGGGCCCTACCGCCCTCCAGTTAGCTTGATAGAACAAGGGGGGGCTGTCCCCCTTGTTCTATCCAAACATAGGCAGTTTCGGAAATTTCTAAAAAGACCACAAATTCGAGTTTTAACTTGATTACTACAATTTTGACACTATCTTAAGTGAAAATAACTATTCTAATATGAAATTTAACATCTTTAACTCGTGAATCATGAAACACATACATAATTTCAATTTTTCCTCATATGTGCCTGCATCCATGCTTATCTAGAACTAGATTTAAAAAAATACCCAACATACATGATAATTTCAAATGAGTACTCATATTATGCAACTAAAATCTGAAATTACTCACATGCAAGACCCAATATGAATGATGTGCACGAAGAACTACAACTGGGTGGAAGAAGATGAATGATCCTTGATTTATTAATGATTTTATCAAAAAATAACCTCATGATTCAAGGATGAGCATAATTTATGATTTCTTGAGATTGGATTCTTGAACAAGTTGAACAAAATAACTCCATCAATGTATGTTATGACATTGGACTTGAGTTTCTCATGGTTTAGAAGTTCGAAGATGATGTTTTGGTGGAGTTCTGTGGTAGTCAAATTAGAAAACCGGTATTGAGGTTAAAGGGAGAGAAAATAGAGATTTTAGCACTTACAAGAGAGAGAAAGAGGAGGAAAAGGTGATGGAAGGGCTGCACTTAGTTTCTTATATAGGCCCAAGAGATTACGTGTGGTGGTCACACCAAAATAAGTGAAAACAAGTAAGTTTTAGTGCACTTAACATCATGTTTGGCACTTGAAGTTTGATGTCTCATTTCTCACATTTCTACAACCTTAGGGCTAGTTTAGGAATGTTTTGGCGGTGCAAGAAGCTGATGTGTGTTAATCCCCGTGGAAAAGCTTCTTTGAATTTTAGATAAAATTGTGTTTGGTAAATGTTATGTGAAAGTTGCGGTGAAATATGCATATAATAATTTTGTGTTTGGTAAAATCAACTTTGACTTTCCTGTGAGAGAGTAAAATGACATAAATGTATGACATGTGTTATTTTTGTACGGATAACTATTGAAATTTAAAAAAAAAATTGTAAAGTTAAAATCAATCGTAGATAAATTAATCAAAAGCATGTTCTGGGAAAGCACCTCCCCTCTTTCTCTCTAGAAGTTGTTGTGGGACAATAGAAAATGTTTGAAAAGTTGAAAATGTATATTACAAAACACACTAATAACTGCTTATGTTATCGGGAAGCAATTGTGCTGGCAGCAAAAGCATTCCCAAACTGTCCCTTAATATGGTTGAAGACTGTGAAAAGTGATAATGAAAATGACAATTCTCATCCCACACTTATTTTCTACACTTAGACCTCGTTTGGGTAGATGATATGGTATGTAGGGATAAGACTTATGCTGGGATATGAGCAAGGATATGAATGATGTCTGATAAACCATGATAAGATATGTTGGCTGTGTGTGTTTGGGTGCTGTCGGATATGATGCAGGATATGAAGCAGAATATGTGCCAAAATGACTGTAATACCTACAGTGCTGTTATTTTGTATAAAATATTGTATATTTCAAAATTGACGAGGAAAAATGTTTACAAAATGCATCATTATTTATGTTTATATTGTAATCCTATTTTTTCTACACAATAGTGATGTTGTCAAAATGTACACAAAATATTAAGGGTGTAAGCGGTTCGGTTTGGTGCGGTTTGTGCTAAATCCATAAACCAAACCGAAAATATCGGTTTACTAATTTTGTAATCAAACTAAACCATTTCAATGTATGAACCGAACCGAACCAAACCAAAAAACTTCGATTTGATTCGGTTTGATTCGGTAGGTTTACCTAAACATTCTTGTATAAATTTTACAATACAAAGATGTCAACAAATTTCAAATTTCAAGTAAGAAAGAAATTAAGTAGACATAAAAGCCTTAAACAATTATCTAAAACTATGATGGAATATGAGAGAAATGAAGAAGATTATGATCAATAAGATCATTTTAATTGAATCTATCTACTTGTGTTTTTTAGCACAATATCTACTTGTGTTTATTATTTAATAGATTATTTTCTATACTTTACACAATATATATTTCAATAAACTACATTAGACACATATCAGTACAGTTCAATTTGGTGCGGTGTGATTTTTTTTACAAACCGAAACCGAACGATTAGACCGGTTTGTAAAAAATTGAACCGTTTGTAAACCGAACATCCATAAAATCTTCTAAAACCACGACATTCTGTTTGGTTCGGTCGATTTGACCGGTTTATTCGATTTTTCTTACATCCCTACAAAATATGTATTAATACGCGTAATAAACCTGTAGTAACATGCAAACATAAAAAATATTCATAGATACAATATGTCCATAGCAAAATATGGAGTATAAATTACTACTACTTATTGGCATATATGCATGGTGTTACAAAACTTACAATAAACAAGTTAAATCAAACCAACGAAATTTCGGCAAGCACGGAAAAATGTCTTCATATTTATCTCAACCATACATACTCAAATAAAGTTAGGAATTCCAAAATAATAGTTATCAAACTTATGAGGACATCCTCCAAAATAAAGGTACCAAAACGTTGAGAGGGAAGGAGGGAGGTGAAACGGAAAAAATAGTTAATAAGGTTTGGGGACAAGGGTAGAAAAGTTGATAGTTTGTGGGGTATTTTTGTCAACCTACTAGCATCCTAATATGCTATATTTTCTTATCCGAGCTTATACCTCCATGTTGGTGGTATAAAATTTGTTCATTAAAATCTCCATCAGCATAAGACAACATAACTTATCCCCTCTCTTATCTGGCACCCAAACACTTGATAAAAAAAGAGAGGGTATAAGTTATCTTATGCTCCCTCCTTATCCTCTACCCAAACGAGGCCTTAGAGTAGTAAAATATCAAGTTTTTTATCATGTATTTATGACTTCCATTGTCAGATCCGAGTGCACATGAATGATGTGATAGGTTGATCAAGATTGCTTGAAAAGAATGTAAATGTGACAAAACTAAAGTATGTTAATGAAAAAAACTTGATGGGACTACAAATAAGTGTCTAGCATGGCTAATTGTAAGAAATCACGAGTCTAAAATACTCTGTACACAAGATTTACATGCATGTCATATAAATAATATCTTCTCCATATGATAGAGTACAATAATCCTACTATTGTGTCTACAAATCATCTTATGACATCTATATTCTTACTTGCAAATAGTTTTTATTTACTTATGATACATATCCTTTTAGAAGAAAATAATGCAATGCGTTTATGAGAACTCCCTTCTAGGGGAAGTTAACTATTGAGTATATAGCTTCATGATAATAGATGTTTTAGCCCAACTTTTAAAGTACTTGCAGACATCGCCCATTAAATAAACATTGTATCATCTCTCCGCTCCAAAGATCTTCTAACAATTGAAGATCCTGAAAACAAAAGTTCTCTGCCATTGTTCATTGCAGAACACAGACATCCCTTCTTTGAAAACTTTTTGTGTGTGCAGGGTGGGAAGCATTCACATTCAAAGTACATAAATTCCAATTACCTCCTCTTTTTTTTGGTCACTAGTAATATGAAATCTAACAATGTTCTGTGCAGTTGAAAAGTGCGTCTACTACAAGTATCTCTTGATTCGGATCAACGCAACGATGGCGCCACTCAGTAGATCATGATGAGTAGTATGTGAGAAATGGAGATACCGAGAATTTTTTTAGTCGATATCCATAGGAGGAATGGATGAAGAAATCACTGGTGTAATACCCCGTATTTTTATTAGGGGTTATTTGGTAATTTTGGAAAAATATCTGACGATTTCAAGAAATTAATATTTCAAACTTATTCTTGACTTAATTTTTAGTTTCTAAAGTATAGGGGTATTATGTGGCATTTATGAGTATCTAGTATTCCGATTTGGGGTTATTTTGTAGTTTCTAAAAGTTTGGATATCTTTGAGTACTTGCTATTTATTTTTTTTACTATCAAAAGTGAAAATAAGATAATTCTATTTAATTTTCATTAGTTGGTATCGCATTCCGAAAATACCCCCATTGTATGTGTAATCTTGTACTTATCATCAATTTTCAAGATTCGCATCTCAACCCTCATTTTCTTGATATTTCAATTTCTACCACAACTACTAGTTGTGAAATTTGAAATTGCAATCCATAACCTTCCCCCACTACCAAATTCAACTCTAATAAAATAATACTCAAATTTTCTTCCTATGAAGCTATACTTACATTCAAGTCATCCCATGACTATAAGTTGCATACCATAACACACTACCCCCAATTGATTCTCTCCAATACATCTCTCTCTCTCTCTCTCTCTCTCTCTCTCTCTCTCTCTCTATCTCTCTCTCTATTTAGGGCTGAAACCACCAAATCAATTCAGCTCCATCATCATCTTCTTCATCTCCTTCATTCATTTTCCCCTTTTTCTTCAAATTCTCCATGGAAGCATCTTAAGCTCTGCAAGGCCCAAGCTTTCTAAGGCCTCCAAATATTTCTAATCCTTCTTGGGGTTGGTATTGGGACGGATTCGTGGACGTAGGCTTCGTCGACGCCCCTTCGTACTAACTTCTGAGGCGACTTCAGGTGAGATTACATGCTTAGCCTCGTGTGTCTTGCTTCCTTCGTGTCAAAATATGATTTTATGTTTTGTCTCAAAATTTACTTGTGAGTTCCATGCTTACTCTTGTGTGCCTAGCTTCTTTCGTGTCGACGTTTGATTCTATAACTTGTCTCAAATGTTTTTCTGATTCACATGATTTACTTGAGTTGTTTACGTTTCGAAACGATCACCTAGATAAATAATAATTCGTTAATAACGTAAAGTGGAATGTCGCACGTACCGAAATCTGTTACTATTTGGGAGGTCCTTTGTTGACCGTTATTATTTGGGAGGTCCTTTGTTGACCGTTACTATTTGGGAGGTCCTTTGTTGAACGTTACTATTTGGGAGGTCCTTTGTTGACCGTTACTGTTTGGGAGGTCCTTTGTTGACCGTTACTATCTCTGGTACTGTGCATAATAATCTAGCTTCTTTGACTCTATATTGGGAAACCGTTAATTATACTTGTGTTTTGGATGGTCAATTAAACTTGTGAAATAATTAATTGGAAATTTGATGATTATCTGAATGTTTCTTATTAGTACCTATTTATACCGTTGTGTACTCTGATAATATTTATTCATACTCTGTTACTATTATCTTATTTAACTCGTGATCCAACAAAATTCATCTTTTCTGCTTTACATGCTAAGGTGTATCTCACTCAGTATTTATTGCTGACTTTCGAAAACTGCGGTTCTTGTTTTCCTTCCCACCACAGGTCTAGGAGCTGAGTATCTTAGAATAGAAGGGCGAGGGAATCACTTAGACTATGAACGCCACCAGTAGTTCATATAGTATTGTTAGTAAATTAGTGTGTAATAGTTATCAGCTAGTGTGTAAGACTTAACGTTTAATGTAGTTGTTTAATGTTATAAATATGTGTTGTGGATTGTATTGTTTTTGATCTTTGCCACTTCTATTAATCATCACCCTCCCGGTCTCGTCCCGATCCGGATAAAGGGGGTTGTTGCAGGTGGTATCAGAGCGGTTCTTTCCACTAAGGGATAAAACATGTAGGGTAACCTAAAATGAACATAGGGCAAGATAAAATACAGGAAGCCGGGTATTGGGGAATTATTCTTTATTTCCTCTAGCATGATTAGTTGTTACTTGTTATCCGACATTATTATGTTTTGTGTTGGGCCCTAGTGCTAAATATGGTATATGGGTTTGAAGTCGTACTTCTATGACTTTTATGTGTGGATTCTTATTTATATATCTCGACGAGATATATTGTGTGATTGGTTGATATTAAATACATACTGGTCGTGACATGTTACTTGTGCTAGCACGTGTGTCGAGTTAAGAGATCTTTTAGGGTTAGCAAATGGAAGGAGAAGAAGCACCACACCCGCATGTGGCTTTATTGATCAATCAGATGGGTCAGTTTGTTCACGTCGTGAACAACGGCACCCATAACAACAACAATCAGAACAACGATAATAATGTTGTTATTGAACGGGAACCTGATTGGGCTAAGACGATAGCTCAGCGAAACTCGAGTTGCTTCTATGGGGAAGAGGATCCTGTATTGCTTGAGAATTGGATTAGGGACTTCGACAGAATATTCCAGGCCATGGAGTGCCCAAAAGCCCGCAAGATTAAAGAGGCGGCATTCTACTTTAAGGGAAGAGATGATAATTGGTGGACAGCTAATCGAGAAAGATTCATGGCTCAAGAAGGATTCAACTGGGAGACACTGAAGACTGCGATGAGAATTGCCTTGTATCCGGAGCATGTCATGGAGAGGAAGTACCAAGATTTCATCACACTGAAGCAAGGCAACGAATCTGTAACAGCCTACTATGACAAGTTTGTGGAGTTAGCCCGGTTCGCAGAGGACACGGTGCCTACTGAAAGGCGCATGGTCACTCGCTTTATAGGAGGTCTGAAGCTTGAAATTCAGAGAACCATGCTCACCAGAACCTACGACACCTTGTCAGAGTCATATGTAATTGCAGCTAACATTTGGAGAGTCGATCAGGTGCTGACACAACAATTGGGGAAAAGAAAAGTCGAAGTCCAGGAGGATGAAAACTATGGACAAGGCAGGAACAACCAAGGGACAGAAAAGCGTTCCAAGACATTCAATGGAGGGGGAAGTCAGAACCAGAACCATGTGGCAAGGCCTAACCGTCACTACTATTGTAATAAGTGCAATGGGGACCACCCATGAGTTACATGTGATGGGACCAGGGTGACATGCGATTATTGTGGAATCAAGGGCCACAGGATGTACGGGTGCAACAAAAGAAGTTAAGTAGCCTATCGACAAGGTAATAACAGAGGGTATGATCGGAGGAATGACCAGAACAACTGGAATGGAGGGAATCCGCCTCGTAACAACAACTATGGAAATGGGACCGTGGGTCAGCAAGGCAACTATCGAGAAAATGGAAATGGAGGGAAGAATAATAATACTAATGCTAACAACGGAGCTAGCAAAAATGAGAAAAAGAATGGAGGAAATTCAGCTCAGGGCAGCAACCAGAGACCGTCTGGTCAGATCTTTGTGATGAGCGAAATCGAGGCTCGAGCAATAAACAACAAAGAAGGTAAGCATTCTAACTTTAATCTATGTTCATCTCATTTAGGAAAACCGATTGAGACTTTAGTGGCATGTCTTAGCTTCGAGGACGGAGCTCATTCTAAGGGGGGGGGGAAGGATGTAATACCCCGTATTTTCATTGGGGGTTATTTGGTAATTTTGGAAAAATATTTAACGATTTCAAGAAATTAATATTTCAATCTTATGCTTGACTTAATTTTTAGTTTCTAAAGTATAGGGGTATTATGTGGCATTTATGAGTATCTAGTATTCCGATTTGGGGTTATTTTGTAGTTTCTAAAAGTCTGGATATCTTTGAGTACTTGCTATTTATTTTTTTTACTATCAAAAGTGGAAATAAGATAATTCTATTTAATTTTCATTAGTTGGTATCGCATTCCGAAAATACCCCCATTGTATGTGTAATCTTGTACTTATCATCAATTTTCAAGATTCGCATCTCAACCCTCATTTTCTTGATATTTCAATTTCTACCACAACTACTAGTTGTGAAATTTGAAATTGCAATCCATAACCTTCCCCCACTACCAAATTCAACTCTAATAAAATAATACTCAAATTTTCTTCCTATGAAGCTATACTTACATTCTAGTCATCCCATGACTATAAGTTGCATACCATAACACACTACCCCCAATTGATTCTCTCCAATACATCTCTCTCTCTCTCTCTCTCTCTCTCTCTCTCTCTCTCTATCTCTCTCTCTATTTAGGGCTGAAACCACCAAATCAATTCAGCTCCATCATCATCTTCTTCATCTCCTTCATTCATTTTCCCCTTTTTCTTCAAATTCTCCATGGAAGCATCTTAAGCTCTTCAAGGACCAAGCTTTCTAAGGCCTCCAAATACTTCTAATCCTTCTTGGGGTTGGTATTGGGACGGATTCGTGGAAGTAGGCTTCGTCGACGCCCCTTCGTACTAACTTCTGAGGCGACTTCAGGTGAGATTACATGCTTAGCCTCGTGTGTCTTGCTTCCTTCGTGTCAAAATATGATTTTATGTTTTGTCTCAAAATTTACTTGTGAGTTCCATGCTTACTCTTGTGTGCCTAGCTTCTTTCGTGTCGACGTTTGATTCTATAACTTGTCTCAAATGTTTTTCTGATTCACATGATTTACTTGAGTTGTTTACGTTTCGAAACGATCACCTAGATAAATAATAATTCGTTAATAACGTAAAGTGGAATGTCGCACGTACCGAAATCTGTTACTATTTGGGAGGTCCTTTGTTGACCGTTATTATTTGGGAGGTCCTTTGTTGACCGTTACTATTTGGGAGGTCCTTTGTTGAACGTTACTATTTGGGAGGTCCTTTGTTGACCGTTACTGTTTGGGAGGTCCTTTGTTGACCGTTACTATCTCTGGTACTGTGCATAATAATCTAGCTTCTTTGACTCTATATTGGGAAACCGTTAATTATACTTGTGTTTTGGATGGTCAATTAAACTTGTGAAATAATTAATTGGAAATTTGATGATTATCTGAATGTTTCTTATTAGTACCTATTTATACCGTTGTGTACTCTGATAATATTTATTCATACTCTGTTACTATTATCTTATTTAACTCGTGATCCAACAAAATTCATCTTTTCTGCTTTACATGCTAAGGTGTATCTCACTCAGTATTTATTGCTGACTTTCGAAAACTGCGGTTCTTGTTTTCCTTCCCACCACAGGTCTAGGAGCTGAGTATCTTAGAATAGAAGGGCGAGGGAATCACTTAGACTATGAACGCCACCAGTAGTTCATATAGTATTGTTAGTAAATTAGTGTGTAATAGTTATCAGCTAGTGTGTAAGACTTAACGTTTAATGTAGTTGTTTAATGTTATAAATATGTGTTGTGGATTGTATTGTTTTTGATCTTTGCCACTTCTATTAATCATCACCCTCCCGGTCTCGTCCCGATCCGGATAAAGGGGGTTGTTGCAGGTGGTATCAGAGCGGTTCTTTCCACTAAGGGATAAAACATGTAGGGTAACCTAAAATGAACATAGGGCAAGATAAAATACAGGAAGCCGGGTATTGGGGAATTATTCTTTATTTCCTCTAGCATGATTAGTTGTTACTTGTTATCCGACATTATTATGTTTTGTGTTGGGCCCTAGTGCTAAATATGGTATATGGGTTTGAAGTCGTACTTCTATGACTTTTATGTGTGGATTCTTATTTATATATCTCGACGAGATATATTGTGTGATTGGTTGATATTAAATACATACTGGTCGTGACATGTTACTTGTGCTAGCACGTGTGTCGAGTTAAGAGATCTTTTAGGGTTAGCAAATGGAAGGAGAAGAAGCACCACACCCGCATGTGGCTTTATTGATCAATCAGATGGGTCAGTTTGTTCACGTCGTGAACAACGGCACCCATAACAACAACAATCAGAACAACGATAATAATGTTGTTATTGAACGGGAACCTGATTGGGCTAAGACGATAGCTCAGCGAAACTCGAGTTGCTTCTATGGGGAAGAGGATCCTGTATTGCTTGAGAATTGGATTAGGGACTTCGACAGAATATTCCAGGCCATGGAGTGCCCAAAAGCCCGCAAGATTAAAGAGGCGGCATTCTACTTTAAGGGAAAAGATGATAATTGGTGGACAGCTAATCGAGAAAGATTCATGGCACAAGAAGGATTCAACTGGGAGACACTGAAGACTGCGATGAGAATTGCCTTGTATCCGGAGCATGTCAAGGAGAGGAAGTACCAAGATTTCATCACACTGAAGCAAGGCAACGAATCTGTAACAGCCTACTATGACAAGTTTGTGGAGTTAGCCCGGTTCGCAGAGGACACGGTGCCTACTGAAAGGCGAATGGTCACTCGCTTTATAGGAGGTCTGAAGCTTGAAATTCAGAGAACCATGCTCACCAGAACCTACGACACCTTGTCAGAGTCATATGTAATTGCAGCTAACATTTGGAGAGTCGATCAGGTGCTGACACAACAATTGGGGAAAAGAAAAGTCGAAGTCCAGGAGGATGAAAACTATGGACAAGGCAGGAACAACCAAGGGACAGAAAAGCGTTCCAAGACATTCAATGGAGGGGGAAGTCAGAACCAGAACCATGTGGCAAGGCCTAACCGTCACTACTATTGTAATAAGTGCAATGGGGACCACCCATGAGTTACATGTGATGGGACCAGGGTGACATGCGATTATTGTGGAATCAAGGGCCACAGGATGTACGGGTGCAACAAAAGAAGTTAAGTAGCCTATCGACAAGGTAATAACAGAGGGTATGATCGGAGGAATGACCAGAACAACTGGAATGGAGGGAATCCGCCTCGTAACAACAGCTATGGAAATGGGACCGTGGGTCAGCAAGGCAACTATCGAGAAAATGGAAATGGAGGGAAGAATAATAATACTAATGCTAACAACGGAGCTAGCAAAAATGAGAAAAAGAATGGAGGAAATTCAGCTCAGGGCAGCAACCAGAGACCGTCTGGTCAGATCTTTGTGATGAGCGAAATCGAGGCTCGAGCAATAAACAACAAAGAAGGTAAGCATTCTAACTTTAATCTATGTTCATCTCATTTAGGAAAACCGATTGAGACTTTAGTGGCATGTCTTAGCTTCGAGGACGGAGCTCATTCTAAGGGGGGGGGAAGGATGTAATACCCCGTATTTTCATTGGGGGTTATTTGGTAATTTTGGAAAAATATTTAACGATTTCAAGAAATTAATATTTCAATCTTATGCTTGACTTAATTTTTAGTTTCTAAAGTATAGGGGTATTATGTGGCATTTATGAGTATCTAGTATTCCGATTTGGGGTTATTTTGTAGTTTCTAAAAGTCTGGATATCTTTGAGTACTTGCTATTTATTTTTTTTACTATCAAAAGTGGAAATAAGATAATTCTATTTAATTTTCATTAGTTGGTATCGCATTCCGAAAATACCCCCATTGTATGTGTAATCTTGTACTTATCATCAATTTTCAAGATTCGCATCTCAACCCTCATTTTCTTGATATTTCAATTTCTACCACAACTACTAGTTGTGAAATTTGAAATTGCAATCCATAACCTTCCCCCACTACCAAATTCAACTCTAATAAAATAATACTCAAATTTTCTTCCTATGAAGCTATACTTACATTCTAGTCATCCCATGACTATAAGTTGCATACCATAACACACTACCCCCAATTGATTCTCTCCAATACATCTCTCTCTCTCTCTCTCTCTCTCTCTCTCTCTCTCTCTATCTCTCTCTCTATTTAGGGCTGAAACCACCAAATCAATTCAGCTCCATCATCATCTTCTTCATCTCCTTCATTCATTTTCCCCTTTTTCTTCAAATTCTCCATGGAAGCATCTTAAGCTCTTCAAGGACCAAGCTTTCTAAGGCCTCCAAATACTTCTAATCCTTCTTGGGGTTGGTATTGGGACGGATTCGTGGAAGTAGGCTTCGTCGACGCCCCTTCGTACTAACTTCTGAGGCGACTTCAGGTGAGATTACATGCTTAGCCTCGTGTGTCTTGCTTCCTTCGTGTCAAAATATGATTTTATGTTTTGTCTCAAAATTTACTTGTGAGTTCCATGCTTACTCTTGTGTGCCTAGCTTCTTTCGTGTCGACGTTTGATTCTATAACTTGTCTCAAATGTTTTTCTGATTCACATGATTTACTTGAGTTGTTTACGTTTCGAAACGATCACCTAGATAAATAATAATTCGTTAATAACGTAAAGTGGAATGTCGCACGTACCGAAATCTGTTACTATTTGGGAGGTCCTTTGTTGACCGTTATTATTTGGGAGGTCCTTTGTTGACCGTTACTATTTGGGAGGTCCTTTGTTGAACGTTACTATTTGGGAGGTCCTTTGTTGACCGTTACTGTTTGGGAGGTCCTTTGTTGACCGTTACTATCTCTGGTACTGTGCATAATAATCTAGCTTCTTTGACTCTATATTGGGAAACCGTTAATTATACTTGTGTTTTGGATGGTCAATTAAACTTGTGAAATAATTAATTGGAAATTTGATGATTATCTGAATGTTTCTTATTAGTACCTATTTATACCGTTGTGTACTCTGATAATATTTATTCATACTCTGTTACTATTATCTTATTTAACTCGTGATCCAACAAAATTCATCTTTTCTGCTTTACATGCTAAGGTGTATCTCACTCAGTATTTATTGCTGACTTTCGAAAACTGCGGTTCTTGTTTTCCTTCCCACCACAGGTCTAGGAGCTGAGTATCTTAGAATAGAAGGGCGAGGGAATCACTTAGACTATGAACGCCACCAGTAGTTCATATAGTATTGTTAGTAAATTAGTGTGTAATAGTTATCAGCTAGTGTGTAAGACTTAACGTTTAATGTAGTTGTTTAATGTTATAAATATGTGTTGTGGATTGTATTGTTTTTGATCTTTTCCACTTCTATTAATCATCACCCTCCCGGTCTCGTCCCGATCCGGATAAAGGGGGTTGTTGCAGGTGGTATCAGAGCGGTTCTTTCCACTAAGGGATAAAACATGTAGGGTAACCTAAAATGAACATAGGGCAAGATAAAATACAGGAAGCCGGGTATTGGGGAATTATTCTTTATTTCCTCTAGCATGATTAGTTGTTACTTGTTATCCGACATTATTATGTTTTGTGTTGGGCCCTAGTGCTAAATATGGTATATGGGTTTGAAGTCGTACTTCTATGACTTTTATGTGTGGATTCTTATTTATATATCTCGACGAGATATATTGTGTGATTGGTTGATATTAAATACATACTGGTCGTGACATGTTACTTGTGCTAGCACGCGTGTCGAGTTAAGAGATCTTTTAGGGTTAGCAAATGGAAGGAGAAGAAGCACCACACCCGCATGTGGCTTTATTGATCAATCAGATGGGTCAGTTTGTTCACGTCGTGAACAATGGCACCCATAACAACAACAATCAGAACAACGATAATAATGTTGTTATTGAACGGGAACCTGATTGGGCTAAGACGATAGCTCAGCGAAACTCGAGTTGCTTCTATGGGGAAGAGGACCCTGTATTGCTTGAGAATTGGATTAGGGACTTCGACAGAATATTCCAGGCCATGGAGTGCCCAAAAGCCCGCAAGATTAAAGAGGCGGCATTCTACTTTAAGGGAAAAGATGATAATTGGTGGACAGCTAATCGAGAAAGATTCATGGCTCAAGAAGGATTCAACTGGGAGACACTGAAGACTGCGATGAGAATTGCCTTCTATCCGGAGCATGTCAAGGAGAGGAAGTACCAGGATTTCATCACACTGAAGCAAGGCAACGAATCTGTAACAGCCTACTATGACAAGTTTGTGGAGTTAGCCCGGTTCGCAGAGGACACGGTGCCTACTGAAAGGCGCATGGTCACTCGCTTTATAGGAGGTCTGAAGCTTGAAATTCAGAGAACCATGCTCACCAGAACCTACGACACCTTGTCAGAGTCATACGGAATTGCAGCTAACATTTGGAGAGTCGATCAGGTGCTGACACAACAATTGGGGAAAAGAAAAGTCGAAGTCCAGGAGGATGAAAACTATGGACAAGGCAGGAACAACCAAGGGACAGAAAAGCGTTCCAAGACATTCAATGGAGGGGGAAGTCAGAACTTGAACCATGTGGCAAGGCCTAACCGTCACTACTATTGTAATAAGTGCAATGGGGACCACCCATGAGTTACATGTGATGGGACCAGGGTGACATGCGATTATTGTGGAATCAAGGGCCACAGGATGTACGGGTGCAACAAAAGAAGTTAAGTAGCCTATCGACAAGGTAATAACAGAGGGTATGATCGGAGGAATGACCAGAACAACTGGAATGGAGGGAATCCGCCTCGTAACAACAGCTATGGAAATGGGACCGTGGGTCAGCAAGGCAACTATCGAGAAAATGGAAATGGAGGGAAGAATAATAATACTAATGCTAACAACGGAGCTAGCAAAAATGAGAAAAAGAATGGAGGAAATTCAGCTCAGGGCAGCAACCAGAGACCGTCTGGTCAGATCTTTGTGATGAGCGAAATCGAGGCTCGAGCAATAAACAACAAAGAAGGTAAGCATTCTAACTTTAATCTATGTTCATCTCATTTAGGAAAACCGATTGAGACTTTAGTGGCATGTCGTAGCTTCGAGGACGGAGCTCATTCTAAGGGGGGGGGGGGGGAAGGATGTAATACCCCGTATTTTCATTGGGGGTTATTTGGTAATTTTGGAAAAATATTTAACGATTTCAAGAAATTAATATTTCAATCTTATTCTTGACTTAATTTTTAGTTTCTAAAGTATAGGGGTATTATGTGGCATTTATGAGTATCTAGTATTCCGATTTGGGTTTATTTTGTAGTTTCTAAAAGTCTGGATATCTTTGAGTACTTGCTATTTATTTTTTTTACTATCAAAAGTGAAAATAAGATAATTTTTTTGTTAAATTTCATTAGTTAGTATCGCATTCCGAAAATACCCCTATGGTATGTGTAATCTTGTACTTATCATCAATTTCCAAGATTCGCATCTCAAGCCTCATTTTCTTGATATTCCAATTTCTACCACAACTACTAGTTGTGAGATTTGAAATTGCAATCCATAACCTTCCCCCACTACCAAATTCAACTCTAATAAAATAATACTCAATTTTCCTCCTATGAAGCTATACTTACATTCTAGTCATCCCATGACTATAAGTTGCATACCATAACACACTACCCCCAATTGATTCTCTCCAATACATGTTTCTCTCTCTCTCTCTCTCTCTCTCTCTCTCTCTCTCTCTATTTAGGGCTGAAACCACCCAATCAATTAAGCTCCATCATCATCTTCTTCACCTCCTTCATTCATTTCCCCATTTTTCTTCAAATCCTCCATGGAAGCATCTTAAGCTCTTCAAGGCCCAAGCTTTCTAAGGCCTCCAAATACTTCTAATCCTTCTTGGGGCTGGTATTGGGACAGATTTGTGGACGTAGGCTTCGTCGACGCCCCTTCGTACTAACTTCTGAGGCGACTTCAGGTGAGATTACATGCTTAGCCTCGTGTGTCTTGCTTCCTTCGTGTCAAAATATGATCTTATGTTTTGTCTCAAAATTTACTTGTGAGTTCCATACTTATTCTTGTGTGCCTAGCTTCTTTCGTGTCAACGTTGTAGGGTTTTGATTCATGGATGCACAACGGAAACACAAACAATCATAAAACCATGCCAAACCCTCCAAGGATCACAAGTCAAGAGACATAACGATGGTAAGGGTAAGAAATCAATAACACACCTTAGGGTTCTCCTTTGATGACTTCAAACACGTATTGTGTCACGTTCTCTATGGTTGATCCACGCCTAGAGTTGATCCTAGAATCTCCCAAGTCCTTGGTGCTAGCCCGGAAGAGGAAGAGGAAGAAGAATCACGCAAAACGAGACCCAAAAGGAGGGTCTCGGCCTCCTTGTGGCCGACGGGGACGGGCGGCGGCAAAGGGGCGGTCGGGTCCTTTGTTGCTTGCTCTCTCTCCTTTTGTTCTCTCCCACTCTTTGTTATGTTCAATAATGAGCATAAGTTATATGGGAAGGAAGGAAGGAAGGTCCTTTATATAGTCCAACAACTCCTTGCCAACTACCTAAAGGACTTATTCTAGTTCTTCTAGAATTCAATTTAGTCCCTTCCTTGCAAATTAGTAACTACTAAGTTTGCAAGGTTTTGCAAAGTGATCCTTCTAATTAATTAATCCAATTAATTAATTCCCAAATCTAGTTCAACTCTATATAGCGTGTGACCCCATAGGTTCTATCTAGTTGGTAGCAACTATTTGCTAATATGGAGCGGTCTCTAGCAAAACATCCATTCTAGCCAACTAATAGAATAGTCATCTTGACAACCTTTGTACAAGTAATGTCTCATCCCTTTGTATCTATATCCGGATTGGACACGAGACATACAAGTCACACTCGTATATCCAATCCATAGTTTCTCGATCCATGGGAATAGCCTTATTCGTGCAAATAACATCAATCTCCCATATTGATTTATTTGAGTCTGGCCAGACATTCTATAAGCACTATCCCTCGAGTGGCCTAGGATATTTTCTCCCGTTATGTGGGAGGGACAAATTCTATCTACGTCCACTACGATCTCTAAGATTTCTTCTTATTGTATCCAGTACACGCCTTTATAACTACCCAGTTACGGTGTAGCGTTTAACGCTACCAAAATCACAATAATCCACAACTAGAATATCTAGTGACTTCAAGTCTAAGGATGACAATACCATTGCACCGCAAGAAGCGCTTGTGGCTCAACATAACGTGTATGTAGCCTTCTCGGAGATGGGTCATCCAGTGCAACATTCCCTAATGCACACCTATGTGTTGGATCGTGATATCTCCATATCAATCCAACCCATACTAGTCTATAGATGATTGTCCTATTAATCATTATACTTGACTAGGGATATTTAAGATAAACAACACAATTGTAAATCTAAGGACTTCATTATATTAAATATCCAATAAATAATAAATTAATTTCTAGCCACAAATAATTCATACTAAACTAGATTGCCTCTAGGGCATCTGTTCCAACAGTCTCCCACTTGAACTAGAGCCAATCTGGCGCATCTCGTATGCCCATACTCCTAGTGTGCCCTTCATGCTTCCACTGCGTGAGAGGCTTTGTAAGCGGGTCTGACAGATTATCATCTGTAGGACTCTTGCATATCCGAACGTCTCCTCTATCGATAATATCTCGAATCAGATGAAACTTCCTGAGCACGTGCTTGGACTTCTGGTGCGACCTGGGTTCCTTCGATTGCGCGATCGCCCCAGTGTTGTCACAGAACAACTCGACTGGATCCGCAATGCTAGGGACCACACCAAGTTCAGAAACAAACTTTCTGATCCAAACAGCTTCCTTTGCTGTGCCATTTGCAGCAATGTACTCAGCCTCTGTTGTAGAATCAGCTACCGTCTCTTGCTTGGAACTCTTACAGCTCACCGCTGCTCCATTCAGGCAAAACACATATCCCGATTGTGATGTAAAGTCATCTCTGTCGGTTTGGAAGCTTACATCAGTGTAACCCCTTACACGCAACTCTTCCTCGCCGCCAAATATCAAGAAAGCATCCTTAGTTCTTCTCAAGTACTTTAGGATGTTCTTGACTGCAATCCAGTGACTCTCACCCGGATTGGATTGGTATCTGCTTGTCATACTCAAGGCATATGACACATCTGGTCTAGTACATAACATGGCGTACATGATAGATCCTATGGCCGAGGCATAGGGGATTCTACTCATGCGTTCCTTCTCAATCTCATTGGAGGGACAAACACTCTTCGAAAGAGTGATTCCATGTGACATGGGCAAGAATCCCTTCTTGGAATCTTGCATGTTGAACCGTTTCAACACCTTGTCAATATATGTACTTTGACTTAGGCCTAGCAACCTCTTAGATCTATCTCTATAGATCTTTATACCGAGTATATAGGCAGCTTCCCCTAAGTCCTTCATTGAGAAACACTTTCCTAGCCAATCTTTAACAAATTGCAACATGGGAATGTCGTTTCCAATGAGTAGTATGTCATCCACATACAAGACCAGAAAAGCTACAGAGCTCCCACTAACCTTCTTGTAGACACAAGACTCATCTTCGTTTCTGATGAAGCCAAACTCTTTGACCACTTCATCAAAACGTCGATTACAACTCCTAGAAGCTTGCTTCAATCCATAAATGGATCGTTGCAGCTTACAGACTTTGTTGGCTTGCTTTGGAT
Organism: Linanthus parryae; assembly: GCA_023055425.1. Taxonomy (NCBI): domain Eukaryota; kingdom Viridiplantae; phylum Streptophyta; class Magnoliopsida; order Ericales; family Polemoniaceae; genus Linanthus; species Linanthus parryae. The sequence continues at coordinate 28,860,394 of JALGPY010000009.1, read as the reverse complement.
CCTCAAAACCCTCCGGCTGTATCATATACACGTCCTCGAGGAGATTCCCATAAAGGAATGCTGTTTTGACATCCATCTGCCAAATCTCATAGTCGTGGTATGCTGCAATCGCAAGTAGGATCCGGATGGATTTGGTCATTGCGACTGGTGAAAAGGTTTCATCATAGTCAATACCATGAATCTGTCAGAATCCTTTAGCCACCAATCGGCCCTTATAGGTAATCACATTACCATCCATGTCGATCTTCTTCTTGAAGACCCACTTGCACCCTATGGGCCGCGCCCCATCGGGTGGTTCCACCAAAGTCCATACTTTGTTGGTATACATGGATTCCATCTCGGATCTCATGGCTTCCAGCCACTTCTGAGAGTCTGGGCCGCTCATGACCTCCTCATAGGTAGTAGGCTCATCATCTATGAGCATCGTGTCACCGGAATCGGTTACGAGAAGTCCATACCTCTCGGGTTCCTGGCGCACTCTACTGATCTACGAAGCTCTTGTTTTACCTGAACAGGTTGCTCCACAACTACTTGTGGTTCCTGTTCATGTTCCATAATCGGTTCAGTGATTTGTTGTTCCTGAACCTCTTCGAGCTCTACATTCCTCCCACTTGCTTCTTTAGAGACAAATTCTCTTTCTAGAAACACGCCGGTCCGAGCAACAAACACTTTGTTCTCGGTTGGATTGTAGAAGTAGTAACCCTTAGTTTCCTTAGGATACCCCACAAATTTACACTTATCCGATTTCGGCCCCAGCTTGTCTGATTGTAAACGTTTTACATAGACATCGCAGCCCCAAATCCTCATGAACGACAGTGTGGGACGCCTCCCACTCCACATCTCATATGGTGTTTTCATGACTGATTTAGATGGAACACGGTTAATGGTGAAAGCTGCACTTAATAGAGCGTAGCCCCAAAATGATAATGGAAGATCGGTTTGACACATCATAGATCGAACCATATCCAATAGGGTTCGATTCCTCCTCTCGGACACGCCATTCCATTGTGGCGTTCCGGGTGGAGTGAGTTGGGACACGATCCCACACTCTCTAAGATAGTCGTCAAACTCTTGGCTCAAATATTCTCCTCCACGATCCGATCGTAGAGCCTTTATACTTTTGCCAAGTTGCTTCTCTACTTCAATCTTGAATTCTTTGAACACTTCAAAGGATTCGGATTTTGCCCTCATGAGGTACACAAATCCATATCTACTGTAATCATCAGTAAATGTAATGAAGTAGACATAACCACCCCTGGCAGGCGTGGCAAATGGACCACACACATCGGTATGTATGAGCGCCAATTGCTCACTAGTCTTCTCACCTTTCTTATTGAAAGGGGACTTTGTCATTTTTCCCAATAAACAAACCTCACATGTCTCATATGATTCAAAATCAAATGAGTCTAGTAATCCATCCTTATGGAGTCTAGATACACGTTTCTCATTTATGTGGCCTAAACGACAGTGCCATAAATAAGCAGGATTTAAATCATTTATTTTAATCCGCTTGGTATTAATGTTGTAGACAGGATTGCTAAGATCAAGGACATAAAGTCCATTAAATAATTGCGCACTAAAATAGTGAATATTATTTAAATAATAGGAACAACAATTGTTCTTTATTGAAATAATAAAACCATCCTTGTCCAAACAAAAATAGAAATAATGTTTCTGCTCATAGCAGGCACAAATTAGCAATTATTTAATTCTAAAACTAATCCTGATTGCAGAGATAGCTCGCACACGCCTATGGCCAACGCAGCAACCTTTGCTCCATTCCCAACGCGCAGATCTACCTCCCCTTTAGCCAATCTTCTACTTCTCTTTAGATCCTGCATATTTCGACAAATATGAGATCCACATCCAGTATCTAATACCCATGATGTAGAGAATGTTAAATTGACATCTACAACAAAAATACCTGGTGATGGTGGAATCACTATTCCAAGCCTCTTGTCCTCCAGATATTTTGGGCAGTTCCTCCTCCAGTGTCCAGGCTGACTGCAGTAGTGACACTCACCTTTAGTCACACCTTTGGCAATGCCACCAACAGGCTTAAGGGCAGGTTCCTTGGACATGGAAATTGACTTGCCTTTGCCCTTGGAGGAAGAGGCAAACCTTTTGCCCTTTCCTTTCTGTACCATCATTATGGCCTTGCCCTTACCCTTGTTGATGCTCTGTTCAGCCGTCCTCAACATATTGAGTAAATCTGGCAGTGGTTTAACGATCTCGTTCATGTTATAGTTCATAATGAACTGTCCATAACTCTCGGGCAACGATTGCAACACGAGATCGGTTGCCAAATCTTGGCCGACCGGGAACCCTAGTCGGGCGAGATTCTCCAAGTACCCGATCATTCGGAGTACATGGGGTCCCACCGGGTTCCCTTCTGCCAGATGACACTTGAACAGTGCCTTTGAGACCTCATACCTCTCTACCCTCGCCTGCTCTTGGAAGAGCTGCTTTAGATGTTCAATCATATCGACAACATTCATGTTTTCGTGTTTCTTCTGAAGCTCAGAAGTCATGGTGCAAAGCATAAGGCAGGCCGCATCATTAGCGTCATCAACACGCTTTTGATACGCCTTTAGGGCAGCAGGTGTTTGGTTCTCTGGACCTTCTGGAACATGCTCCTCTATTGCGTACAATTTCTTCTCTTGCTTGAGAACAATTCTCAAGTTTCTGTACCAATCAAGAAAGTTGGTTCCAGAGAGCTTGTCCTTCTCAAGGACAGATCGTAGGGAATGTTGTGAACTTGATGAGTTGTTTGCCATTCAGAATTCTACAATAGGAAAATACGCAAGTTTTAGTATTTGTGAATTTTGACTATATTCAATAATGGCTAGTTTATCAAATATAGCTCCCACTATTTTTCTACGGATTAATAACCCTCAAGATATTAATGCGGAAAATATCCTTATATTTTCTAGTGGGCCAAGATCCATCTTTTATTTCCTTATGAGCTTGCTTTGGCAAGTCACCCATAATTTGACTACTATAGGTAGGAACAATTCCAATTGCATCCCATATGCAACTCTTGGTTCAATTGGGCAAATAACTCCTTATTTATCCATCCATATGGATAATCCCAATTGATTGCCTCTAGGTTTCTTAATCAAATTAATAGCCTAGTTGTGTTCAACCTCTTATCTAAACAATTGCACATTGTTACGTGCCATCGCATTCCATCATGATGAACAAAGTCGCCATGCTTTGGCACGCACGAACTTGATAAATAATGATGATAATGAGTGTTTAAATAACGAGAAGGCAAGAACACAATATTTGAATTTTGAGGGATTTTAAATTCAATTTTAATTGTTTTGTTGATCAACATCAACTAATCTATCTATTTGAGTTTGGGCACAACTCCAAATAATAGATCCGGGTTGTCTAATTATCTTATTATCCTAATTGCATGCATCATCCATACACCAACCACACAATAATAAGACAATAAAATAAACAACCACAAAACAGAAATTAAACGTGATGTGGATATGGCCTTTTCTAGACTAAGATAATTCCAAGCCAATGGAATTATCTATGAACCCTAAAACAAACGCATCTCCATGCGTCTTGATCTTTTGGTCCATCCTTCATAGTCATGTGGAATGCTCCATGCTCCATGCTCCATCTTTTGTGGCTTCTTTGGCTTTGGGCTTCTTTTCTTCAATCTTGGCTAACAATCTACTTTATCTAGCACTAGCTAACTTCTATACTAAATAAAATAAATCTCACAAGTTGAGAAAAAAAATGGCACGCAGGCCATAAAATCCTAATTAATTATTACAATTAATTGTCAGCTCGCAGGCCGTAAAACCAAACCAAAAAATTAAACATCCACATCAAACCACATCCTAAGGCCATATCCAATCACCGTGCGATTCGCACATAAACAGTTAAAATCCAATTTCACGCGCTTGGTCAATTTTAATTGATTTTAGGATTTCTAGGGTTAAAATGGTCCATGGGCCCAACAATCAAATTGCCCGGGCCCAACAAGATGAACCACAAGGCCCTAGGACCGGCCCGGCCCAAAACCCACAAGCCTAGGCCGCGGGTTAGGGCCGCCCGGCCCCTAGGGCGGCCAAGCTTGGGCGGAAAGCAAGGGGGGGCGGTCCCTAGGGGGGCCGAACCTCCTTATGGGAGTTGTTTCCAAAACAACTCCCTTGCTTGGTGCCCATGTTTGGTTGTTTCCTTGTTTTGGGAGAACTCCTTCTTCCCCAAGGATGCCCAAACCCTAGATCTAAGATCCTAAAATTTCTCAAACTCACCAATTCATGCATCCAATGCAAAAAATTGGATCTTGTTATGATTAATTATTGACAAATTGCATCCCATGCTTGATTTGTCTTGTTTTACGTGATAAACAATCAAATTAAGGTGTAAAACAACTAAAACGTAACACATAAACCACGTTTATTCTCTACGACCTGTGGCTCTGATACCACTGTAGGGTTTTGATTCATGGATGCGCAATGGAAACACAAACAATCATAAAACCATGCAAAACCCTCCAAGGATCACAAGTCAAGAGACATAACGATGGTAAGGGTAAGAAATCAATAACACACCTTAGGGTTCTCCTTTGATGACTTCAAACGCGAATTGTGTCACGTTCTCTATGGTTGTTCCACGCCTAGAGTTGATCCTAGAATCTCCCAAGTCCTTGGTGCTAGCCCGGAAGAGGAAGAGGAAGAAGAATCACGCAAAAAGAGACCCAAAAGGAGGGTCTCGGCCTCCTTGTGGCCGACGGGGACGGGCGGCGGCAAAGGGGCGGTCGGGTCCCTTTGTTGCTTGCTCTCTCTCCTTTTGTTCTCTCCCACTCTTTGTTATGTTCAATAATGAGAATAAGTTATATGGGAAGGAAGGAAGGAAGGTCCTTTATATAGTCCAACAACTCCTTGCCAACTACCTAAAGGACTTATTCTAGTCCTACTAGAATTCAATTAGTCCCTTCCTTGCAAATTAGTCCCTACTAAGTTGCAAGGTTTTGCAAAGTGATCCTTCTAATTAATTAATCCAATTAATTAATTCCCAAATCTAGTTCAACTCTATAGAGCGTGTGACCCCATAGGTTCTATCTAGTTGGTAGCAACTATTTGCTAATATGGAGCGGTCTCTAGCAAAACATCCATTCTAGCCAACTAATAGAATAGTCATCTTGACAACCTTTGTACAAGTAATTGTCTCATCCCTTTGTATCTATATCCGGATTGGACACGAGACATACAAGTCACACTCGTATATCCAATCCATAGTTTCTCGATCCATGGGAATAGCCTTATTCGTGCAAATAACATCAATATCCCATATTGATTTATTTGAGTCTGGCCAGACATTCTATAAGCACTATCCCTCGAGTGGCCTAGGATATTTTCTCCCGTTATGTGGGAGGGACAAATTCTATCTACGTCCACTACGATCTCTAAGCTTTCTTCTTATTGTATCCAGTACATGCCTTTATAACTACCCAGTTACGGTGTAGCGTTTAACGCTACCAAAATCACAATAATCCACAACTAGAATATCTAGTGACTTCAAGTCTAAGGATGACAATACCATTGCACCGCAAGAAGCGCTTGTGACTCAACATAACGTGTATGTAGCCTTCTCGGAGATGGGTCAATCCAGTGCAACATTCCCTAATGCACACCTATGTGTTGGATCGTGATATCTCCATATCAATCCAACCCCATACTAGTCTATAGATGATTGTCCTATTAATCATTATACTTGACTAGGGATATTTAAGATAAACAACACAATTGTAAATCTAAGAACTTCATTATATTAAATATCCAATAAATAATAAATGAATTTCTAGCCACAAATAATTCATACTAAACTAGATTTCCTCTAGGGCATCTATTCCAACAGAAGTTTGATTCTATAACTTGTCTCAAATGTGTTTTTGATTCACAAGATTTACTTGATTTGTTTACGTTTCGAAACGATCACCTAGATAAATAATAATTCGTTAATAACGTAAAGTGGAATGTCGCATGTACCGAAATCTCTTACCATTTGGGAGGTCCTTTGTTGACCGTTCTTATTTGCGAGGTCCTTTGTTGACCGTTACTATTAGGGAGGTCCTTTGTTGAACGTTACTATTTTGGAGGTCCTTTGTTGACCGTTACTGTTTGGGAGGTCCTTTGTTGAGCGTTACTGTTTGGGAGGTCCTTTGTTGACCGTTACTATCTCTAGTACTGTGCATAATAATCTAGCTTCTTTGACTCTATATTGGGAAACCGTTGATTATACTTGTGTTTTGGATGGTCAATTAAACTTGTGAAATAATTAATTGGAAATTTGATGATTATCTGAATGTTTCTTATTAGCACCTATTTATACCATTGTGTACTCTGATAATATTTATTCATACTCTGTTACTATTATCTTATTTAACTCGTGATCCAACATAATTCATCTTTTCTGCTTTACATGCTAAGGTGTATCTCACTCAGTATTTATTGCTGACTTTCGAAAACTGCTGTTCTTGTTTTCCTTCCCACCGCAGGTCTAGGAGCTGAGTATCTTAGAATATAAGGGCGAGGGAATTACTTAGACTATGAACGCCACCAGTAGTTCATATCGTATTGTTAGTAAATTAGTGTGTAATAGTTATCAGCTAGTGCGTAAGACTTAACGTTTAATGTAGTTGTTTAATGTTATAAATATGTGTTGTGAATTGTATTGTTTTTGATCTCCTCCCCTTCTATCAAGCGCGCATCACCCTCCCGGTCTCGTCCCGATCCGGATAAAGGGGGTTGTTGCAACTGGCCCTAGTGGTTGTGCGCACCATGGAAGAAATCTAGATCTAGAGAGTGTAGGATATTTGAACAAATCTACTTCTCCAATAAAAATTGAAATTTTATTTGGATCATACCTTAGTTATTTGATTCTTGTGGTTGAGGTGTACACTCTACATATGAGTAACTCCCGACAATAATATACTTCAGATTCATGACCAAGATTACAACTCGAGAAAATGGAGGTCTTTGGATCATGCAATTTCTTATATGAAAACTAATATCAAAGTTCATGCATTATTAAATTCTGGGAGGCTCGTAGCTCATCTTGTGATAAGGTATCTGCATGAAAATGCGACGCTGAAAAAAAAAAATACATGCACATGCTAGGATTATGCATACTAAAGACTATTGAGCAATCATACAATCTAACACAAAAATTTATCATAAAATAGTTGTTTTAACAAACTATTTCACACGATAGATGCCATATTTAGTATAAGTTGATTTACATGTGTCTAGAAGACCTGTTGTAAGTCGGAAGTCATTGGTGGGCTAAGTGTAGGGTTTGATGCAGGTTACGCAGCGGAATAACTAAAATTTATCCTACTCAAATCCCTCCAAGGATCACAGGCAAGCAATCGTAACATGATGAAAGTAGAAAACTGTGTACCTTAGTTTAGGAGATCACTATGAAGAATTGCGTCTTCGCCACTATGGCATCCACATATTTGGATCACAGCTGGAATTCTTCTCCACGTGTAGTTCTAGCAACGGAAGGAGGAAGAATCACGCAAACCAAAGCACAGACGATGCGCGCCACGAGGTGGCCGACAACGTCGGGTAGGGGCGGATGGGTGGGTGCAGAGCCCTCCGATTCTCTCTCCTTTATTTGTTGTGTTCTCTCAATAAGGACTTGTCTTGAGAAAATAACAAGCTAGAGTGCCCTTATATAGTTAATAACACCTTATTAACTAGATATTTTCCCCAATACTAATCATGTCCATACACGGATTAGTCCACCTTGTAAATTAGTCCTACTAACTTTGCAAGTGGTTACGTTATGATCCTTTTAATTAATTAGTCCAACTAATTAATTTCCAAAATCCAGATTAATCCATTAGGTGTGTGACCCTATAGATTTCTACTTGGTAGTAACTATTACTAACATAGAGCGGTGTCTAGCAACACATCTATGTCACCCAACTAATAGAAATAGTCAGTGATCCGACAAACGTTGTGCCCAATGTTACCGCATTGTATTATGCCTTTGTCTCCATATCCGGATTGGACAAGAGACATAATATTCACACTCACATATCCAATCCATAGTTTCTCGATCCTCGGAATATGCTTATCCGAGCAGATAACATCAATATCTCCATATTGATTTATCTGAGTCTGGCCAGACATTCTATAAGCACCATCTCTCGAGTTGCCCATGGATATTTTCTACTATTATGTGGGAGGGAAAAATCCTCTCTACATCATTACCATTTCTCAGCTTGCTTCCTATCATGCCCGATAGCTATCTTTATAGTTACCCAGTTACGGTGTAACATTTGATAATATCAGAGCATGATATTTCACAACTAGAGTATCTAGTGACTTCAAGTCTAAGGATTACAATACCATTAGAACTACGAGAAGCACTTGTGACTTTGGCATAATCTAATGTAATCTTCTCGTTGTGGGTCAATCCAATATGCCATTACTCCTAATGCATACCCATGTGTTAGACTTGATATCCCCATATCAATCTACCCACATACTAGTCTATAGTGACCATCCCGTTAATCAATATAATGGACTAGGGATGTTTAAGATAAACAACACATTGTAATCTAAGGATTTCGTTATATTAAATATCTCAATAAATAACAAATGAATATTCTAGCCGAACAATGTTCATACTAAATCTTGATTGCCTCTAGGACATTTATTCCAACCGTCTCCCACTTGAACTAGAGCCAATATGGTGCATCTCGTATGCCTATAGCTCTAATGTGCCATTCATGCTTGCTCTGAACAAGCGACTTCGTGAGTGGGAGAATCTCGAGAGCTTAGGCTTTCCATTCGGGGCTCATGTACAGCGCATGATCAGGTACATGGAGAATCTCGAGAGGTTAGGCTTCCTATTCGGCCAAGAGTTGGCCACGGATCTCATTCTGCAATCGTTGCCGGATAGTTATAGTCAGATCATCATGAACTATAACATGAATGAGATCAACAAATATGTCGAGGACCGCTGAAGAGAGCATTAATAAAGGAAAAGGCAACTCCATAATGATGGTCAATAAGATGAAGGGCAAGGGAACTGCCTCTACCTCCAAAGGAAAGACCAAGAAAATTGAAAAATACAAGAATGCAGCCTTAAAGCCTACTGGAGGCGTGGCTAAGGGTGATTGTCACTACTGTAGTCAGTCAGGTTACTGGAGAGGGATTGTCCCAAGCATCTGGAGGATAAAATGCTTTGAATAGCGGTTCCACCACCACCAGGTATTTTTGTTATAGATGTCAATTTATCTATCTCTTCATCATGGGTACTGGATACTGGTGTGGATATCACATTTGTCGAAATGTGCAGGATCTAACGAGAAGTAGAAGATTGGCTAAATGGGAGATATACTTGCGCGTTGGGAATGGAGCAAGAGTTTTTGCGTTCGCCATAGGCGTTTATGAGTTATCTTTGCCTTCTACACTTATTTTAGAATTAGACAATTGCAATTATGTGCCTACTATGAGCAGAAACAATATTTCTATTTCTTGTTGGGACGAGAAAGGTTTAATATTTCAATAACGGACAAATTTTGCTCAATTTATTTTGATAGTATCCACTATTGTAGTGCGCATGTGCCTAATGAATTGTATATCCTTGATCTAAATAATTCTGTTTATAACATAAATACCACGAGGATTAAAACAAATGATTTAAATCCTACTTATTTATGGCACTGTCGTTTAGGCCACATAAACGAGAAACGCATCTCTAGACTCCATAACAATGGATTGCTAGACTCATTTGATTATGAATCATATGAGACATGTGAATCTTGTTTATTAGGAAAAATTACAAAGTCCCCTTTCAATAAGAAAGGTGAGAGGACTAGTGATTTATTGGCACTCATACATACTGATGTGCCGTTTCCCACGCCTGCTAGAGGTGGTTACCTCTACTTCAATACATTTACTGATGACTTCAGTAGATATGGATTTATACCTTATGAAGGCCAAATATGAAGCCTTTGAATTGTTCAGAGAATTCAAGAATGAAGTAGAGAAGAAACTTGGCAAGAGTATCAAGGCTCTACTGTAATACCCCGACTATTTGTGAAGGGTAAATTGGGAAATATAAAATTTAATTCTTATTACAAGTGGTGAGTTAGATTATTTTGGGTTGATAATATACTCGGGAATTTCATATAATAGTTTTATAGAAAACGGTATTTAATTTCGTGTTTTATTTAGCATTTTATTGCGAATTATTTGAATATATCCAAGTGTGTACCCAACCCACTAGATTGACCAACCCATTTGGTGCAACAATAACACCCTACCATAACTAGCTAGATGACAAAAAAAAAAAAAAGTGGGGCGGTGGTAGGAGAATCACTTCTCCAAGTAAGCTCTTTTATTTAAATGATTTTTCACCTCTCTCTCTCTCTCACATCAGACCCATTATCTCTCTCTCTCTCTCACACAAAACAAAAGCACTCAAACTCTCCTTCCTCTCTACAAACCCACGGGCAAACACAAACCCACCACCACCACCACCGCACCTTCGCCATCACCACCACCCTCATCACCACAGCCACCTCCCCTCTTCTCTCCCTCTCCTCTCCCTCGCTGCCTCACACCACCAGCAGCAGCAGCTGCTTTTCCCCGACGAGGAGCCGCCACCAGCCACTCCGGCGACCCACCCGACGGGAGAGCCACCAACCCACCTCCACCTTGCTCTACCCCACTCTGTTAAACACCTCTGACCCTCCTCCTCCCTCTGCAACGACCCAAGGAAGAGAAGCATAGCAGCAGCGCCGCCGAGAAGGCCGCCACCCACCTCCGGCGAACAACCCGACGGCGAAACAGCCGCCACCACCTCTGCCTTCTCTCTCCCTCACTTGTTTTGACCTCCTGAAACACCTACCCACTCTGTTTCGTCACAAAGAGAGGCTTTAACAGCAGCAACACGCTGCAGAACGCCCCGAGCCGCCACCATCGCCGCCGCCACCATATTTTCCGGCGAGAAGTTCACCCGAGCTAACCGGAGCGACCCACTCCCTCCCATTTGAACCAAAATACTCCTGGAGGTCCGAGCAGCACTTAAGCAACCTCAAACAGCGGCCATAACGTCCGATTCGTCGCCGGTGTTCATCACCGCCGACCGCCACCTTCGGAGACGTGACCCGTTCCGTTTCTTGACCGTTTCTCGCGATTTTTCGCGTAGGTGAGTCCTAAATCACTCTCTAGTTCATTTCCAATCATCAAAATCACATCTTGTTAGCTCTAAATCGGATCGGGTATGTTGGGTTGAAGATGTATGCGTGTTCATAAAGGGGGGTAGTTTATGTAATTTCTGAAAAGTTGAGGGCAAGGTGTTATGCATGTTTAGTTTCTCAAAGATTGGGGGTGATGTGTGTATTTTAGCAAACTGCATATTTACATAAACTTTAAAGTGTTATTTTTGGATTTATAATATAAGCAAATAATTATATATATTATTTTGACTAAATAAAAGTAAATATGTTGATAAAATTATATAGAACTTGATTTGTATGAAATATTGTTGTTTTTACAAGAAAAATAAAAATGTAAGATTTGGTTTAATTAGATAATTTCGGTTTATTTGACTAAATAGTTTAAATTACTTGTAAATTAGCATTTTTGAGTAAAATAGATTATTTTGAGAATATTGATAAAATAAATAAGTTGGAAGTTAATTTGTGAAATAACTATTAAGTATACTTTTAAATAAAATCCCTATTTCTATTATTTGCTATTACTTGATTATTTTTCTAGAAAGTAGAAATTATTTATTTAGCATAAGTTTATAATTATATATGACATGTTTTATTGAAATAAGCATTTTGTGAATTTTATTTGAGTATTTTATTATTATATGTTTTCTAATAAATAAATAGTTATAATTGAATTAGTTTGAATTAACTTTTATAGTCACTTATAAATAAATAGTTTGTTTATTAGATTATTATTATTTTCTATAAAATAAGAGTGTATAAACTTGATATTAGCTTTATTACTCAATAATTTTATGAGCTTGTATTTATATGAGTTATAATATTTTTATAAGGAAAAGTGTTATTTTAAATAATTGTTTTATGCTATTAATTATTGGGGTTAAGGGGGATAAAGAAAAATGAGAATTTGGAGTTAAAGCATTTGGCATAGCATGCTTGCACAATTGAGCTTGTAAATAATTTAAGAATTATAAATTGTAGGTGACGAGTTCGTAAGCAAGGGTTACGAATATCCGTAGAAGCTTATCGCGCTATTTGGTTTGCTACTTGAGGTGAGTAAATATGCCTAACCTAGTGTGCCCGTCCTCCTTCGTGTCCAAATATTTTTATGCCTTTTACGTCTCAAAATGTGATTTGTGACATACGTGTTTAACTTGATATATTTCAATTACGTGTCCAACTATTTTTGTGATTTATACGTCTCAAAATGTGAATTTTGAAATACGTGCGTGACTTGGAATTTCAATTACTTGTTTATCGATTCCTTTTGATCCTATCACATGGAAATTAATAATACGTAATAACGTAAAGTGGAAACAGTTGTGCGGTGGAACCATATGCGGATTATTATTTATTGTGGTTATTATATTTTGCTCGGTTGCAATTGCCCCGGGCTGCTCCATGTACTCACCTCTCTGGCCGCTAGAGTCTTAGAGGGGTGCCGGCACTTAAGGTCTTGGATGCTTGCGAGATGGTTGGTTCTATATTGTTGGTTCGTTCCCCGCTACAACTAAACTAAAATGTGAATTTTGAGATGTGGATGATGGATTATGGATTTTGATAATTGGATATTGGGAAATCCCTAATTGGGACAAATATTATGGATTGGAATGTTTCCTTTGGATAAATGTCTATTTGGTACTGTGATGATTTGAGAACACAATTCTGGAAACAAAGAATTAAAAGTCTAAAAATATATTTCTTTTCTCACATGAGAAAATATTTGTTACTTCTTACATATCATCCTGATTTTCTTAAAATAAAAACTTGCCTCTTTCCGATTTTCACGTTGGGGTGTTTACTTACTCAGCATTTTTGTGCTGACTTTGGAAAAACTGCGGTCTTTGTTTCTTTCCCCCGCAGGTCTAGGCGAAGGGAGCTCGGCTTAAAGGGAAACGCGGACTCACCTAGTTGTAATTAGTACTTAATATTTGAGACACTTAGATTATATCTCATCTTGTTTACTAGTATGTCTTATTTCACTGTTGTAAACACTAAGGCTTGTAATAAATAACTATGTTGGTGTTTGTTTTTGATTACCATTGTTCCTTGCACCCGGGAGCGATCCCAGGTGCGGAGTGGCATTCCCGTATTTCTCCCACGACGAAGTATGGGGGTGTCACAGGTGGTATCAGAGCAGGCAATCCAATAAGGGATTAAAACCTGTAGGGCAACTTAAAATTGATATAGGGGAAAATAATAAAACTGGAAAAGCCGATTGGGGTTATGGGTAGTCTAAGTGTTGGTATTGATCCCACTTATGTCCTTTCTTTCGAATGGTTACTTGATTACATGGTACATGGATTATTTCGTTCGAATTGATAACCTCATTCATGATGGATTTGGTAAAGTGTTACTCTTGTTGTGAAGAATGAGAAATATGGATTATTGGAACCAAATTTTGGGTTGAAAGTGATTTGAAAAGATGGGTTATATGCGAGAATGACTATATGTTGCATGATTTGACCTCTATAAGGTCTTTGATACTTGAATCATTTGATGTCTTCATTTTGATTGGTTGCTAGATAAATAATGCCCTTAAAATACGAGGAAGTTGAAAATGAATTATAGAAGTTTGATTGTGAATTATGAATGTTGCATTGCCCTATTTGAAAATGTATCTGTTGCATATAAGGTTCATATGAATTGCTAAATGTGACAATATTTATACGTTTATAAGATGATTTAAATCCCTGAGGCCAGGATAGAATAAATTAATGTACAATGGTGAATACAGGAGAATATAAATGGTAAACCGCTACGGTAATATACTAGGAGGATCCTATAAGGATAGACAGTTCAGAGAAATAATCACACGGAGTACTTCTTCATTCGATAGTAATGTTTGTGGAGATACTAGACTCTGGTGACAACTTTGAGGGATAAGTATTAAATTTCTATCAGTGGAGACTTTAGGTTAAAGAGGCATAACAGAAATGTTAAAATATTTGGCCAGTGAACCCTAGTCCCATTAACTAGATATGTGAAGACTTTGATGATATATTTGAGGTATTTTGAGATATTAATTTAGAGTCAGTAGTCGAGAATAAATTCATTCTTGGAGACTTTTCTAGTAATCAAAGAAAGTTATTCGAGGAAAGGTCCCACCCACCCACACCTAAGAAACTAAGAAGTAAACCCGTTGAATTTTGACTAGTTCTAAATACAGTTTTACAGACTTAGTAATTGGAGAGATTTTTCTATGTAAATGGTTGATTGGAGTCTACTTATTCATAATTTTATTCTGAGAGTTATGCTAGACTGCTTTATCATTTAAAGATATTGGTGATATATAAATATTTGAGGTGCTATTTGTGTTGTGGTTACTCTAATGTTGCTTCATGATTGAGATGTTTATGGGGTTACGTATTACTTTGAAATTTTAGGATTCACTTGGCAGAAATGGTAAGTAAATTTGTGAAAGAAGTATTGTTATCTTATTGATGGTCACTTATAATATTTGGACGCACCCTATGACAATTTAAGCCGGTTTATTATGAAGTTACACATTTAATGTTGCATTGGAGTTCTGACTTATCTTTTGAAATTCATGTTTAGAGTCTAGTAAATTTATATTTGGAGCCTCATATTTTAGAACAATTGCTCGGGAGATATTATTTTATGTGAAATTATGAAGCTTCTTATTTGTAACTACAACATGCTTGGAGTCTTGTAGCAATATTGTCGCTCATGGTCGAGGACTGTGCTCAGTTAAGAATTGTCTCTAAGGGATATATATTTTAGCATATGTCATTCTAAAAATTCTAACGTTTTGTTGGGTTTAGGGGAAAAGTTGTACATTCTTCAACTTAGCGTTATTTGGTTTAGTGGGTGATACAAAATTTATGGAGATGATACTACCATATATCTAAGAAGAAAATATTAAGAAAATCTTGGAGTTCGAGTAGGAATTTGGAGGCCTATTACAGTTTTACGTTTGGGGATTTGTTTCAATATAGGCATGACGTCAGTATTTCGGGTTATTTGGTTGGATTTGCATGAATCCACATTTTTCATTGGAGTAACAATTTAGACTAAGAAGAGTTATGGATTTAAATGGTTGATTGGGGTCAATTAGAATACTTAGTAGAAGCAAGTGGTTAATTAGCACCAAGTCGAATATGAAGACTTTAGTACCCTCTACGTAGAACAAGTGGTTATCAAGGTACTACCCTAAGTTTTCCTAAGGTACTAGACACATAGAAGGACTTAACGTAAGAAGCTCAGCTCCGGATAAAGACCATAAGACATAGTTAGAATCCTAGAGAGTAATCGTTTTGGGGCTTGATTAGAATCAACATGGTTTAAGGTATATTTGGGTATTAAGTGATTAAAAAGGGGAAACTCTGTCATGTCAAATTTTGGAGAAAATTGGAAGAAACGTGGGCAGCTGGATCGAAGATCAAAAGACCAATCCATTAAAGTTTTAGATTCCCTAGGCTAACTTGGTTTGGAGACACTAAGTTCGGTTTTGAGATGCCTATTGGAGTTCTATTAATTAAATCAACTACCCTGAGGAATCTGGATATTGAGGTGGTCGGGAACTCTCCATAATATGCGTGGATTAGCAAGTTTGTGAGCCTTTTGGAGTTATGTAATAGAATGATATGTTTCGGTAGCCTTACTTTTCTATATCTGGGGAACATACTCTTCACATAAACCTTAATTGAAGTCTTGTTGTTAATGTCTTGTCGTGGCATACACTCATCACTTAATCAAGGTTTGGTTATTGGGGTTGAATATTGATAAGTTGCTTAGGAGTTTGCCTTCTCTAGTCAATTGACACGGTATTTTGGGGTCTTTGGAGGCGTCGTGAAATCTGGGTCGATAACAAGATTTTTAGGACTAAGAAGAACTGTTTATTTCAAAGTCTTGCTGTTAATTTCTTAAGTCATGCTTGAGATGAACAAAGCGCTTGCGGGACTAAGGCGTTGATAGTATCCTTGCCGTTGTTGTATGGAGTCTTGTCGCTTGACCATCACCAAGGAGCATAGATATTGAGTCATGAATTACTGTTGGAGTCACGGAAACAGCGGGATTATGTGTTATGTATCATGGGAATACATTCTGATTCTTTTCTTGGTTTATGTTTTGGACTATAGAAAATATCAAGTACGTATTAAAGGTAAGTTTAGTACTTTATCAAGATTTTTGGAGAGTTAAATGTCAAAATGTCTTACTGTGGAATAAACTGTGTGCTTCATCGAGGTTGACTACGAGGATTGAAGTGTAATAAGTTTATTGGGAGTCCATATTTCGAAACAAGTCTTTTCTAATAATTTGAAACAGCACTATTGAATTCATGAGTGGTATCGCGGAATTTTGGGTTGGTAGCTAGATTTCTAAGATTAAGAAGAATGGTTTATTTAAATTTTTGCTTGTTATTTTCTTAAGTCACGTTTGGGATGAATAAAGCAGTTGCGTGTTTAAGAAATTGATAATTTCTTCGTCATTGCTGTATGGAGTTTTGACACTTGAACGTCATCAGAGGAGCATAAATTTTGAGATATGAATTACTGTTGGATTACGTGTTATGTATCAGGGGAAAAACATATTAAGTCCTTTGTTGGTTATGTTCAGGACTATTAGTAATATCAAGTACGTACTAAAGGTGAATTTAGTGGTTTATCAAGATTTTGGATATTTATTGAAGTATTTCAATCACTTGGTGTAAGTAGGCGATGTCTATCGAATTATGGTATAAATTCGGGCTTCAAATAATTAGTACGATTCACCAGTGCAAGTGTGCAAATGGGAGTCTTATCGCTAAATAAATATTTGGGTTCATGGGATGCTTGTTCTCTTATTGACTATTTTTGGGTGTTACACGAGTGTGTGGAGTTACTCTAAGTCTTATATGTTAGAATCAAATGTTATAAATTTTCTTTAACAGACCTTGTGAACGAGTTGTCTAGAGGAAACTGGGCTAGTAGAGACGATATCTTACGTGGTATTTGAGTGAAGCAACCTCCGACTGGATGATCATCTATGGATAGGACGATATAGATTTCGATAAGAAATAGTAATAGGAAAACAACTTCTAATTGTCATTTAAAGCCGTAGTATCTTGCAGGTTACCTTAAATTCCATCTTAACTCATTTTGGAGATAGACAAAATTTCAAATAAGAATTTACTCTGAAACAACAAGTGACACGGTCCATATACTGCAACTAAATAAGTATATCCACGACTTGTATTCACCAGGTATGACCCTCCATTGTGGGAAAATTATATAGAGTTCCGGGGACGTCACTCCTCTAAGGGGGAGAGGATGTGACCCTTCGTTTAGCATCTTTCGTTTGGAACTACTACGTGAGAACGTTTACATCATTTAGCACCTTTCATTTATAACCGCTACGTGAGACCCTATACACGATTAGAACCTCCGTATTATTATTGTGTCGGGTCTAGAATTTTCATTTTTGTAACTTAAATGAGTAATAGCATTACTTGATATTTCCTATACATTTCATATAAATGGAGATTTATCGCTTATGGGAGATCTCATGTTTCCAACTTCGAGAATTAGTGGTTGGTTGCGTGGTTTTAGCATCACAAATATTTGTTGGATTTTAGCTTCGAGGACGAAGCTCTCTTTAAGGGGGGAAGGATGTAATACCCCGACTATTTGTGAAGGGTAAATTGGGAAATATAAAATTTAATTCTTATTACAAGTGGTGAGTTAGATTATTTTGGGTTGATAATATACTCGGGAATTTCATATAATAGTTTTATAGAAAACGGTATTTAATTTCGTGTTTTATTTAGCATTTTATTGCGAATTATTTGAATATATCCAAGTGTGTACCCAACCCACTAGATTGACCAACCCATTTGGTGCAACAATAACACCCTACCATAACTAGCTAGATGACAAAAAAAAAAAAAAAAAAGTGGGGCGGTGGTAGGAGAATCACTTCTCCAAGTAAGCTCTTTTATTTAAATGATTTTTCACCTCTCTCTCTCACATCAGACCCATTATCTCTCTCTCTCTCACAAAACAAAAGCACTCAAACTCTCCTTCCTCTCTACAAACCCACGGGCAAACACAAACCCACCACCACCACCACCGCACCTTCGCCATCACCACCACCCTCATCACCACAGCCACCTCCCCTCTTCTCTCCCTCTCCTCTCCCTCGCTGCCTCACACCACCAGCAGCAGCAGCAGCTTTTCCCCGACGAGGAGCCGCCACCAGCCACTCCGGCGACCCACCCGACGGGAGAGCCACCAACCCACCTCCACCTTGCTCTCCCCCACTCTGTTAAACACCTCTGACCCTCCTCCTCCCTCTGCAACGACCCAAGGAAGAGAAGCACAGCAGCAGCGCCGCCGAGAAGGCCGCCACCCACCTCCGGCGAACAACCCGACGGCGAAACAGCCGCCACCACCTCTGCCTTCTCTCTCCCTCACTTGTTTTGACCTCCTGAAACACCTACCCACTCTGTTTCGTCACAAAGAGAGGCTTTAACAGCAGCAACACGCTGCAGAACGCCCCGAGCCGCCACCATCGCCGCCGCCACCATATTTTTCGGCGAGAAGTTCACCCGAGCTAACCGGAGCGACCCACTCCCTCCCATTTGAACCAAAATACTCCTGGAGGTCCGAGGAGCACTTAAGCAACCTCAAACAGCGGCCATAACGTCCGATTCGTCGCCGGTGTTCATCACCGCCGACCGCCACCTTCGGAGACGTGACCCGTTCCGTTTCTTGACCGTTTCTCGCGATTTTTCGCGTAGGTGAGTCCTAAATCACTCTCTAGTTCATATCCAATCATCAAAATCACATCTTGTTAGCTCTAAATCGAATCGGGTATGTTGGGTTGAAGATGTATGCTTGTGTTCATAAAGGGGGGTAGTTTATGTAATTTCTGAAAAGTTGAGGGCAAGGTGTTAACTGCATGTTTAGTTTCTCAAAGATTGGGGGTGATGTGTGTATTTTAGCAAACTGCATATTTACATAAACTTTAAAGTGTTATTTTTGGATTTATAATATAAGCAAATAATTATATATATTATTTTGACTAAATAAAAGTAAATATGTTGATAAAATTATATAGAACTTGATTTGTATGAAATATTGTTGTTTTTACAAGCAAAATAAAAATGTACGATTTGGTTTAATTAGATAATTTCGGTTTATTTGACTAAATAGTTTAAATTACTTGTAAATTAGCATTTTTGAGTAAAATAGATTATTTTGAGAATATTGATAAAATAAATAAGCTGGAAGTTAATTTGTGAAATAACTATTAAGTATACTTTTAAATAAAATCCCTATTTCTATTATTTGCTATTACTTGATTATTTTTCTAGAAAGTAGAAATTATTTATTTAACATAAGTTTATAATTATATATGACTTGTTTTATTGAAATAAGTATTTTGTGAATTTTATTTGAGTATTTTATTATTATATGTTTTCTAATAAATAAATAGTTATAATTGAATTAGTTTGAATTAACTTTTATAGTCACTTATAAATAAATAGTTTGTTTATTAGATTACTATTATTTTCTATAAAATAAGAGTGTATAAACTTGATATTAGCTTTATTACTCAATAATTTTATGAGCTTGTATTTATATGAGTTATAATATTTTTATAAGGAAAAGTGTTATTTTAAATAATTGTTTTATGATATTAATTATTGGGGTTAAGGGGGATAAAGAAAAATGAGAATTTGGAGTTAAAGCATTTGGCATAGCATGCTTGCACAATTGAGCTTGTAAATAATTTAGGAATTATAAATTGTAGGTGACGAGTTCGTAAGCAAGGGTTACGAATATCCGTAGAAGCTTATCGCGCTATTTGCTTTGCTACTTGAGGTGAGTAAATATGCCTAACCTAGTGTGCCCGTCCTCCTTCGTGTCCAAATATTTTTATGCCTTTTACGTCTCAAAATGTGATTTGTGACATACGTGTTTAACTTGATATATTTCAATTACGTGTCCAACTATTTTTGTGATTTATACGTCTCAAAATGTGAATTTTGAAGTACGTGCGTGACTTGGAATTTCAATTACTTGTTTATCGATTCCTTTTGATCCTATCACATGGAAATTAATAATACGTAATAACGTAAAGTGGAAACAGTTGTGCGGTGGAACCATATGCGGATTATTATTTATTGTGGTTATTATATTTTGCTCGGTTGCAATTGCCCCGGGCTGCTCCATGTACTCACCTCTCTGGCCGCTAGAGTCTTAGAGGGGTGCCGGCACTTAAGGTCTTGGATGCTTGCGAGATGGTTGGTTCTATATTGTTGGTTCGTTCCCCGCTACAACTAAACTAAAATGTGAATTTTGAGATGTGGATGATGGATTATGAATTTTTATCATTGGATATTGGGAAATCCCTAATTGGGACAAATATTATGGATTGGAATGTTTCCTTTGGATAAATGTCTATTTGGTACTGTGATGATTTGAGAACACATTTCTGGAAACAAAGAATTAAAAGTCTAAAAATATATTTCTTTTCTCACATGAGAAAATATTTGTTACTTCTTACATATCATCCTGATTTTCTTAAAATAAAAACTTGCCTCTTTCCGATTTACACGTTGGGGTGTTTACTTACTCAGCATTTTTTTGCTGACTTTGGAAAAACTGCGGTCTTTGTTTCTTTCCCCCGCAGGTCTAGGCGAAGGGAGCTCGGCTTAAAGGGAAACACGGACTCACCTAGTTGTAATTAGTACTAAATATTTGAGACACTTAGATTATATCTCATCTTGTTTACTAGTATGTCTTATTTCACTGTTGTAAACACTAAGGCTTGTAATAAATAACTATGTTGGTGTTTGTTTTTGATTACCATTGTTCCTTTCACCCGGGAGCGATCCCAGGTGCGGAGTGGCATTCCCGTATTTCTCCCACGACGAAGTATGGGGGTGTCACATCTACGATCGGATTGTGAGGAGAATACTTGATTCAAGAGTTTCACGACTATCTTAGAGAGTGTGGATTGTGTCCCAACTCACTCCACCCGGAAGGCCACAGTGGAACGGTGTGTCCGAGATGAGGAATCGCACCTTGTTGGACATGGTGCGGTCTATGATGTGTCAAAAAATCTTCCGATATCGTTTTGGGGAAATGTTCTATTGACTGCAGCTTTTACCATTAACCGTGTTCCATCCAAATCGGTCATGAAGACACCATATGAGATATGGGCTGGGAGGCGTCCCATAGTGTCGTTTATGAAGATTCGGGGTTGCGGTGTGTATGTAAAGCGTTTACAAACAGACAAGCTCGGACCCAAGACGGATAAGTGTAAGTTTGTGGGATATCCTAAGGAAACGAAAGGATATTATTTCTACAATCCAAATGGGAACTAAGTATTTGTTGCTCGGACTGGCGTGTTTCTAGAAAGAGAGTTTGTCTCTAAAGAAGACAGTGGGAGGACTGTGAAACTGAAGAAATTCAAGACCGACAAAACACTCATTCTGCGATGAATCATGAGCAGGAACCACAAACTCTTTTGGATAAACATGTTCAAGTAACACAAGATCCGTAGGTCGAGTATAATACGTCATGAGTCGGAGAGGTATGTACTTCTCATGACTGAGCCCTGTGACGTACTGTTGGGTTTTGACGTAGGTAACGCAGCGGAATAACAAAAAATTATCCTACTTCAAAGCCCAACACGGATCGTCAGGAGGAGACATCATAACATGATAAAGGACATAGTATTGTGTACCTTTTGATTTTTGAGATCACACGAAGAATGATGTCCTCATCTCTATGGTTGATCCACGTCTAGAGGCGAGATTTAGATTCTTCCTTCTTGCAAGTGCTAGCTTGAACCGGAGGAAGAGGGAAGAAGAATCAACGCAACAAGGACAAGAGGAGGCTCGGCCTCCTCTTTGTGCCGACGGCAAGGGGCGGACGGCCTAGGGGCGTGCGCCTCTAGGTCTTCTTGCTCTCTCTATTTTGATCTCTACCACTCTCTTTGTTATTTCTAATAACATTTTTTTGTGGGAAGGAAGCTAGTGCCTCCTTTATATACTCCAACAACTCCTTGTTGTTTCCATAAAGGTATTTCCTAATTCTACATGAACTCGAATTAGTCCCTTCCTTGCAAATTAGTCCCACTAATTTTGCAAGGTGTTGAACAATGATCCTTCTATTAATTACTTAATATTAATAAATCCCAAATATAGCTATACTCTATTTGACGTGTGACCCCATACGTTTCTATCTAGTTGGTAGTAACTTTTACTAACATGGAGGGGTGTCTAGCAACACATCCATGCCACCCAACTAATATAAATAGTTAGTGATCCCGACAAACCTCTTGTGCCCAATATCTTATATTGCACTTTCCCTTTGTCTCCATATCCGGATTGGACACGAGACATAAATAGTCACACTCGTATATCCAATCCATAGTTCCTCGATCCTGGGAATATGCTTATGAGAGCAGATAACATCAATATCTCCATATTGATTTATCTGAGTCTGGCCAGACATTCAATAAGCCTCATCCCTCGAGTGGCCGTGGATATTTACTCCCATTATGTGGGAGGGACAAATCCTATCTACATCACTACGATCTCTAAGCTTGCTTCCTATCATGCCCGATAGCTATCTTTATGATTACCCAGTTATGGTGTAACGTTTGATAACATCAAAGCACAATATTCCAAAACTAGAGTATCTAGTGACTTCAAGTCTAAGGATTGAAATTATATTAGCACTACGAGAAGCGATTGTGACTTGACATAATCTAATGTATCCTTCTCGTTGTGGGTCAATCCAGTATGCCATTACCCCTAATGCATACCCATGTGTTAGACTTGATATCTCCATATCGATCTACCCACATACTAGTCTATATTTGATCGTCCTATTAATCAATATAGTGGACTAGGGATCTTTAAGATCAACAACACATTGTATCTAAGGACTTCATTATATTAAATATCACAATATATAATAAATGAATATTCTTGGCAAAACAATGTTCATACTAAATATACATTGCCTCTAGGGCATCTATTCCAACACGTACCACTGATGAACGATGATCCTAATACTTATGGAGAGGCCGTGAAAGGTCCAGACTCAAATAAGTGTCTTGAAGCCATGAGATCCGAAATGGTGTCCGTGTATACCAACAAAGTATGGGCTTTGGTGGAACCACCCGAAGGGGCTCGACCCATAGGGTGCAAGTGGGTCTTCAAGAAGAAGACCGACATGGATGGTAATGTAGTTGCCTACAAGAGTCGATTAGTGGAAAAAGGGTGCATACATGGTATTGACTATGATGAAACCTTTTTCCCAGTCGCAATGACCAAAATAATTCGAATCCTACTTGCCATTGCATCTTATCACGACTATGAGATTTGGCAGATTGATGTCCAAACAGCATCTCTGTAGGAAACTTACATGAGAATGTGTACATAACACAACAGAGGGTATTAAGGATCCAGAGCACGCCAACAAAGTCTGTAAGCTACAACGATCCATTTATGGATTGAAGCCAGCTTCTAGGAGTTGGAATCAAATTTTTGATGACGCGGTCAAATAGTTTGGTTTCATCAAGAACGAAGATGAACCTTGTGTTTACAAGAAGGTTAGTGGGAGTTTTGTTGTGTTTCTAGTCTTATATGTGGATGACATACTACTCATTTGAAACGACATTCCTACCTTGCAATCTGTTAAAGTTTGGTTAGGAAAGTGTTTCACGATGAAGGACTTAGGGGATGAAACTTATATACTTGGTATCAAGATCTATAAGGATAGATCTAGGAAGTTTCTCAGCCTAAGCCAAAGTACATATATAGACAAGATGATGAAACGGTTCAACATGCAAGAATTGAAGTAAGGATTCTTGCCCATGTCGCATGGAGTCACCCTTCAAAGTCTGGATGTCCCTCCAATGACATTGAGAAGGACCGCATGAGTAGAGTTCCCTATGCATCGATCATAGGATATATCATGTTTTCCATGTTGTGTACTAGACCAGATGTGGCATATGCATTGAGTATGGCAAGCAGATATCAGTCCAAACCGGGTGAGAGTCACTGAATTGCTGTAAAGAACATCCTTAAGTACTTGAGAAGAACTAAGGATGCGTTCTTGATATTTGGAGGTGAGGAAGAACTCCGTGTAATTGGTTACACTGACGCGAGCTTCCAAACCGACAAGGATGACTATATATTGATAACTCCGTCTTTTGAGTTATTTTATTCCTTACTTTTCTGCTTTTTGTGTTCTCATCATGGAGAATTTTTCGTCTTTTTTGAGTAAATCATGCTAATATTTGTGAAAATGAATTCTTGAGCTATTATTGTTAAATCCGGGCGTTTTTACTGTGAGATGATTGCGGGTTGTGTTTTCATGTTGTGGTTTGCAGGAAAATAGGGCTTGGATGATTATGTGGGAGATGGAAACGAGGTTCTAAAACGAGGAACTAAACGGAAAATCCAAAAACAAATTTGCAGAATGTAGGTGTCTTCGTAGGAAGATAAAAGTCTTCGTACGAAGACTTGGTACTTAGTCAAATTTCAAGTTGCTGAAAATGTCTTCCCAAAACAGCGTGCAATACGTATCTGGGAAGATCTTCGTAGGAAGAGAAAATTTCTTGTAAGAAGACTCTTCCTACTAAGAGAAAGCTCTTCGTACGAAGAGAACGCTGACAGAGGTAGTTTCTGACGGGGTTTTTATGCAATATCTCCAAACTTTGTAATATCATTATGGAAACGTATTTAAGCTAATTAGGTCGTGATTTCTAGTAGTTAGCAAGTTTGTGGACATGTTTTGAGTGCTAGGAGACACCATTGGAGGTTGGGGAGCGATTGGACTACTTCGTTTGATTCCTAAACTCTTTCTTTTCGCTAGTTCTTCTTTATGATCATCGAACTCGGTATTGTGATCATGTTTTATAGTAGCTAAACACTCTTTTGCTGGGAACTTTCGTTTGGTAGCTAGGGTTTGATATGAACTTGATGTTTTGGGATTGTGATTCACGTTTTGAACTTAATTAAGCATGTTCTTCTATTATTATGAAAAGTTTATGTTAAATCTTCATCTTTCTTGCGCGTAGCTAACCTAGGATTGATCTTAATTAGGATTCACGTGGTAACTCCATGATTCTTAGTCGGTAAATTGAACTTTTCACCTAATTGTATCACTACTTGGTAATTCGGTAGTGTTGATTAGGATCATGAAATAGAATAATGAACGTAATGCATGCTAAAAATTGAATTAGGCTTGGTAACTCGGTTTAAATTGATTTTAGACATAGACAACTTGTTTGGTAACTCGGTGAGTTTTGTAGTGCTTAATTAATAATAGAAAAAAATGTTAGTCTTTCATGAATAAAAACATAACTCATAACATCCTTAGTGATCCTATAGAGAATTCTCGCTATTTTTCCTCTTATTAGTAACGTCATAAATCACTCTTCGTTAATCGTGAACCATTCCACTTGGTTAACCGAGAATATTGTTTTTTCATTTTAGTAGCATTAGACAAACAAACAACGCGATGTTCCCACAAAAGGTTGGGAAATATTAATTAATTAACAAGAACTTTCTTGGGTTCGACAACCCAGTTTTTCAAAATTTATTACTACACCGACAGCTGTACACTTGCAGTTGGAGCTTGTCAAGTTTTTGGCGCCGTTTTCGGGGACTTCGGATAAATTAGTTATAATTCCTACCCTTAGGGAATTTTATTTTTTTGTTTATATCTATTACTCACCTGCTTTGTGATTTCAGGTTGATTGTCACGGTGCATGACCCGTTCTAGAGACGGAACTTTGTACTCAGTACTTGAGGACCCGGAATCCTTATTGCGCACATGACGTAGTGAATCGAGGAAATCAAGCTCAGTTACTATGGATGACCAAACTAGAGCTGATTTTGAAAGGATCCGTAAAGGTATGCAAGAAGCGGAGCCAGCTAGAATTGCAGCTGTGGAAGATGCAGATAATCGGGCAAGAAAGACTGAGGAGCTTAGAGCCTAGTTGACCCAGATGCAGGGTGCAATGGCACGTATGAACCACCAAAATCCACAACCACTTCCGAGTATGGGGGTACAAGACGGAAACAATGTAGGAGCAAATGGAGGCAACAATGGTCGAAATAGAAATAATGGGGGCAATAACCGGGACAACAATGAGCAGAATGCTGCAAACCAAATCTACAATGCTGAAATCGATGAGCGTCCTTTGGTGGACTACTTCAGGACCACACCTGATGGATACCGGCCCACGATCGTCAGGCCACAAATCAACGCAGCTCATTTTGAATTTTGCCAGCCGCTGATCAATATGGTTCGCGATGAGTGTTTGTTCACTGGAGCTCTGGGGGATGACCCAAATGCCCATCTACTCAACTTCAACCAGATTGCCTCTACAATTCATGATCAGAGGGTGCCAGATGACACTGTAAAGCTAATTCTCTTCCATTTTCCTTATCAGGGAAAGCCAAGACATGGCTCATGGAGCTTCCGACGGGTTGTATTACCACATGGACAGAATATTGCCAAGACCTTCTCAGAAAATACCTCCCACCTTCCAAGGTTGATCCGAGAATGGAGGACATCACTTAATTTATACAGCAGGAGGATGATTCTTTGGGAGACACATGGAGAAAGTTCAATCAACTTCTTCGTAGATGTCCCACTCACGGAGAGCCTTGGTACAAGCTACTTCACTATTTCTATAATTCCCTAGATAGGGAGACAACAAATGAACTGGACTTAATGGCTCAAGATAATTTTATGGGCCTTGGAGTGTAGAGATGCTAAGACCTGTTGCATAGTGTGGCAAAGCGTGAGTCTACGAGGTCTGAGACTCGTAGAAATTCAAAATCTGATGGGGCACTGGGAAACAAGATTAAGACAATGGTGGAGCAGAAATATGAACAACATATGGCAGTTATGACCTCGGCCTTCAGCAACATGAATCCCTCAGCACAGGTAAAATCAGTGGGAGAGATGGTGGCAGATGCAAATCGGGGATATCGTGATGAAATTGAAGATGTGAACTACATGGGTCAACCACACTAGCAGTGGTCCAACACTTATCATCTAAACAACCGCAATCACCCCAACTTCAGCTATGCCAACCCAAACAGTGGATTATATGCGCCCGACCAAAAGCCTAATGTCCCATATCAAGTGCAGAGACAAGCTACACCACAAAATGCTCACCAACCAGAAGAACAAGAGACAAACGCGATTTTTAGGAAACTGCTTGCGAATCAAGATAGAATGGAGAGCAATATTGTCTCCATGGAAGCCACAATGAAGAGCCATGAAACGCAGATTGGGCAAATTGCCAATCAAAACACTAGACTTCCACCTGGTATGATTCCTTCGAACATAATTACTCCACCTGAGCAGTTGAAAGCTATTACTACTCACAGTGGGAAAACCACTAAGGATCCTCCATATCCTACCCACCAAGTCCACTGAAAAAGCATTGGGCGAAGAAATTCCGTGCCTACCGTGACTCCCCAATTAAAGGAAACGAGTAGGAAGTCAGAGGAGAATCCTAAGCCAAAGGAGGAGTATAGCATACGTGTTCCATACCCGCATAGATTGAAGATCCAAGAGGATGCTAAGCACTTCAAGAAGTTTGGATATCTTCAGGAAGTTTCACATCAATATTCCCTTTGCGGAGGCCATCTCGCAAATGCTAAAATATGCTAATTTCTCAAGGACCTCCTCTCTAATAGGAGACGCATGGATGATTTTGAGACCATGACTCTAAATGAGGAGTGTAGCGCCGTGGTGCAAAAGGTGTTGCCTAAGAAGATGAAAGATCCTGGCGATTTTATCATTCCTCTGACATTGGGAGATGCCTTTCATGGTAGGGCATTATGTGATCTTGGCGCAAGCATCACCTTGATGCCCATATCCATTTTTGAGCAGCTTGGTGTGGGGGAACCAAAACCGACTTGGATGTGCTTGCTGATGGAAGACCGCACCATAAAACGTCCAAGAGGAGTTTTGGAGGATGTACTAGTGAGAGCTGAATGACTCAACATCCTAGATGATTTTGTGATCCTAGATATGGAGGTCGATGATGATTTCCCCCTTATCTTGGGCCGTCCGTTCTTGGCCAAAGGTAGGACAATCATTGATGTGGTTAATGGAGAGCTAACGATGAGGATCATTGATGAGAAGGTGGCCTTCAACGTCTTTGAAGCTATGAAGTTTCCCGCGTATGCGGTGAGTGAGCAGTGTTTTGGTGTGGAGGCATACACACCGGATGAGGAGGAAGCCATCTTATTGGAGCGGATATATAAGGAACTTGATCTACTTGACTCTAGAGATAAAGAGCAGGCTATGGAGACCCATTGGCGCCAGCCCTTACCCTTCTTTAATGAGGGAATCAGGAAGACTCTTATTCCTTCTCTTGATGTTGCTCCTATTTTAGAGTTAAACCCTTTACCCGCACATTTAAAATATTTATATCTTGGATCTAATGATACTTTTCCAGTGATTGTGTCTTCTTGTTTGGACAGGGAACATGAGGAGCAATTATTGAAAGTGTTGCAGGAATGGAAAGCTGATATGGGATGGACCATAGCAGATATCAAGGGGATCAGTCCATAGTTTTCCAGCATAAGAGCCGGCTCATGGAGGATAGGAAGCCGGTGGTCCAGTTTCAACGCCGCCTCAACCCTCATATGCAGGAGGTGGTGAAGAAAGAGGTGCTTAAATGGTTGGAGGCGGGCATCATCTACCCGATTTCCGATAGCACATGGACTAGCCCAGTATAGTGTGTCCCTAAGAAGGGAGGTATTACTGTGGAAGAAGGGGAGAAAGGTGATCAGATTGCTACCCAAACTGTTACTGGGTGGAGAGTTTGCATGGATTACCGCAAACTCAATGATGCCACATTGAAGGATTATTTCCCCCTTCCATTTGTTGATCAGATGCTTGATAGGCTGGCACATCATTCTCATTATTGCTTTCTGGATGGGTGCTTCGGGTACAACTAGATTGCCATTGAGCCAGCAGATTAGGAGAAGACGACATTCACATGTCCCTATGAGACTTTTTCTTTTCGACGCATGCCTTTTGGTTTATGGAATGCGCCTGCCACTTTTCAGAGGTTTATGATGTCAATCTTCTATGATATGATGGAATAGAAGTTTGAAGTGTTCATGGTTGACTTCTCATTGTATGGTGATGGATTTGAAGATTGCTTGTAGCAACTTGCTCGTGTATTGGATAGATGCATCGACCTTAAATTTCATTGGAGTAATTGAATGGCTCCAGGCGACTCCCGCTATCTGATTCTCTCTGAGGTAACTAGGTCGAGCCGTCGACCTTAAATTACAAAGTGCTTGTTGCGAGGCAACCCAACCTACTTATTGCTTTAATTTAGAATTTAATACGATTTTGTATATTTGATTATGTTTCATTTGTTTGAGAGGTGAGAGAGAGAGGGACTAATATTTCTAATGAGTGTGTGTAGGAATTTTAGGTGGAAGGCCTATTTCGGATTCCCCGTCTTGATGCGCAAGTGAAGAACAGCATGAAAACCGAGAAACACAGGCCAAAATGCGTATCGGGATCCGGAATGAAGAAATTTATGGAGGACCCCATTTCCACACGCACTCAACACACGCACCTGGGGATGAATGAGTATCCGGACTCCCCGTCTTGATGTGCGTGAAATTTACATTGAAGAATAGAGAAAGCTGACATAATGGAACGAATTACGAGGTGAATTTTTGCAAATGATACTGAAAGCGGAATTGGAGAGTGCCATTGTGTGGGGGTGGTTGAGAGCTTTCCGTAGACAGGTGGATTGCGCATATTGGAGTCCGGATGAGAAAGTTACGTCAAAAAGGATGCTCAAGTGAGTAAAACGCTGCCAAAAACCTCAGGAAATGCAAAACGTGCCTTGGGAGGCGTAAAATTTAAGAATAAAATATTCTCTGGACTTTGGGAAGTTTTTATATTATAACAGGAGTCTCGAGGACGAGGAGATCCTTGGAAAAGCAACGACATGATCATGGAGGCGAAAAACAGTCAAGAAGGATGTTTTTCGTCTATTCAGCATTGTCTTCGTATGAACAGAAAAGTCTTCGTACGAAGACCTTGGACTTAGAAAAAATTTGGGATGTTAAAAAAGTCTTCCTAAAACAGCTCTCTGTCCCCATCTCGGAAGAACTTCGTAGGAAGAGAAAAAAGTCTTCGTACGAAGACTCTTCCTACGAAGAGAAAAGTCTTCGTACGAAGACATCGGGTATTTTGACAGTTTTGACCAACAACGATAGAGAAGAGAAGGGGGTTTATTGAGGGGTATTTTTGGCATTCTCTTGCTATGCCTTATAAGTCCGAACCTGCAAAGATGAGGATCAGTTCCTCATTCAAAACCCATGACCGTCTTTCTTCTTTCTCTCTCTCCTTCTTAAGAACGCCAAGAACACTCTCCAATTCTAGTTTGCGTCGAAATCTCTTGAGATTGGTTGGGTTTTGAAGTAATTTGGAGCGCCTACAACATTAATTCTTGAGTAAAGCATCTAAACCAACTCTTTTTGGTCCGAATTTGAAAAGTGGGTCTAGGGTTTTGAAAGCTCAGGTTGTTCAAGACTTGAAATAGAAATAGCTTGGCTATATCAAGGCCTTGAAACAGCTTTCAAAGCCTTGAGTCAGCTTTAGAGTCTTGAAAATAGTTTGGCTATTTTCAAGGCCTTGAAACTGGATTCAAAGCCTAGAAACTGCTTAACCTGAAAGTATATTCTCAGGGGGAGTTTTTATGCTAACTCTCTGATTTGATTTACTCTCTTTCATTCATAAGTTTGATTATCTGTTATTAGATGATGAAAGACAAATTTTTGAACATGTTTTGAATCGCAATATATCATCTGTTTGACCATGATAATGCATGAAATTTTGTTTCTAAGTTTTGCAGGATTGTTTCCTAAACTGAAGTGCTGCAGATTTGGAAACACTTGAATACATTGATCCCGTGATCAATCAGACGTGTGTGATAGCTTCTCATGGTGGTTAAATGAAAGATTACAACAATATATCTGAAGATTGTGATCATTCAACCGTTGGAGAAGATTTCAAAGTAGTCAAACTCTGTTGCCTACGAAATAGGAAGGTTGTTGCTGAAAATCAGGAGAGATTTGCAGAGCTGTTTGAAGTATTTATAGAGCTCAAATTCGAAGCAACAAAAACAAAATACTCAACGGGCAAATACATAGAAAGTATTATGGATTGACAAGCATCAAAGAAGTTCTTCATCTCTTCCAACCCATTCACAGAATTTCACTGCATTTCACTGTAGTTTTCTATTCTTAAGTGTTCTTCTGTACAGAGCTATATTGGTAGATCATTTCTGTATTATTTCTACATTCATTCTCAAGGATTGTTCAAGGTGAACAATAGACAATTCTTATTTAATCAGTTAGCTAGAGCAGGTACTAGACAGGTTAGGGAAATTCACAAGCTGTAACAGAGTAAGGGAACTCTCTGTGCTTGAGTTCTTGGGGCTTAGCTTTTGATTAATAAGAATTGAGTTGAAAATCCTGAAGGGATCTAATCCCTGAGGTAGAGACGTAGGTCCAAGTGGACTGAACTCTATAAATCACTTGTCTTGTGCATTTTCAGTTCACTTACTTTCAGAGTTTTTGCAGCATACAAAAACTGTTTATTTTCAAGGGTTTGAACTTGTTTTCAAGGCCTTGAAAAAGGCATACTTGCTCTAAACTCTCTGCATCTACTTCAAAGTCTTCAACTTGTGTTCAAGGCCTTGAAATTCAGTGTCTGCACAAGTTTTTCTTCTTGCTAGAAAGTTTTGCAAAAAGTTGGCATACTCTATTCAACCCCCCTTCTAGAGTATCTTAGTTGCTTATATCTGCATACTCACACTTTCAATTGGTATCAGAGCTTGTATCACTGTATAAGATTTAACCATCTGGTGATCATGAGTACTGCAGGTGATGGTGGTTTCTCACAGGGAAGAGCTGCTAGTAGACCTCCTCTATTCTGTGGAGAAAATTTTGCTCACTGGAAAGCTCTCATGAAAATGTTTATCATTGATCAAGATCTAGAACTTTGGACCATTATCCAAAATAGACCTCATACTTTCTACACAGATAAAGATGGGATCAGAACTCCCAAAACACAAGACTCACTCTCCTCTTATGAATTAGAGCAATTTTCTAATAATTACAAGGCTATTAACATTCTTTATTGTGTTTTGAGTACATATGAATTCAACAGGATCTCTGGATGCTCAACTGCTAAATAAATCTGAGATAAACTTGTAGTTACCTTTGAAGGAACCAGTCAAGTCAAGCAAACCAAGATCAACATTTATCTCAGATAATATGAGCTGTTCAAGATGAATGCAGATGAGTCCATCAGAGATATGTTCAAGAGATTCACTGATATAGTTAACAACCTTGACTCATTGGGAAAACACTTTTCCAATGAAGAAAAAGTGAGGAAGATTCTCAGAAGTATTCCAAAGGCAAAATGGAAACCAAAAACCACAACTATTGAAGAAGCTCATAATCTGTCAACTTTACAAATTGATGACCTACAAGGGAATCTCCCGACACATGAGTCATCTATGAATGAAGTTGATGGAGAATTTTCAGATGGTGTAAAAAACTTAGCCCTCAAAGCCAAAGAGAATGAGAGAATTCAAATTCTTGAAACTGAGGATGGTGATGATGAAGATCCAATTGCCTTAATTTTCAAAGACTTGAAAAGGATCCTCAAAATGAAGAGAAACTTTGGAAACAAAGATTTCAACAAAGAAAGGCATAGATCATCCAGCAACAAGGATTACAAAGGTAAGTCCTCTTCACAGAGCAAATCAAAAGTTATGAACTGCTTTGAGTGTGGTGATGCATGACACTTGATAAGAGACTGTCCACACAAAAAGAGCAAGAACTTTCAGAAGAAAGATCATGACGGAAGAAAGAAAGCCATGATAGCTTCATGGTGTGATTCAGATAGCTCTAGTGAATCTGAATCTGAAGAAGAACATGCCAATCTATGCTTCATGGCCAAGCATGATGAAAGTTCTGAAAAGAACATTGAGGTAATGGTAAACTGCTTAATTTCAAAACCAAAAGAAGCTCTTTCAGAATATCTCAGAACAATGCTCCTAAATGAGGAAGATTATGTGAAATAGATCAGGCTTTTGAAAGAAAAAGTTCATGAGCAAGCAAAAGAAAACTTACAACTTGTTTGCCTAAATCTGAATCTTGAAATCTCTCAGAAGAGAAGTGACAGTGAATTCAAGGCCTTGAAAACCAGTTTCAAATCCTTGAAAACACAAGTCAAGGAAGTAGTTGCTGAAAACTCCTCAGTGAGTGACAGCCTTGTTAATCTAATACATCAGGTTGATGATTTAGAGAAACAAAAGATTACTCTTATTGAGAAAATTCAAGAATCTGAATTTGTCAAAATCAAGCTTGCTGGATCAGAACACAAGTTGAACTTTATTCTTGGAGGAAGTTCACAGCCTGTTCACAAAGCTGGTATTGGATTCAATCCAAACTTTCCAAGAAGAAACAATACCAGATTTGTGAAAGCTGGAAACAAAACCTCTCCTACTTGTCATTACAGCTGTAAAACTGGTCATGTTAAAATGACTTGTCCTTTAGAAGAAGAGACCCTCACATAATTAGGAACACTTGTCCTTTTCAACTCAAAGGACATGTTAAGCAGATTTGGGTTCCTAAAGGGGTTATACCACCTAACATGGTTGATCCTGAATATGAATCCAAATTCCACACTTGGTCTAACAGCTGGGTAAGGTAGTGATTGGTGCTTGCAGGTTGCCACCAAATAACATAAGTGGTTCATGGACACTGGTTGCTCAAGACACACGATATGAAAGAGATCTATATTCTCAGAATCAAAGGAGCAACCAGAAGGTTCAATAACACTTGGTGACAAAGGAAAATGCAATATTCTTGGTATTGGAAAACTTGGTGCAAATTCTGAAAACTCTATTTTTGATGTTTATCTGGTTGAAGGTTTGAAGTTTAATTTACTTAGTGTATCTCAACTTTGTGATAACGACAAAAAAGTTATCTTTGATAAAGAGAAGTGTGTGGTGCAAAATGAGAAATCAGGAGATTGCATTCTCACAGCCTCTTGATCAAACAATGTTTATACTTTTTAGACTAACAAAGTTGCAGGTGAAAGTTTGAAGTGTCTCAAGGCCTTGAAAGAGGATTCAAAGCTTTGGCATAGGAAACTTGGTCATATCAGTTTGCATACTTTGAAAAAATTGATTTCCAAAGACTTGGTAAGAGGATTTCCATCCACCAAGTTTAAAGAAGATGAGTTGTGCAAAGCCTGTGCACAAGGAAAGCAGACCAGAAGCTCCTTCAAGCCAAATAAGTTTTAAGTACAACTAGACCTATTGAATTTCTTCATAGGGATCTCTGTGGTCCTATGAGGACTCCTACTCCAAAAGGTCAAAGGTATATGCTAGTTGTTGTAGATGATTTTTCTAGATACACTTGGGTTATGTTTCTCAAAGAAAAATCTAAAGAACTCTCTGAATTTTTAAAGCTTTGCAGAGAACTTCAAAACTTGAAAAACCTACATGTAGCTTCAATCAGAAGTGATCATGGTAGAGAATTTGATCAGTTAGAATTTGATTTATTCTGTGATAAGCATGTTATTTCTCACAACTTTTCTGCTCCAAGAACTCCTCAATAGAACGATGTTGTTGAAAGAAAGAACAGGACTCTTGAAGATATGTCAAAAACAATGCTTCTTGAGAACAAGTTGCCAAAACATTACTGGGCAGAAGCTGTGAATACATCAAATTATATTTTGAACATGTTCTTGATCAGATCTATTCTAAAGATGACCCCCTATGAACTAATCAAAGGGATAAAGCCAAACATCTCTTACTTCAGACCCTTTGGATGTACTTGTTTTATCCATAACAATGGAAAAGGCAATCTTGGTAAGTTTGATGCAAGAAGTGATGAAGGTATATTTCTTGGTTACTCTCTGAATAGCAAAGCTTATAGAGTTTACAATAAAAGAACCAAACTGGTTGAAGAGAGAATTCTTGTTATTTTTGATGAAAGCTATGATGGTTCTTTGAGTGAAAGTTTTGAAGATTTGAATTTGAACAAGCATGAATAAGAGGAAGAGACTGAGAATCCATTTGGATTCAAGAAAGGCTCAGAGGAAAACAGAAGACATTTTCAAGACCTTGAAAACAGTTCTCAAGGCTTTGACAATACAACTCAAATCCTCGAAAAAGATGATCAGAAGGATTCAAATGACAAAGCCACTACTTCAAGACCAGAAAAGATCTATGGAGAACCTTAACCATGGTCTCCAAGAAAGAGATTAAAATATCTCTCATCTTATGCAGCTGATAATATCATATCGGATCCAACCACTAGTACACAAACCATATCACAGTTGAAGAACTTATGTGCTTTTAATGCTTTTATTTCTCTTGTAGAACCAAAAAATGTGAAGGAAGCTTTACAAGAAGCAGACTGGATCATTGCTATGCAAAGTGAACTCAATGAGTTTGAAAGGAATAATGTTTGGAACCTGGTTCCTGCACCTACAAACCAGTCTGTCATTGGTACCAGATGGGTATTCAGAAACAAGTTGGATGAAAGTGGCAATGTAATGAGAAACAAAGCAAGGTTAGTTGCTTAAGGTTACAATAAAGAAGAATGTATTGATTATGAGGAAACCTTTGCTCCAGTTTCCAGGTTAGAAGCAATTAGAATTTTGCTTGCATTTGCATCTTACAATAACATGAAACTATTTCAAATGGATGTGAAGTGTGATTTCTTGAATGGCTACTTACAAGAAGAAGTTTATGTTGCACAACCACCCGGTTTTGAAAATGACAAATTTTCAGATCATGTCTACAAACTTGACAAATCTCTTTATGGTTTGAAACAAGCTCAAAGGGCTTGGTATGAAAGACTGTCAAAAATTTTACTTGAAAATGATTTCAAAAGAGGTTTAGTAGACAAAACTCTTTTCATTAAGACTCATGAGAAAGATTTACTTGTAGTTCAGATATATGTTGATGATATACTGTTTGGAGCTACTAATGATCAATTATGAAGAGAATTCTCAAGTCTTATGAGCAGAAAATTTGAGATGAGCATGATGGGAGAATTGAACTTCTTCCTAGGACTTCAAATACATCAATTGAAGAAGGGCATATTTCTGAGTCAAAGCAAGTACAAAAGAGACTTACTAAATAAGTATAGCATGGCTCAATGTAAGGAAGCCAAGACTCCAATGAGTTCTACACTATCCTTAGACAAGGATGAATCTGGTAAGAGTGTCAATGTAAAGAGTATATAGGCATGATTGGATCATTACTCTATCTGACAGCAAGCACACCACATATTATGTTTAGTGTATGCATTTGTGCTAGATTTAAATCTGTTTCAAAAGAATTACACTTAACTGCTGTGAAGAGAATATTCAAATATCTAAATGGTACCAAATACTTAGGGCTTTGGTATCGAAGATATTCTAACTTCTCTTTGAGTGGTTTTTCAGATGCTGACTTTGCAGGTTACAAGGTTGATAGAAAAGTACTTCAGGAACCTGCCGATTCATTGGATCATCCTTGATTAGTTGGCATTCCAAGAACCAGAATTCAGTTGCTCTATCAACAGTTGAAGCTGAATATATAGCTGCAGGAGCATGTTGCTCACATGTGCTATGGATTGCTTGAAGAGTTTTGACCATGGGTACGCAGCGGAAAAACAATTTTATCCATGTAATACCCTCCTAGGATCACAGAACAAGATACATAACGATGGTAAGGGAAGAAATCAAGTTACACACCTTAGGGTTTCTCCTGTGATGACTTGTAACGTGAATTGTGTCACGTTCTCTATAGTTGATCCACGCCTAGAGTTGAGATCTAGATCTTCCTTCTCCTTTGTGCTAGCCCGGAACGGATGAAGAGGAAGAAGAAATCACACAACACGAGGCAACAAGGAGGGGCGGCCTCCTTGTTGGGCCGACGGGAAGGGGCGGCGGCAAGGGGGGCAGATGCCTCTCTTGCTTGCTTGCTCTCTCTCCTTTTTGTTCTCTCCCACTCAAGTTATGAACTAAATGCTCATAAGTGTGGGAATGAAGGAAGGAGCATCCTTTTATATTCCAACAAATCCTTGCCAACTACCTAAAGGACCCATTCTAGTCCTACTAGAACTCGGTTTAGTCCCTTCCTTGCAAATTAGTCCTACTAAGTTTGCAAGGTGTTGCAAAGTGATCATTCTAATTAATTTATTAATTAATTCCCAAATCTAGTTCAAATCTATATAGCGTGTAACCCCATAGGTTCTATCAGTTGGTAGCAACAATTTGCTAATATGGAGCGGTTTCTAGCAAAACATTCATTCTACCAAACTAATAGAATAGTCACCGACAAACCTTGTACAAGTAATTGTCTCATCCCTTTGACTCTATATCCGGATTGGACACGAGACATACAAGTCACACTCGTATATCCAATCCATAGTTTCTCGATCCATGGGAATAGCCTTATTCGTGCAAATAACATCAATATCCCATATTAATTTATTAGAGTCAGGCCAGACATTCTATAAGCACTATCCCTCGAGTGGCCTAGGATATTTTCTCACGTTATGTGGGAGGGACAAATTCTATCTACGTCCACTACGATCTCTAGGCTTGCTTCTTATTGTATCCGGTACATGCCTTTATAACTACCCAGTTACGGTGTAGCGTTTAACGCTACCAAAATCACAATAAGCCACAACTAGAATATCTAGTGACTTCAAGTCTAAGGATGACAATACCATTGCACCACGAGAAGCACTTGTGACTTAACATAACGTGTATGTAACCTTCTCGGAGATGGGTCAATCCGGTGCGTCATTAACCTTAATGCACACCTATGTGTTGGATCATGATATCTCCATATCAATCCAACCCCATACTAGTCTATGGATGATTGTCCTATTATTCATTATACTCGACTAGCGATATTTAAGATAAAATCACAATTGTAAATCTAAGGACTTCATTATATTAAATATCCAATAAATAATACAATGAATGTTCTAGCCAAAATAAATTCATACTAAACTAGATTGCCTCTAGGGCATCTATTCCAACAGTCTCCCACTTGCACTAGAGCCAATCTGACGCATCTCGTATGCCCATGCTCCTAGTGTGCCCTTCATGCTTCCACTGCACAAGCGGCTTTGTAAGTGGATCTGAATGATTTTCATTTGTAGGAATCATGCATATCCGAATGTCTCCTCTGTCGATAATATCTCGAATCAGATGAAACTTCCTAAGCACGTGCTTGGATTTCCGGTGTGTCCTGGGCTCCATTTGATTGCACGATCACCCCAGTGTTGTCACAGTACAACTCAACTGGATCCGCAATGCTAGGAACCACACCAAATTTAGAAACAAAATTTCGGATCCAAACAACTTCCTTTGCTACGCCATTTGCAGCAATGTACACAGCCTCTGTTTTAGAATCAGCCACCGTTTCTTGCTTGGAACTCTTCCAGCTCACCGCTGCTCCATTCAGGCAAAACACATATCCCGACTGTGATCTAAAATCATCTCTGTTGGTTTGGAAGCTTGCATCCGTGTAACCCCTTACACGCAACTCTTCCTCACCGCCAAATATCAAGAAAGCATCCTTATTTCTTCTCAAGTACTTTAGGATGTTCTTGACTGCAATCCAGTGACTCTCACCCGGATTGGACTGGTATCTGCTTGTCATACTCAAGGAATATGACACATATGGTTTAGTACATAACATGGCGTACATGATAGATCCTATGGCCGAAGCATAGGGAATTCTACACATGTGTTCCTTCTCAATCTTATTGGAAGGACAACCACTCTTCTAAAGAGTGATTCCATGTGACATGGGCAAGAATCCCTTCTAGGAATCTTGCATGTTGAACCGCTTCAACACCTTGTCAATATATGTACTCTGACTTAGTCCTAGAAATCTCTTAGATCTATCTCTATAGATCTGTATACCGAGTATATAGGCTGCTTCCCCTAAGTCCTTCATTGAGAAACACTTCCCTAGCCAATCTTTAACAGATTGCAGCATGGGAACGTTGTTTCCATTGAGTAGTATGTCATCCACAAACAAGACCAGAAAAGCTACAGAGCTCCCACTAACCTTCTTGTAAACACAAGACTCATCTTCGTTTCTGATGAAGCCAAACTCTTTGACTACTTCATCAAAATATCAATTCCAACTCCTAGAAGCTTGCTTCAATCCATAAACAGATCGTTACATTTTACAGACTTTGTTGGCTTGCTTTGGATTTTCAAAACCCTCCGGCTGTATCATATACACGTCCTCGAGGAGATTCCCATAAAGGAATTCTGTTTTGACATCCACCTACCAAATCTCATAGTCGTAGTAAGCTGCAATTGCAATTAGGATTCGGATGGATTTGGTCATAGCGACTGGTGAAAGGTTTATTCATAGTCAATACCATGAATCTGTCTGAATCCTTTAGCCACCAATCGACCCTTATAGGTAATCACATTATCATCCATGTCGATCTTCTTCTTGAAGACCCACTTGCACCCTATGGGCCAAGCCCCCTCGGGTGGTTCCACCAAAGTCTATACTTTGTTGGTATACATGGATTCCATCTCGGATCTCATGGCTTCTAGCCACTTCTGAGAGTCTGGACTTTTCACGACCTCTTCATAGGTAGTAGGCTCATCATCTATGAGCAATGTGTCACCGTAATCGGTCACAAGAGAGGTTTCCTGGCGCACTCTAGTAGATCTACGAAGCTCCTGTGTTACCTGAACATGTTGTTCCACAACTGCTTGTGGTTCCTGTTCTTGTTCCATAATCGGTTCAGTGATTTGTGGTTCTTGAATCTCTTCAAGTTCTACAGTCCTCCAACTTTCTTCTTTAGAGACAAATTCTCTTTCAATAAACACGCCGGTCTGAGCAACAAACACTTTGTTCTCGGTTGGATTGTAGAAGTAGTAACCCTTAGTTTCCTTAGGGTACCCCACAAATTTACACTTATCTGACTTTGGCCCTAGCTTATCCGATTTTAAACGTTTTACATAGACATCGCAGCTCCAAATCTTCATGAACGACAGTGTGGGACACCCCCACTCCACATCTCATGTGGTGTCTTCATGACTGATTTAGATGGAACACGATTAATGGTGAAAGCTGCACTTAATAGAGCATATTTTCCCAAAACGATAATGGAAGATCGGTTTGACACATCATGGATCGAACCATATACAATAGGGTTCGATTCCTCCTCTCGGACACGCCATTCCATTGTGGCGTTCCGGGTGGAGTGAGTTGGGACACGATCCCACACTCTCTAAGATAGTCGTCAAACTCATGGCTCAAGTATTCTCCTCCACGATCCGATCGTAGAGCCTTACTACTTTTGCCAAGTTGCTTCTCTACTTCACTTTTGAATTCTTTGAACATTTCAAAGGATTCGGATTCGGCCTTCATAAGGTACACAAATCCATATCTACTGTAATCATCTGTAAATGTAATGAAGTAGACATAACCACCCCTGGCAGGCGTGGCAAATGTCCCACACACATCAATATGTATGAGTGCCAATAGCTCACTAGTCCTCTCACCTTTCTTATTGAAAGGGGACTTTGTCATTTTTCCCAATAAACAAGCCTCACATGTCTCATATGATTCAAAATAAAATGAGTCTAGTAGTTCATCCTTATGGAGTCTAGATACACGTTTCTCGTTTATATGGCCTAAACGACAGTGCCATAAGTAAGC
Source organism: Linanthus parryae (assembly GCA_023055425.1). Taxonomy (NCBI): domain Eukaryota; kingdom Viridiplantae; phylum Streptophyta; class Magnoliopsida; order Ericales; family Polemoniaceae; genus Linanthus; species Linanthus parryae. The sequence goes on along the minus strand of JALGPY010000009.1, from coordinate 28,819,401 downwards.
AGGATTTAAATCATTTATTTTAATCCTCTTGGTATTAATGTTTTAGAAAGGATTGCTTAGATCAAGGACATACAGTCCATTAAATAATTGCGCACTAAAATAGTGAATATTATTAAAATAAAAGGAACAACAATTGTTATTTATTGAAATAATAAAACCTTCCTTGTCCAAACAAGAAATATAAATAATGTTTCTGCTCATAGCAGACACATAATAGCAATTATTTAATTCTAAAACTAATCTTGAAGGCAGAGATAGATCGTACACGCGCACGGACAACGCATCAACTTTTGCTCCATTCCCAACGCGCAGATCTATCTCCCCTTTAGCCAATCTTCTACTTCTCTTTAGATCCTGCACATTTCGAAAAATGTGAGATCCACATCCAGTATCTAATACCCATGATGTAGAGATAGTTAAATTGACATCTACAACAAAAATACCTGGTGGTGGTGGAATCACTATTCCGAGCCTCTTGTCCTTCAGATATTTTGGGCAGTTCCTCCTCCAGTGTCCAGGCTGACTGCAGTAGTGACACTCACCTTTATTCACACCTTTGGCAATGCTACCAACATGCTTAAGGGCAGATTCCTTGGCCTTCGCAACTGAATTTCCTTTGCCTTTGGAGGATGAGGCAAACCTTTTGCCCTTTCCTTTATGTACCATCATAATGGCCTTGCCCTTACCCTTGTTGATGCTTTGTTCAGCTGTCCTCAACATATTGAGTAAATTTTGTAGTGGTTTCACGATCTCGTTCATGTTATAGTTCATGACGAACTGTCCATAACTCTCGGGAAACGATTGCAACACGAGATCGATTGCCAACTCTTGGCTGACCAGGAACCCCAGTCGGGTGAGATTTTCCAAGTACCCGATCATACGGAGTACATGGGGTCCCACCGGGTTCCCTTCTGCTAGATGACACTTGAACAATGACTTAGAGACCTCATACCTCTCAACCCTTGCCTGCTCTTGGAAGAGATTCTTCAGATGCTCGATCATATCGACAACATTCATGTTTTCGTGTTGCTTCTGAAGCTCAGAAGTCATGGTGCATAGCATAAGGCAGGCCGCATCATTAGCGTCATCAACACGCTTTTGATACGCCTTTAGGGATGCAGGGGTATTATTCTCTGGACCTGCTGGAACTTGCTCCTCTATTGCGTACAGTTTCTTCTGTTGCTTGAGAACAATTCTCAAGTTTTTGTACCAATCAAGGAAGTTGGTTCCAGAGAGCTTGTCCTTCTCAAGGATAGATCGTAGGGAATGTTGTGAACTCGATGAGTTGTTTGCCATTTGGAATTCTACAAAAAGGAAAATGCGCAAGTTTTTGTATTTGTGAATTTTTGACTATATTCAATAATGGCTAGTTTATCAAATATGGCTCCCACTATTTTTCTACGGATTAATAACCCTCAAGATATTAATGAGGAAAATATCCTTATGTTTTCTAGTGGGCCAAGATCCATGTTTCATCTCCTTGTGAATTTCCGATGGATATCCGACCCGAAAGGATCCGAACACACATAGTTTTACGAAAATACACTTAGATTTATAAAAAATTATGTGTTACCTACATATATATAAACACATTACACAAATCACTAGACATTATGCTTTCAGGCCTGAAGAAAAAAATATTCTACTATGATTATGGATAATTTCGGTGTTGTTTTGATTGAATTTGTTAACAATTTTAGACATTATTAGTGACTTTAACCTTTTAATGACTTGCTTATATTTCTTTGTAGATTTACGTTTGTCATATTGCTAAAATATTTTATTATAATTGTAATTTTTAAGAAGATTCTTTTCGGTGTGGAGACTCTTTTTATATATTTCTCTGAATTTGTTGTGTATTTTTTTATGAGAAGTAAAAAAAAATACCAAGGATCCAAATCTGAATCCGAATCAAATCCGTTTTGAGATATTTGGATTGTCGGATCGAATACTAATATTGAAAATTAAATCGGGTTCAAATTCGATCCGAATCCGGTTAGGATCCGGTCGGATTTAGATCGAATATGGATCAAATTATTTTGATCGGATTCGGATTGGATATAGGTGGATCCGATCCATTGCCATCCCTACGCCCGATTTTGGGAAAACACGATGATGATGATGAGTGTTTAAATAACGAGAAGACAAAAACGCAATATTTGAAATTTGAGGGATTTTTCAATTCAATTTTAATTGTTTCTCTTGATCCATATCAACTAATATATCTATTTGAGTTTGGGCACAACTCCAAATAATAGATCCGGGTTGTCTAATTATCTTATTATCCTAATTGCATGCATCATCCATACACCAAACACAAAATAATAAGACAATAAAATAAACAACCACAAAACAAAATAAAACGTGATGTGAATATGGCCTTTTCTAGACTAAGATAATTCCAAGCCAATGGAATTATCTATGAACCCTAAAAGCAACACATCTCCATGCGTCTTCATCATTTTGTCAATCATTCATAGTCATGTGGAATGCTCCATACTCCATCTCTTGTGGCTCCCTTTGGCTTTGGGCTTCTTTTCTTCAATCTTGGCTAACAATCTACTCTATCTAGCACTAGCTAACAACTATACTAAATAAAATAAATCTCACAAGCTGAGAAAAAAAAATGGCTCGCAGACCATAAAACCCTAATTAATTATTATAATTAATTGATCAGCTCGCAGGCCGTAAACCAAACCACAAAAATTAAAAAATCACACCAAACCACATCCTAAGGGCATATTCAATCACCATGCGATTTGTACATAAACAGTTAAAATCCAATTTTAACGCGCTTGGTCAATTTTAATTGATTTTAGGATTTTCTAGGGTTAAAACGGTCCATGGGGCCAAACAATCAAATTGCTCGGACCCCAAAAGAGGACCGCCAAGGCCTTGGGCCGGCCGGCCCCTAGCCCCCACGGCTAGGCCGTGGGCTAGGGCTACCCCGACCCCTTGGCCGTGCCTTGCTTGGGCGGCAAGCAAGGAGGGACGGTCCCCTAGGGGGGCCGAACCTCCTTTGGGAGTTGTTTCCAAAACAACTCCCTTGCTTGGTGCCCAAGTTTGGTTGTTTCCTTGTGTGAAAAGAACTCCTTCTTTCCATAGGATGCCCAAACCCTAGATCTAAGATCCTAAAATTTCTCAAACTCACTAACTCATGCATCTAATGCAAAAACTAGGTCTTGTTATGATTGATTATTGAAAAATTGCATCATATGCTTGATTTGTCTTGTTTTACGTGATAACAATAAATTTAAAGTGTAAAACTATCAAAACGTAGCACATAAACCACATTTATCCTCTACGACGTGTGGATCTTATACCACAGAAGGGTTTTGATCATGGATACGCAGCGGAAAAAGAAATTTATCCATGCAATACCCTCCAAGGATCACAGGACAAGAGACATAACGATGGTAAGGGACGAAATCAAGTTACACACCTTAGGGTTTCTCCTGCGATGACTTGTAACGTGAATTGTGTCACGTTCTCTATAGTTGATCCACGCCTAGAGTTGATATCTAGATCTTCCTTCTCCTTTGTGCTAGCCCAGAAGGGAGGAAGAGGAAGAAGAAATAACACAACACGAGGCAACAAGGAGGGGCGGCCTCCTTGTTGGGCCGACGGGAAGGGGCGGCGGCAAGGGGGCCGGACGCCCCTCTTGCTTGCTTGCTCTCTCTCCTTTTTGTTCTCTCCCTTTCAAGTTATGAACTAAAGGCTCATAAGTGTGGGAAGGAAAGAAGGATCATCCTTTATATAGTCCAACAAATCCTTGCCAACTACCTAAAGGACCCATTCTAGTCCTACTAGAACTCGGTTTAGTCCCTTCCTTGCAAATTAGTCCTACTAAGTTTGCAAGGTGTTGCAAAGTGATCCTTATAATTAATAAATCCTATTAATTAATTCCCAAATCTAGGTAAACTCTATATAGCGTGTGACCCCATAGGTTCTATCTAGTTGGTAGAAACAATTTGCTAATATGGAGCGGTTTCTAGCAAAACATACATTCTAGCCAACTAATAGAATAGTCATCCGACAAACCTTGTACAAGTAATTGTCTCATCTCTTTGTCTCTATATCCGGATTGGACACGATACATACAAGTCACAATCGTATATCCAATCCATAGTTTCTCGATCCATGGGAATAGCCTTATTCGTGCAAATAACATCAATATCCCATATTGATTTATTTGAGTCTGGCCAAACATTCTATAAGCACTATCCCTCGAGTGGCCTAGGATATTTGCTCCTGTTATGTGGGAGGGAAAAATTCTATCTACGTCCACTACGATCTCTAAGCTTGATTCTTATTGGATCCGCTACACGCCTTTATAACTACCCAGTTACGGTGTAGCGTTTAACGCTACCAAAATCACAACAATCCACAACTAGAATATCTAGTGACTTCAAGTCTATGGATGACAATCCCATTGCACCACAAGAAACACTTGTGACTTAACATAACGTGTATGTAGCCTTCTCGGAGATGGGTCAATCCGGTGCGCCATTACCCTTAATGCACACCCATGTGTTGGATCATGATATCTCCATATCAATCCAACCCCTTACTAGTCTATAGATGATTGCCCTATTAATCATTATACTGGATTAGGGATATTTAAGATAAACAACACAATTGTAAATCTAAGGACTTTATTATATTAAATATCCAATAAAAAATACAAGGAATGTTCTAGCCAAAATAAATTCATACTAAACTAGATTGCCTCTAGGGCATCTATTCCAACATTGCTCAACAGCTAAGAGACATTGGATTTGACTTCAGAGGCATACCTATTAAGTGTGATAACACTAGTGCAATTTCAATTACAAATAATCCAGTGCAACACATAAGAACCAAGCACATTGATGTCAGACACCACTTCATCAGAGATCATGCTGAGAAAGGTGATATTGTTCTTGAATTTTTTGCTACTGACATGCAAATTGCAGATATCTTCACCAAACCATTAGCAGATGAAATGTTCTCAGCTCTAAGATTGGAATTGGGAATTCTAAATAAGACTGCATTGGTTTAGGGGAAGCATAAGGTAAGAAAGGAAAGCTGTATTTGGTTACAAAGGTTTGAATCAAGTTTCAAAGCCTTGACTTTTACTTGTTGTAGTGTTACAGTATTTCAAGACCTTGAAAGCCTTCTCAAAGACTTGAAAATGAATCTGTTAAACTAATAGTCAATAAACTTGGATCATTCTATACTGGGTGATATCTCTGTAGATATTTGCCTAATATAGCCCCTAACCTTTTCAAAAATTTGATTTAGCCAAAAATAGTATTAGTATTCTATTTTCAACGGCATAATAGTTTGAAATTTTATCTGATCTGTGCAAATCTTTTTGAGAATCAGAAGAGATACTAGTTTCCCTTTGAAACTCAAAATCTTTCATTATTTATCCTCTTCTCTTCTCCTTCATTACGTATCATTCCACTTCTCTATTTTCTTCTCCCTAACCCTAATGAGCACAAAGGGCCTCAGACAGAATCAAGATGGCTGGAGGTTCGAAACCTATCTCATAGAAGAAGAGAAAAGCAGCACTGGAAGAGGTTCAAGAAGTCAGTGGAGACTCTAGCTCCAGAACTCCCAGTGCAGAGTCAGTGCAAGATTCTCCTCCACCAAAGAAGAAGGTCAAGAAGGATACAACCTCCTCTTCAGAAAAGAAAAAGAAGCAGAAGGCTATTACAGAGAAACAACCAGAAACAGAGCCTACTAGTTCAAAGAAGGTGAAGAAGAAAGCAACTCAGGCAGAAAAATGGAAAGGGAAGGTGATAGTATCACAACAAGAAGGACAATTGGAGAAGTCATTGCAGATCTATTCTCAAGTCTCAACAAAGAACACAGCACTTGATGAGACATGGTTTGTCACAAACATCTCTAAAGGTCGGTGGTTAGATGGTTTTGCTTCAAAATCTATTGGTTTTTGCAGTTTGGTTAATAAGTATGTGTTGGAACACATGAAACTCAAGTGCATATCTATGTTAAAGAAGAGTTCTTTGTGGTGTTTGCTGAATCCTAGAGAAATAGCCTACCCCAGACTCACCAGACTCTTCTACCTGATCCTAACCTACGTTAAGAGATCTGCATTGGTTATCGAATCTAAAGTTGCTGGGATAGTAATTGAACTAGATCACTCTGAGTTTGCCGATGTGTTAGGTTGTCCAAAGAGGTATGACATTAGCAACCATCCACCAAAGTCAGAAACTTTGAAGCTAGCCAAAGAAGAATTCTTTCTTTCAAACATCTCAAACTCAGCCAAACAGTTAACACATTCTGTGTTGAATATTGAAGTCAAAGTCCTTCATACTATACTGGTGAGATGTGTCTTTCCTAGAGAGCACTCAAGAGAGTTGGTGACTGAAAGAATGCTGCACATCATGTATCTGGTTATGCATGGCTATGAGATTGATCTTCCAAAACTAGTTATTAAACACATGCTCGTTAGCCTAACCAATAAGAGGATTCATCCCCTACCCTATGCAAACTTGCTCACCTTGTTCTTTGAGAATTTTGAGATCCATTTTACTGGAGAGGAATCAGTCACATCTGGTTTTGGGGAACTCAATGAGAAAGCTTTTGAGAAATTTGGAGTTGTGAAAACAAAAGAGAACGTTTGGAAACTTTACTCAGACCTGAATGAAGCAGAAATAGGTGCAAAGAAATTTTCTAAGCCCAAGACCTTGACTCCACTTCAAGTCAGACTTCTCAGCCTACAGACAATCAAAGATTTGATGGTTGGGAACTTTACATGGAGGATGTCAAAGCTACTGTTTTTGGACTAGAAAGTGATATGGGACAAGTCAAGTATATGGTGGAAAGTATTTTCAGAAGCATGACCTTACTTGATGTTCCTGAGGATCCTGAAGAAATAAAGAAAGGAGATTGAGACAAAGATTTGCCTAGTGAGCATTCAGACCAGGAAGAAGCTACTCCATTTTCAGACAAGGGAAAGCAGGCAGCAGAACAGGCAGAAGATGAAGCAAATAGTCCAGATTCAGATGAGCTGCTGACCACTTTGAAGAAGAATAAGAAATCTCCAAAGGCTGCTGAAAAGGACAAGACTGAAGAAGCAAATGTTACAGGAGGGACTGCAGAGGAACAGGAAGACCATGACAAGACTGATGAAGAAGAAAATGAGAAAGATGAAGAAGATCAGAATGAAGATGAAGATCAAACCCCTTAATCCTGCGTATTCTTTCTTCCACATTCTCTCTTCTTTAAATATTTCTTTAAGTTTTCAAAATTTTCCAGACACTTGATCCAACATCTTCTATCTTTATGATAAAAGTCTAAAAGGGGGAGAAAATTCTAGGTTTTTGTTTCTAGTCCTAGGATTATTTGGTTTTATCTGCTGAACTATTTATGTGTTCTTATCGGTATTTGTATAAGTTGGATCTTTTTGGAAATACTGTGTTTTTTAATTGTGGACTAATCAGTTTATTTTGCAGAGACTAAGGATCAAACATAATTTCGTTTTGTCTTTCATCAAGGGGGAGACTGAAAGCTCAGGTTGTTCAAGACTTGAAATAGCTTGTCTATTTCAAGGCCTTGAAACAGCTTTCAAAGACTTGAATCAGCTTCAAAGGCTTGAAAATTGTTTGGCATTTTCAAGACCTTGAAACTGGATTCAAAGCCTTGAAACTGCTTAACCTGAAAGCATATTCTCAGGGGGAGTTTTTACGCTAACTCACTGATTTGATTTACTCTCTTTCCTTCATATGTTTGATTATCTGTTATTAGATGATGAAAGAAATTTTTTTGAACATGTTTTGAATTGCAATATAACATCTGTTTGACCATGATAATGCAGGAAATTTTGTTTCTAAGTTTTGTAGGATTGTTTCCTAAACTGAAATGCTGCAGATTTGGAAACACTTGAATACTTTGATCATGTGATCAATCAGACGTGTGTGATAGCTTCTCATGGTGGTTAAATGAAATATTACAACAATATCTCTGAAGATTGTGATCATTCAACCGTTGGAGAAGATTTCAAAGTGGTCAAACTCTGTTGCCTACAAAATAGGAAGGTTGTTGCTGAAAATCTGGAGAGATTTGCAGAGCTGTTTGAAGTATTTATAGAGCTAAAATTAGAAGCAACAAAAACACAATACTCAACGGGAAAATAAAGAGAAAGTATTCTGGATTGACAAGCATCAAAGTAGTTCTTCATCTCTTCCAATCCATTCACAGAAGTTCATTGCATTTCACTGCAGTTTTCTATTCTTAAGTGTTCTTCTGTACAGAGCTAAATTGGTAGATCATTTCTGTATTATTTCTACATTCATTCTCAAGGATTTTTCAAGGTGAACAATAGAGAATTCTTAGTTAATCAGTTAGCTAGAGCAGGTACTAGACAGTTAGGGAAAACAACAAGTTGTAACAGAGTAAGGGAACTATCTTCTTGAGTTCTAGGGCTTAGCTTTTGATTAATAAGAATTGAGTTGAAAATCCTGCAGGGATCTAATCCCTGAGGTAGAGACATAGGTCCAAGTGGACTGAACTTTATAAATCACTTGTCTTGTGCATTTTCAGTTCATTTACTTTCAGAGCTTTTGCACCCTACAAAAATTGTTTATTTTCAAGGGTTTGAACTTGTTTTCAAGGCCTTGAAATTCATTGTCTGCACAAGTTTTTCTTCTTGCTAGCAAGTTTTGCAAAAATTTTGCATACTCTATTCAACCCCACCTTCTAGAGTATCTTAGTTGCTTACATCTGCATACTCACACTTTCAAGTTTCCTACTCCTAGACCTGAAATTGGCAAAATTGGAGGAGGACCCAAGCTTTGGTGAAGGAGGGACTAGTGAAGGGGGCTACAAGGAGAGTTCAAAAAGTGCAAGCGATCAATTTTCCAGAAAAAATTCACCGGCTAATTTCGGCCCCTTCTTGGTGAAATTTTTCTCGAACGTCACCCGTAAGAACGGTGCTCCGGGTGCCACAAGTATATCTAACTCTCTCTCGCAATTCAATTTCATCGTGTCTAGGCACATTGAGTAAAAGCTATTTTTTTTTATTGTTGTCGCTTAGTTGCGACGTTTGAGGGCGATTGACTAGTGTCCTAGGATTAATTGAGTCATTTCGTACTTGCTACTTTCTTAATTTTTTGTACATCCTCCTTGTCACTGTGCACTCGTTGTTATTTTGTTCATACTTTCAGCATCTAAATGGCGGGTGGTTGAAAGAAACGAAAAACCGGTGAGGGGTCGTGTCATGAGGCGTCCGGCTCGGGTGATACTCCTTTGGAGATAGCTGAATCACCCAAGTACCATATTCTAGCTGATCCTTTACCTAATAACCCGAGGTTTGTGGGTAGAAGGACATCTAAGGTGAATATCAAATAGCAAAGCGTGGGCCCCGCGTTATATGATAGTTACCGATTTGTGACGTACGGGGACCACCTCGACTCTATTGGGGACACTTACTTGAAAAAGCAAGGGCAACCGGAAAAGAATTTCCTTTTTATGATGATATGCCCGACCCCCTAAAGACTATATTTGGGAGTGAGAAGTTAACTAATTGGTTTAAATTGGTAGGGAAGTCGAGCTCACACATAGCCCGAGAGTTTTGTCTCAATTTGAGATATGCTAAAGATGGGGAGAGCCAAGACCCGCGTCTCGTTTATTGCAGAGGCAAGTGGATAGTCTTCACGCCATAGACTATCCACATGGCCCTTGGATTTACACATCTATGAGACGATTGTGCGTACAGTGCCACTGTGAGGAGCGAGGGTATATGGTTTAGGGTGAACGCTTTCTGTTTTGCGAAAGGTGTAGACCCGTTGAATAGGAGAGGTGATGTGCCTCAATGGAAGGCTAAAAAGGAGTACTTTAGACCCGGGGCTAGATGGTGTTGTGAGTTGTTAGATAATTGGGTTGTGGGAATCACACAGAAGCCTACCTATTTTTTCAAATTGTGTGTCTTAGCCTTGTGTTTGTGGTCAGGGGATAGAGTAGACATTCCTAAGATGATTTGGACCAATTAATTAGAGAGTTTAAGGAAAGATAACAAGTTAGGGTCCGGTCATACTTGTTGTTGAATCATTTTTCTAAGACTGCGGAAATACCAATTAGAAGAGATATGGACTTAAAGAGATTCACCGACCGAAAGTGGTATCGGTTTGATGAGTCGGCACAACCAAGAGTAAGGGAAAAAAGAAAATGACCTCGCAGTTTGACAATCAGGTGGCCTATGACCACTTGAAAGAGGAGATGGCCCGAGATAGATTGGAGAGAAGGTGCTAGTTTGCTCACTCAAGGAGAAATCAGGTGAAGCTGGGTAATTTGATCCAGAAGGTGGGTCGATGGGTAGTACAATCTAGTGGAAAGAAGAGGAATTTGTCCCACCGGTTCCGAACACTGATCCTTGATTTCAGGAGGATGAGTTCGAGTATCCGGTTCCACCCGGCGAGGATGAGTTGGAGGAAGAAGAAGAGGAAGATCAGGAGGATGAGGAGCTTGGAGAGCAGGATGCTTCGGGCTCCGATGTGGAGTAAAGATGAGAGCGACCTTGCATTAGGATTGTTGAGTCCTCGTCGTATCGTTGAGGACAACCATGCATCCTAGTGTGGGGGTGGCACACAGAACAGCTGTGCGAGGATGCGTATTAGAGCACTCACTACTTTTAGATCTCACCTTGTAGGACCACTAGAAAACCCGATTGAACCTTTGTTTTATTTGCTAGCCTCTTAACCTAGGGTGACGATTCTTCGCCTTTATCACAAATCGTTTAGAATCACCACTTTAGTGCGTTAAGAGGGAGTCGTAGTTGATGGGGTTCGATGAAGGAGAAATTTATTGCATATACTTGTGATTATACATGATCGCATGCGCTTCATTTGATATTTTCGAGGGGATGCGAGGGTGAGTGAGTAGGCTTGCGCACTTCGGTGTGGCGCTGTTCCATGCCATTACATCATGGACACAGTTGTGGAGATCCGTGAGTGCGTGACGTCTAATCCGCACGAAATTGGAGTTGGTTGAGCTTAATTGGTGGATTGTGCTAGGTACCGGATATTACTTGCTGCGGTGTGGGAGGTTCGGTGGGTTTAAGCACATGACTTACATCTATTTGACTATTTGAGAGGGGACATGGATATATTCTAGTGAGGGGGTGTCGACTTTTGACCACGGACATCGAGATTGATCTTACAACGAATCCATTCCCACACACGGACTTTAATTATTTGCTACTAAGTTTGGTGGAACCATGTACTTTACCGCGTTAGGGGAAGATGGATTTTACTTGTGATATTCATTCATAGTATTGGTTATGTTCTTCCCCTAACATATTATCTTGGCTTAATTCTTGGAACACTCGTGACATTTGAAGGATTGTGTTTTTTTGAGAGAATTTATGAAAAAAAATAAAGAAATAAAAAAATAATCAGAAAAATAAATAAAAAAATGAGAGAAAAAAAGGAGAGATGGAATAAAGGAATAAATTGAATCTTAACGGAAATAGAGTGGTGGAAAAAACTACTTCATTCACGTCAGTTTGCATTTCGTGCACGACTCAAGACGGTGACCACGAAGATCATTATTGTACCGGAGTTTGAGGGAATCGAGGGCTGGAGACGGTGAGCTTCGGTTTGCGGTTTCTATCATCGTGGTGAGGGTGTGTGAGGTGTGGTATAAATTTGAGAATGTGACGCTTTAGGACTTGCTTGATCATGATTATCTTTATGTCCCTAAGCCTCATCATTCTAACCCGTTAGTGGAATAGGAAGCTCAGACCGTGAATGTGGCTTGGCCTAGCGTAGCCTGTTATTTTATTGGCACACGCGAAGAGGTAGAATGTTCTTGTACTTAGTAAGGCTAGGCTCTCTATACTAGCTAGGGGAGATTCTCGTTGTCGAATTTAGTTTCAACTCATGCCTTGTCCCTAGATTTCTCATCACTTGAGGATAACCGGTTTGAGCTAATGGAGATTTCCCGATCTCGCAAAAAAAAAAATGAAAACAAAATATTGTCGTTTTAATTTTGCATTGTCTATATTACATTTGCATGTAGGTTCATTGTGTATAATCGAGTCGTGTCGGCTAGTAAAATGTTGGTTTTGTGGTTTGATCTTTGCCTCGGACTAGTATGCAATGTGGTGTACGTTTGCAATGTGGGTGAAAGTATGCAAATGGCGTAGGGAAGTTATGAAACGATGAATTGGGAATGTATGCAAAGTTGGAGTTTTGTGAGAATTGAGGGAATTTTGACTTGAGAGATTGAGTTTGGCTTCGATATTTGCTCGGGACAAGCAAAATGTAGTGTGGGGGTAGTTGATAACTCCGTTTCCGGAGTTATTTTATTCCTTACTTTTCTGCGTTTTGTGTGCTCATCATGGAGATTTTTCCATCTTTTTGAGTAAATCGTGCTAATATTTGTGAAAATGAGTTCTTGAGCTATTATTGTTAAATCCGAGTGTTTTTAGTATAATTTTGAGCTTTTATTGTGATATGTTTTCTTTTTGTGATTCGCAGGAAAATAGGGCTTGGATGATTATGCGGGAGATGGAAACAAGCTTCGGAAACGAGGAACTCCACGGGAAAGCCAAAAATAAATTTGCAGAATGAAGTTCTCTTCGTAGGAAGACAAAAGTCTTCGTACGAAGACATGGTACTTAGTTAAATTTCAGGTTGCTGAAAAATGTCTTCCCAAAACAGCGTGTAGTACCTATCGGGGAAGATCTTCGTAGGAAGATAAAATGTATTCGTAAGGAGACTCTTCCTACTAAGAGAAAGGTCTTCGTACGAAGAGAACGCTAACGGAGTCGAGCTATGTGTTTTGCATGAATGGAGGAGTTGCGAGCTGGAAGAGTTCCAAGCAAGAGACAGTTGCTGATTCTACAACTAAAGCTGAGTACATTGCTGCTGCAGGCGCAACAAAGGAGGCTGTTTGGATAAAGAAGTTTATCACTGAGCTTGGTGTGGTTTTTAGCATTGTGGATTCCATTGCTTTGTACTGTGACAACACTGCGACAATCGCACAAGCAAGGAACCCTAATCACACGAGAAGTCCAAGAATGTACTTAGGATATTCCATCTCATTAGAGAGACCATTGATCGAGGAGATGTGAACATATGCAAGCTTCCAACAGATTAGAATCTTTCAGATCCACTCACAAAGCCGCTTGTTCAGCACAAGCATGCAGGGCACACTAGATCTATAGGCATAAGAGATGGACCAGATTGGATCTAGTGCAAGTGGAAGATTGTTGGAATGGGTGCCCTAGAGGCAATCTAGATTTAGTATGAACGTTGTTTGGATTGAATATTCATTTATTATTTATGAAGATATTTAATGTAATGAAGTCCTTAATTTACAGTGTGTTGTTTATCTTAAATATCCCTTGTATATTATATTAATTAACAGGACAATCACTATAGACTAGTATGTGGGTAGATTGATATGGAGATATCAAGGCTAACATATGGGTATGCATTAGGAGTAATGGCATACTGAATTGACCCACAACAAGACGGCTACATTAGAATATGTCAAAGTCACAAGTGTTTCTCGTAGTGCTAATGGTATTGTAATCCTTAGACTCGAAGTCACTAGATACTCTAGTTGTGAAATATCATTCTTTGATATTATCAAGAGTTACACCGTAACTGGGTAACTATAAAGATAGCTCTCGGGCATGATAGGAAGCAATCTGAGAGATGGTAGTGATGTAGGGAGGATTTGTCCCTCCCACGTAATGGTAGAAAATATCCATGGGCCACTCGAGGGATGGTGCTTATAGAACGTCTGGCCAGATAACTTAATATGGAGATATCGATGTTGTCTGCTCAGATAAGCATATTCCCAGGATCGAGAACTATGGATTGGATATACGGGTGTGACTATTATGTCTAGTGTCCAATCCGGATATGGAGACATAGGGAGAATACAATACGGTAATATTTGGCACAAGGTTTGTCGGATCACTGACTATTTTTGTTATTTGGGTAACATAGATGTGTTGCTAGACACCGTTCTATGTTGGTAATAGTAACTACCAACTAAGTAGAAACCTATAGGGTCACACACCGAATGGATTAATCTGGATTTGGATATTAATTAATTGTAATTTAATTAAAGAATCATAACGTAACCACTTGAAAAGTTAGTAGGACTAATTTGCAAGGTGGACTAATACGTGTATGGACATGATTAGTACTGGGGAAAATATGTAGTTAATATGGAGTTATTAACTGTATAAGGGCACTCTAGCTTGTTATTTTCTCAAGAAAATTCATTATTGAGAGAACATAACAAAGCAAGGAGAGAGAGAGAGAGAGAGTTGAGGTCGAAGCCCCCAACCTGTCCTCCCCCTCCAAGCCGTCGGCCACTTGTGGCGCGCGGCTCTTGGTGCTTCGTGTTGCGTGATCTGTTGCCTCCTTCTTCCATTGCTAGCAGTACACATGGAGAAGGATTCCAGCTGTGATCCAAAGGTGTGGATACCATTGAGGAAAATACACAATTCTTCGTAGTGATCTCACAAACCAAGGTACACAGTTGTCTACTTTCATCATGTTATGATTGCTTGCCGGTGATCCTTAGAGGGATTTCAGCAGGATAAAATTTTGTTATTACGCTGCATAACTTGCATCAAAACCCTACACATTGCACATGATATTTGTCATATATTTTCCTTGAGTTTGTTTCTCTTCCACGTGCTCTTAATGCGTAGCAACTTTAGCCCATTTCTTCATGGTAAAAGTTATTGTTATCACCTCTTGTGTCTCTTCCTCCTTCTCCAACTCTATCACGTCCACATCCTTTTCGCCGTTTCTCATTGTTATAGCTTTCTTCTTTCCTCCAACTTAGTTTGCATTGTAGGACCACATACTCTCGTTTCCTCATTTTCATTCTTTCCCCATGATCTTGTAGTGAGCCCATAAGTTCATCAATGGATAACTTGCTAAAATCAATACATTATTCAATAGCTACTACAACGTTCTCAATATTGTGATGTAAAAATTGCAAATTTTCTAAACAACATATGAATCACTAATACTTTCATCTCCGTATATATTCATTTGGTTAGAAACACCCAATAATATAGAGAAATATTGCAAAACAGTTTCCAAATAATTCATACGGAGAGATTCAAACTCACCTCAAAGTGTTTGAAGTCTTACCTTCATGAAACTCTTAACACCCTTTTAGAGTTTTGGAGAATCACCCAAACTCTCTTTGGAGGTAGATGCTAAAATAATCTTCTCAAGCATGTTGTCATCTAAGGAAGAACGGATGAGAGCAATAGTTTTTTTTTTAATCTTTCTTACAAACCTCTTCTAGTTCATCCTTTTGAGTTGGACTCAAGTATCCTTCAAACAATTTGTAGCCATTCTTCATAACATCGCAAGCACCATGTGAGTCTAGGATAACCTTCAGTCGCAATCCCCATGTATAATAGTTTTCCTTGGTGAGGCGAGGACATTGGACATAAATAAACCCATTTGACAACTTACGTTCAAACTCGATTCTGATACCACTTTGTTGGATGGAGGAAAGGGTTAGTGAGAGTTTTTTTTTCATAGGATGAGAATGATGGAACACTTAGAGAGAGAACATAACAATTTGTGGAAGAAGGCATGTGGGATTAGAATGTACTGGAAAATGAGGATTACCATTTCTTTTCAATCTTTCAATAATAAGTGAGGGAGCAGACTCAAGAGCTCCAAGAGCCACAATAGTCGATCTCTCCACCGCCAACACATGAGGAGGTTATTTCTTCAAGAAAAAAAAATCCTTGTGCAAGGAGTATGGAGAAAATTCACGAGGTAACATAAAATTTAAATGATGATTTTATTTTATTTTTGGTTATTTGGTGATTGTGAACCTATATGTTTTGAGGATGCGGTTCAAAATTAGAAGTGAAGTAATGCTATGGAGGAAAAGATCAAGTTCATAAAGGAGCAGAACTCATGGGAGTTTGCCACACTTCAAAAATGTCACAAAGCAATTGGAGTGAAATGGGTGTACAAGGTGAAGAAGAATGTCAAAAGATAAGTGGAGAGATACAAAGCAAGATTGGTGGTCAAATGATACAAGAAAAGATCCGACATTGACTATGATGGGGTATTCGCTCCCATTTCACGTCTTGAAACTATAAGATTTATCATTTCTTTCCACGCTCAAAATCAATGGATGATTTATCAAATGGGCGTCTTGAGGAAGAAGTTTATATTGAACAACCAATGGGTTATGTTGTAAAGGGGCATGAAAATAAAGTTGCAAAAGTTGCAAAAGTCTCTCTGTGGTTTAACAAGCTCCATGAGCTTCGTATAGCCGGATTGTAAATATTTACAAGATAATAATTTTAGAAAATGCCCACAAGAACATGCCCTCTACTATAAGCAGGTAAAAGGTTATATGTCAATTGTTTGCTTATTTGTTGATGATTTGATTTTCACGGAAAATAATTTGAGTTTAATTGAAGACTTGAAGAGGGCCATGCTAAAAGAGTTTGAGATGACTGATATTGGACTTATGTCATACTATCCTGGCATTGAGGTGAAACAAATGGAATATGGCATCTTCATTTCTGAAGAGGGCTATGCTAGAGAACTTCTTAAGAAGTTCAAGATGGAGCATTCTAAGCCCATTTCCACACCGGGTGAATGTGGAGTCAAGCTTTCCAAATTCGATGAAGGAGAACAAGTTAATCCCACATATTTCAAGATCTTTGTTTGGAGCTTGAGATAACTGACTTGCATAACTGGATATTCTCTTTGGCATTGTAATCATTAGCCCCTATATGGAGGCTCGTACTACCACTTACTTGAAGACTGCCAAGAGAATCATTCTCTATCTAAAATGTACACTTGATCATGGGCTCATTTATTCTCACTATGATGATTTTAGACTTGTTGGCTTTTAGTGATAACGATTGGGGTGGAGATATTGATGATCGAAAAAGCACAAGTGGCCATGTTTTCTTTATGGGCATGGTGGCTTTCATATGGGCATTCAAGAAGCAACCAATTGTCGCACTTTCTACATGAGACGCCGAGTACATTGCCGCTACATCTTGTGTGTGCCATGCATTGTAGTTAATGAGTTTGATGAAGGAGTTAAACTTGCAACAACAAGAGCCCGTGGAGATATTTGTGAAAACAAGTCCGCCCTCGCTTTGTCAAAGAATATTGTGTTTCATGAGAGGAGCAAGCACATCGACACTGGCTTCCACTTCATAAGGAAATGTGTGGAGAAAAAAGTGTTTGGAGATGAAATGTGTTAGATCTCAAGATCAAGTGACTGACATATTAACGAAGCCTCTCAAGTACAACATCTTCTTCAAGTTGAGAGCTTTACTTGGAGTTACTAAACCAAGTTTAAGAGGGATGTTGGAGATTAAACTTGGTTAAGCCAAATAAGTAAAATGCCAAGTTTACTTTTATTATTTTTTTGAGGAGAAAAATTTCATTTCAAAATAGCCAAAGGATCAAAACACTATATCAAGTTCTCTGGAAAAGCCAAGAAGGAAAACGATACAACCATTGTTCTGAGAATAAACTGCCTCTAGCTCGAGAAGCTTGCAAATGGGCTGTGTTGTTAGTCACCCTTGGAGTCCAAACAAAATCAGATGAAACAAAGCTTTGCAATGGGGATCTGATCTCAGCAAGAATATCACTTGTACAAGAGAAATCCTCCACCAGTTGCCCCTCCAAACTTCTTTTCAGGTCTTCAATCAAATCTTTAGCATCACCTTCAAAAACTAAATTTTCGATTCCACCAGTGATCGCCAACTTCACCGATGCTAACAAAGCCAACACTTTTGATTCTCTCGGTCCACCTGCGTTGTGGACTGAGATTGCTCGAGCTGCTAAAAGAGTACCCATGTAGTCTCTCGCAACTATTACAACGCCAGTTTCTCTGGTCCTGTGAGAAAAGGCCCATCAAATATATTTTTTACTACTCCTTGAACCGGTTGTTGCCAGACCGTAGGTGTAGAAAAAAAAAATCAGCGTTATGGCGGCATAAAACTGATCTATCGAGCTCCTCAATTCTCCTATCGACATCCCTGCAGATCTTCTGGTCGTCTTTTGGGTCACCACCAAAAATCATTCCGTTCCTGCAGCGCTATACTACCCAAAAGATGAAGCATATTATTGCTTTGTCCCATTCACTGGATTCCTCAAACAGATTAGCAAGTCAAAATTTGAAATCAACGCAAATTTCTAGTTTCTTAAGACTATAGCTCTTTGATGACCAAATTTTCTTAATTCTCTTGCACTGAGAAATAAAATTATACTCGGTTTCATTGTAATCACCACACAGAACACATAGGTTACTCACCGCAATTGTCACCTTATCAGATTTGTAATAGTGGGAAGAATACCATGATAAACTCTCCAAATAAAATGCAGTATTTTCTTCGAGCCTTTTTCCTTCCAAATCATATCAAATAATTTTAACCACGGGTTCACATCGGTGTAGTACCACCCCCGCTGAAATTGTGCAGCTAGTTGATAATCGGACTTCACCGTATAATAATCCTGCTCCTCATAATGCCAGACAATTTTATCAGGTGTAGGTTTTGTCGAGAGTGGAATAGTCGCAATGGCGTTGGCATCCACATCCCAAACAAAAGGCCTTTAAGAGCTTCACATTCCAAGATCTATCCAGATTAATAAAATAGCCAAGAGAAATACTGATTATCTTGAAATTATAGTGTGAAAGAATGAAGGGGCTCGCTAGTGCGCCTGAAACTCCATTACCCACACGCCATAGCGTTCCTTGTTGCAAAAGTGACCTACCATGCAAAGTACTCCTCCAAGCAAAGGTCGGCGCATTACCAAGCTCTGAGTCCCAAAAATGAGAATCGGCAATATACTCATCCTTTAAAACCATGCTTAATAAGGAGTTATGAAGAATCCTCCAAGCTTGCTTAGCAAGGAGAGCTTGATTGAACTCTCTAATTTTCTTAAATCCCAGTCCGCCCATATTATTCGATTGTTGCATTTTATCCCAGGCCATCCAGTGGATGCCTCTCCCCTTGTCATGTCTACCCCACCAAAATTGTCATATCAATGCTTCCATCTTCTCGCAAACCCCGTCAGGTAACATGAAGCAGGTCATAGTGTATGTTGGAATTGCTTGGGCCACAAATTTTACGAACACCTCCATACGAGCTACAGACAATGACATCTCTTTCCATCTTTAAGCTTCCCGCTGAATTTATCCACCAAGACTTTGAAGGTGAATGATTTGTTGCGTCTCATTGTAGTGTGTTGTAACAGAACTCCTGTTTCAGAGATCCGTTACCAGTTTGTTATAACCTGAGGGTATTCGAGCAAGAACGACGAAAGCAAAACAAGAACGAGACAGATATTTAACGTGGTTCACTAACGAATTCGTAACGAACCCGCTAGCTATTCCACGGCCAGAACCATATATTTTATTGAGAAGAGAACCTGATTACAATGCACGCCGCCGTGGCCACAACGGCCACGGCGGCGACCCGAAACAACCCACCCGACACACCAAACCAAAGCTCTCAAGCAATTTCTCAAGTATACCAATCTGTGCAGCTATGTGTGTTGTTAATGTGAGTAACAAATCAGCCCTTAATATAGTGCCAAAGAGACACACGTTTGTGCATCCACCGCCCCAAGAACTTGGAAACATTCCTTGTTTCCAAACTGACCATGACTTTGCATTGGACCAAAAAACAAGCCAAATTGATTACAAGTCAAAATCCAACATAGTGGATAGCCCAAGATATTTTTCATATCTACCCACTTCTTGAACTCCCGTTGCTACTGGAAGATTAGCTCTAGTTTTGGTTGGAACTCCTGCTGAGAAAACCAGAGCTGATTTCTCCAAGTTCACTCGTTGGCCCGTTACTCTCCCATAGTCATCAAGTATCTGAATCAAAAGATTAATATTTTCCAAGCTAGCACCTATAAAAACAAGGAATCATCAGCAAGAAATAAGTGGGAGACCACTAGTCCTCCCCTCGATGCCGTAACACCCTCCAACCGACCCTCATTTACTCCTTCCAAAAAGATCTAGAGAGGAACTCACTGCATAGTAGGAACAAATAGGGCGATAAAGGGCAGCCTTGTCGTAACCCCCTTTCAGGGATTACGTTACCCACCGTTCTTCCACTCCTGACAAAAAAATACTTCACAGTATAAATACAATTTTGAATCACTGTGAACCTAAGGAAAAACCCTAAATAAGTTTGTCAAAGCTTCATGTAAAAACTTCAACTCTACCCGATCATATTCTTTCAACATGTCAATTTCAGCGCCACTGAACCCTTATTCCCCTTCTTTCTAGTCTTGAGAGAGTGGATGACCTCAAAAGCTGTAAGAACGTTGTCAGTGACCAGCCTACCCGGAACAAAAGCACTATGATGTTTGTCAATCAAGTAAGGAAGTAACTTCTTTAATATATTTGCGGCTGCTTTCGCTACCACTTTTTAAATTACTGAACAAAGACTTATTGGTATGTAATCACTCGTCTTCCTTGTTTGTTTCTTCTTTGGAATCGGTGAAATAAGCGTATGATTATACTCATCAAGATTTGCACATTGATTGAGAATATCTAGAGTTGAGCTTGTAACATCTTGTCCCACTATATCCCAATATCTCTGAAAAACCCGCATTAAAATTGTCCGGGCCGGGGGCTTTATAAGGGGCCATCTAAAAAAGAGCTATCTTGATTTCTTCAGCACTATAATTACAGTCCATCATCACCATGTCGTCTGCTGAAATGTAAGTGTTCATTTCAGTGCAATAAGTATACTTTTATTATGTTGTCAGTATCGCAATTGTATTAATTAACTAGTGGGCCAATAATGTTAGTAGTAGCCCAAAATAATTATGTTTTCCAAGTTCATTGTATCTAGTGGAGAGAATTCTAGAGACGAGCTTATATAAATGTTGTAGAGAAAGTCTTAGATATTATGATGGAAAAATTTTGTGGAAGGAATGATGCTAGGAATCTTCTTTCCTCATCCTCCTATAAATACCTCATACTTCCACCACTTTGCATCAAGCAAAAATCCGATATGAAAATGATGGCAAAGATTGGAGAAGTTTTCTTTCTCATATTGTCTTACTTTTTCTCTCTAGAGTTCTAATACTTCCATCTTCCATAAACTTAGCATACCAATCTCTTCCTATTTCCAACAAGGGGAACTAGAAGGCCATAAGTAATCAAGCAATGTTCGGCTTCATCTACGGATTTTTATAGAAAACAACAGACTTAAAGCCATTTAAATAATTTGAATGAGATCAATTAACTTGTCTTCTTACAGACAATGATAAAAAATATCATGGTATTCTTTTGTAACATCGGTAGACAATTGTTATTGGGTTTGCCAGGAGCGCCAACATACACGTATCCATGGGACCGACAGGACAAAGCCATTAAAATTAGGTATTCTACAATATTAGATGTTAACCTGTTATTGAGGAAAGTTGAAGCCTTCTTGAGAAGAATCCTTTCAGGAGGATCAATTTCCACTGCAAACTCCTTCTGATCTTCCTCCAATATGCACTTGGCCATATTCATATTGTTTCTAAAATATCAAGTGAAGTAAAGTTTGCAATTCAAATCGTAATCATTCTTGAACGTCTTCGCAGCACTATATCTACTGTCGTGGATGATATGCAAGATCATGGGAGGCTTCAAACTTTTTTTTTTTCATTTCGGCGAACCTCTTTAGTAAAAAAAAAGGTTCATCTACAGTATCTTCCATTTTGATTTTACTTCGGCTTTCTCCAAGCTTAAACTCCGCTCTAGCAACAAACCAACTGACTTGATAATTGGGTTGCCTTCATCGTGCATACAGAGCGTCTATCGCTTCTTCCAGCTTATCCGCAATTTCCTTGACTTCTCCACAAGCCTCCCCCATCACTTAAATCACCTCATATATCTTCTTCAAATTTGGATACCAATTAAAACACTGATGCAAGAGTCCTGGGAAATCCTCAGGTGATGCGTCCTTCAACGGGCTTACACAAAAGTTTGCAGAAGTATTCATGTCTGCTCTGAACGTCTATGCTTTAGCCCTAGTTTTGCTAGACCTAGAAATATAACATTTGAATAATGGGTAGGCTTGAAGGTATACATTGAAAATTAACTTAAGAAATAATTGCATTTTCCACACTGTGATTAGGGGTTTTTGCGAAAGACCCCTGGGATTCCAAATTCGCAGGCCACATCCTACTGATTCAGTCTTCGTGCGGTTTCGTTGAAGCTAGTGGAATTCGTAAATAGTGACTTAAAATGTCTCTTGTAACCCTTGTATTAAAATATTATAATTTATTAAAAGTCTAAAATAATACAATAAAAATAAAATAAAATAATTTGTTGGTTGTTTCTGTGATGGAATGTGATCTTCACCAGTTGGCCACTATGAATTCATCATTCAATTTGGTAAGTTTCTTAAATTTTTGTTCATGCAACTGTGGGACAATTGTAATTCACGTCCTCCAGTATCGAGAGTTCCAACGAGAAAGAAGGAATATCTTGTGAAAAAGAAAAGAAAAAAAGGAAGAAGAGTCCATTCCTGCAATAGAATACACTATGGTACCCTCACGCACGTACGGATTGCTATAATAACCCACAAAGGTGTCTCTCTACTATTGCACACGTGGGTAATTTTCACCCCTCTATCTCTATCTGAAATACCCCATTTTGATAGTAAGGGAAATTTGGAGATTTTACACCTACATGAGAGGTCAAATCCTAAGTTACGAAAATAGGGGGTTACGTTCTTAAAGTTATGAAAAATGCTAGAGAATCTACCAATATCTCCCACTCATCTGCCACTCAAATGTAAAATTGACAACACCATTATGTATTTGGTATGATTGTATCAGTTTGGAAGGAATGTGAAAGATGAGTGGGAGATAAGAGTGGGATCCATAGCATTTCTCTTTTGGAAGAAGGTTAACACAAGTGTCAAAATTTGGTTTATTGACAGTTCACCTTACTACTTACTAGTTCCCATTGGTTCCACTATACAAGCGGCGAATTTGGAGTGTCGCACAGTGAAGCAAGTATGGTAATCAAATTTTGGAAAACAACCAGAATACACATATTTTTCACAATTACTTCAGTAGAGAAAAAATTAAGATTAAAAAGAAATGGGTAAAAGACAATTTCCACCCCTTGAGTATGGGTTAAATACAATTACCCTATATTTTTTTGATAAATACCATTACCCCGTGTCAGAGACGATTACCCCCTATCAGTAGATGGAGAGTGGAGACATACCACCCTTTTGTTAAATTAGGCTTTTTGTAACCATTCTATCATTTGAAGGGTGAATTTTCATAAATGCCCATACTACTAATTTGCCCTTGTTCTTGGTGTTCATCTTCACTACCACTGCCACCACCGTCGCCACCATCATCACTGTTGGAATAGATGCCCTAGAGGCAATCTAGTTTAGTATGAATTTGTATATGGCTAGAAAATTCATTTATTATTTATTGGATATTTCATATAATGAAGTCCTTAGATTTACAATTGTGTTGTTTATCTTAAATATCCCTAGTCCAGTATAATGATTAATGGACAATCATCTATAGACTAGTATGGGGTTGGATTGATATGGAGATATCATGATCCAACACATAGGTGTGCATTAAGGGTAATGGCGCACTGGATTGACCCATCTCCGAGAAGGCTACATACACGTTATAATGAGTGACAAGCTCTTCTCGCGGTGCAATGGTGTTGTCATCCTTAGACTTGAAGTCACTAGATATTCTAGTTGTGGATTATTGTGATTTTAGTAGCGTTAAACGCTACACCGTAACTGGGTAGTTATAAAGGCGTGTACCGGATACAATAAGAAGCAAGCTTCGAGATCGTAGTGGACGTATATAGAATTTGTCCCTCCCACATAATGGGAGCAAATATCCTATGCCACTCGAGGGATAGTGCTTATAGAATGTCTGGCCAGACTCAAATAAATCAATATGGGATATTGATATAAGGCTATTCCCATGGATCGAGAAAATGTGGATTGCATATACGAGTGTGACTTGTATGTCTCGTGTCCAATCCGGATATATAGACAAAGGGATGAGACAATTACTTGTACAAAGGTTGTCAAAATGACTATTCTATTAGTTGGCTAGAATGGATGTTTTGCTAGAAACCACTCCATATTAGCAAATTGTTGCTACCAACTAGATAGAACCTATGGGGTCACACGCTATATAGAGTTGAACTAGATTTGGGAATTAATTAATAGGATTAATTAATTAGAAGGATCACTTTGCAATACCTTGCAAACATAGTAGGGACTAATTTGCAAGGAAGGGACTAAATTTAATTCTAGTAGGACTAGAATAAGTCCTTTAGGTAGTTGGCAAGGATTTGTTGGACTATATAAAGGACACTCCTTCCTCCCTTGCCACACTTATGATTCAATTGATCATAACTTGATGGGAGAGAACAAAAGGAGAGAGAGCAAACAAGTAAAGGAGCCGTCGCCCCCTTGCTCGCCGCCCCCCTTCCCGTCGGCCCACAAGGAGGCCGAACCTCCTTGTTTCGGTCTCGTTTTGCGTGATTTTCTTCCTCTTCCTCTTTCTGGGCTAGCACCAAGGATTAAGATCTAGAAATCAACTATAGGAGTGGATCAACTATAGATAACGTGACACAATTCGCGTTTGAAGTCATCAAAGGAGAACCCTAAGGTGTGTTAAATTGATTTCTTCCTTTACCATCGTTATGTCTCTTAACTAGTGATCCTTTGAGGGTTTTGCATGATTATTTTGTTTCCGTTGCGCATCCATGATATAAAACCCTACAGTGGTATCAGAGCCACAGGTCGTAGAGCGTAAACGTGGTTTATGTGTTACGTTTTGATAGTTTTACACCTTACAATTGTTGTTTATCGCGTAAAACAAGACAAATCAAGCATGTGATGCGATTTGTCAATAATCTATCATAACAAGATCTAGTTTTTGCATTGGATGCATGAATTAGTGAGTTTGAGAAATTTTAGGATCTAAAATCTAGGTTTTGGGCATCCTTAAGGAAGAAGGAGTTCTTCCCAAACAAGGAAACAACCAAACTTTGGCACCAAGCAAGGGAGTTGTTTTGGAAACAACACTCAAATGAGGTTCGGCCCTCCTAGGGGACCGCCCCTCCTTGCTTGTGATCAAGCAAGGGTCGGCCTAGGGGACGGGGCAGCCCTAGCCCGCGGCCTAGCCGCGTGGGCTAGGGGCCGGCCGGCCCAAGGCCTTTGTGGTTCACTTTTGGGCCCGTGCAATTGGATTGTTGGGCCCCATGGACCGTTTTAACCCTAGAATATACTAAAATAAATTAAAATTGACCAAGCGCGTTAAAATTGGATTTAAACTGTTTATGTGCAATTCGCATGGTGATTGGATATGGCCTTAGGATGTGGTTTGTTGTGGATGTTTAATTTTTGTGGTTTGACTTACGGCCTGCGAGCTGATCAATTAATTGTGATAATTAATTAGGGTTTTATGGCCTACGAGCCATTTTTTCTCTCAACATGTGAGATTTATTTTATTTAGTATAGTTGTTAGCTAATGCTAGATAAAGTATATTGTTAGCCAAGATTGAAGAAAAGAAGCCCAAAGCCAAAGGATCCACAAAAGATGGAGCATGGAGCATGGAGCATTTCGCATGACTATGAAGGATGGACCAAAAGATCAAGACGCATGTAGATGTGTTTGCTTTTAGGGTTCATAGATAATTCCATTGGCTTGGAATTATCTTAGTCTAGAAAAGTCCATATCCACATCACGTTTTATTCTTGCTTTGTGGTTGTTTATTTTATTGTCTTATTATTTTGTGGTTGGTGTATGGATGATGCATGCAATTAGGATAATAACATAATTAGACAACCCGGGTCTATTATTTGGAGTTGTGCCCAAACTCAAATAGATAGATTAGTTGATATTGATCAACAAAACAATTAAAAATTGAATTTAAAATCCCTCAAAATTCAAATATTGTGTTCTTGCCTTCTCGTTATTCAAACACTCATTATCATCCATGATTTATCAAGTTCGTGCGTGCCAAAGCATGGCGACTTGGTTCATAATAATGGAATGCGATGGCACAAGCTAGTAATGTGCAATTGTTTAAATAAGAGGTTGAACACAACTAGGCTATTAATATGATTAAGAAACCTAGAGGCAATCAATTGGGATTATCCATATGGATGGATAAATAAAGATTTATTTGCCCAATTGAACCAAGAGTGGCATAAGGGATGCAATTGGAATTGTTCCTACCTAAAGTAGTCAAATTATGGGTGACTTGCCAAAGCAAGCTCATAAGGATATGAAACATGGATCTTGGCCCACTAGAAAATATAAGGATATTTTCCGCATAAATATCTTGAGGGTTATTAATCCGTAGAAAAATAGTGGGAGCTATATTTGATAAACTAGCCATTATTGAATATAGTCAAAAATTCACAAATACTAAAATTTGCGTATTTTCCTTTTGTAGACTTCCAAATGGCAAACAACTCATCGAGTTCACAACATTCCCTATGATCTTTCCTTGAGAAGGACAAGCTCTCTGAAACCAACTTCCTTGATTGGTACAGAAACTTGAGAATCGTTCTCAAGCAAGAGAAGAACCTTTACGCAATAGAGGAGCATGTTCCAGCAGGTCCAGAGAACCAAACACCTGCTCCCCTAAAGACGTATCAGAAGCGTGTTGATGACGCTAATGATGCGGCCTGCCTTATGCTATGCACCATGAATTCTGAGCTTCAGAAGCAACACGAAAACATGAATGCTGTCGATATGACCGAGCATCTGAAGCAGCTCTTCCAAGAGCAGGCAAGGGTTGAGAGGTATGAGGTCTCTAAGGCACTGTTCAAGTGTCATCTGGCAGAAGGGAACCCGATGGGACCCCATGTACTCCGTATGATCGGGTACTTGGAGAATCTCGCCCGACTGGGGTTCCCGGTCGGCCAAGAGTTGGCAACCGATCTCGTGTTGCAATCGTTGCCCGAGAGTTATGGACAGTTCATCATGAACTATAACATGAAGGAGATCGTGAAACCACTGCCAGATTTCCTCAATATGTTGTGGACAGCTGAACAGAGCATCAACAAGGGTAAGGGCAAGGCCATTATGATGGTACAGAAAGGAAAGGGCAAAAGGTTTGCCTCATCCTCCAAGGGCAAAGGCAAGTCAGTTGCCAAGTCCAGGAACCTGCCCTTAAGCATGTTGGTGGCATTGCCAAAGGTGTGACTAAAGGTGAGTGTCACTACTGCAGTCAGCCTGGACACTGGAGGAGGAACTGCCCAAAATATCTGGAGGACAAGAGGCTTGGAATAGTGATTCCACCACCACCAGGTACTTTTGTTGTAGATGTCAATTTAACTGTCTCTACATCATTGGTATTAGATACTGGATGCGGATCTCACATTTGTCGAAATGTGAAGGATCTAAAGAGAAGTAGAAGATTGGCTAAAGGGGAGATAGATCTGCGCGTTGGGAATGGAGCAAAAGTTGCTGCGTTGGCCGTGGGCGTGTGCGAGCTATCTCTTCCTTCAGGATTAGTTTGAGAATTAAATAATTGCTATTTTGTGCCTGCTATGAGCAGAAACATTATTTCTATTTCTTGTTCTGACAAGGAAGGTTTTATTATTTCAATAAAGAACAATTGTTGTTCCTTTTATTTGAATAATATTCAATATTTTAGTGCGCAATTATTTAATGGACTATATGTCCTTGATCTAAGCAATCCTGTCTACAAAATTAATACCACGCGCATTAAAATAAATAATTTAAATCCTTCTTATTTATGGCACTGTCGTTTAGGCCACATAAACGAGAAACGTGTATCTAGACTCCATAAGGATGGACTACTAGACTCATTTGATTTTTAATCATATGAGACATGTGAGGCTTGTTTATTGGGAAAAATGACAAAGTCCCCTTTCAATAAGAAAGGTAAGAGGACTAGTGAGAAATTGGCGCTCATACATACTGATGTGTGTGGACCATTTACCACGCCTGCCAGGGGTGGTTATGTCTACATCATTACATTTACTGATGACTACAGTAGATATGAATTTGTGTACCTCATGAGGGCCAAATCCGAATCCTTTGAAGTGTTCAAAGAATTCAAGAATGAAGTAGAGAAGCAACTTGGCAAAAGTATCAAGGCTCTACGATCGGATCGTGGAGGAGAATACTTGAGCCAAGAGTTTGACGACTATCATAGAGAGTGTGGGATCGTGTCCCAACTCACTCCACCCGGAACGCCACAATGGAATGGCGTGTCTGAGAGGAGGAATCGAACCCTATTAGATATGGTTCGATCTATGATGTTACAAACCGATCTTCCATTATCGTTTTGGGGTCACGCTCTATTAAGTGCAGCTTTCACCATTAACCGTGTTCCATCTAAATCAGTCATGAAAACACCATATGAGATGTGGAGTGGGAGGCGTCCCACACTGTCGTTCATGACGATTTGGGGCTGCGATGTCTATGTAAAAAGATTACAATCAGACAAGATAGGGCCAAAATCGGATAAGTGTAAATTTCTGGGGTACCCTTAGGAAACTAAGGGTTACTACTTCTACAATCCAACTGAGAACAAACTGTTAGTTGCTCGGACCGGCGTGTTTCTAGAAAGAGAGTTTGTCTCTAAAGAAACAAGTGGGAGGACTGTAGAACTTGAAGAGGTTCAAGAACCACAAATCACTGAACCGATTATGGAACATTAACATGAACCACAAACAGTTGTGGAGCAGCCTGTTCAGGTAACACAAGAGCTTCGTAGATCTAGTAGAGTGTGCCAGGAACCCGAGAGGTATGGACTTCTCGTGACCGATTCTGGTGACACGATGCTCATATATGATGAGCCTACTACCTATGAAGAGGCCATAAAGGGCCCAGACTCTCATAAGTGGCTAGAAGCCATGAGATCCGAGATGGAATCCATGTATACCAACAAAGTATGGACTTTCGTGGAACCACCCGAAGGGGCACGTCCCATAGGGTGCAAGTGGGTCTTCAAGAAGAAGATCGACGTGGATGGTAATGTCATTACCTATAAAGGCCTATTGGTGGCTAAAGGATTCAGACAGATTCATGGTATTGACTATGACGAAACCTTTTCACCAGTCGCTATGACCAAATCCATCCGAATCCTACTTGCGATTGCAGCATACCATGACTATGAGATTTGGCAGATGGATGTCAAAACAGCATTCCTTTATGGGAATCTCCTCGAGGACGTGTATATGATACAGCCGGAGGGTTTTGAAGATCCAAAGCAAGCCAACAAAGTCTGTAAGCTGCAACGATCCATTTATGGATTGAAGCAAGCTTCTAGGAGTTGGAATCGACATTTTGATGAAGTGGTCAAAGAGTTTGGCTTCATTAGAAACGAAGATGAGTCTTGTGTCTACAAGAAGGTTAGTGGGAGCTCTGTAGATTTTCTGGTCTTTTATGTGGATGACATACTACTCATTGGAAACGACATTCCCATGCTGCAGTCTGTTAAAGATTGGCTAGGGAAGTGTTTCTCAATGAAGGACTTAGGGGAAGCAGCCTATATACTCGGTATAAAGATCTATAGAGATAGATCTAAGAGACTGCTAGGCCTAAGTCAAAGTACATATATTGACAAGGTGTTGAAACAGTTCAACATGCAAGATTCCAAGAAGGGATTCTTGCCCATGTCACATGGAATCACTCTTTCGAAGAGTGGTTATCCTTCCAATGAGATTGAGAAGGAACGCATGAGTAGAATACCCTATGCCTCAGCCATAGGATCTATCATGTACGCCATGATATGTACTAGACCAGATGTGTCATATGCCTTGAGTATGACAAGCAGATACCAATCCAATCCAGGTGACAGTCACTGGATTGCAGTCAAGAACATCCTAAAGTACTTGAGAAGAACTAAGGATGCTTTCTTGATATTGGCGGTGAGGAAGAGTTGCGTGTAAGGGGTTACACTGATGCAAGCTTCCAAACTTACAGAGATGACTTTAGATCACAGTCGGGATATGTGTTTTGCCTGAATGGAGCAGCGGTGAGCTGGAAGAGTTCCAAGAAAGAGGCGGTGGCTGATTCTACAACAGAGGCTGAGTACATTGCTGCAAATGGCGCAGCAAAGGAAGCTGTTTGGATAAAAAAGTTTGTTTCTGAAATTGGTGTGGTTCCTAGCATTGCGGATCCAGTTGAGTTGTACTGTGACAACACTGGGGCGATCGCGCAATCGAAGGAACCCAGGTCGCACCAGAAATCCTAGCACGTGCTCAGGAAGTTTCATCTGATTCGAGATATTATCGATAGAGGAGACGTTCGGATATGCAAGATTCCTACAGATGAGAATCTGTCAGACCCGCTTACAAAGCCGCTTACGCAGTGGAAGCATGAAGGGCACACTAGGAGTATGGGCATACGAGATGTGCCAGATTGGCTCTAGTGCAAGTGGGAGACTGTTGGTATAGATGCCCTAGAGGCAATCTTGTTTAGTATGAATTTTTATATGGCTAGAAAATTCATTTATTATTTATTGGATATTTAATATAATGAAGTCCTTAGATATACAATGGTGTTGTTTATCTTAAATATCCCTAATCCAGTATAATGATTAATGGGACAATCAACTATAGACTAGTATGGGGTTGGATTGATATGGAGATATCATGATCCAACACATAGGTGTGCATTAAGGGTAATGGCGCACTGGATTGACCCATCTCCGAGAAGGCTACATACACGTTATGTTAAGTCACAAGTGCTTCTCACGGTGCAATGGTGTTGTCATCCTTAGACTTGAAGTCACTAGATATTCTAGTTGTGGATTATTGTGATTTTGGTAGCGTTAAACGCTACACCGTAACTGGGTAGTTATAAAGGCGTGTACCGGATACAATAAGAAGCAAGCTTAGAGATCGTAGTGGACGTAGATAGAATTTGTCCCTCCAACATAACAGGAGCAAATATCATAGGCCACTCGAGGATAGTGCTTATAGAATGTCTTGCCAGACTCAAATAAATCAATATGGGATATTGATGTTATTTTCACGAATAAGGCTATTCCCATGGATCGAGAAACTGTGGATTGGATATACGAGTGTGACTTGTATGTCTCGTGTCCAATTCGGATATAGAGACAAAGGGATGAGACAATTACTTGTACAAAGGTTGTCAAGATGACTATTCTATTAGTTGGCTAGAATGGATGTTTTGCTAGAAACCGCTCCATATTAGAAAATTGTTGCTACCAACTAGATAGAACCTATGGGGTCACACGCTATATAGAGTTGAACTAGATTTGGGAATTAATTAATATGATTAATTAATTATAAGGATCACTTTGCAATACCTTGCAAACTTAGAAGGGACTAATTTGCAAGGAAGGGACTAAATTGAATTCTAGTAGGACTAGAATAAGTCCTTTAGGTAGTTGGCAAGGATTAGTTGGACAATATAAAGGACACTCCTTCCTTCCTTCCCACACTTATGATTCAATTGATCATAACTTGATTGGGAGAGAACAAAAGGAGAGAGAGAGCAAGCAAGCAAAGGAGCCGCCGTCCCCTTGCTCGCCGCCCCCTTCCCGTCGGCCCACAAGGAGGCCGAACCTCCTTGTTTCGGTCTCGTTTTGCCTGATTCTTCTTCCTCTTCCTCTTTCCGGGCTAGCACCAAGGATGGGAAGATCTATAAATCAACTCTAGGCGTGGATCAACTATAGAGAACGTGACACAATTCGCGTTTGAAGTCATCAAAGGAGAACCCTAAGGTGTGTTAATTGATTTCTTCCTTTACCATCGTTATGTCTCTTGACATGTGATCATTGGAGGGTTTTGCATGATTATTTTGTTTCCGTTGCGCATCCATAATACAATACCCTACAATCACCACCACCACCGCCGCCTCCACCACCACCACAACCAATTGCAACCCATTGTCCAAATAACCTGAATTGTATTTGGCATCCCCGTTGGGAACATCTTCAATCGCAGCCTTTAAAGAAATATCGCCTTGTTTGCGTTAATTTTCTGCGAAGAACCGTTTGCATCCAATCTTGCTGCTTTTGTAACCTTACTTCGGTCATCAACCTCCCACAAGTCCCATCTTGACACAGAAAAATGCTCATAAATTAAAAAGTCAAAGATTCATTCTCTGGTACTAGATTGTTTAACAAAATCTCACTCACAAATGCCCTGCAAGGAGTCTAATCCGAATGGTTCTGTTACCGGAAAGAATTAAAGAAATTAGAATTTTTAAAGAAACTTACTTTTATAGCTTGTAATAGTGGTGTGTCAATCCTTTAAGTGATGACCTACTTCCCCAAGGTCATGCGTACTCACCTGCCAAGTATGGAAGGCAATGATGCTACGACATCAGTTTATAAAAACCAAGATAGATTTCGCAATGAAGTAACCATATACAGACTTGAAAATAAGTAACATATACTTGTAATGCATATGCCCCAATAACTTGACCCACATAAAATAGTAAAGAAAACGTTACACTAGTAGCTCCAAATATCCAATAGCACTGTTACAAAAGTTAAAATTCATTTCCCCTTTCATGTATCACCCTTTAATCCAACAAGAAAAACTAGACCTTAAGTGTGCACACCCCCATACCGGATCGTCATTCCAGAGAGTATTACTAGTTCCATACAGTAAAGAGTTAGCAATGTACCGACTAAAAAGCCCGTAGACAGGGCTCCATGAGTGTCCTCCTCCGCAACAGCTAGACGTACGAAGAGTATGATCACTACTAGAAACTATGTCTGAGACGGCGGTTTAAATGTGTCGTTTACTGAAAAAAAAAATTGCCGTTAATAAATTTACGGCGCACCCTGTGGCGGTTTGCGTGTAGCCGAGAAGAAGGGCGTCGTTAAATATTCAACGACGGTCCAAACCGCCAATTAAAAATTACACGGCAGTTTCTTAAAACTGACGTTTCATACACGGCAAATAAAACAGCCGTATGAGAACATTTTTAGTTTTTTTATACTCAAATTCCAGATTCGTTTTTATTATTCACTTCGGTTTTTTTTATAATTGAGGTTTGTTTTCCTGAGGTACTTTAATCCCCTTCGTATCAAGATTTTGAATTATCTTTTAGTCATCATCATGAATATTCATGTCTTGTTCATCTTGTTCGTTATTTTTTCACAAAAAACTTGTCAAACTTGAACCTTTTGAACCCATAAAAGCAATTTTTTGACCTAAAACCGCAGATCTTGCGAAGTTACAGACGAGGGAAGAGGCAGATCGAGTGAATTTACGGGCGGGGGAAGAGGGAGATCGAGAGAAGATCTGGAGATAAAAAGAGAGGTAAGTGGGAGACAAAGAGAGAGAGAGAGAGAGAGAGAGAGAGAGAGAGAGAGAGAGAGGGAAGAGAACGACATAGAGAGGGAGATTGAGAGAAGTTACAGAAGGGGGAAGAGGGAGAGACAGCTTCGTACCTATCCGTGGAGGAGGCGAACCAAGAGAGAGAGGGCAGAGGAGTTAGAGAACCACTGTTAGAGAGAGAAGTGGGAGATGTTCGGAGATTTCCAGAGACCCATGAATGAACGGGGAGTTGAGGGAGATGAATAGAGAGAGAGAGGGCGACAGAGAGAGATAGAGAGAAGCCACTGGATCTGAGAGAGAGAGATTGTGGAGGTGACGACTGAGAAATGAACGGGAGGAAGAGAGAGTGATTGAAGTTATAATGGTAGGGTTTACAATTGGATGGCCTAGATTAAATCTAGTTGGTTTCTTCTATCAGCGGCCCAGATTGAATGTAATTAATATTTTTTAGTTCATAATAATAATCCAATAAAAAATAATACGTGTAGGCTGAGGCGATTTTAAGAAAACCACCGTATATGTAACGGCGCATATAAAGTAAATCGCCTTAATTATAGGGCATTTCAGAAATTCCGCTGTCATAAGGATTCAATTTACGGCGGTTTGTATAAACTGCCGTTCTTTTCGGCGCTTTCTTCAAAACCGCCGTTACTGGTTCAATAAACGGCGGATTTTACTTCCGCCCTATTGCAAACTGCCGTATCAAGCTATTTTTCTAGTAATGGATGACCATACAGAGGTCAAGATTACAGGAATTAGTTCTGAAGAAAGTATTCACAGTCATCATGAACAATACTCATACTTACCTGTTTTATGTGCATATATAGATGCCCAAGATCACCGTTTTAGCTATACCATGATTTTCATATCTCCTACTTATAGACACACGCATACATCTTCAGTAGCAAACAAGCATTCGTATGTGTACCTGGTAGCCTGCAGTATTCCTGATGAGCGATGTTGATTCTCTATCCCGGCAACCTCTACATATACAAATATACATATACTTATTAGTACATACTCTCATCAGTGATGTGAAATTCATATGCAAAAGTCATGCTAGTTGTCTAGCCCATAATTACTGTTTTGCCCGTGAACTGTCATTCTTATCAGTATAGTCCCTAACTGTTTCTAAACCCCCGTAGTCATGCCGAACTTGCAAGTCCCAAGAGTTACTAGGACTCCAAGTTGTCTGTTAAAGATTGTATCTCAAGATCTGATTATTTACACTCAAGTCCCCCTAAGTTTGTCTAAATTGCAGTTTAATCCCCTATTGAGGCAGAACTCCTCAACAAGTCAGACTAGGCTTAACAGTATGAAACCTTCATTTTCTTATAATCAGGTAGTCGTAGGGTTGAAAACTACAACTTTTAATTATTTGCATTTAGCCCCCTAAAGTTTAGCAATAATTGTAGAAAACCCGCCAGACAGTTGACTTGGTCATCATTAACCCATAATAGCTTATTGTAACTCCCAATATCCATGTAATTCATGTTTATAACTCCAAGACAGTGATTTCATCTCTACACAACTTTTATGTGAAATTGCTACTTTGCCCTTCTAATACATTTTAGTCCGAAACAAAGTTTTCTAAAAGATCAACTTGGTGAACTTGACACTTGGATGCAGAATAACAACGAGATCAACTTTTTCAAGGATGTGAGGGCTATAAAGACCATTTTAATTGTCAGATCGAAACTCCAAGTCTGAGTGATATTAGCACATACACCCTGATTCAGAGTTAATTTAAGAACAATTGGAAAAGAGTTTAAGAAAACTAGAAGTAGGGTTTTGAGGATGGATAAACAAGAATTCCGTAAAATTTTTAAGCTATTGGATACTCAAAGAGTTATCGATGGTCGAAGTTGGGTAGATTCAAACTTACTCCCATACTTACCAAATTTCTATTTAGAGGTTTACATACATTTTGCACCAACTTTGGAACAAGAAACAGAGGGTTAGAGGTTGCCTTGAACTACCAAATCAACACAGTGTTAACTCCATCAACAAAGTATGAACAGGACCAAACATAATCTCATTCGATCAAAATTTGAGGAAGATATTGGAGTTGAAACTTGGCAAAATTCACTGCTCCTAGAACAAGTTGTTTAAACAACATTTTGCTCAACTATGACAGAAAATTTTGTCTTCCTAGAGTTGCAATTTGAGGAAGTAATCTTTATGAATCTTGTAGATTAATATACAGAGAATCGCCAGCTCAGATTTCAACTAATTCCATTACAAATTGATCAAGATATCATTGCTGGAAGTTTCCCCAAAAGTTGTTTTTTAATATCCATATTATTCACAACTTCTGGGCAGTCACTTTAACGAAGATTCAAGGGTGTTAGAGTTCGATTTGGAAGAGAAGATTAACTGGAATCTAGAGCCAACAAACACCGATAGTACATAGCATCAAAAGTTGCGCGATTTGGTATAGAAATGAGGGAGATAACTCCCCGTTTACAGCGGTCAAAACCCCACCGGAACAATTTTCCTAAATTTTCTACCAATTTTAATTTTATCTACCAGTTTTAATTTTATCTACGTGTCCAGAGTTAATTTTTATCTATAAATTTTACCCAAAAATTTTCCTAAATTTGAGGCCTTCCAAATTTTGAGGCCCTAGGCAGTTGCCTAACCTGCCTTATGGGCAGGCCGACCCTGGAGGTAGGTGGTAGTGGTGGTGGAGGTGTTAGTATGAGTTTTTGTGCTCTTTCACTCTCCGGAAAATGGTTTACGGATTTGAAATGTGTAAATAATTTTATATCATTTGAGGAAAAATATTTTACAGGAAAACATTTTACTTCCAACCAAACCGCACCAAAACACCAAAACAAAGGAAAATATTTTACAGGAAAATGTTTCACCACCAACCAAACGGAGCCAAAGTGACTCATTACCGATGATTCGAAGCGAAGAGGAAGAATTTGGGCTAAAATCGAAGTAGGGTTCATATAAAGGCTCACCAATTCCGGCGTTGTCATTCAACGAATTGCAATTTTTTTGAGGGCTTCTCTTCCTCATATCATAGAGCATCTTCAGTAATAGCAGTTTTCGATTTGAGTAGAGACTAGAGAGGGTGGTTGTTGACGTGGAGGTGGTTGTGGCTTAGTGGTGGTTCTATGGTGATTGAGAAGAAGAGGATAGAGGAGATGATGAGGAGTGACTGAAATTCCGCTGAATTTGGGAAGTGAGGTGCTTCCACCACATTGAGGTTGGTAGCAAGCATAGAAGTGGACAAGTGGCGCTAGGGGGGATTGCAATACCTTAAATTTAGGGTACCAATTGAAATTAGAGAGAAATTGAATAATTTGAAAGAATTACACTATGGTACCAACATGTAAAGTCACTTTACAACTATTCCCCAATTTCAAGTGTTCCAGGTTGGCCAATTCAGCCAGAAATTCTAGTTTTCAAGAATTGTATAATTGCCAAGTTTCCTCCAACTTGCACAATTGCCCAAATTTTTAAAATACAAACCCGCAATCCCCTCGTTTCCAATTGTCAGCACCATTGTTGAACAAGAAAGTTCACACAGTCAACTCAAAATTTATTTTACGGTAAAAGACACTTACCACCCCCTGACTTTAGGACTAAACCCACCCCGCAACCCTGTGTTTTGGAAAAAGACAATGAGCACCCCTGTAACAGGATGGAGCTGACAGTGGACTAGCAGAGCCGGCGAAAAGACTATTTTACCTACACAATTTATAAAAATACCTACTGTGCCCAAGGAAATCCTTCGGAGATATCCACGTGTGCATCTCAAGTAGGGAATAGGAACACAGAGAGAGATAGGGTTGTGTGTAGGGAGAGGGTAAGCAGTTGCAACTGAGAGAGAGAGAGAGAGAGAGAGAGACAGCTTAATAGCTAGTGTAAAATCAGAGATGAACTAGTGTCAAAACGGAGGGCTGGCGATCTATATGTATTGGGGAAGTGACCGTTGTGAGGGGGTTAATGCACCATAAATGGCGGCTTAATGGTAGCCCCTGTAACGGCACGTTCGATCGTGTATATAGGAACCATTAGACACCTGACCGTACATACCGGAGACCGTTATGAGGTCAAGCCGGGTTTATAGGACTTGGCCATTAAGTCTCTCAAAGCAGTTACAATAGGTTGCGCGCGAGCTTGGTTGTCGCACGCGCGCGACGGGCCTTACCCTAGCCTTTAAACCTCTAAGCCCCTACGACTCCCGTGTTGGTACGCGAGGGCCATGTTTCGCGGCCCCCAGGTGGATAAGCATAGGTAGTTATCTGGTGTACATGGAGCACAACTGGGTGTGCTGGATTGCTGCCACGTGGTTGTGATCTGTCTGTCTGGAAAGCACCATCTACGTTAGCCCCCTTTTGTGCGAATGTCACGCGCGCGTCCGTTGTCTAATCGCGGAAAATCAGTCGTGCGTGGGCCCCACGCAGATTATTTGAATTTTGAATAAAATTCAAATCCCTAGCCCCCGGTCATAGCCGTGATTGCCTAGGGTTTAGAAGCGTCGTTTGATTTCTGACGAAGCGTGGTCACTGTGCAGCTAATCAGACGCCATCTTCGATTTTTTTCCTATTTTCAAGGCAAGAATAACTCAGAAGGATTTGATGGGTCGCCGACCTCGCCGGATGTCAAAGCGTTGCTGACTCAGCAGACGTCAGAAGTCGCGACTCTTCGATCTGAAGGCTATTTAAACTCTTTGCTTCCTCCAAATAGAACTTTTCCATTGTTGTTGCTTTTGAGCTCGTATGCATCAGAGAGAGAATCTTCCAATTGAAGCCAAAACTTTCGACCAAGTTCTAGATCAGATTCTTCACACATTATCTCAAGCGATCCAAGCTCTCAATCGTCAACAAGGTGAGTGATTATAACTTTTGAAATTTGCTGTCGAGTTTTGCAAATATTATTCTCCCTCTCCCCTTTTTCTTTCCTTTTTCATGCAATTGGGTTGTGATTTGTCATTCTTGTATTCCCAACAAGGGCTCCCAAGAAGTCAAACAAAGAATCTGCTGAGGAGCTGGAACTTCCCATGAAACTTTGGTACAAGGCCCCATATCTGGGAAGCGTCTCCCCAGTTGATTCTCTTGAATTGAAGCTCGATCCAAACAGGGAAGATTGGGATTTAGCAGACGCCCATGATGTCCAGAGGCTTAGTATTGAAGCTGGCCTGATTCCATTCAATTATGTTCTTTTCCAGGCTTTCTTTGAAAAGCTTGATTGAATGGATGAATGGACCACGTTTATCCTTAACAACCACGAGGAGGTGTTGAAACAAGCTGGGGTTTATAACGCCATCCGTGCGACCAGGGGTTTCAACCTCAAAGCTGACCAGGACATGCTAAGGGTTCTATTTTTGCGTTACTCAAGGAAGACCTATTCATTCCATTTTTCTTCTTTCGAGGCCGCGCCTACCCTTGAAGATGTGGAAAATCCATCGATGCTTTCGAGCATGGGGGCCTTTGACCCTTTGGAAAAATTAGAGGGTGATGAGGAGCTTACCCTCTTTACGTAGAAGCTGAAGAAAGCAGCCACGCGGTGGGCCCCTGACGATATTAAACCCTGTGACACTTTTATTTCAGTTTCTTCTAGTGCAAAAAACATCTGGTCAAAATGGCTCATGTTCATTTACAAAGACTACGCCAAACCCGCAATCATCCATATATTGCTCAGAGGCAACCCCAACGGAGAAGGGATCCCATGGTCATTGTGTGGCTTCATGTGTGTTTGTTTGTCCAGTTTTCTCATAGACAGGAGTCCACGTGACAGAGTCTTTATCCACGTGCTCCTACTTGCAGTAAAGCTCGCACTTGGTCAAAAAATTGCTCTGGGGGCCCTTGTTTTGGGTTCTTTATCCACATGTCGCATTCGCGTGGAAGGGTCGATGTCATTTCCTTCGTCAATGTTGGATTCTTGACAAAGTGGGTTTTCGAGCGTTGGCCCGCATATGCTTTAACTCCTTCTGCGATCGACTTGTGGAACGTACAAAGCTCCAAGGAGGTTCTCTTGTGCCCCTCTTCGTGGCGTTGGTTTTGTACTAAGAGTACTTGCCGTAACTTTTCCATGGCATGTAATGATGCTGACCTCTTCGTGGCCCGGTCGTATGTGGTGAAATTAGATAACATCGTTTATCTTGAGGACATCTATCCCGAGGTTGATACCCCTTTCCAGGAAAAACACATTACTAGAGGGTCTCGGCGTTATGGAACTGGTGCAAGAGGGGTTATCTGCCTGCGCTGGTCGAACATGCGCCTGAGCAGTATCCTGCAAGTATGAGCGCCTAGCAGTTCCTTTAGATCCCCTTCGCATGGCCCTTCAACTGGGTTATGATGCCGTCGTGCCCCCCATGTGGTCCAAGTCTGTTACCAAAGGTTGTTATCATGGAGTGCTTTATGGGAAAAGAAACGAACTGCTCCTTGCAGAACTTCCTTTGGCTCAGCCTTCCAGAGGAAGACAAGGCAGAATTTCGGCGAGTTGGGTGGCTTTCTGGAACACCCAGACTTGCCGTTTGACCAATTCCCAGACTCTGCTTCGAGTTAGCACAGTCCTCGCGCCTTTATCAAAGGATTATCCTTTCAAGGCTACACTGACCCGAAGCGCGTCTCATTACGGATATTTCTCCTTGCTAGCTGCAGAACACCATCTCTGCCCGGAATTCATTCTGGATGACAAGACTACCGTCATTGGACATAACTTCCTTGATGCCAGGACCGATTATGCGTGGGACTTCCAAGCGGTATTGTTTAAACTTCCTCATTCTCCTTTTCTTTTGTATCCTATGACTGAAAATATTGTTCCCCTTTCCTTATTAGTGCTGCTTGAGACGCTTTGCCTCGGGGGATCGCAGCGTGGGTCTTATCGATCTTCGTCGCTCAAAGAAAAGCCAACTCGACGACGTCATCCTGCCCGAGACGCCCATGGATGAAGAAATCCAGCAGGAAATTTTAGAAAAAGTTGAACTTTTCCTTGCCTTGTATATCAAAGTGACGAAGAAGAGAAGTGCAGGTCCCTCTTCGGCTGGTGATTTGGCAACGCATCAATCAAAATGCTCGCGGAATGAGCCAGTAGTGAAGAAAACTTCTTTTGCAAGAGAACCACTTCAAATAAATGGACAACCCTAGACTCTGAGACAGGTTTTGTTGCCAGGGAGGAGGAAGAAGAATGTGAGATAAAGTGACATATTAACGTGGAAAATTAATGTGCCAATAATCATTATTTGTTCCTCTGTTGCAGATGAGGAAAGCCCCCTAAAGGGACTGGTGATTATGACCGAGGAAAAGGCCATCGAAGAATCGAGACGTATGGCTGAGGAAAGATATTTGCAAGAAAAGCTATCACAGGAAGAGCAAATCGAGATGGCTAAACAAAAGAGTCTCGAGGAGATCGCCAAGGGGAGCTCTAGAGAGCGAAGACCACGCACGCGATCAACCTGTTGGTGCACACCTTGTCCCTCTCCCGGAACTGTGAATGAATTGCATCGAGCCCAGTTAGCCCTCCATGAACTCGTCGATGACATAGACGAAGAAGGTACATTTTTAAGTTTGCTTTATCCAACCATGAAATTGTGATTGGGGCACTGTACCATGGTGTACCTATACGTGATATCCGTAACTGGATGAGAGATCATTGTGGGGAATCCTCAGGTAACCCTTTTGGAAACACGCAACATACTCATCCCGCTTCACCCTTCTTTGAGCCAGTCATTAATGTCTTCATCATAAGCAGGTCACGCTAGGCTAAAAGGTGTTGATGATAATCTACAACATGCTTATTGCGCGGACACCCCATATAAGTGGGGAAATGCCGCTTCAAAAACTGGTAGAGGTTTAATTTCCATTCTCTGATGTTTCGAGAGTAACCCACTTGTTTTTGCAGAGCCCGATCCTTGCCCCTTGAGGCCTCGTCGCCCCCGCGATGCCATAGTGGTTCCTGAGCATGAAATTTCTATTGCAGGAGTCTCAGAGCAAGGTCCAGTGGAAGAGGCTTCAATAGTTGAGGGTGACGCTGATGCAGAGTGCCTCGAGTTTATTTCCAAGCAGGAGGAAGAGGACCGGCGAAGGAAGGGGAATGATGCTGCTCCCATCACTCAAGCAATACCCCTCCCTTCGGATGAAGAAGATGCTGGGCGAGGTATAAGCGCTGAGCGAGCCCCAATGGTTGGGGGTTATGGACATGAGATCAATGCATGAAGGGTCGAACGTGACGCTGAGTGGGGTGAACATGCCACCCCTGTTAAGGAAAGCGCTTCAGGAGCTTCCTCAACCGAACGCGACGCTCCTGATGTAAATGATGACGGTCTTGGTTCAACAGGGTGCAATGCTTCTGTCGCACCGTGTGTTTCGAGAAGTGTTGCTGTCACAGGGGGCTTTGATTTAGATGCCCTATTCTCCGAGAACCCATGGGAGGTCTGGGGCTCACAGGTTGCAGACCCTGCTGTCATGTAAAAAAGGAGCTTTTTAATCCCTGAAGAATACTTTGCATGCGAAGCTCAGGCTGATCAACGAATGGTCAAAGCAGCTGGTTCTAGCTCGCAAGCAGCGGCTCCCATTGCCCCTCTTCGGAAAATTGTCGAAGACACTGGTAAGGCCATTGTCTTCTTGTTCATGATACTTAGCCGTTGAACTCATATCTTTGCTGAGTTATTTTTCCTTTGTGTCCACGTGTACAGATATCGACCAGGCTTGCCTCGAATGGCTAATGAAGGTGCGCCTATCATATCCAAGAAAATTTTCAGGAGTGCTGGAGCTATTGCCTGGGGATAGAGAGGTTCTGCTCAAGCAAAATGACTGCCCTTTAAAAGAAGGTTCGTGGGACTACCCCCGCAAGCACCACCGTTGAAAGTGCCCAGAATCTCCTCACAAGTGCGGACGAGCTTCAAGAAACCGCAGCAGGGCAATTGGACCTTGGCTTCCTCATACAGAGGCTAACCATGATCCGCAATTCTGCTCAACTTAGGTCTGAGCGCTCTGGCTATAATGAAGAGAAGGCCGCTCCTTAGGCGCGCAAGGTGGAGCTGGAAAAAGCCATCAGAGAGTTCGAGGAAGCTGACAAGCGTTATAGATACAACAAGGCTCGCTTAGAGCTATTGGCTGCCAACTCTATTCACCTGTCGGCAGGAGATTCTCTTCTGATGGACCTCTTCACGGGTTAATAGTTAAATTTTTCAACAACTCCTTCTTTTGAATTGCTTTTGATGTAATCTTTATATGCTTTTTTGTGGCCGCGCTCCTTGAATTACTTGAACATGTCCTGTTTTTGCGCGCGTAGGTTTTGCGCACTTTGAAATATCTTCTGGTTAGTTCCCATTCATGAATGCGAAGCTATAAGTGTCTGCTCCTTGTAGGCAAATAGCGTCTTCTTTAAACAGATTGGCTATCATGGGCCAATCTTTCACGCGCGTCTAGTTGCTGCCCAAGCAGGCAGGCTCGCACTAGACTTAATGATTTTTGCCGCTATCGAAGAGAGATAGGCTTACGCGTACATTGATAATCCCGTTTACGGTGTTATATTTACAGTCGAAATTCTACCTTTTTGTTTGATTTCCGAGTAAAATACATGATAGATACACTATGATTGTGAGGAATTCGTGAATTAGAGCTTTATATGTTTATTTGAAGAGTCCGGGCTTTTTTTTAGTTAATTTGAGCTATTTATATCATATTTTATGCTGGTATTTGTTAGTGTCGTAATGCAGAGGTACTGCAGGCTCGAGCATGACATTGAGAATGGAAGCGAACTTCGGAAACGATTTTAAGGCCGAGAGAATGGACGGAAATGATGTGGAAGAAGCTGCTGCACTATCACCTATACAAAACACTGCCTTCACAACTAAACTACCAACCTTACAATACCCAATTAACCACAGAACCTAACCTGCTACCTCTCAGCATCTAAACTCAACCATAAACACCCATCAGACCACCTCTTCGCCAATTTCACCAACATTAATTCAGCAACAAATCACAACCAGCCATTACAACTCAGTTCACCATTAACAACAAGCCGACACCTTGCCTATCTCCGCCAATAAACCCACCTGTATCACCAATTACCACAGCACTTCACCACCAAAATCATCTCTGCTATATATCTCCTAAAACCCAGTACCCACCTTCAATTACACCACAACAAACCCACCATTTCTCCACATAACCCACCATTACAAACTTCACTTTAACAACAACCCAGAACTCCATCTCATCTCCTAAGATCACCACAACACCACTGACTTACCTCCTGACATCCACAAATTAAACCACCATTTTCCATCAGACCATCAACCACACAAACCACCATTAAACTCACCTGGAAACCAAAGCAATCTGAACCCACAACTCACCATTCTCCACCGACCCAACCAATTAACTCAACAAACTCCTCAACTCCCTGCCATCACCATAGCAGCCTAGTAACTACCTAATCTCAGCCACAAATCCACCATCACAACACAGTTAAACACTTGACTTCACCCTAGAGCAAACAACATACATAGCCTCCATAACAGACTGAGAACAAACCCAGTAACAATGCGACCTAAACCCACCTAGCCAACACTCTGCCTACACCATTCTTCTCTAATCCTAAACCCAGAAAAGACCCAATTCCACCCAGTACTGAACCTACAACCTGTTAGCAAGCCAACACCTAAACCCACCTGAACTACCATCGATTAAACCTCCACCATCGATCAAAACATCACCCAATTCCTTCACCACCATTAC
Source organism: Linanthus parryae (assembly GCA_023055425.1). Taxonomy (NCBI): domain Eukaryota; kingdom Viridiplantae; phylum Streptophyta; class Magnoliopsida; order Ericales; family Polemoniaceae; genus Linanthus; species Linanthus parryae. Next base: position 28,775,382 of record JALGPY010000009.1, on the reverse strand, counting down.
GGAACCAAAAAAGAGACACAACCCAACCAAACTCACCCAGTTCCGCCACCTCCACTTCCAATTACAAGCCTACACAGTAGCCAATTCAATTCAACTCTGACCTCCATGAAACATCAATACAAAACCCACTTGAAACCAAGCAATCACTGGCCTTCAATGCTGCAAATCAGAGAACTCAGAAGCATCGCAAGAACCCAGCAGAGGCAGCGAAGAAAGAAGAAGAAACAGAGTGCAGAAACAAGAAGAAGAGAAAGAGAAGAAGGGGATCGCAGAGAAGAGAGAAGAATCGCAGCAGTTGCAGCAGCGCAACGCAGAGAAAAGAAAAGGAGGAGAACTCACTGCTTTTTCACGATCAGTTTAGCTGATCGTGCGATCAGAGGGGTTTTCCAAGCGGCTGAGTACTTGGGGGCAGAAGTGAAAATAGAAGGAAGTTGAAGAAAAGATGAACGTGGGTTCTATTTCAGCCTTAGGGTTTCTTTGATTAAAACAGCCAAGGTTGGGGGTCAAAGTGTAAAAAAAAGAGGAAGTCTACACCAAGTGATGGACGGGTTGTATTGAGACCTAGGGGCTGATTCATCTATCATCCTACAACATTGAAAAAAAAAGGCAGAAGACACAGGAGAAAAAGAGACGACGAACAGTAGCTGCGGGTTGGAGCTTGGACCGCGCCGGAGCTTTGATTTTCTGTTTGAGATCTCTAAACCCTCTCTACCATCTCTCGTTTGATGTTTGCAAATAGTTTCTTTATTGTAATCACTAGTATGAGTAGCTAAATTCTCGTCTAGGTTCGTACGTTTGAACCTAGGTCATGAAAGTTTTCCGGATTGTAAGCTTTGATTCACGAACTTGTTTTCTTAATTTGATCTAGATTTCGTTCTTATTTCATTCTTGCACTTTATTTTATGCAATTGTAATGTCGCGAACTATAGTTGCTACTTGGTGAAAATTGATGGACTGACAGGTGAAAACGATTAGCCTAGAATGAAGAATGAAAGTGAACCGTGTATCGTGATAGACCGACATGAGAAGCGTTAGGGTTTGGGCCATTACATAGAATTGTTCGTAAAGCATGCTAGGTGACACAGTTTATGGATCGACAGATGACGACTGTGAAATTTTAGCGTAGTCTTACATGAGATCGAAGAAGATTGTAAGAGCATATATGTGATCAAGAACGTAGTCTAGGTTATGTGTTTCTAAGTGCAATCCGGGAAAGTGAATTGATCTAGGGGATGCGTATAAAAACTAGTTCCTTCTTTATCAGTGATAATTCACAATCAATATTCCAAAAAAATCCAAAAATATTAGTCTAGCTTGTTATATAAATTTCAGTCACTTGTTTGAGGGTGACGAACTCTTAAATCACAACTTTTTCCTACTGGTTACTTCACCTCTAAATTAATCGCTTAGCTAAATAATCTAGAGACTGTCCCTGTGGGTTCGACAACCTGAGTTTGAATACTCATATTTATTACTTCGACCGTGCACTTGCGTATACACGTAAGAAATCGTGTCATACATATCATGTTTTGCTGTAGTTTAGAACCGTATGTCTCAGGACTATTGGTGAGTCAAGAATATTTTAGACCTTTGTAGGCTCAAGTCCCCATGAGCCGCCATTATTATCTGAATTATCGTGCCGCTACGGTTATTGAATAAGGCGTGCTTGTCACACAGTGGGCCCATCCTTCATCATTTCCTAAGGCTACTGTACCGTCGTAGTCTTTAATAGGTTCATTGATTCTTGCTCATTTTTGAGGTGTTGCTGACTCGTCCGGGAAACTGAAGAGTCTCCTCTGAGTCCTATATAAACCCCCTTTCTTGTTGTTTCATTCTTCATCTGGGCTCCTGTGATTGACAAAATGCCACCTCTCCTGAGTCTTCGCCACTCTTTTCATTGTTCCATACCCATTTTGGATTCGTATCAACTCCCGTCCGTCGGCTTTGAATTTGTGCGTTGTGCTATAGAAATAGCTCCCAAGGACTTCAATGAAGAGGTCCCTGATTCGCCTGGTCTTTTCGAAGACCGTTTGTGTCAGCTCTTTCGTTGGAACGAAGCCATCTTTTTCCTCATCATGTTTGCAGGGGTCATCTCCGGTGGTCCTCCGGCGAAGAGTAACTTTGCGCCGATTCTTATACCAGCAATTAATGAGTGGTGTGCATCTCCGTTGGTTCTCCATCGGATAACTATTTTCCGCCAATGTTTCAGCCTGGGAGCAACAAGTGGGCGTGTTTCTTTCTTACGCACGATGCTTCCTACCCCATGAGCTGTTCTCCCACTTGCTCTTCACATCAGCAACCTTTATGGCTTGAAGTTCATCAGGCACCTTTCCATGTCAGGGGCATGAGCAAGAGCTCTATTCTGGTCGAGGACGTCAACAATAGGCTTCAAGTTTCGTAGTTTTAGAGTCTTATGTAAGAACGTTCCTTGAGAACACTTAGATTTTTGATTGAAAGCTTTTCCTCGTTGTAAGCTTTGCCTTAAGCTGCTATCTAAACAGATAAGTTGTGAGCCGCATTTGACTGTTATGAAAGTATGCTTTGCATTTGCTGTTTGGTCTACCACAATAGACTTTTTGGCTCGTGTGTTGACTTGCTATTCGATCGAACAGATAGATGGGCTTTGAATGAGTTGCTATCTAGACAGATAGGCTTTAGTCGCGCATGGCTGCTATCTAAACATATAGGTTTTTTGTTTTTGCTGCAATCTAGACAGATAGGCTTTTGTCACGTTTGGCTGCTATCTAAACAGATAGGCTTTTTATTTTCACTGCAATCTAGACAGATAGGCTTTTGTCGCGTTTGGTTGCTATCTAAACAGATAGGCTTTCTGTTTTTGCTGCTATCTAGACAGATAGGCTTTTGTCGCGTTTGGCTGCTATCTAAACAGATAGGCTTTTTGTTTTTGCTGCTATCTAGACAGATAGGCTTTTGTCGCGTTTGGCTGCTATCTAAACAGATAGGCTTTCTGTTTTTGCTACTTCTAGACAGATAGGCTTTAGTCGCATTTGGCTGCTATCTAAACAGATAGGGTTTTTATTTTCGCTGTTATCTAGACAGATAGGCTGTTGTCGCGTTTGGCTGCTATCTAAACAGATAGGCTTTTTATTTTCGCGATTTAGCTGCTACCATATGAGATAGGCTTACATTCGCGTCTGGCTGCTATCTAAACAGATAGGCTCATACCTTGTGTATTGCTGCGAAGTGGTAAGATAAGTTTTTAAATTTTCAAAAGGGCGCCCCTGTGAGAGGGCTATTATCACTTATGGAACTCATACGTGAACATCGAGGAGTGTATGGCGTTAAATACAGAGCTTAGTAAAGAGGAGGCTAAAGGTAGTACCATTGCCTATTGAGTGGTGTTGGAGTGGCGGTAGTCTTGTGGCAGCTTTCAGAAGCGGAAGCATTTCCTGCCATTGGAGTAGAAACTACTTCCCTGCTTGCCCTCACTGTCATGCCCAATGACCCTCTTTAGGTTATAAACACTCTTTTTGTAAGCGACCTTGGGAATTTCCTCCCGCGTGGACTCCTTCTCTTTAGACTCCTCTTGCATAACCATTACTCCGGCTGGTGTCTGGTCCTTGACGTCTTTCCACCTGGGTAAGGGAGTTGACCGAAACGGAGCTGGAGTAGTTTCATCCGCCAGTTCTGTAAACCATACAGCCTCGGAAAAATGTGCTATTGAAGGGGTTCACCGAGGTGGGTATTGCAACCACTCTATCTTTCCAAACGGCCTTCATAATCAGGTGAGCTGTGGAGGGTACGGCGTCAAAGCGATGGATCCATGCCCGACCGATGATCATGTGGTAAGTGGTGTTGGCCTCAATAACGTGAAATTTGGCAGAACACTTGATATGGCCAATCTGGATCCCCAGTCGAATCCTGCCAACTGTCATTATGGAGTCGCTTCCGAAGCCTATTAACGGCGACGTCCTCTTAACAATCTTGTCCCGGAGAATTCCTGCCAACTTCAGAGTAGTACGAAAAATAAAATTTACCGCTGCTCTTCCATCAAAAAAGGCCCTTTTTCTCAACGTGGTTGATAGTGGCCGTCACGTACAGTGGCCTCTGATGATTGGCATCAGTCTTCTTGTCCGAATCGTCGAACGTCATGACCAAACCCCTTGATCGCGCGGCCCTTCCAACCTTCCAGTTGGAGATGACCAATTATTCCCCATGGTCTTCGGCCACCCTTAAGATCGCTTTTATCATCTCATGCCCGCAATTGTTCGAAAAGTTCACCTCATCGAAGAATTTAACAAACTTGGCAGAGTCCTTCATCCGCTCAGCACGCGAATCTTCTGTATCAATGCGGTAGTCTTCGTCCTCATGGATTTCCGAGACTAACGAGGCCTTTTCGTCCATGACCTCCTCCAAGTCTATGACCGAGATCATAGCTATCTCATTTCCTTTGGGCTCCTGCCTCATGTGAGACGGCAGGGGGTTGCTACGCACATCTTTAGTTGGCTCATCAACAACCAAGTGACCTTCCTTTATCTTCCTATCTACTAACCATCTGAGCTTTTTGCACTCCCTGGTTGGGTGCAGCACGTGTCCATGGCACTCGCACCACCTTGGATCCTACGGCTGGTCTTTTGTGGGTTTGTTCTCCAGGGCTGGTAAGATCCCGTCTTTGTGCCATTTCTTGCAAATATCTATTTCATCTTCAATCGAACAAGGCAAGGGTGGTGCCTCCTGGGGTGCGGGCCGCTGTTGTTTGTCGGGGGATGAGACTGCATGTACGTTGACGTCTAGCGTCCGTTTTTAGTTAAACTTTCCCACCTTGAAGATGGGATTCGTCTGTGTACGCTCACTAGCATATCTTTTTTCATCCTTTCCACCAAAGGCTCCACATTCCTGGTACTGTCAACCAATCTAGAGAAAGTGGGCATATTTAGATTGATTAGCATACCCTTGTACTCATCACGCATGCCTTGGAGGCATATTTCCACCAGTCGGCTTTCCAGGACGTCGTCGACACCTTCCAAGGACTTGGCCCTGAATCTCTTGATAAAGACGACTCTCTCTTCGTCATGTCGCTAGTACATGCGGGAGAGGTGGATGGTGGTGACCTTTTCTTCTACTTGGAATAATTTGGTGTAGAATTTCTTCACCATGTCATCCCATGTCTTGACAGGTCCTGCTTCTAAGGTCCTGTGCCACTTGTATGCATCAGCCCCCAAAGACTTAGGAAATTCACGCATCAGCAGCCTGGTGTCAACTCCATGTGGGCCCATCATGTCTACGAATCGCATCACGTGTTCGTGCACATTCCCACTGACTTCATCGAATTTCTCCCACTTAGGTGCCTTGTACCCAACAGGTTTGGGCATCAAGTAAATGTCTCGCGGAATGGGAGCCACGCTGTCAACCTTTGGTATGACGGTATCTGTGAAGCTCAAATTCGCGATGATGATGTCTATTCGTTGTTCCAGAGCTGCGAAGCCCGGGATGTAAGGCATGCTTGGATCATAAGGAGGTGGTGCTGGGGCCCATGGCTCCCTAAAGCTTCACTTGTGTGCAAAGGCACCGCCGAGTATGGCGTAGGGTTGCCCGCCGTCATCAGGGACGAACTGAATGGGAGCCCCGGCGCTTGGAGCCCAGGGCCACTGGAAGAGAGGATTGGGCAACAAATGTATGCACTATAGATGCGGTTTCCGCCCCTGGTAGAGGCAACTGGGTTGTCGATGGTGGGACTGAAGCTCCTGGAACGATGTTCTGGGCCAACCATCCCAGGATCGCCATGATTTGAGCGATCTGGATGGACTGAGCCTGCATAATCTGGGCTTGACTCTGGATTGTGGCTTGGAGTGCCTCTAGAGAGGGTCCACTGCCGGTAGCCGTTTGAACACAAGCATTGGTGTTGACAATTGTGTTAAGTATTCCTTCGTCCCTTGAGGTTTCCTCGTTGGAAGGGGACCTGTCACCATACCGAATGTTTCCATCGGAAGACATTTCTGTAGGTTTCGAAGGATTGAAGCTCTGAAGATGGGTGTTTCACGTCGGGTTCACCAAACTGTGCGCAAGGAAATCCTTCAGAGATATCCACGTGTGCACGTCAGGTAGGGAATAGGAACACAGAGAGAGATAGGGTTGTGTATACGGAGTGGGTAAGCAGTTGCAACTGAGAGAGAGAGAGAGAGAGAGAAAGCTTAATAGCTAGTGTAAAACCAGAGATGAACTAGTGTCACAACGGAGGGGTAACGATCCTATATATAGTGGGGAAGTGACCGTTGTGAGGGGGTTAATGCAACATAAATGGCGGCTTAATGGTAGCCCTAGTAACGGCACATTCAACCGGGTATATAGGAACCGTTAGGCACCTGACCGTTGATAAATCCTTAGTTGGAGTCATCTTTATTATGTAATACATTGCTATTTGTGTGCGTTTTGGTGAAAAGTGATGGAATTTAGGCCAATTCTTGTGAAGAATGAGCTTGTTGTGATTTATTGCTAGTCTGGGCGTTTCTATGGGTTTTTAGATGTTAATTGTCAAATATAATCGCTTGATATGCTTGTTCATGTTTTCATGATAGGAAAGGATGCTAAACGATTGCTAGGAGGCATGAAACAAACTCCGGAAGATGAGAAAATCTCGGGAATGGCCAAGAAGAATTAGGAGAAGCAAAGTTAGAGGAGCAAAAGTGATCAACCTTCACTATTTTGATGATATTTTGAGTTATACAGGACCTGCTATAGTGAGACCAGCTTCAAATGAAAGTAGACTCAATTATCTTTCCAACGGTAGGTCACGGAGCTCAATTAAAGGCCGGAAGAGAAAGATATGTTCCGCCGAAGATGACGCAAAAACGAAGAAGAGCTGGAAAAGTTCACTGGACCAGTCTTCAGTATTCGGGCTGTATCTGGAGTTACATATACAATTTTCAAGGAAGGCCTACTCCATTAGAAAATAGACATCCAGGGCTTTCCAACGATATAAAATAGGCCCAAAAAAGAGTCCGGATGAGGGAGAAAAGGCCCACGCAAGATCAGCTTATAAAATCTGTCCGAGAATTGCAAACTAGAGGGGCTGAATTGAAAATTTGGCCAAAATACATTAAAAATCGTGCCCAGCCCTAAACATGACGATTTTTAGGACCTAAAGGCAGAGTTTGCTGCTGGAGACGAAGAATAACACATTGGAGGAAGGTTGGAGCTTGGAGTTCGTCGTGAGAGCAAGGATTCCATCGTTTGATCTCTCTTCTCTATCTTTTTCATTGTTTTTTTATCATGAACAACATAAACTTCATCTTGTTACTCATGAATCTCAGTAGCTAAGTTCATTATCGGGATTTCTCCATGGTAGCTAGGGTTTGAAGCCGTTTTGGCGGATTATGCATTTGATTCACGTTTTGCTTAAACTTAATTGATGATGTTCTTGTTTGCTATATTTATTCATGCTCTTAATCTATCTTTGTATCATTTGGCCACCAATATGAAGATTATAGGTAATATGTAAGTGAAAACAACGAATTACCCGATTGAATTAAGCACGTAGTCATAGGTTAGAGAAATCAACCACAGACTTTGAACGTTGAGTAGAATTAGATGATCGTCATTATATGTTTCAGGGATAATTAGAACTTGGTAACTCGGTTGTAATTTTACCTAGGAATAGAAAGCTAGCTTTGTGACTCGGTTAAGCATTATTGCTCGTTTGGCAAATCAAATCATCATCTGTGTTTCAGAACGTAATTCGTTAACGGTGGATACCTAGTGAACCTAGAGAAAATCCTGATATTCGTCTCTCGTATTAATATTTGTTTTAATCATTAGCTTGTTATTTACTACCTCCGTTTCTTCTCTATCACACCATTTTGACTTTTGTCACTATTCACCGGGTCACTTTGACCCGGTGATTTGTGTAGCAAAACGATGTGATCTTTTGATAATTTTTTCATGGCGTTATAGAGTAAAAGTTGCTCTATAACACGGTGAAAAAATTATCAAAAAATCGCATCGTTTTGCTATCCAAATCACCCGGTCAAAGTGACCCAGATACGAGTCAAAAAGTCAAACCGGTGTGATAGAGAAGAAACGGAGGTAGTACTTTCTTAGATTATTTAAACAAATCCAATTGCTTACCCACACGAAGTTAAGAGTCCTAATTAATTCACAACAAGTCCTTTGGGTTTGACAACCCGGATTTCCGGATGTTACTACACGCGACAGCCGATCGTGTCAAGTTTTTGGCGCCGTTGCCGGGGACTTCGGTTGAATTAGTTAGAATTACTAACTTTAGGGAATTTAAATTTTTGCTTTTGTTAAGTTATTTGTAGATCTCACCTGCTTCCTAGCGAATTATTGTGCAGGTATCTTGGTGATCATGTGCGGGCAGAATTTCTATGGGCAAGTTCCAGGCTATTCACCGTACTACTCCTATGGAGATATGTACACCCCTCCTCCTTGCAATCAAGAAGATGAGGAGATGAAATAAATATTGAAGTTCGTGATAGCTAAGGTGGACAGAATGGAGGAAGGGATTAATAGGATGGATGAAACTCTCGAGCTGAAGGGACAACACTTGGCAAAACTTTCGAGTGCATTGGCATATGCAAATAAAGACGATGGGCCAAGTAGCATCATTCCTGGCTTATTTGAGGATTGCGAAGAGGAAGATGAAGAACCCCCAGAGGTCTATGTCTATAATACTGTTCATTGTGAAGTAATAGATCCTCGGGCTGCTTCAAACTCATATTCAGACTCAGATTTGGACTCAGATTGGGATGATATTATGAAGCCTATACAACTTGTGCCTCGCATAATTTCGGAGTCGTGGCATGTATGGGAGAGTGTGGACATCGCTAGCTTATGGCCCACTGAAGATATTTGCTTTGAAGAAAGTCATGAAGCTAAGGAATTACCGCAGGGAGATGTTTGCAAGGACATGTATCAAGAAAGTCTTCAGTCTAATCCTTATCTTTTGGAGATAATAAAATTGGGTGAATCACACGAGGAAGACCAAATACCCCAGTTTATGCAATTCATGATTTGCCACCTGTGATTCCAAGACCAGAGCTAGGGAAGGAAGCAGACAAGACGGCACTCCTTGCCATTACTGTTCCAACTGAGAAGAAGAAGAAGAAGAAGAAGAAGAAGAAGAAGAAGAAGAAGAAGAAGAAGAAGAAGAAGAAGAAGAAGAACAAGAAGAAGAAGAAGAAGAAGAAGAAGAAGAAGAAGAAGAAGAAGAAGAAGAAGAAGAAGAAGAAGAAGAAGAAGAAGAAGAAGAAGAAGAAGAAGAAGAAGAAGAAGAAGAAGAAGAAGAAGAGGAAGAGGAAGAGGAAGAGGAAGAGGAAGAGGAAGAGGAAGAGGAAGAGGAAGAAGAAGAAGAAGAAGAGGAAGAGGAAGAGGAAGAGGAAGAGGAAGAGGAAGAGGAAGAAGAAGAAGAAGAAGAAGAAGAAGAAGAAGAAGAAGAAGAAGAAGAAGAAGAAGAAGAAGAAGAAGAAGAGGAAAGGTACAATGGGTCATGATGTGGTGAATGAATTATCGAGAAGACCGGTGATCAAGGAGTGGATGCACAAGAAGAAGAAATTTGCAAATGACGTCTTCTACATCTTCTTGTATCCATATGTGTCTCATGCTTGCTCACTTGAGAAGAGACAAAAATAGAGACGATGGTGGAAGAAGAAAAAGTGGAGAGAAAAATCTCCTTAAACATCTTTTGAGGTAACTGGGTTGGGTCGTCGACCTTAAATTACAAGGCGCTTGTTGGGAGGCAACCAAACCTATTTATTTGCTTTAAGGTAGTTATTTTTTTAAATTCATTTATTTTATTATGTTATTTGGAGAGATGAGAGAGAGAACGGACTAATGATGTTTCCTAGTGACATATTTGAGCATATTATGGGAGAATCTACCCCGATGTGCCATGGCACACATGACCTTCACAGGGGCTTGCATTGGCGAGTTGGGGATTCTTCATACATGGATTTTAGCAGAGGAGGCAGTTGACCCCGGTGTGCGAGAACACACTGACCGTTGGGAGCATGGTGGCGCCACTACTTTGTTTAGGGACTGCTTGGCGCGATTTCGTCCCCACCCTTGAGGTGGTTGTGAGTATCTTTTTCTTTTGCTGAATTATGTGTTTCTTTTATTTAGTATATGCCATGCTCCATCTCCTCTACTCTTACTACATATTGATTGCTGAGTCTTCTTGTATACTCTCTAAATTCGTTGAGGACAACGAAGCATTCAATGTGGGGTGGTTCATCTGTTTGCTAGCCAATTGTGTCTTGCATAGCCAGTTACATGTAGGATGTGTCTAGGTTGTATTGTGTGTAGAGACAGTGGTTTATGTTAAATTTTACTTATATTGTCGTATTGTGTAGATTAGTTTACATACTGTTTGCACTTTCAAATAATTGAGTATACCCACCAAAATTTTAAATTGTGTAGAGTCGAATTTTTTTCGTGTCAAAGCCTTGCATATAGAGTTATGATATTATGAAAATCTATAAAAAAAAAATTAGAAAATTGAAAATTTTGAGAAAAGGCAATTGAAAGAAGCTTAGATTTGGTTGATTTAGTGAGATGTGAAAACTTTAGGCATAGGGTGTGAATTTTGACCGAGAGTGACATATTTAGTTCCCCCTAGTAAGTATAGAAGAATCTCATTACGGGAATGCCTACCTATTTTTTAACTAAATTAGAATGTTCAAAGCTGAAGTGTGTGTTGTTTTTCTCCTAAAAAAGTTGAGCTTGGTGTGTGCTAAACAAGCCGAACGTTCATGTTGTTCGTCTTAGGTAGTCGTCAGCCCGCCTCGTAGTGGCACACAGAACAGCTGTGCGAGGATGTGTATTAGAACACTCACTACTTCTTACATCTTACCTTGTAGGACCACTAGATAACCCTAATTGATCCTTGGATTCATTGTTAGCCTATATGACCTAGGGATACGATTCTTGGCCTTCATCATATATCGTTTAGAATTACCTTTCTAGAGCGTCACGAGGAAGCGGTAGTTAAGGGGGTTCGTTGAGGGAGTGCTTCATTTCAGCTTTATGTGAGTCCTATTGTTCGCATGTGCTTCACTAGATATCTTTGAGGGGATGCGAGGGTGAGTGAGTCGTCTTGCACACTACGGTGTGGCGGTGTTCCATGTCATTACATCGTGGACATAGTAGTGGAGAGCCTAAGTGCGTGACATCTAATCCGCACGAAATTGGGGTTTGTTGAACTTAATTGGTGGATCGTGCTAGGTATCGTTTCTTTTCATCATCGCGGTGTAGGAGGATCTGTTGGATTATGCACGAGACATGCACCTTATTGACTACTTGATAACGGGCGTGACTACATTTTAGTGTGGGGGTGTCGACTTTTGACTACGGACATCGAGATTGTGCTTTTGATGACTACCTCCCCACACATATGCTTTGATTGGTTCGCGGTTTTGTTTGGTGCCATCATGTGCTTCATTGAGTTAGGGGGAGACGAATTTTATATGTGATACTCATTCATTGGATTTTTTATTTCCTCCCTCTGACGTGTTTATAATTGCTTAATTCTTGGAGGACCGCTCGTGTATTTTTGCTATTATATTGTGGATGTATTGTTGAGAGAGAAAAAAAAAGAAGAAAAAAAATAAAAAGGAAAAAAAAAGAGAGAAAAAAAAGGAGAGGAATAAATAATTAAAGTATGCTTATTAAAAATCGAGTGGTGGAATTCTTATTTCGTTGGACGGTGATTTACAGTCATGCACGTTTCGCTTTGATGGCCACGGAATTCACATGGTACTGGGGTTTGAGGGGATTGAGGGCCCGAGTTGGTGAGATTCGGGTTGTGGATTCCTATCATCAGGGTGAGGGTCTGTGAGATGCGGGTTTTAATGTGAGAATGTGACGCTTTAGGACTTATCTCTTCATGATTATCCTTTTGTTCCTAAGCCTCAACATTCTAAACCGTTAGCAGAATTGGAGCTCGGACTATGAACGTGGCCTAGCCTAGGTTAGCCTCTTATGTTTATCAGTACACATGAAGAGTTAGGCTGTTCTTTATAGTAAAGTTAAGCTTTCTATACTAACTATAGGGAATTACTTGTTGTCGAGTTTAGTTGCGATTCACACCTCTTGCCTACTTTTTCATCACTCCAGACGCACCGGTCTATTGTGGATTGAAATTGCCTGATCTCCACAAAAAAATATAATTTTTTTTTTTATATTTTAAGATAGAGTCTAGATTTGCATTTGCATCATCTTGCTGCATTAGTATTGTCTAGAGTCATGTAGTGTCGTTTGAGTCTTGTTGACTAGTAGACAGTTAGATGTAGTAGATGAGACTTTGCTCGGGACGCGCAAATGGTAAGTGTGGGAGTATTTGATAACTTCTTAGTTGGATTCATCTTTCTTATGTAATACATTGCTATTTGTGTGCGTTTTGGTGAAAAGTGATGGAATTTAGGCCAATTCTTGTGAAGAATGAGCTTGTTGTGATTTATTGCTAGTCCGGGCGTTTCCATGCATTTTTAGATGCTAATTGTCAAATATAATCACTTGGTATGCTTTTTCATGTTTTCATGATAGGAAAGGATTCTAAACTATTGCTAGGAGGCATGAAACAAACTTTGGAAGATGAGAAAAGCTCGGGAATGGCCAAGAAGAATGATGAGAAGCAAAGTTAGAGGATCAAAAGTGACCAACCTTCACTATTTTAATGATATCTTGAGTTCTACAAGACCCTCCATAGTGATACCGGTTTCAAATGACAGTAGACTCAATTAGCTTTCCATCGTAGGTCACGGAGCACAATCAAAGGCCGGAGGAGAAAGATATGGTCCGCCGAAGATGACGCAAAAACGAAGAAGAGCTGGAAAAGTTCACTGGACCATTCTTCAGCATTCGGGCTGTATCTGGAGTTACCTATACAATTTTCTACGAAGGCCTAGGCCATTATAAAATAGTCATCCAGGGCTTTCCATCGATATAAGATAGGCCCAAAACAGAGTCCGGATGAGGGAGAAAAGGTCCGCGCAAGATCAGCTTACAAAATCTGTCCGAGAATTGCAAACTAGAGGGGCTGAATTGCAAATTCGGCCAAAATACATCAAAAATCGTGCCCAGCCCTATGCATGACGATTTTTAGGACCTAAAGGCAGAGTTAGCTGCTGGAGACGAAGAATTACACATTGGAGGAAGGCTTGGAGCTTGGAGTTCGTCGTGAGAGCGAGGATTCCATCGTTTGATCTCTCTTCTCTATCTTTTTCATTGTTTTTGATCATGAACAACATAAACTTCATATTGTTACTCATGAATCTCAGTAGCTAAGTTCATTATCGGGATTTCTCCATGGTAGCTAGGGTTTGAAGCCGTTTTGGCGGATTATGAATTTGATTCACGTTTTGCTTAAACTTAATTGATTATGTTCTTGTTTGCTATGTTTAATTCATGCTCTTAATCTATCTTTGTATCAGTTGGCCACCAATATGAATATTATAGGTAATACGTTATTGAAAGCAACGAATTACCCGGATATTTGAATTAAGCACGTAGTCATAGGTTAGAGAAATCAACCACAGACTGTGAACGTTGAGTAGAATTAGATGATCATCATTATATGTTTCAGGGATAGTTAGAACTTGGTAACTCGGTTGTAATTTGTCCTAGGCATAGAAAGCTGGCTTGGTAACTCGGTTAAGCATTATTGCTCGTTTGGCAAATCAAATCATCATCTGTGTTTCAGAACGTAATTCGTTAACGGTGGATACCTAGTGAACCTAGAGAAAATCCTGATATTCGTCTCTCGTATTAATCTTCGTTTTAATCATTAGCTTGTTATTTACTTTCCTAGATTAGTTAAACAAATCCAATTTCTTTCCCACACGAAGTTAAGAGTCCTAATTAATTCACAACAAGTCCTTTGGGTTCGACAACCCGGATTTCCGGATATTACTACACGCGACAGCCGTACACTTGTGGTTGAATCGTGTCAACCGTACATACCGGAGACCGTTGTGAGGTCAAGCCGGGTTTATAGGACTTGGCCATTAAGTCTCTCAAAGCAGTTACAAAAGGTCGCGGACGAGCTTGGTTTTCGCACGGGCGGGACGGGCCTTACCCTTGCCTCCAAACCACTAAGTCCCTACGACTCCCGTGTTGGTACGCGAGGGCCCTGTCTCGCAGCCCCCACGTGGATAAGCATAGGTAGTTATCCGGTGTACATGGAGCACAACTGGGTGTGCTGGATTGCAGCCACGTGGCTGTGATCTGTTTGTATGGAAAGAACCATCTACACCTACCTTTTCCTTTCTCATCTTTTCAAACCCAAAATCTCTCCATCTCATCTCTCATCTCTCTCTCTCTTCCCCTCCCAAGCATAGCCGCCATAAACTCGATGTCTCTCTTCTCCCTTACTCTCCTCTTCTCTCTTCTCCCTCGATCTCCTCTTCTCTCTCTCCAACCACCTACGGGTTAGATCTTGTCGTGGGTTATGTTTCGGTCAAATTCAGGGAGAGAGGAGAAGACCAAGTGAGAGTTTGCCGGTTTGATAGAGGTTTCGGTTGTTGGCCGGAGGTCTAGAGACGAAGATTCCTACCCGAAATCGACGATCGGCGGCCATCTCTTGTCTTCACTCTTCCTCGTCGGCGGCGAACCAAAGGCTGCGAACAATCTTCTCCAATCGACGCTCCAGGAGAGAAAACCCTTCTGGCACGAAGATCCTTCACAGGGGTTCGAGACGCGATTTAGGGATCTACAACTTCTGGCCGCTAATTACTCTCCGTTTTCTGATGGTGGCGCTGCTTTGGGATTGTGTCAGGGTAAGATTTGCCGGATCTGTTTTGGTGGATGTAGATCCGTAACTTGCTCCTGGATATGGGGGTGAGGTATAGCTTGGGTTGAGGGTTTAGTTTTGGATTCTATCGGACGTAGAGTTGAAGAAAGGGCAGAGCTTGTGTGCATCAATGGCTATCAGTGTGTGGATAGACTTCGGGGAACTGGAGCTTTTCTTTTTCCTACTGATAGAGGGATTCGCCAAGTTGAAACGAGAGGACGATGGATGGAAACATAAAAAAAGGGAAAGAAACTGTTTATTTTTTCACTCTTATTTTTCCTCATTTTTTTTCGTGTAAAGAGACTGTTGACACCCTACAAGCCCACAACACTGTGACGACATTCAATTTTGGTGGGTTTCAATTTTGGTTTTGGGGGAAGTTTTGTGGTAACTTCAGTCAATTTTGTGCAATTTATTGGGTAGATTCATTTTAGACAAAAATTTGAGAGTTTGATGTTCTTGGTGTTCTTGGGAATTTTGTGGGTTTGTTTTGGGTGTTTTTGATGACAAACGTGAACCAAAAAATCCAAAAAAAAATACACAGGGGCAATGTGGTCCGAAAAAATTCGATTACCTACTTTTCTAACATACATGACAGAAGGGTGCTTAGTGTCTGAGGAATATTCCGTTACAGGGGTACTCAGTGTCTTTTCCAAAACACATGGTAGTGGGGTTGGTTAGTCAAAAAGTCAGGGGTGATCTGTGTCTTTTACCCTTTATTTTCTTACAATTTGACCTCATAGAAATCATAGGGTGTTACAAGGGCCACAACTTTGGCGAACGAGGCTGCGTGGAGGCTGCTTAATCTGCGACGAAGGGGAACATCGGCCGCATAGGAGGCGCGACGGAAGGATAGAATCCCCAGAGGTGATAAAGGCGAGCAGCGTAGGCTCTTTCATCTTCATGTTCTTCCTCATCTTCAACAGAGGACCAGTTTCTTTGGGATGTTGTTCTGGAAAGTAAGCCATAGAATGAGGGTGGAGAAGAGAGACAAGAGGTGAGGAGGATGGTGGTGGTGGTGTTTGCCCATGGGTAAACAGAAAGAGGAAGAGATTGGGAATGATGGTGGGTAGGGTTTTTAGAGGAGTGGAGAGTGGGAGGATAAGGAGAGAGACAAGGTGTGTGGTGGCTAGGGTTAGAACAAATAAGGAGTTGGAGAAGAAATGGTATTTAGATAGTGTAATGTTTTTTTTAGAACTTTTTTTGTCGTCAACTAGATTTGAACCCAGGATCTCGTGCAGGGGCTTCCAACGCTCTGCCAGATAGTATAATGTTGCATCAACATTACGGGTTTTGTCTTTTCACTACATCTGTTAGGTCTGTCAGTTAGGAGAGGACCAAATAGTATTTATCCAATCCAAACAATCAGAGGGTAATTGTATTTAATCCATACTCAAAGTTGTCTTTACCGAAAACAAATAGAGCCAAAACTTTTCAAACAAACTGTAGAGTTCTTCTTGCCAAATATGGAAGGGGGCTATCACAGCCACACGAATAAAAGGCTAAAAAACTAGCCATGATAAGCTTAACAAAGACATCATTTGCACAGGTTTGAGCAACCTGATTGTGCACTCTAGGAACAAAAGAAAAAATGCAAGAAGAAAAACAAGAAGCTAGGTCTAAACAATCCTCCACAACTGACCAAAAAGCACAATTACAACTGCCTGCTTGCATAAGATTCCAGCATCAATTACCAATTGGAGTCCGATAGAATAGTGATTTGATGCTGGTTCAACTCTTTAACCATGAATAAAGCTTCCCTGATTGCATAAGCTTCCAGAGCTCTTGCATTTGAGATATGCTTGTGAAGGGCAGGAAGGATCTATCACATACAGATCTACAACATGAATTATAGCGGAAGATTCATGTGTTTACCTTGTCTTCCTAAGCTCCTTAATGCATCGGATGATCGTTTGTTGCTTGCTTTCACGCGCCTCCTTCTTGATCTTTGATGCGCAAACTAACGTGCTGTCCGCAAGTATACGAATCTTGTAATACCGGGCGTAATTAAGCTCGGGTGATCGTTCCCACGAGGACTATTTCGGGTTTTTCGAGAAATCAGTTTTAACTTCCAGAGTATGAAAAGGAGGAGTAGTTTAAGATTGTGACTAACTATAACTAAAAATAAACAAAATAAAACGCAAATATTTTTTGTGACGTTTTTCTGAAAATCTTGAAGGTTGTAAATCTAGGGTTTGGAATACTAGGTCCAGGATCCCCTAGGGTTTCTTCAGAATTATGTTCTTCGGTTTGATATGAAAACACTCAGCAGTTTTAATTATCCGTGCCACGTACCGATTGTGCAGTAACCTTTCAGATTCCACACGCTGTCACGATCCTGCAGACTTTCGGGTTCCTGTTAAGCTGCCTAAGTCTGCAGTCTCGTTCTAAGTCTGCTAGGGTTTCTAACCTGTCCTGATGGCCCGGGTCAAATTCTCTAACAATTGGTCTATACGTTTTGGCTAGCCCTATCTCCCTTTCTCTGGTCCGTCTATCAGGGTAAGGTACTAAATCCTGTCTTTTCTTCCTAACCCTAACCTGACGTTTTCACCTACAGGCTCGGGTCTATAGCAATTCTGGTTCGCGACTCCGATCATGCATAAACAGATATAATCAAAGACAGAATAACTGATAATACTGCTGAATTAAGATAACGAGATCATGAATTCATACTCAAACTGCAGAAATAATGTCTGAAAACGAAACCCTAGGTTCACCGAGAACCTAGGTAAAAGGTTTAGCTACTAAACGACATAACTAAATAACAAAGTTTCTGAATTTAAAAGAGAGAATAAGATCAAACTAAGTCTTCGGATCTGGATGAGTGCTTCCGTGCTCTCCCTGGATGCTCAGACTTTTCCTTGGATGAATGGTCTTGTGTGTTGTGTCTTCAAAACGAGTCTGGACGAGTCTTTTTATAGTGCTGGCGAATTTCTGGAACTTGTCAATATTTACGAAACTGCCACTGCCCGAAACCGCCCCAGTTTTTGTGCTGTCTGCGTATAATACGCAGCCTGCTGCGTATAATACGCAGACAGGGTCTTCTCCTGCTGCTTTTTCTCCACTTTGTGCTTGCTGTCTGCGTATTTTCTGCGTATTTCCTGCGTATAATACGCAGACAGGGACCCATCTTGCCTTCAACTTCTTTTTTCCTGCGTATTTCTCCCCCTGGCTGCGTATTTTCTGCGTATTTTCTGCGTATAATACGCAGACAGGGGAGAAAATCTGTCCAAAACCCCTCTCCCTCCTTGCTGCCTGCGTATTTTACGCAGGGTCTGCGTATTATACGCAGACAGCAAGGCAGGGTGCTCTTTCCTGCCTCTGTTTGCCTCCTGCTGCATTCCCGATCCATTCCTGCTGCATTCCCGGGCCCTGTTCCTGCATAGACAACATGAACACACCCGCGATCATATCCAAATAAAGTACGGAAAATGCAGAAATTTATAAAGAGCAAGTAACTGTCTCGTTCCTAAAACCGAGGCGTTCCGAGGGTGAAAATTGGCTAAAACGTGAGTTTTCCGGCACAAATGCACAAAAACCGAGCTATAAGATAACCCCTATTCGGGCGTTATCAAATACCCCCGCACTAAATATTGCTCGTCCCGAGCAATCCCCTTGCATACCAACCTGCTTGCATACCTCTCGGTTTTTGCAAAACCGACCATGTCGTGCATACACTACCTTTGCATACTCCCTGCAATTGCATACTCTTTCAACCTGAACCGTATAACCAGACGAGTTGATAGAAAGACTGACTCAGATAGAATATACACAGACTCAATGTACACGACTCAAAAAATATACTAAACAATTATTTTTGGTGAGATTGGGCAATCTCAAAAACATAACCGAGTGTCCTCAAAACCGCACCCTTTTTCCAGAAAATACTTCCCTGCAATCGATCGGTAAGTCTGAACAGATTTCTTTGGTGGATTTAAGCACGGGACCCGAGTACTGTTACTTTTGCTATCAACCTGAGCGAATCCCTAGTTAACCGACCATCCGAGCTATTTCCGAATCAAGGTTCTAAATCTAACAGGTAGGATATATATATGTAAAGGTATGGCATGATCCTACTCGTTATGACATTCTCACAATTTCCCAAACTCACACCCCTCACCGAGTTCTCGAAAAACTGCCTGAAACACCTAAGTTCCTGCCATATCAATCTTCCTGTCCCTCGGTGTGTCTTCGCCGTTCTCGCGGCCACAAATGTGAAGCGGTGTAACTGTCTCGAAAATCGCGCTACCCACTCAGCTTTTTGACTCGATAACATAAACAACATAAATAACTGAAAACTGCAAAACTAGATCATTTTCTGTTTTTTTTTTCTGTTTTTTTTTCTATTTTTTTTTTCTATTTATTATTATTTTTTTTATATTTCTTTTTTTTTTCTTTTCTTTTTTTTTTTAATACGACTCTATATACACATAAATACACGAATAACGATAAATAAACTGACTAAAGCTGAGTGAATAGAAATAAACTGTCGTCGTGGGGTATGAAAGATGTCCTCATATGTAATACCCCCACACTAATCCTGAAGCGCTGATCCTGTAGTCGAAATAATACTGTGCAGTCCCACCGAACCTCCTCATCACCAAAGATGTAGAAAAACGGCACAACCACCAATTAACCTCTCAACCCCCCGGACCCCATAATGTGCGGAAAGATGTCTCGCACGCGACTAACTCCTCTTGTGGTCACTATGTAATGCAGTGATCCACCTCCGCAATTTAATGCACTGTCGCCTCTCACTCACCCTGTCCTCCCCTCGAAAAGCGTGTCCATGTCGAAACTGTCCAAAACTGATATGTCATGAAGTGCTCCATCTAAAACCCTCCCCAACTCACTCCCTCCGTCATAACTCGTAGAATAGCCAACTAATCGACTGATGAGGTCTCAAAGAAGGCTTCCTAGGCTATAGTGGCTAAGAATAAAAGGGGTAAATGGCTTCAAACGGGCTTACTAGTTGGACCTAGGGGTAAGAAACAGGACGTGAGGTCCCTTGATAGCCAATCACTCCACCGAAAGATGCGATGACCGTGACGGCGCCCGTGGGCGGGTTGTCGACTACCTAGATGACGGCGGTGTGGCAACTAGTCGGATCCTTAGCTCTGGTGATAACTACTTGCGGTTTCCAAGGGTCACTGGCTCTCACCTATCTACTATACCTCGGTGCAAGATTTCTTTTCTGTCAAAGGGTTTAATCTCGATTTCTTCCCAGTTTCTGTTCTCTTGATTGCCCTTTCTCAAATTTTCTGATTTTTTAATTTTTTTTTTTTTTGGATTTTCTGAAAATTTTCGATTTTTTTTTTTTTTTTAAATATACACAATGCAAGGTCAGAATGGTGTGGTGGGTCGACTCAAACAAAGAAAATATGCTGACTCAAAAAAAAAAATAAAAACTGCAAATAAATATGAAAAAACGTGCAGACCGGGTTATGCAGACACGACTCCCACCCCCACACTAATAGGTGGCATGCCCTCATGGCACTGACTCGTCTGGACTATACGGCGGGTCTGACCCGGTCTCGGATGAACCGGACATGCTGCTAGGTGAGCTGCTGGTCTGCCTGAATCTGGCACTACTCGACTGTCGTGGGTGCGAGCTCGACGACTGGCGGGACCGTGAGCTCGATGACTGTCTGGACTGTGTCCGGGATCCTGACCGACTGCTAGGTGGGTGTGAAACCGGCGCTGTGGCATGCTCACTCGAGCTCGCCTCGTCCGACCAGCTGGTAGTGTACTCACTGGAATAGGAGGGAGGGAAGATAATAGGCAAGTGCACCTCTCGGCCCGCATGACGGGCTGCCTCGCGCTGCTCCTCTCGGAGTGCAGTAATCGCATCGCCATGGTCTTTGGCTATCTTCTTCGTGGTCTTCTTGAGGTGCTTTAGGTATCGGAAAACTTTCCCTAACTTGTTAAGCACTTTCTCGCCTAAAGACGCCTGGCCAGCACGGCACCCCTCAAGTCCCTCCTCAACTCGGGCCAACCGACGGTTCATAACCGAAAGTGGCGGTGGACCGGTCGGACCTCTCGTACCTCTCGTACTAGGTCTAGCCCTCTGACTCGGCCCGGCTCTCTGGCTCGGCTCCCCGTGGTCATGGGTGGACTGAGAACGCCTAAGTGTAGACGCGCCCGTCCCCCGAGTAGGTCTGTCCTGAGTCGATCGCCTCCTAGGGGCAGGGGCAGGGGCAGGCTCATCCTCCTCCATAGGATCTGCATCAAGGTCGATGACTGGGTCATTCGGTCCCGGACCTCCCCCTCTAATCTTCCTATAGGCCTTAAGTAGAGGAGGATTCTAGTCACCCTCAAGCTCGGAGAGAGGAATCTGGTAATTACGAGCCAGTTGGATAATCAGGTTGCTATACCCGAGTCCCTTCTTGCTCGATGAGGCATTCCTCTCCTGAATATAAACCCAAATGCGCTGAGCAACATCAATCCGTCGCCTCATCATCAGACAGTACACTATCATGGTCGCCTCATTCTCTAGGTAGGTAAAGTGTTGGATCCCCATAATGCGGTTCACCACCCATTCAGCCCACCACTTGGCAGGCTTGCACAAAAATCCCGAGTGCAGTTTCAGCCCCACGTTTCCTTCTTCCTCAAAGTGGGCCCCCGCGGCTCCACCTGTCAAAACCCTCAAAACCTCCCCAGCTGACGGAGGGTTACTCACGGCTAGCTGGTATGCACACGGCTCTTGGGATGGTGGAATCCCGTAAGCCTGCCTAATAGAGTCAGGGGTCAGCAAGATATAGTCACGACGGCAGTAAATCCACCGCACATCAGTGTTCTCGGCATCGCCGGCATGCATAAGGTTGCGAAAGAACTCCCTAGTCATCCTAGAACTAGACGTACCCTCAAATCCGGCTAGTGAAGTGCCAAAAATGTCTGCTCGACTGGCAAAGTTCACCATCTGGATTGGCATCCTATCATCGTCTACCTCGAATCTGTGGTCCTTAGCCAACCTATAGTTCGGCTTTTTACCGGTCAGATAATAGTCATGGGCACGGTGGGTCACAAACCGATAACTGTCAAAGTTATGCGGTGTAAGTTCGCTGACAGGGATATCAATCGGCTCGTGCCGACGGTTCGGGTCAATGACAGGTTTGACTAAAGCCATGAAAATGCAAAAACGAGCAGAAACAGAAATCTAAAGTACGTGCGCGTGAATAGTGCGTCTCAGCAAATAAGCCCCCTAAAATCTACCAGAGGTCCACACGGCACGGAAACCGAGAAAAATTTCAGAAATAATGACCCGGCTACGGGTCGTGCTTAAAACTGAAAATTTTAAAGAGAGGGAAGAAAATTGGACCTTCCCACAACGGGGGTGAAGTGCAGAATCCGGCAAGGTTATCGCCGGAAAGCCGCCTGTAAACCGCCGTCCAGCCGCCGCCTAAGCCGCCGGAAAAGTCAAATTTGCCGGAATGAAATTCCGGGCACACTCTCACGTAGCCTTCTTCCTCCTCTTCAACGTTCCCTTCTGTGAATTTTTCCGGTTTGGCTTCAAACTCAACAAATCTGAGATTTTTCCTCAAGAACACCCTTCACTTTCCTTCCACCCCCACACTTGCTCGGTTGGAATTTCTGAAAACCGAGAGTAGTTCCGTGCTCCTTGCGACGAGGGGATTCCAAAAATGCCGTCGGTTTTTGATTTCGAGCACTTTTGAAAAATTTGGAGTGTTGGTGCTAGAGAGGAATGGAGGTAGAGAGAGAAAGCTTAGAAGCAACAATGGCTTCCATAGGGCCGGACTCCCACTTTTAAACCCTAAGGGTCAAAATGACAAAAATGCCCCTGGCTTAAAATGGTCAAAAACAGCTTATTTTGTGCGTATAATACGTATATGTTGCGTATTTTACGCAAACAGGGGTACCGGGTGATCAAAAAAATTTGAGAAAAATTGCATTTTCCTTCTCTGTCTGCGTATAATACGCAGGAAGCTGCGTATTTTACGCAGACAGGGAGGGAAAATGAATTTTTGATTTTTTTTTTTTTTTTCAAAAACTGATTTTTCAGTGTTGTCTGCGTATAATACGCAGGAATCTGCGTAAAATACGCAGACAGCCCTCAAAATAATTTTTCAATTTTTCCAAAAAAGTCAATTTTTGGTGCTGTCTGCGTATTATACGCAGAAAGCTCTGAAAATAATTTTTCAAGTTTTTCAGAAAAATCCATTTTTGGTGCTGTCTGCGTATTATACGCAGAAAGCTGCGTATTTTACGCAGACAGGGCCAAAATAAATTTTTCAATTTTTTTTTTTTTTTTTTTTTTTTTTTTAGAAAAATACAGTTTATACTGCTGGCTGCGTATAATACGCAGAAACCTGCGTAAAATACGCAGACAGCAGTTAAAATAATTTTTCAAAAATTTTCAAAAGTAAGTTTTTCTTTGCTGGCTGCGTATAATACGCAGAAAGCTGCGTAAAATACGCAGACAGCAGAGAAAAATTATTTTCAATTTTTTTTTTTTTTTTTTTTCACCTCGGTTATTTTGACACTGTGGGTTGAATGGGGGTCACTTTTCTCTCTCTCTCCTTTCTGTTTCTTTTCGTCTGCTTCTTCTGTATCTGCACATGCTCAATTTTCATTAAATACCCACTCATCTCACCTCTCTCAAAAATTCAAAACTTAAAATAAAAATAATATAATTTAAACTTACTACGTTGGGTTGCCTCCCAACCAGCGCTTTGTAATTTACGGTCGACGGCCCGACCCAGTTACCTCAGGTTCGATCACGGGTCGTCGAAGTAGATTGGATCTACCTTGGCGACCTCGGCGTTCTCGAAATACGGCTTGATTCGGTTTCCGTTCACCCTGAAGCTTGAGTTGTCTTTTGGATTCTCTAGCTCAAATGCGCCCCACGCGAATATCTTCCTGATGATGAACGGCCCCGACCAACGAGATCTCAACTTTCCCGGAAAGAACCTCATTCTTGTGTTGTAGAGAAGTACCTTGTCTCCTTCGTTGAACTGTTTTGGCGTGATACGCTGATCATGCCACTTCTTCGTCTTCTCTTTATAAATTTTGGCGCTCTCAAATGCCGTCCTGCGGAACTCCTCTAATTCCAGCAGCGCCATCTTTCTCTTATCTCCGGCCAGACTCTCATCCATGTTGAGCAGTTTGATAGCCCAATAGGCCTTATGTTCCAGCTCAACCGGGAGGTGACACGCTTTCCCAAACACGAGCTGGTATGGTGACATTCCCAGCGGTGTTTTGAAAGCTGTCCTGTATGCCCATAACGCATCATCCAGTCTCATCGACCAATCCTTCCGGCCCAGATTTACGGTTTTCTCGAGAATGCCCTTGATCTCTCGGTTTGACACCTCTGCCTGTCCGTTAGTCTGGGGGTGATAAGGCAGTGATACCTTATGGATAGATACCCCGTACTGCTTAAGTACCCTGGCAAACACTTTGTTAATAAAGTGTGACCCTTCATCGCTGATCATTGCTCTGGGGGTCCCGAATCGTGTGAATATGTTGCGTTTCAGAAAACGCTTAACTGTCGCTGCATCGTTTTTCTGACACGCTATCGCCTCGATCCACTTCGTAACATAGTCCACTGCCAACAGTATGTACAGATTTCCCATAGAAGACGGGAACGGCCCCATGAAGTCAATCCCCCATACATCGAAGGGTTCAACCTCCTGCCAAATAGTCAAAGGCATCTCGTCCCTATGTGACGTACTCCCTGTCCTCTGGCATCTATCGCATCCCTGTACATAATCATGACAGTCCTTGAAAAGTGTTGGCCAAAAGAAACCTGACTGCAGTACCTTGTGTGCCGTGCGGGTCCCTCCGAAGTGACCCCCACACTGAGCCGAGTGGCAGTGCCTGATCACGTTCCAGGCCTCGTGGGTCGGAACACATCTCCTCAGAATGTTGTCGGCTCCCTGCTTGAACAGATACGGGTCGTCCCAGAAATACTGCCGGCTTTCAGAAATAAACCGTTTCCGCTGTGACGGGGTTAGGTCCTCGGGAAGCGTGCCACTCACCAGATAGTTGGCTATAGCATAGTACCACGGTCTCCCCAGTTTGACCGCCATGATGTGCTCGTCCGGAAAGTTTTCCTGGATCGGTACCGGGTTCACCTCAGCATTCTCAAGCCTGGACAGGTGGTCCGCTACGACGTTCTCGACTCCCTTCTTATCCCGGATTTCCACATCAAATTCCTGCATCAGCAATACCCATCTAAGCAGTCTCGGCTTTGCGTCCTTCTTGTCTAGCAGATATTTCAGGGCACTATGGTCGGTAAAAACGATGACTTTTGACCCGACCAAGTACGGCCTGAATTTATCCAGGGCATATACCACAGCAAGCAGCTCCTTCTCAGTAGTGCCATAGTTGATCTGGGCATCGTTGAGTACCCGACTTGCATAGTATATCACATGGCACACCTTGTCCTTCCGCTGCCCCAAAACTGCACCGACTGCATAGTCGCTTGCGTCACACATCAGCTCAAACGGAAGTGACCAGTCCGGTGTCGTGATAACCGGGGCTGTGGTCAGCTTCTCCTTCAAATGGTCAAAGGCCTGCTGACAAGCTGCATCAAAGTCAAAGGGCACGTCTTTTCCAAGTAAAGCGCAGAGTGGCTTCGTGATCTTGGAAAAGTCTTTGATGAACCTCCGGTAAAATCCTGCATGCCCCAGAAAACTTTTGATCGCCTTTACGGTTGTCGGATATGGGAGCTGTTTTATCACCTCGATCTTGGCCCTGTCCACCTCGAGTCCCTTGCTGGAAATTTTGTGACCCAGCACAATCCCCTCGGTGACCATAAAATGACACTTCTCCCAGTTCAGCACCAAATTCGCCTTCTTGCATCGGACCAGGACCTGTCCCAGGTGGTGCAGGCAGTCGTCAAAACTGTCCCCGAACAGTGAAAAATCGTCCATAAAGACCTCCAGATTTTTCTCGATCATGTCGGAGAATATCGCCATCATGCATCTCTGGAACGTGGCTGGAGCGTTACACAACCCGAATGGCATGCGCCGGAACGCAAACGTACCATACGGGCAGGTAAACGTTGTCTTCTCCTGATCTTCCGGGGCTATGCAAATCTGGTTGTACCCGGAGTACCCGTCCAGAAAACAGTAATAGGCGTGATGAGCTAGCCTGTCCAACATCTGGTCCATGAATGGTAGCGGGAAGTGGTCTTTCAATGTTGCATCGTTTAGCCTCCGATAGTCCATACAGATCCGCCAGCCTGTAACCGTGCGCTGCGCAATCTGTTCCTGGTCCTCATTCTGCACCACCGTAATACCCCCCTTTTTGGGCACGCACTGGACCGGGCTGATCCAAGTGCTGTCTGATATGGGGTATATGATTCCTGCTTCCAGCCACTTCATGACCTCCTTGCGCACAACATCCTTCATGTTCGGGTTCAGTCTCCGCTGGGGCTGAATCACCGGTTTCTTGCCTTCTTCGATCCTGATCTTGTGCATGCAATAGGAGGGGCTGATCCCCTTAATATCTGCAATCGTCCAGGCGATTGCTTCTTTATGCTCTCGCAATACCTCCAGCAGTTTCTCTTCCTGTTCCTGAGATAGAAGAGAAGAAACAATTACGGGCAGAGTATTATTATTACCAATGTACGCATACCTGAGATGGTTCGGGAGCGGTTTAAGCTCGAGTGCAGGTGGCTCCTTGAGTGACGGAACCAGAATCATCTTCTGCCCGCCATCTTCGTCCCGGTGCAAAGTGGTCCAGTCCTCGGCTCTCATGGCCTGCTCGCACCGAGTCATCTCCTTCTCTTCTCCGTACATGCTATCAATTTCTTCCCATAACTGATCCATCTCCTCGTTTTCCCAGCTATCATCAACTACGTCTATGGCGAAAATATCTTCGTGATCATAATAATTTGGCAGTTGCAGATTTTTGAAAACATTAAATTTAACCTTGTCCTCGTTAATCTGCATGGTCAGTTCACCGCTCTTGCAATTTATCATAGCTTCTCCAGTGGCCAAAAACGGCCTGCCCAGTATGAGCGGTACCTCCCCTGCCTCCATGTCCAGGATCACGAAATCTGCTGGAAAAATGAGCTCACCGACCTTCACCAAAATATCCTCGATAACTCCATAAGCCTGTTTTACGGACCTGTCTGCCATCTGCAGCATGATTCTGGTGGGCCGGGGCTCCCCGACTTTCAAACTCTTGAAAATCGTCAATGGCATCAGGTTAATGCTGGCCCCTAGGTCACACAGAGCCTTTCCTGTGTAAGCGTTACCTAGGGTGACCGGTATAACAAAACTGCCAGGATCTTTTCTCTTCCTCGGTAGCCCATTCTTCACACAGTTGCTCACCTCTGCCGTCAGGTTTATAGTCTCGAAATCGCTCATTCGCCTCCTCCCATACAAGATGTCCTTGAGGAATTTGGCGTAAGTGGGCATCTTAGCCAAAGCCTCGGCAAAAGGTATGTTAATCTGCAGCTGCTTGAACATCTCAAGAAACCTAGCGTAGTCCTTGCTATCGTCCCTCTTTCGTGTCTTCAAGGGGTATGGTACCTCCTTGGAGACAGGTACCGTTTCTGCATCTGTCTCATTCTGTACTGCATCCTGCTCAACCGAGCCCTTCGGCTGGGGGCGGTCGACTGCGCTGTTATCCCGGCCAGACAGTTTGCGTTCTACTTCTTTCGACTTTTCTGCGCGTGCGTGGCTAGGGTACGGTGGATCCTGCAGTGCTACTCCACTCCGAGTGGTGATAGCATTGATCTGAGAACGTGGATTATTCACTGTATTCGAGGGCAAGTTCCCTGGCTGTCTCTCCGTTAGCTGCTGTGCTAACTGCCCCACTTGTACCTCCAAAGCACGCAGTGACGTTTTGGTCGTCTGCATGTCGGCTGTCAGGGCGTCCATGTGCTTGAACCGGGACTCCATGGTCTGGAACATGGACTTGATCTCTTTCATCTGGGCGTCGTACTGCTGCGCGGATGGGACTGACTGAGCCTGCTGGGCCGGTGCAGCCTGCTGGGCTGGTGGCCTGTGCTGGAAACCTGGTGCATAAATCGCTGCGTTCGGGTTTCCGTACCGGAACCTGGGATGGTCTCTCATACCCGGTCGGTACCGGCTCGGGTCCCACTGCTGCTGTACGTAGTTGGTGTCTTCGGTCCTTAGCTCCTCAATGGCTGTGTCCAGATCAGGTTCTTCGACTGCTGCGACAGTCTTCTTATCCGAGTAGACTTTCGTGACCAGGTCATGAACGATCCTAGCCAGATTGTCTATCCGGTCATCCTCTGCGGGTTCGGCTCTAGCCGCCATCCTGCGATCGTCAAACAGTCGGGTATCCTGCTTGGCCAACTGCTTCATCAGGTCATACGCACCTTCTTTGTCCACGTGATACAAGAAGTTTCCCCCGGCCTCTCTGTCAATCCTGTCGGCGTTCTCCCTGTCTAGGGCATGGTAGAAAACCTGCAGAATTTTTGCGTCTCCAAAACCGTGGTTAGGGCACCGTTTGACCAATCTCATAAGCCTGTCCCATGCGTCCACCACCGTCTCCCCCATCTTCTGCCTGAATGACAGAATCTCGCTCTGTAACTGTATGACTCGGGAGGCGGGATAGAACTTTGCCAGAAAATCTGCGACACACTCCTCCCATGTGGTGATGGATCGGGGTGGTCGGGATTCGAGCCAGTCCTTGGCTACTCCGTAGAGACAGTATGGAAATAAGATCAGCATGAGTGCCTCTGCTTCTACCCCCTTGTATCTGACCTTGTTGCAGTAATCTTCGAATTTCCCGATAAAGTCGTTCGGGTCTTCGTCGGCCCTGCCATGAAACGGGCAGAGAGTTTGTACCGTCTAGATGGTGGAGGGTTTGATGTCGAAGTGTTCTGCGGTGATTTCGGGCACCACAATAGCTCGCTCATGCCCTCCGGTGGGGACTTCGAAATTCTCCACCAATGCCTTCCCAGATCGGTTATATGTTCTCTGGTTGCTTCGGGCAGCAAGCCCCGCTGTGACAAGTTCTTCAATGTACCGAGCCATCTGGGCTGGGGTACGTGTCTCTCGTTCCTGTCCACCGGCTTCGGTGTTACCGGGTGGATCTCTCTGGTTGGTTGCCATTCTGCTTTCTCGGTTTCTGCGGTTCTGCTCGGTGTACAGCTTTTCCGGATTATCGAGTGGTGTTACCAAACTGCGAGGCAATCTGGGCATCAACTGCACAGTCCTGAAAAACGCAGATTCAAAGAGCAGTGAGATAAAAGAAAAATAACGAAGCTGAAAAATAAAAATTCCGAAAACTAATTCTGATAACTAAATTAACCCTAAAAAGTCCCCGGCAACGGCGCCAAAAACTTGATGCGCAAACTAACGTGCTGTCCGCAAGTATACGAATCTTGTAATACCGGGCGTAATTAAGCTCGGGTGATCGTTCCCACGAGGACTATTTCGGGTTTTTCGAGAAATCAGTTTTAACTTCCAGAGTATGAAAAGGAGGAGTAGTTTAAGATTGTGACTAACTATAACTAAAAATAAACAAAATAAAACGCAAATATTTTTTGTGACGTTTTTCTGAAAATCTTGAAGGTTGTAAATCTAGGGTTTGGAATACTAGGTCCAGGATCCCCTAGGGTTTCTTCAGAATTATGTTCTTCGGTTTGATATGAAAACACTCAGCAGTTTTAATTATCCGTGCCACGTACCGATTGTGCAGTAACCTTTCAGATTCCACACGCTGTCACGATCCTGCAGACTTTCGGGTTCCTGTTAAGCTGCCTAAGTCTGCAGTCTCGTTCTAAGTCTGCTAGGGTTTCTAACCTGTCCTGATGGCCCGGGTCAAATTTTCTAACAATTGGTCTATACGTTTTGGCTAGCCCTATCTCCCTTTCTCTGGTCGGTCTATCAGGGTAAGGTACTAAATCCTGTCTTTTCTTCCTAACCCTAACCTGACGTTTTCACCTACAGGCTCGGGTCTATAGCAATTCTGGTTCGCGACTCCGATCATGCATAAACAGATATAATCAAAGACAGAATAACTGATAATACTGCTGAATTAAGATAACGAGATCATGAATTCATACTCAAACTGCAGAAATAATGTCTGAAAACGAAACCCTAGGTTCACCGAGAACCTAGGTAAAAGGTTTAGCTACTAAACGACATAACTAAATAACAAAGTTTCTGAATTTAAAAGAGAGAATAAGATCAAACTAAGTCTTCGGATCTGGATGAGTGCTTCCGTGCTCTCCCTGGATGCTCAGACTTGTCCTTGGATGAATGGTCTTGTGTGTTGTGTCTTCAAAACGAGTCTGGACGAGTCTTTTTATAGTGCTGGCGAATTTCTGGAACTTGTCAATATTTACGAAACTGCCACTGCCCGAAACCGCCCCAGTTTTTGTGCTGTCTGCGTATAATACGCAGCCTGCTGCGTATAATACGCAGACAGGGTCTTCTCCTGCTGCTTTTTCTCCACTTTGTGCTTGCTGTCTGCGTATTTTCTGCGTATTTCCTGCGTATAATACGCAGACAGGGACCCATCTTGCCTTCAACTTCTTCTTTCCTGCGTATTTCTCCCCCTGGCTGCGTATTTTCTGCGTATTTTCTGCGTATAATACGCAGACAGGGGAGAAAATCTGTCCAAAACCCCTCTCCCTCCTTGCTGCCTGCGTATTTTACGCAGGGTCTGCGTATTATACGCATACAGCAAGGCAGGGTGCTCTTTTCTGCCTCTGTTTGCCTCCTGCTGCATTCCCGATCCATTCCTGCTGCATTCCCGGGCCCTGTTCCTGCATAGACAACATGAACACACCCGCGATCATATCCAAATAAAGTACGGAAAATGCAGAAATTTATAAAGAGCAAGTAACTGTCTCGTTCCTAAA
Organism: Linanthus parryae; assembly: GCA_023055425.1. NCBI lineage: Eukaryota > Viridiplantae > Streptophyta > Magnoliopsida > Ericales > Polemoniaceae > Linanthus > Linanthus parryae. The sequence continues at coordinate 28,744,807 of JALGPY010000009.1, read as the reverse complement.
ACCGAGGCGTTCCGAGGGTGAAAATTGGCTAAAACGTGAGTTTTCCGGCACAAATGCACAAAAACCGAGCTATAAGATAACCCCTATTCGGGCGTTATCAATCTTGCTCCCACCAATCTAGTGTGAATCTCGAGGACGAACACTATGATCCACCCCACGTTCCACCTCCTTGGATGTAGGTTGAGAGAGACAGAGTAACTTTACTGTGTGGAATAGCATTAAGCCCCCTTCCATAATGTGTAGGAGGCTACCTCCTTATATACGCAAAACTTCTCCTAAGTTTACACATAAACCCCTAGGGTTTGAGCCTTAGCTACTAACCCCTCTAGGTTTGTGCATTAGTGCAACTAACCCCATAAGGTTACGATAATTGCATTGGGCACCCCACATGGGCACACCAATTGCTAACATCTCCCACTCGCACAGTGGGGTTGCACAATCCATCCAGTCTCTATCAATCTCCAACTATCTATCATCTACGAAGATTATTGTTGTGGCCGTGGCATGTGACCGGTGAGAGTACCTGCATTTCGGGAGATCCACATACGAAACTCGTATAGACAGCGCAGGAAGGAACCCTTAAAACATACAACAGTAATAATGCTCTCTGTAACTCTCGTATTCCCCAGATTCCTCCGATTGTCATCTCGTGGATCCTGAGCACCTGCCTTGTCCCGAAGGCCATGCTCCAATGAGTCCACATCTCCTTTATATTTTCATATCCTACATGATCCCATAAGATCTTGCAGGTGGGCCCAATGAAGATAATAAAGAGCGATGCAACGAGAATCTTTCCTTACATACATGTGTCACTCAGATTCGGCTCAGCTGCTTTCCCGGCGGTTTCCGGAAGGCCGAATCATCCACAGCCGTAAGGTGTCAAGCCAAAGTAGCACCACCGACCCGTCTCTTCATGACACAGACGTAAGTACAAAGGGTATACAGTGTCAATCATCTTTATATGATCGACGAGGCTCACACGATGAGGAATCCCATGGACTAATTCTACTCATCACCTCATGGTAACTCATAAGCGCGTTATTCAAAGGGAATATGCGCCATAGTGTTTAGACTCTGATCAGAGCGCATGTCTTATCCTTGCAAAGGACCACTATGCAGATGTCTATCCGGTAGCGCTTATGGCCACCAGCCGGAGTACTGCGATGTCACACTATTGTGAACGGTAATCAGTCCTCGCATCTGGCTTTCTCTACACAGACTATACATGGTTCGGGGTACTAACCATGTTCGATTGGCCATAACCAGTCTCACCTTGGAACTTATTTCCAATGCGACAGTTGAATCCGTCTGACAGGTTACTAGCTCTACGGATAGACATCTAGCTCTTATCATAGGCCATATGCTCGTATGATAGGCATCTCATATCATATCGCAGGCTTTCAGCGCTTATCGGGATTCTGTCTCATCTTCCGCCACACCCAGACATATCAAGGATATTGCGAAGGCGGTCGCTCTCGTGAGTGAGCCGACCTAGTGTCTGCGTGACATGCTCTATGCTAGTAACGGAAATGTAACATATCATACATGTATCAAACAACATGCTGCTTAAAACAAATCCAATTAAAATCCAGTCAATCAATGTCTCGTGTGCTCATCAATCACATTGCTAGTTATCGACTATCAAGTCCCAATTTTCTAAATCAATCCACAAAGACAATTCTTATGTGGTTTAGGAATGGGTTGAGCCAACATCCTGGCCCATAGTCGATACACTCCAGGATTACTCTCTAGGTAGTTATTTCACCTTTTGTGAAATAGTACCCTTGGCTATGTGTTTTGACTTTACCGCAACGCTATAGGCGTATGCTAGCACTACTCATGCTAATCGGTTTGTCGATAGCTCATAAGCTTACAAGAAACCTTCTCTGTTAAACACAGTTCTGCCCTATGGCAGAACACGCAATCGTGCTTCGCTTCCATGGTCAATGGAGCGGTCTAATACGATCATGCAACACTTATATTTCATCTGTTCCATGCGAGTCTATCATCGAGCATGGAAAACAGCCTGAGTTGGATCCATGTGCATCTAGGTCCCCACCCTAGTTAGCATATATGGCTAACTAGTCGAAGCATCATCCTCGATAGTCATAGCACGTGATCCTTCGTATAGAGTATCCTTTTGGTTGCAATCCAGCGTCTTAAATTGGAATATCCTTAAATCCAATTCTTCCGATTGCATAGCGTTCGCTAGGTCTGAGTATACACCATAGTGCATATAAGACTCATACTGCATCAGGCACTCTGGTTATCCGGTCAATATCGTATGGTGTCTCTCAGGGTACATGTCTAGGCTCGTAAAGTCTTGTGCTGAGCTGCAGGAGTACATATACTCCTTAGGGGACTCGAACAATCCTTAAGCTCCACTAGCCGATAGTGTGTCATCGATATTTTAGTGACGTGTTCATCAACTCTCTACTAGTAAGAGTGACACACTGCGGTTTCCATTTGTTATCGTAAACATATAGTAAACGATCCCTGATGAAATACTGCTGTCCAGAGGACTACATAAGATCCCATATGGACTTAAATAGCTTTCACACGTTTTGTGCATTTGAACTTAGTCACCTCCGGGATTTCTCCATTGAGAAATTTATTCATCACGTTTATCGAGAATTTTTCCACAACTATTAATGCTACCAAGCGAATCAACGTAATTCTCGCCACCATATTAGGAGAATATCTCGTCAGATCGACGCAAATTCGTCGATGTCTACTCTTTGAATGAGTGTAGCCTTTTTCGCTTCTACGCAAGTCGTATGCCTTTCCACGCTTCCGTCCTGGGTCTCTGATTGACCTTGGAAATCCATTAATTTCCAATAGTCTTCCATCCAGTCGGAAAGTTAACCTAGCCTTAAACTCGGTTAGCCCCTTATAGACTCTAATTTATCCTGTTGTGCACAAGAGATTCCGGCGAGGAGACCTCCGTGTACACCGTATGTAGTGGATCAGGGATCGCACAGGAAGAGAGGGGTTGTGTGTAGGGAGAGAGTAAGGCAGTAGCAATGTCTGAGAGAGAGACAGAGGTTTGGCAGAGCTTCCGCGTATGGCCAGTGTGTTCTCTTTTTTTTTGTATGGAAAGGTTGACGATCTATATATACTGGAGAACATGACCGTTGTAGTATGGTTAGTGCGCCCATTGATGGCGGCTTATAGCTTAACCATAACGGCACGTTCGTTCGAGTATATAGGGACCGTTACAGCACGTGGTGCGCGAATACCGGAACCGTTACGAGGTTGACCGGGTTTGACCGGATTGACCGGGTTTAGGGAGCTCGTGCCATAAATCTCTCAAAACAGTTACTAAAGGTCGCGTGCGGGCTTGGCTCGCACGCGACAGGGCTTACTCTAGCCTCCAAACCACAAAGTCCCTACAAGTCCCGTGGAGTGGTATGCGAGGGCTCTGTCTCGCAGCCCCCACATGGATCAGCTCGGATGGTGATCCAGTGTGTGTGGAGCACAATATGGTGTGCTGGATGGCCGCCACGTGGCGAATATCTGTCAGCTCAGAAAGCAGTATCTACATTAGCCCCCTTTCTGCGCGTGAAGACTCATAGCCGTATAGACTTCCATGCGCGGAAACCAACATACGCGTCGCCGCCATGCACCAATTCAAATACGGGTAGGTTCACCCCCCGTGCGTGTCATTATGACCTAAAACCCCTAGAGTCGTGCCGTCTGACCTTTAGGGTTTTAGGCGTGACGTCAGCTTGTCCTGTGATTGCGCGATTCGACGGTGACGGTTGCGATTCGACTATTGAAAGGACGCAACCCTTCATTGTTTTGGATAAATACCTTGTATCCCTCATTATTGCAAAGCATCACTTATTTCTCTTAAAGTGAATGGTACCCGGAGATCTTCGAGAGCAGATCCAGATAATCAATCACCAGTTCAGAACTGCAATCCGTGTTCTTCAATTGTGCACATCCAAGCAGGCTTCAAGAAAACAAGGTTGGCCTCGTTTACTTTTGATTTAAGATACCAGTGTTTGCCTTGAACTACGTTGAATCTGTAAACCCATGAAATTTGTGAAGAGGCTTTGATCTTTGAACCCGCTTTGCTTTAATCCTTCAACAATATGAGATCTTGCAACTCCCCGATTTCTGAAATTGATACCAGAACTGTTCGTCTTCCTTTGCATAGATCTTGAATTTCAAAATTCAAACTGAAGTGTGGTATTTCTCCCCCCTTTTTCTTGCTCTTCCGCAGGAATGGCCAAGACAAGAGTAACCAGACCCGTCAAGGAAGATGAAGAGATACCCGACCTTCCGCAGGCCTTGTGGCGAAAAGCCCCCTTTTTAGGCGGCAAAGATTTCTACCATGCGAGGGTAAAGGCGAAGAGGATGCCTGATCCTGTCCCAGTTGAGCGATTGCTGACGCTAACTCGCCCAGTTAACTCAGCCTTGCTCGAGTTGATTGGTTCCGAAGATGTGGTTCGATTGGGAATCGAGAACGGGCACTTCCCATATACTGCGATTTCTACCCAGGCGTTCGTCCAGAAATTGGACTATATGGACGAGTGGATCGACCACGTGTTGGATCATCAGGCCGCGATTCTTGATGAAGCCGGCGTATACTTTGCTATCCGTGCTATGAAGGGTGCTGCCGTGAAGCTGGATCAATCCATGCTTCTAGACCTTCTGTCCCGTTACTCGCCTGCGACTCACACGTTCCATTTTGCTGAGTTTGAGGCTGCCCCCACACTCGAGGACGTTCAAATGTTGTACGAGCTTTCCCCCATGGGCGAGGTGGACCCTTTGAGTCCCTTGAGGACATCTGCGGAAATTGCTTTACACACGCAGATGGAGGAATGCCTAGCAGAGGTAAAGAAAATCTCCACTCGGTGGACCACTACGAAGCCTCTTCCGAACTGGCAGCTGGTTGATACGTCTGCGAAGAATACCTGGAACAAATGGTCGCAGTACTTCTTCCGAGACTATGCGAACAGCAGCATCACTAAGAAACTTCTGAGTGAGGACCTGGAGGCCGAGAATTACGTAGAGGGTAAAGGCTATCATTTGACCCTTTGTGCTTTTCTCTGTGCTTGGTTGTCGAGGTACCTGATTGATGGTCACCCCCATGACGGAGTCTTCTACCATGTGTTGCCACTTGCTGTGAGGCTCGCCCTTGGCCAGAGAGTCGCACTCGGATCCTTGGTCTTGGGCACGCTGTACTATAGGCTTGATCAGCTGGTTCTAGCCATGAAGGAGTCGCGTGGCCGCCTCGATGTACTGACTTTTGTTAATATTTCCTTTTTGACAATGTGGGTTTTCGAGCGATGGCCGTCTTATGCCCCAACTGCTCTCAAACTTGACAAGTGGTGTCCCCCAGGCGAGACGGAAGCGCGCAACAGCGGAAGAGCTGCGAGATGGTTCGGAGCAAGCAACACCAAGTGCGTTTGGAGTTTGATATGCGACAAGCGGAAGGAGTTTACTGCCAGGCCCTATGCCACGCGCATTGAGAATGTGCGATGGTTTCCAAAGCTGTACCCCTCTAAAGGCATGGTCTTTTCAGAAGAGCTTCTCTTTGAAGGGGGACCTCATTTCCATGAGCGCTACCGCGAGTTCTTTTGCTGGTGTCTGCGAGGTTCCCTTCCTGCTCTCGCAGAGCATATTCGTGAGCTCGCGCCGAGGTATGAAAAGCTTACCGTGGACGTTGACCCCACTCGAGTTTCTCCTCAGTTTGGTTTTGATGCGGTGGCCCCATCAATCTGGCCCCAGTCCATTATCAGAGGATGCTACAAGCGCTTGCTAACAAAGGAGTGCAAGACGGTCTTCATGAACAATCTGCCCTTTGAGCAGCCTGCGGGAACCCGCGAGGGTGGTTGTTCCCAAAACTGGCTCGCATACTGGATTGCCCAGCAAACGAGGATCGAGACGGAGTCGGCCGGGCAGCCAGGTAGAGCTCCCTTGATCAAAAGAAACTCTTTTCCGTTTCGCCCCACTTGCAGTCTGAGCGAGTCTGAGTATGGTTGCTACTCACTGTTGGATCGTGAGAACCATTTGTGTCCCGATGTCATTCTGAAGGAGCAAGTCGCCGCAGTCAAGAAGGGCGACACGCAGGTCGTCAGATATAGCAAGGCATTTGCTGAGGTAAGCAATTTCTTCGCGTGCGTTAAGCTTCTTGATTTCCTTATACTGACACTTTCATTCTGTACTGCTGTAGTGTCATGTGCGGAGATTCGCAGCTGGTGATCGCTCCAAGTCGCTGGTTAACACCATTGTTGCCACCAGAAGACAAAAGCAGTCGTTCCGGCTTTCATGGAGGATGGACGCTGAGGTCGAAACAAAGGTTCGCGCAGTCATGAATGCTTTCGCTGACTCGCTGATAGACAATCCTCCGGCTCCGTCTCCTCCTGGAGATGACCCGTCCCCTCCGGCGACTGCGGCGCCAAGAGTGAAGAGACCTAGGCAAAAGGGAATTACGATTTCTTCCCCTAGAAGTGCTCCAGCTTCTCCTCCAGTGAGGTCCCTTTCTATCAAGGACAAAGGAAAAGGTCGCATGCCCAGCAAAGTGCGGAAAGATCTCGCAGTTGAGACTTTCGTTCCATTCAATCAAGAGGAAGAGGAAGAGAGGCAGGAGCCCCAAGAAAGTGATGAAGAAGAAGCAACAGTTGTGATGCATGAGGAAGAATCAGGAGGTACCTCCGTCGCATTTCCTTTCCTGTTATCGTAACTTTTTTGCACTTCTTTTCTTAAGCCAATCATGTATTCGCAGATGATGATGATGAAGCCATTGGTGGCCTTGCGGCCAAGAGACAAAAGAGAGATGCCCATTCTGGCATTCCAGATGATCCCATAAGCGAGGACGTTCTTGCTGAGTCCCGGAAGACAGCCGCGGAGGCTGCTGAGAGAAGGAAGCGGCGGGAAGAGGAGGAGCTCGAGCGTGTCAAACAGCGGAGCCTCGAAGAGCGTCATGTTGACGACTTAGCGCGTCCAGTTGACGAAGAAGACGAGCTTCCCGAAGAAGTGGCTCCTCATGCGGAGGAGGAAGAGGAGGTTCCAGAAGAGGATGCAGCAGCCTTGGAGCAAGTCCAAGCAGACTTTGAAGAAATCGCAGGCGGCGATAAAGGTGAGATCTTCAATCTCGCAGTAACTTATAGAGATGTTATTGTGGGTGCTTTAAAGCATGGTGTGTCAAAGGCTGACATCCGCCGTTGGTTAGTAGGCAAATGCGGAGAACCCTCAGGTAATTATTTGAGTGATACGCACGTATTAGGCTTTAGCAACTTGAGGCAGAATCATGACTGGTTTATTCGCATCCCAGGTCACGCTTCTCTTAAAGACTTGCTTAGTGAGGACACACTGATAGGGCATGGTTCCACGTCCTTAGTGTATGATGAGGATACCTCAATCCCACCTTCGCGTGGAGGTGCTTACTCTTAGCTTTAGTAAAGATAGCAGAATAACTTATAGCGCAAGTTACCTCATATCATCGCATTTAATGTCGCAGGTCATGCTGAGGAACCTGTGCTGGAGCAGAGAGGTCAGCCTTCTGCGTCCTATGTTCTGGTTCCGAGCTCCCATACCGAGAAGCCTGTCGCGGCTGCTGAGCATGCAAGTGAGCCTCTCGAGGGCATCATCGAACTCTCCGATGATGCTGAAGCAGATGCTGTGCTGATGGATGAAGATGTCCATACCGGTGCTGAGGAAGTAAGGACAAGTGCTGCTAATGCTTTCGCATCTGAGAGCGTTCTTCGCCAAGCGACTTCGGCTGTCCCTTCGCCTCCGGCGATGACTGAGCCAGAGGCACCCATTCCTGCGTGGAGCTTTTGGGGCTCGCAGGTTGGGAATGCAGTCGCAGCTGGTGCGGCCTACATTCTTCCTCCCGACTACGAGAGATTAGAGCTCGCAGCTGATAGGAGAGCTATGGAGCGAGGACAGTCTTCGACCACCCCGGCAGCGCGCATTCCTTCTCTTCATGAGATTCTGGAAGGAACTGGTAAGCAAAGCTTTACTGTTCGCATTTTGCATTATTTACTTGCGAGTTTGACATCGTAACTCGGCTTTGACGTCTCTTTAGATTTGAAGCAAACCGATGTGGACTGGGTGGTTCGAATGCGCCTCACCTACCCGCAATCGTTTGTGAGATCTCTGGAGATAGGGCCCTTTGACAGGAGGCTGTTCCTTACTGAGGCCATTTGGATATTGGAGCAGCTGTCTGCGGCTACGCCTGCGACCATTTCTGTCCAGAGTGCCGAACTGCTATGTGGCATGTGCCAGAATCTCGTGACCAAAGTCCAAGGCAGACTGGGCTTCAAGTTTCTTATGAATAGAGTCACGCTGATTCGCGCAGCCGTAACTTTGAAGCTCGGCCACCAGAATCTCGCAGCTGAGAAGCAGAAAGTGGAGCAGCAAAAGCTAAAAGTTGATGCAGCTCTGAAGCTCTATCATGAGATGAATGCCAGGTGCGAGCTATTGAAGCAAGAAGTGGAACAAGTAGAGAAGCTGAGCCATCAGTTCGAGCGCCAAGACTCCTTGATCAAGAATTTGCTTTGATTTTCGAATTTTGAAAAATAGCAAGAAAATAGCTGAAACATTAATGTAATGTTTGGAACATTAATGTAATGTTGCTAGGGTTTCTCCCCCTTTTTTTTTAACAACAAACAATGAATTTGCCCGTTTTGCCCTTTCCCGGGATTTGATAGGATATCTCTGTGCATATCCAATTATGACATCAGCAATTGATACTTTGCTTGATTTTCGCGCTAATTTCTCGGCAGATAAGCACGCTTTTGTTGGGAAGTCCATCCGAATCATGACTATCCGTCATTTATTAGGATACGCAACTGAATCGTCGTAGCCTTTAGTAGGGTAATTGATTGTTACCACTTTTCAAGGCGTAAGTGATTGAACTTACCCTCTTTTTGAATTCTGCTGACTCATCTTTGGCAACCGAAGAGTCTCTACAGGGTCTATATAAACCCTGTCTTTGCTATTTTGGTTCTTCATCACAAAAATGTGCTTTGCCGTGAGTCCTTACGACTGCTGGCTTCAACACTTATTTTTCGTTGATTCGTGGCAACTTCAAGTTGTGAATCCTGAGTTTGCGCTTTGTGCTGTAGAAATAGTTTCCAAGATCCACTTTATGAGGCTTATTGCTCTTTATAACCATCATAAAGAAGATGCAGATGATATCTCATGTGTGTTCGAAGAAATTTCTTCGTGTATTATGTGTGCATGTCATGTTTCCGGCCGCCTCGTGGTGAGGTGCAGCGCCGAAGTGACCGTGCTACCGTCTCGTAATGAACGGCGGAATTCTCCTCCAGCATCCCTGAAGGAGGATTTCTTGCCTCTTCGTTCTTGAACTCAGGGGGCTTGCCAATGCCCTTGTCTATCGTGACAAGGAATCCATCACCAGAGGAATGACTGCTTCCCCTGTTTCGCAGGGTAGCATATGTCGGAACAGGAAGTTCCTCCGGTGCCTATCTTGATCAGACAGACGCTTTTGTCACCCCTTGGGGTCTTGGACGTACCGTTTCGCAGGTCTTGCTGCTAGGGACGTGGTGAATGACAAGCTGATCTCTTCGCGGCAGCATCCCTTTTGCTACAGATCTTTGGCCGCGGATCTGCGTATTGCATCGCCGGTGTTAGGACCGGTGGGTTCATCCTTTTCCAGTCGGAATTCCCGCGATGTGTTACTGCTGGCTTGTCAGCTGCTTTTCGAATGTACTGTAAGCCATGTTGGCTGCGTAGTTAGATTCGAGCTTTTTCGCTTGTAAGCTGCTATCTAGACAGATAAATTGTAAGTCTTTTGACTCATAATGATAAATAGAATTTTGTATCATCTGCTGTCTCTTTACAACAAAATACAACTTCGCAATCGTTTTGGCATATTTCGCCTCGCATAATGCTACGTAATGGTTTCGCATTTGCGGTCTGCTATATGAATTCGCAGATGTTTCGCTAGATCGTTTGAGATCATATTTTCGCAGCTGTGCCATCCTGGCAGATGGGCTTATGATTGGCCTTTGTGAATCATTTAATATCATCTTCACAATATTGCGAGTTGCTATCGTGGCAGATAGTCTTTAGTAGATCAATTAAAATCGTTAAATTGTGCGAGTTGCTATCGTGGCAGATAGGCTTTACTAGATCAACTAAGATCATTTTGAGCAGGCTGCTATCGTAAGAGATAGGCTTAAATGATCAATTAAGATCGCATTTGCATAGGCTGCTATCGCAGGAGATAGGCTTGGATGATCAGTTAAGATCGCATTTGCATTTGCTGCTATCGTAAGAGATAGGCTTGCATGATCAGTTAAGATCGTATTTGCACAGGCTGCTATCGTAAGAGATAGGCTTAGATGATCAGTTAAGATCGCATTTGCATAGGCTGCTATCGCAGGAGATAGGCTTGAATGATCAGTTAAGATCGCATTTGCATTTGCTGCTATCGTAAGAGATAGGCTTGCATGATCAGTTAAGATCGCGTTTCGCATCTGCTGCTATCGTGAGAGATAGGCTTAGATGATCAATTAAGATCGCGTTTCGCATTTGCTGCTATCGTGAGAGATAGGCTTAGATGATCAATTGAGATCGCATTTCGCATTTGCTGCTATCGTGAGAGATAGGCTTAGATGATCAATTGAGATCGCATTTCGCATCTGCTGCTATCGTGAGAGATAGGCTTAGATGATCAATTAAGATCGCGTTTCGCATTTGCTGCTATCGTGAGAGATAGGCTTAGATGATCAATTAAGATCGCAGTTGTACAGATTGCTATTGCGGCGAGTAAACCATTGCTAACAGTAACAACAAACTGAATAAAGCAACATAAACAGCAATAAATATGAACTTCTCATTTGGGAGAATTCTTTTATTATAACGCTCTCATATGGGAGAGATGGGATTACAATCCTCTCATATGGGGGAGGAGATTGTGTAAATCGTAGCCATACAAGATACCAAGCGACGTTATAATAAAACGGATGAAATGAGAGAAGTCAGGGATAGTACTTCTTAATCCAGCGCATGTTGACTGAACTCGGAGTTGAGGTTGTGCCGTGCAACCTTCGTATGCTGCAGTAGCCACTTTCAAAGACTTCTGTGACTTCAAAGGGTCCTTCCCAATTGGCTGCGAACTTCGGGTGAGTCGCTTCTCGCATACAGTGATCAGATGCGCACAAGACCAAGTCTCCGACTGCGAAGTCTCTTCGCTGGACCGTCTTATTGTAGGCGCGAGCAATTCTTTCCTGGTACCGCTTGTTTGTTCTCTTGGCTTGTTCTCGCTTTTCCTCCAGCAAGACTAAGTCGTGATCGCGTTGATTTTCATAGAGTGCATGGAAGGCCAGCCTTGCCGAATTGACTCTGACCTCCGCAGGTACTACAGCTTCGCCCCCATAACATAATAGAAATGGCGAGGCCCCCGTGGGTGTCCTTGGAGAAGTTCGGTAGGCCCACAGAGCTATGCTTAGAGAATCAGCCCACTTCTTGTGGTCAACTGCGACCATCTTGCTCAAAATTCTCAACAGCGTTTTGTTGGTCGCCTCAGCTTGTCCATTTCCCTTTGGGTAATAAGGGGTAGAACAGATCTGCCTGATATTGTACTCCGCTAATTTCGCAGCTACCTGGCGATTAACAAAAGGAGTACCGTTATCTGAAAGAATGGTGTTTGGGATTCCAAACCTGCATATGATGCTTTCCTGGATGAAGTTGACCACAGCCAGCGCATTTGCCGTCTTTAGTGGTATTGCTTCCACCCACTTGGTGAATAGCTCAGTCGCGGTGAGAATGAAATGGTTCCCGTGCGACGTCGGTCGGATGGGACCAATGAAGTCAAAAGCCCATGTGTGAAATGGCCATGGCGTCCCTAATGCATGTAGATCCACGGCGGGAGCGTGCACTAGGTTCCCTTTCAATTGGCACTCCTGGCAGCGTCGCACTTTGGTGCGGCAATCGACCTCCATCGTGGGCCAGAAATACCCGATTGAGAGGAGCTGTCTGCATAGTTTCGCACCTCCTTGATGCTCTACCTGATGGGAAAGGTCCATGACTTCTTGTGCTTCTTTGCCGTCTAGACACCGCAGCAAGTTGCCTTCATGACCTCTCCGCCAAAGTAGGTTTTCCTGTACCACATATCGAGACGCTTTCCTTTTCAATTTCTCGGCTTCTTTTCTTGATTCGGGCGTGGTGCCCTGGGTGAGGAAATCAAATAGTGGCTTCCTCCAATCCATGTCGTCATCGGTTAAGGCGATGAGTAGAGAATCTTTGATTAGTGCGCAACTCTCGCACTTTCCTTGTATTAGGGCTGCGGCTGTTGACATGTCTGGCCAATGAATGCCATATCTCTGAGCCTTCATGTAGATCGACACCTCGCTTTCTCCACAAGCGTGTTGGTGAATCCTTTCTAACAGCTGTTGTCCCTCTTGCTCGGAGACGCATCGCATGAGTATTCCGCCAGGACCCTTGTAGTAAAGCGTGTTGTCGTGGATGCAGTATCCTTTTGTGAGTGCCCAGCTTTCGCTGCTGGTGCCTTTCGCAATAGCTTGTAGGATTGCTTTTCTCCAGTCTGCATCATCCATGTGTTCGTCATCGTACGCATCTTCTGTCAATGCCGACGATGTTCGCACTTCAATTGAAATCCTTGCGGGACATTTGTCTGTGCTGACCTTAGATGCCAAGGTTGCTAAGGCGTCTGCGTGCCTGTTGTCTGCTCGGGGCTTGTGCTCATACTTCACATCGCAGAATTGCTGCATCATCTTTTGTACTAGGGTGCGGTAAGACAGGAGGTTGATCTCCTTCAAACCATACTCGCCCGAGGCTTGCTTAACAATCAGCTTGGAATCTCCCATGACTGTTAGGTTGATTACTTCCAAAGCTTTCGCCGCACGGAGCCCCGCGATGAGAGCCTCGTATTCTGCTTCGTTGTTCGTGACTGCGAAGTTGAGCTTTGCGGACATCTGTATGACCTCCCCGTCTGGCTTTGTTAAGACTATCCCAATGCCTCCGCCATTCCTGGTTGACGAACCGTCGAAGTGGAGGGTCCAATAGGGCACGTCGATTGCGTAGATTTCAGGGCCTTCGAGCTCTTCTTCGTGTGCGCGGGAAGCGGGTTGTTGCGCACATCCTTCCGGTGATTGCTGACGATAAGCTCGCCGTTCTTCATCTTCTGGTCGAACGCGAATCTGAGCTTCTTGCACTCGGCCGTGGGATGCATGACCTTGCCGTGGTACTCGCACCACTTAGGGTCCCTTACCATCTCCTTAGAGGGTATCTTTTCGAGTGGCGGTAGGACACCGTCCTTACGCCATTGTCTGCAGAGGTCGCTTGCCTCCTCTACCGAGCATGGCAGAGGCGGTACATCGAAGTTCGCAACCTTCGCTTGTTTCTGGGGCGAAACTGTATTGACCTCAGCTTCGCGTCCCCTCTTGTAGCTAAATCTCCCGATCTTGTAAGTAGTGCCGCTCGCAGGTCGCTCTGGAGCGCTCTTCTTTTTCTGTCTCTCGACTATAGGCTCGATGTTCTTCGTGCATTCGATTAGTTTTGAAAACGTAGGTGTTTGCAAATTGATAAGCATACCTTTGTATTCATCTCGCATGCACTGCAGGCATATCTCTACGAGCCGGCTTTCAGGCATTGGATCTTTGCACTCCAGGGATTTAGCCCTGAATTTCTTGATGAAAGCGATTCCGTCCTCTTCGCGCTTCTGATACATCCGCGAGAGATGGATCATCGTCACCTTTTCTTCCATCTGGAAGAACTTGGTATAGAACTTCTGAACCATGTCGTCCCAAGTCTTCACGGATCCGGCCTCCAATGTTCGGTACCATTTGTATGCTACGTTCCCAAGAGATTTTGGGAATTCTCGCATCAGCAGCTTGGGATCGGCTCCGTACGGACCCATGACATCAATGAAACGCATGACATGCTCATGAGCGTTTCCATTGACGTCCTCGAACTTATCCCATTTAGGAGCCTTGTACCCCGCCGGGTTAGGCATGAGATAGATCTCTCGTGGAATAGGTGGATCGTTGTCTAACTTCGGGATAATGGTATCCGCGAATGACTGATGAGCCAGAATAGTGTCTACGCGCTTCTGCAGAGACGTCATGCATTCGGGAATGCTCCCCTCGGTAGTCGATGGCGGGGTTGCCGTAGGCGGTGGCGACACATACGCCGCCGGAGGGTTAGGAGCATACTGACTACCCGTATTTCCCCAGATCGCCGTTGGGGGAGGCAAAGGGTACTGCAGAGTTGGGTTAGACGCCAAAGCCGAGGGCTGAGGAGTGTGAGCAGCAAGAGGTAACATCTGAGCTGTTGACCCTTGAACCGACGGCAACTGCATAGTCGCCGGTTGAGTCTGCAGATTGGGGTTGGGAGGTGTGGTTGACACTCCCAATCCTTGAGCGGTAGCGGCTCCTCCTCCCTGAGGAGTAGTGGTGGCTGACGGAGGGTTTGGCGCAAGGGTGCCCAGAACGGCTAAGATCCGTTCTAATTGCGCAGACTGAGCCTTGAGATCTTTCGCCTGACCCTGAACAGTGGCGTCCAAGGACTCTAGCGTCGGTGTCTCGCCGGGAGTCGTAGGAGTACGGCGGACCTCGTCTCCTGATGGTGCTTCGGTGGAAGGCAATCTGTTGCTGACATCATCCTCCTGAGACATGGTTGCTTTTGTTGGTAAGTTCACGTCGGGTTCACCAAAATGTGCACAAGAGATTCCGGCGGGGAGACCTCCGTGTACACCGTATGTAGTGGATCAGGGATCGCACAGGAAGAGAGGGGTTGTGTGTAGGGAGAGAGTAAGGCAGTAGCAATGTCTGAGAGAGAGACAGAGGTTTGGCAGAGCTTCCGCGTATGGCCAGTGTGTTCTCTTTTTTTTGTATGGAAAGGTTGACGATCTATATATACTGGAGAACATGACCGTTGTAGTGTGGTTAGTGCGCCCATTGATGGCGGCTTAATTAGCTTAACCATAACGGCACGTTCGTCCGAGTATATAGGGACCGTTACAGCACGTGGTGCGCGAATACCGGAACCGTTACGAGGTTGACCGGGTTTGACCGGATTGACCGGGTTTAGGGAGCTCGTGCCATAAATCTCTCAAAACAGTTACTAAAGGTCGCGTGCGGGCTTGGCTCGCATGCGACAGGGCTTACTCTAGCCTCCAAACCACAAAGTCCCTACAAGTCCCGTGCAGTGGTATGCGAGGGCTCTGTCTCGCAGCCCCCACATGGATCAGCTCGGATGGTGATCCAGTGTGTGTGGAGCACTATATGGTGTGCTGGATGGCCGCCACGTGGCCAAGATCTGTCAGCTCAGAAAGCAGTATCTACACCTGTAAAGCTTACTATTCATTCTTCATAATTAGGGAACGATAAGGCCTAGGATTCTATCCTATCATTTATTCAAGGTGATCCTTAGGATAATCCCTTCGATCTCAAACTGTCGATGGGGTATGCTCCTATGAGCAATTCCTTTGCATAGGAGGATCACTATTTGCTTTCATCCCTTATGGATGGAGCATCCTGCTTGGAAAGTCACTCCCACTGTCCGAAGGATCCTTGAGGAACTAATTCCTCATAATCGACTAAGGAATGGGTATCCTCCAGCGGTTCCTCCATGCTCGTGGAGATCATCATCTCTACGAACATATCCCTTAGTTATGGACATCTCCTATGAGAAATTATATATCTCGTGAATCCACTTACGTTACACTACATATCGGTTGTTGCGCTTCAAATACGCATCCCCTAGGATGCTCCGAATAGCATGAGAAGATATGTTAATCCATGGAGATACGTTTCTTCCATCTAGGGTCTAACTTCAAATTCCTTCTTGTCAGGTGATGACATATCATGGGACAATATCCTAGGTTCATCATCTCTTGCGTGGTGACCCTTATGGTCTTCCTATCGATGTCAATTCATCGACGGGATATGCTCCAAAGAGCGCTCCAACGCAAAGAGGGTTCCCCCACATAGTCATAATCTATGTAGGCTGTTCACTAGGCATGTTACTCCCACAGTCCTGAAGATCCGTAGGAACTATTTCCTGTTGATCATTCAGGGATGGGCTGTCTTCCAGTGAAACTTCTGTTTCGTAGAGACTTATTTCTCAACGAATCTCTTCCTGACTTGAAAATTTAGTTAGTACATAAGCTGCCGATCCCCATGGCCTAAGGTTACCTCATATAGGTTGCCTTTTGGTCCATATCTCGTAGGGTGTAGTGGCTACAGACTTGGTGGACTTATGGTTGAGTGTGTTGATAGCCTTTTAGCAAAGTGTCTCCTCCGAATAGGGAACTTGTACTTTTCACGCTCTATCATACATCAGACCATCTCTTACTGTATCATATTACCCTTTATCCTCTACAACATCCAGCTGGAGCGTGGGAATAGCCAACTGCCTTACTATTTCTTTCCATCACATAGCTCTTGCTAAGATAGATACTTCCAGTCTCATTCTGGCCAAGGACATAACCTTTCATCCAGACAGTTTTCTACCTTTTGTAGAGACCTCTCTGAAGCACCCTTGTGCCTCAGACTTATGTTGCCCAATGCACACATAGTTGAGACGCGGACAATCTTCTACGAATGTGATGGAACAGTAAGCACCATGTCTTAGCTCTAACATTTAATGGATCATAATAACAGAATGAATAAGATATAAAGACTCAGTAGTCCTTAATGCTCTACAGGATGATTTGCGTTTTGCCTTTCATGTCCGGCAAGAATCACACACAGGTAAGGGTATCTTGGGCACAATCCAAGCAGGCCTGCCCTAGCTAGCCTGAACATCCTTTCCTGTCAACGTGTGTCTTAATCTAGCGCGCCACATATCAGAATCTTAAGTCATACTCTTAAGTTGACATCCAAGAATTCTGAGGCGTCACTTATGCTAGAATCTTAAGAACGCAAACACCATGATATAACCACATCCAAAGTTAAAATTGTGACCAAAACAACTTTTGGTGGCTACTTCCTCAAAGATAATCATACGGATCCTTTAGACAAGAAGTTATTTGCCAGGTCTGGCCTTTTCTCTTGTCTTAGGAAAACTCCTTTGCTCCTTTTTGCGTTTGCCAGTCTTGGGTAAAATTGGTCTTATACCAATATTGCTCCTAAATTCCCTTATCCTTGCCCCACCTCTTGCCTTGGTCCTAATACCGGGCTAGGGTCTATATCTGCCTATCATACTTCACTAAGTATGATCATACTTCTCTAACAGTCTTTAGCAATCATTTATCACTTAGACATCCGAAGTATGCTGGACTAGTATTCTTAGCAAACTCCTTTTGCTTAGATCCTAGAACAGAGTGATATTTTGGTCTTATCCAAAAATCCTGACACGTGCAAAGTGTGTCATATAACATTCCATGAAACGTGGAAGAGATTGCAACAATTTGAAAATCGGATAGCTTGTACCTGACAGCCTATAACTTTCTGATCATAGATGGCATCAATCTCAGACGTTAAAGTCGAGTGCTCAATCTTATGACATGAGCCATAACTCATAGTTAAGGTAGGATTATTATGAGTCATTACTCACAATTTATGTACGCAAATGGCTAAGATGGATCCAAGATTCTTCTTTGGCTTCCTACAATTTTAAAAGTGGTCATGAACATGCTCATGAGGTCATTTCCCCACCTTTTCATAGCATGCTCTATGACATTATCTTGACTGTTGCCTCCCTCTTTTGGTGAGCCTAAAGATAATGTCTTTGTGCTGCTGTGACAACTTATTCATCACAGGTTCGACCATCTTTATAGGTGGTTGACAACCTATGTCCAACGGATGGTTACATAGTACGACGGCTTATCATGTCGTTGTTGTCACCATTTAGCCTTTACAGTTTCGATTTAGACACGATTGATAGAGACATTGTGGAAGTTAATCACTAGCATTTACTTAGCTCCAAAATAACATGTGACATCCATTAAACTTAATAGTTCCTCACAAGGACTCCAACAAAACATAGCGTATATCCTAGGAATCAAATCTCATCACTTGTGATTTCCTATCAATTTTAATCATGTCCTCATGTGAGCTCTTTGTTTTAGTTCTTTAGCATGCGAGGTTACACATATATATCCAATCACACGCAGTTATAACATAAAACAAGCATAAGCATAAATAAATATGCAATGGATGTGGCCCCTAAGGTGCACTCCCACTATTGAGAGTACTTCTTGAGCAAGTCTTGAACTCCATCTCATGCCATCTCGCCTATTTGAGGACTCCAAGCTTGAGGCTCCTTTAGACCATCTATTTGCTCCATGCACCTTGCGCCATAGCTTTTGGTTTGGCCACCTCTCTTGAAGCTTCTATCTTCAATATCTACTAACTATCTTATTTCTAATAAGAAGTAACCTCATAGAGGCGATTGGATGAGAAGAGAAGACACTAGATTATATAGAGAGGCACGACACGCAGGCTGTATTTTGATTACATATTCAAAACTAAAACCAAAACCAAAATATAAAATATCTATGCCACATCCATGCACCAAACACATCCATTCAACCCAAAAGAGTATGTAAAACAATATAATAAACATACTGGAATTTTCTGGAAATTTCCGGAATTAATCTCTAATTACTGGAAATTAATAAGCAATAATCTAATTAACTAAAAAAGATCGAAAATTGCTCCCTACCACTTAGGTTCTCACCACCTATGGCAAAACGTAGGGAAAAATGACCTAAGTCTCCAGAAAAAATTTGGGCTCAAAACAGTGTGTTTAAGGTCGTCAAACTGCCTCGGGAAGTGTGCTAAACACTAAATAATTAATCTGGAAATTACTAAAATTTTCCGTCGCTCCAAAAATTATGAAAAAAAATCCAAAAAATAGGAAATTCAATTTGGAGTACCTAGGAAAAAACCGGACGAAAAATGACGGCGGGAGGAGGCCGCACTCGCCCTCAGGAGCCACCGCGCGTGGGCACGTCCGTCTCCTTCACGCGCCGACGTCAGCCATGTGCCACGTCAGCATGCCACGTGGCATGCCACATCAGCATGTATGCTGACGTCAGATGTCACGTCACCCCCAACACGTCATCGTCACATCAACAGACACGTGGCTGCCACGTCATCGTCACGTCAGCCACTTGCTGGCGTGGCACCGCCACGTCATCTGCCCCGTCAGTCCTAGGGCCACGTCAGCAGCGCCGCCAGCCCTTTGGCGCGTGCAGCGCGTGGAGGCGGCATCGGTGGCGCGTGAAGCCCACGCGCCGCCTTCCCGTGTTCTGTTCCCGATGAAAATAATTTTTCTGGGATGGCTTTTCGTCCTGATCCCGATTATGTGGTAAAAATCCAATTTTAAGAAGTTTTGAAAAACGTGTTCTACTTTGTTCTACTGATTGGATCTAGCAGTCTAGATTAATACAGTTCTGAATCTTTAAAAATTCATAACTAATTCATCGTAAGTCCAAAAAATATAAAATTTATATTTCTGGAATCCTCGTGAAAAACCCTACCTAACCATATAGGTTTCCTCTACATGTTATGAAATTTCAGAACACGGGTACGCATAACGAGGCACGAAAAACAAACTTATGGCTCTGATACCAATGAAGGGCAGGAAGGATCTATCACATACAGATCTACAACAGATCTACCTTGCTTTCACGCGCCTCCTTCTTGATCTTGCTCCCACCAATCTAGTGTGAATCTCGAGGACGAACACTATGATCCACCCCACGTTCCACCTCCTTGGATGTAGTTGGAGAGAGAAACAGTAACTTTACTGTGTGGAATAGCATTAAGCCCCCTTCCATAATGTGTAGGAGGCTACCTCCTTATATACGCAAAACTTCTCCTAAGTTTACACATAAACCCCTAGGGTTTGAGCCTTAGCTACTAACCCCTCTAGGTTTGTGCATTAGTGCAACTAACCCCATAAGGTTACGATAATTTATTTGGGCACCCCACATGGGCGCACCAATTGCTAACAGCTTGATTTGATCTCTTGCTCAAAACTTGACCCCCATTGTCCATTAAAACCACTGCTATGCATCCCATATTTAAATTTGTTCTAACTTCAGCATCAGTAAAGAACAGAGCACTGCCATTCTGAAGAACATTCCACGTGATGGTATCAGAATCAGTGGATGGGAGCAAACTTGGCTGGTTATTTTCAAAATATTCATAAAACCTGCAAATAGCTTTCACACCACAAGGTTTGGCTTCCAAGAAATGCCTTTGAACTGTTTGTCACACCGAGTTCTCCATATGTCCCAGCATAGATGAATAAATAACCCCAAAGCCATCAGAGCAATCCCAGATTCGATAAATTTAGCGTTAACCTCATACCACCAGTCATGAATAGAGAGGCTATGAGGCATTTCCCCAGAAAAATGAAGAGGGGACAACTTCCACACAAGAGAAGCAAAATAACATTTTTTTAAAGAGACGAGATTCAGTTTCACAGCCCACACAACTGGCAAACTTCATCCACTTCACATCCTCTGAGCTTAAGAGCAGCAGCTGTAGGAAGACAACCTTGCAGAATTTTCCACCAGAAAAATTTGAGCTTAGGAGGTATAGTTGCGCTCCAAAGCCTCTTCTAAAGGGGGTGAAAGTTCCAGCTAGAGCCAGATTGGGAAGAGTCAAAGGCTTGATCTGTACTATCTCTCCTAAGCTTCCTAATGAGGTTATAAGCAGAATTAACTGTGATTTCTCCATTACTAGTATAGTGCCAAATCTTCTTATCAGAAACATTGACACAAATAACAAGAAGGGCCATAATTAACCTTGCTTCTTCTTCCCAAAAATACCTTTCACAATATCCTTCTTTAAAGTTCTCGAATTATGGTCAATTAGATCCGAAACTTTTTCAGCACCCCAGTCTGGAGATCTATAAGAGCTGACATAGAAGTTTTATTCTCTAGGAAGCCAAGGCTGAGATCATATCATAATATCTTTACCACAAGCAACATTCCATCTCCAACCTTTCTTGATTACCTTCCTCCCTTCTATAATACTTCTCCAAACCCATGAGCAGTTACTTGGAGTGTCAGCTTGCCAAAAGCAACAGTTGGGACAATACCTTCCTTTGAAGATATTTATCGAAAAAGAATTTTTTTCCATTAGCCAACTTCCATGCTTGCTTTCCTAAAAAAGCGATGTTGAAGGAATGGATGTCTTTAAAGCCCAGCCCACCATCTTCTTTGTCTTCACACAAAAGGTCCCAAGATCTCCAATGAATTCTCTTCTTCTCCTTTTCTTTTATTCCCCACGAAAAACATGAGATTAAAGAATTAATGACATTACATTTTTTTAGATGAAATAGAAAGCAGGGCATGGCATAACTTGGAAGAGCATTTAAAACAGATTTAATAAGCACTTGTCTTCCTCTTGTGCTAAGATGAAAACTTTTCCAAATTGCAATATTTTCTTCGATTTTCTCAATCAAAAGTTGCAAAGTATTGGATTTGGATCTACCAATCAAGGAAGGAAGTCCCAAATAGCTACTATCTTTAAAATCTTTGCTAATTACAAGAAAAGACTGTATAGATTTATTAGCGAAAATAAAGTTTGGACTCATTTCAGAGATATTGGGCTTCTACAAGATCTCCCTCATCATTGGGCCTCTTCTACATTTCTTTAACCCATTTATGTATCAGCCATATACTATAAGTGCAAAACCCTAAGAGCCTTCTTCTGGAATATTCCTTCTCACCAGTTAGAATACTCCTGTTGGATTTCATCCAACCGTTGCGATGCCTTCATGTATTTAATCGCCTCGTTCTGGCTGATGCGTGTATCTGTCCTTTTGTTATTCTTTCACTAATGAAAACCCTATTTTGCTTTTCAGTTCTTCCGTCTTCTTCATTTTAGCTCTCTGACTTATCTCATGGTATTAGAGCCTCCTCTGATGCTCTCTACGATTTCTTCAATGGCTACGCCATCAAATCCTCTTGCTCTTCTATCAAATATTCAATACCTTATGCCACATAAACTAGACGGCAAAAAATTCATTCTCTGGAAGAACCAGCTTACCTCGATTCTAAAAACTCAATCTCTGTTTGGATTTGTCGATTGCACCTCACTTTGTCTGGCGCAATATCTCACCGGCGATGATGGGATACTATCTTCGAAGGTCAATCCTGCTTACACCGCCTGGCAGATCCAAGACCATGCCGTTCTTTCTCTCATCAATGCTACGCTTTCACATGAAACCCTTTCCCTGGTTATTGGTCTCACCGACTCTCGATCTGCTTCGGTAACTCTTGAATCTCGTTATGCCTCTTTATCTCGTGCAAATATTTTACACTTAAATTCCGATCTTCAAAATACCAAATAGCGTTCTGACTCGATCGATCTTTACATGCAAAAACTCAATACGATTCGTGATAAACTTTCGGCTTGTTCTGTTTTAGTTGATGAAGAAGACATGCTTTTATATGCTTAATGGCCTCCCAAGTGAATACAATTCTTTTTTCTCTGCTTTGCGTCCTCATTCAAACCATATTTCTTTTCAAGAACTCCGTGTTCTACTCAAATTTGAATAACAAATGTTATAGTCTCAAACTCCTTCAAACGAATATGGTAATCCTGCTGCCTTTTACTCCAATGTCTCTTCGTTTTCTCATGGCCGGGGTCGTTTTGGTTCCGATCGAAACCCTAGATCTGGTAGAGGTACTAGTTTCTTTGGGTCTCTTTCCGGTAGATCTGGTGGTCGTTTTGACCACGACAGTGGTCGATCCTCTGGGACAAGAGGTGGTTATGCTCAAACCTCAAGAGGATGTAGTGGTTCTTATCAAAGCTACAAAAATGGTGGTTCTGGTTTCTATAACAACAACAATGGTTCTTATAACAATTATGCCAAAGGCTCTAAACCTATCATAACTTGCAAAATCTCTGGCAATGATTATCACTCTGCAATAGATAGTTGGCACAGAATGGATTTTGCTTATGAAGGCAAAATCCCCCAGAACAACTCTCTGATATGGCTGCAACCACAAACTCTCAAGTGTCTCCTTCAAGTTTCTGGATCACTGATACAGGAGCCTCCTCACACATGACAGCATATTTGAAGAATCTTTCTATCTCTGATCCCTATGGTGGCAATGATTTGGTAACCATTGGTAATGGTTCCTCTCTCCCAATACAGCACTCTGGTACTGCTATTCTCTCAACCTCTAATTGTTCTTTTCAATTATCTGATACTTTACATGTACCTTCTTTATCTACTAATTTGCTCTATGTGAATAACTGTGTTGTGAATATTATCTGAGATTCATTTTTTATCAAACCTCGTTCTGTATTCAGGATAAGGCTACGGGCAAAATTTTGTACCAGGGTTTGAGTAAAAATGGTTTATACCCAATCCAGTCTTAGTCCCTCCCTTTCAAGTCTTCTCATCAAGCATTCTTGGCTCATCAAGTCAAGTCACCTGTGTGGCATGCTCGTATAGGACATTCATCAAATTCAGTTTTGTCTAAATGTGTTGTCATTTTTATTCTTCTAAAACTATCAGTTCTTTATGTGAATCTTGTCTTGCTGGTAAAATTACAAGACTACCTTATCAACAGTCTGCTAAAATTGTTAAGAAACCTTTAGAAATTTTACATTCTAATGTTCGATATAAGTTTTATCTTCTGTTTATTTATGGGTACTCTAGGTTTACATGGCTGTTTCCTTTACATAACAAGTCTGAAGTACCTCAAGTGTTTGAGAAACTAAAATCTTTTGTTAAAAAATTGCTTAGTGTTCTATTACTATGCTTAGAACAGATGGTGGTAGTGAATATATGTCATACCTGTTTCAAACTTTCTTAAGTACTTATGGCATTACACACCAGAGATCATGTCCACACACACTGAAAGCTCAGATTGTTCAAGGCTTGAGAGAGCTTGACTATTTCAAGGCCTTGAAACAGCTTTCAAAGCCTTGAATCAGCTTCAGAGGCTTGAAAATAGTGTTAGCTATTTTCAAGGCCTTGAAACTGGATTCAAAGCCTTGAAACTGTTAAACCAGAAAGCATATTCTCAGGGGGAGTTTTTCTATTAACTCTCTGATCTAATTTATCATTTGTCTTGCATATGTTTGATTATCTGTTGTTAGATGATGAAAGAAAAAATTTTAAAAATGTTTTGAATCGTACTATATCAACTGTTTGACCATGATAATACAGGAAATATTTGTTTCTAAGTTTGCAGGATTGTTTCCTAAACTGGATTGCTGCAGATTTGGAAATACTTGATAACTTTGATCCTGTGATCAATCAGATGTGTTTGACAGCTTCTCATGATGGTTAAATGAAGGATTACAACAATATCTTAGAAGATTGCAATCATTCAACCATTGGAGAAGATCTCAACATAGTCAAACTCTGTTACCTACAAAGTAGGAAGGTTGTTGCTGTAAATCAGGAGAGATTTGTAGAGCTGTTTGAAGTATTTAAAGAGTTCAAATTCGAAGCAACCACAACACAATTCTCAACGGGAAAATACAGAGAAAGTATTCTGGATTGAAAAGCATCAAAGAAGTTCTTCATCTCTTCCAATCCATTCACAGAAGTACACTGCATTTTCACTACAGTTTTCTACTCTTTAGTGATCTTCTATATAGAGCTATATTGGTAGATCATTTCTATATTATTTCTACATTCATTCTCAAGGATTGTTCAAAGTGAACAATAGAGAATTCTTAGTTAATCAGTTAGCTAGAGCAAGTACTAGACAGGTTAGGAAAAACCACAAGCTGTAAGAGAGTAAGGGAACTCTCTGTGCTTGAGTTCGAGGGCTTAGCTTTTGATTAATAAGAATTGAGTTGAAAATCCTGCAGGGATCTAATCCCTGAGGTAGAGACGTAGGTACAAGTGGATTGAACTCTATAAATCACTTGTCTTGTGCATTTTTAGTTCATCTACTTTCAAAGCTTTTACAGCATACAAAAATTGTTTATTTTTCAAGGGTTTGAAATTTTTTTCAAGGCCTTGAAAAAGGCTCTTGTTCTAAAACTTTCTGCTACATTTCAAAGGCTTGAATCTGTGTTCAAGGCCTTGAACTTCATTGTCTACACTAGTTCTTCTACTTGTTAGCTAGTTTTGCAAAAAGTTTGCATACTCTATTCAACCCCCCCCCCTTTCTAGAGTATATTAGCTGCTTTTACATCTGCATACTCACACTTTCAATTGGTATCAGAGCTTGTATCACTGTATAAGATTTAACCATCTGGTGATCATGAGTACTGCAGGTGATGGTGGCTTCTCACAAGGAAGATCTGCTAACAGACCTCCTCTATTCTGTGGAGAAAATTTTGCTCACTGGAAAGCTCTCATGAAAATTTTTATCATTTATCAAGATCTAGAGATTTGGACCATTATTCAAAATGGACCTCATACGTTCTATATAGAGAAAGATGGGATCAAAACTCCTAAAACAGAAGACTCACTCTCCTCTTCTGAATTAGAGCAAGTTTCTAATAATTAAAAGGCTATTAACATTTTGTATTGTGCTTTGAGTACAGATGAATTCAACAGGATCTATGGATGCACAAATGCTAAAGAAATCTTGGATAAACTTGTGATTACCTTTGAAGGAACCAGCCAAGTCAAACAGACCAAGATTGACATTTATCTTAGACAGTATGAGCTGTTCAAAATGAATGCAGATGAATCCATCAGAGATATGTTCATGAGATTCACTTATATTGTCAACAACCTTGACTCACTGGGAAAACACTTTTCCAATGAGGAAAAGGTGAGGAAGATACTTAGAAGTCTTCCAAAGGCAAAGTGGGAACCAAAAACCACAGCTATTGAAGAAGCTCAGAATCTCTCAACTTTACAACTTGTTGACCTCCAAGGGAAGCTCCTAACACATGAGATATCCATGAATGAAGTTGATGAAGAACTCCTAGAAGGTGTCAAAAATCTAGCCCTCAAAGCCAAAGATAATGAGAGAATTCAAAGTCTTAAAACTGATGATGGTGATGATGAAGAGCCAAATGCCTTGATTTCCAATGCCTTGACAATGATCCTCAAAATGAAGAGAAACTCTGGAAACAAAGAGCTCAACAGAGAAAGGCATAGAACATCCAGCAACAATGACTACAAAGGTAAGTCCTCTTCACAAAGCAAGTCAAAAGTTATGAACTGATTTGAGTATGGTGATGCAGGACACTTGATAAGAGATTGTCCATACAAAAAGAGCAAGAAATTTTATAAGAAAGATCATGACAGAAGAAATAAAGCCATGATAGCCTCATGGAGTGATTCAGACAGCTCCAATGAATCTGAATATGAAGAAGAACATGCCAATCTTTGCTTCATGGCCAAGCATGATGATAGTTCTGAAAAGAACATTGAGGTAATGGTTAAATGTTTAATTTCAAAGCCAAAAGAAGCTCTTTCAGAATATCTCAAAACTATGCTTTTAATGAGGAAGATTATCTGAAAGAGATCAGGCTTTTGAAAGAAAAAGTTCATGAGCAAGCAAAAGAAAATTTACAACTTGTTTGCCTAAATCAGAATCTTGAAATCTCTCTGAAGAAAACTGAAAGTGATTTCAAGGCCTTGAAAACCAGTTTCAAAGCCTTGAAAACACAAGTCAAGGAAGTAGTCACTGAAAACTCCTCTATGAATGACAGCCTTGTTAATCTAAGACATCATGTTGATGACTTAGAAAGACAAAAGATTACTCTTACTATGAAACTTTAAGAATCTGAACTAGTCAAAATCAAGCTTGCTGGATCAGAAAAGAAGTTGAACTTGATTCTTGGAGGACGTTCACAGTCTGTTCACAAAGCTGGTATTGGATTCAATCCAAACTTTCCAAGAAGAAACAATGCCAGATTTGTGAAAGCTGGAAAAAAAACCTCTCCTACTTGTCATTACTATTGTAAAACTGGTCATTTTAAAATGACTTGTCCTTTTAGAAGAAGAGACCCTCACATAATGAGGAACACTTTTCCTTTCCAACTTAAAGGACAAGTTAAGCAGATTTGGGTTCCGAAAGGGGTTAGACCACCTAACATGGTTGATCTTGAATATGAATCCAAATTCCACACTTGGTCTAACAGGTGGGCAAGGCAGTGATTGGTGCTTGCAGGTTGTCACCAAGGAACAGAAGTGGTTCATGGACAGTGGTTGCTCAAGACATATGAGTGGAAAGAGATCTCTATTCTCAGATTTAAAAGAGCAATCAGAAGGTTCAATAACACTTGGTGATAAAGAAAAGTGCAATATTCCTTGTATTGGAAAAGTTGGTACAAATTCTAAAAACTCTATTTCTGATGTTTATCAAGTTGAAGGTTTGAAGTTTAATTTACTTAGTGTATCTCAGCTTTGTGATAATGGTAACAAAGTTATCTTTGATAAAGAAAAGTGTGTGGTGCAAAATGAGAAATCAAGAGATTGCATTCTCACAGCCCCTAGATCAAACAATTTTTATACTTTTCAGACTAACAAAGTTGCAGGTGAAAGCTTGAAGTGTCTCAAGGCCTTGAAGGAAGATTTAAAGCTTTGGCATAGGAAACTTGGTCATATCAGTTTGCATACTCTGATCAAATTGATTTCCAAAGACTTTGCTCCAAGAACTCCTCAACAGAATTGAGTTGTTGAAAGAAAGAACATGACAATAGAAGATATGTCAAGGACAATGCTTCTTGAGAACAAGTTGCCAAAACACTACTAGGCAGAAGCTGTGAATACAGCAAACTATATTTTTAACAGGTGCTTGATCAGACCTATTCTAAAGAAGACTCCCTATGAATTATTCAAATGGAGGAAGCCAAACATCTCTTACTTCAGACCCTTTGGATTGCAAGCTTCCAAACTGACTTATATGACTTTAGATCACAGTCGGGATATGTGTTTTGCCTGAATGGAGAAGCGGTGAGCTGGAAGAGTTCCAAGCAAGAGACTGTGGCTGATTCTACAACAGAGGTTGAGTACATTGCTGCAAATGGCGCAATAAAGGAAGCTGTTTGGATCAGAAAGTTTGTTTCTGAACTTGGTGTGGTTCCTAGCATTGCGGATCCAGTAGAGTTGTACTGTGACAACACTGGGGCGATCGCGCAATCAAAGGAGCCCAGGTCGCACCAGAAATCTAAGCACGTGCTAAGGAAGTTCCATGTGATTCGAGATATTATCGATAGAGGAAACGTTTGGATATGCAAGATTCCTACAGATGAGAATCTGTCAGATCCACTTACAAAGCCGCTTGTGCAGTGGAATCATGAGGGGCACACTAGGAGCATGGGCATACGAGATGCGTCAAATTGGCCCTAGTGCAAGTGGGAAACTGTTGGGATAGATGCCCTAGAGGCAATCTAGTTTAGTATGAATTTGTTTTTGCTAGAAAATTCATTGTATTATTTATTGGATATTTAATATAATGAAGTCCTTAGATTTACAGATGTGTTTTTCATCTTAAATATCCCTAGTCTAGTATAATGATTAATAGGACAATCATCTATAGACTAGTATGGGATTGGATTGATATGGAGATATCATGATCCAACACATGGGTGTGAACTAAGGGTAATGGCGCACCGAATTGACCCATCTCCGAGAAGGATACATACACGTTATGTTAAGTCACAAGTGCTTCTCGTGTTGCAATGGTATTGTCATCCTTAGACTTTAAGTCGCTAGATATTCTAGTTGTGGATTATTGTGATTTTTTGGTAGCGTCAAACGCTACACCGTAACTGGGTAGTTATAAAGGCGTGTACCGGATAAAATAAGAAGCAATCTTAGAGATCATAGTGGACGTAGATAGAATTTTTCACTCACACATAACGGGAGCAAATATCCTAGGCCACTCGAGGGATAGTGCTTATAGAATGTTTGGCCAGACTCAAATGAATCAATATAGGATATTGATGTTATTTGCACGAATAAGGCTATTCCCATGGATCGAGAATCTATGGATTGGATATACGAGTGTGACTTGTTTGTCTCATGTCCAATCCGGATATTGAGACAAAGGGATGAGACAATTACTTGTACAAGGTTTGTCGGATGACTATTCTATTAGTTGGCTAGAATGGATGTTTTCCTAGAAACCGCTCCATATTAGCAAATTGTTGCTACCAACTAGATAGAACATATGGGGTCACACGCTATATAGAGTTGAACTAGATTTGGGAATTAATTAATAGGATTAATTTATTAGAAGGATCACTTTGCAACACCTTGCAAACTTAGTAGGACTAATTTGCAAGGAAGGGACTAAACCGAATTCTAGTAGGACTAGAATGGGTCCTTTAGGTAGTTGGCAAGGATTTGTTGGAATATATAAAGGATGCTCCTTCATTCCTTCCCACACTTATGAGCCTTTAGTTCATAACTTGAGTGGGAGAGAACAAAAGGAGAGAGTGCAAGCAAGCAAGAGAGGCGTCCGGCCCCCTTGCTGCCGCCCCCTTCCCGTCGACCCAACAAGGACGCCGCCCCTCCTTGTTGCCTTGTGTTGTGTGATTTCTTCTTCCTCTTCCTCCGTTCCGGGATAGCACAAAGGAGAAGGAAGATCTAGATCTCAACTCTAGGCGTGGATCAACTATAGAGAACGTGACACAATTCACGTTACAAGTTATCACAGGAGAAACCCTAAGGTGTGTAACTTGATTTCTTCCCTTACCATCGCTATGTCTCTTGTCCTGTGATCCTTGGAGGATATTGCATGGATAATTTTTTTTTTCTGCTGCGTATCCTTGATCAAAACCCTACAGTGGTATCAGAGCCAGGTTGTAGAGCATAAACGTGGTTTATGTGTTACGTTTTGATAGTTTACACTTTAAATTTATTGTTTATCGCGTAAAACAAGACAAATCAAGCATATGATGTAATTTGTCAATAATCAATCATAACAAGACCTAGTTGTTGCATTGGATGCATGAATTAGTGAGTTGGAGAAATTTTAGGATCTTAGATCTAGGGTTTGGGCATCCTATGGAAAGAAGGAGTTCTTTTCATACAAGGAAACAACCAAACTTGGGCACCAAGCAATGGAGCTGTTTTGGAAAAACCTCCCAAAAGAGGTTCGGCCCCCCTAGGGGACCGCCCCTCCTTGCTTGCCGCCCAATCAAGGGACGGCAAGGGGCCGAGGCAACCCTAGCCCGCGGCCTAGCCGTGCATGCTAGGGGCCGGCCGGCCCAAGGCCTTTGCGGTCCTCTTTTGGGGTCCGGGCAATTTGATTGTTGGGCCCCATGAACCGTTTTAACCCTAGAAAATCCTAAAATCAATTAAAATTTACCAAGAGCGTTAAAATTGGATTTTTAACTGTTTATATGCAAATCGCATGGTGATTGAATATGGCCTTATGACGTGGTTTGGTGTCATTGTTTAATTTTTGTGGTTTTGTTTACGGCCTGCGAGCTGATCAATTAATTATAATAATTAATTACGGTTTTATGGCCTGCGAGTCATTTTTTTCTCAACTTGTGAGATTTATTTTATTTAGTATAGGTTAGCTAGTGCTAGATAGGATAGATTGTTAGCCAAGAGTGAAGAAAAGATGCTCAAATCCATAGGGAGCCACAAAAGATGGAGCATGGAGCATTCCACATGAATATGAAGGATGGACCAAAAGATGAAGACGCATGGAGATGTGTTTGCTTTTAGGGTTCATAGATAATTATGTTGGCTTGGAATTATCTTAGTCTAGAAAATGCCATATTCACATCACGTTTTATTTTGTTTTGTGGTTGTTTATTTTATTGTCATATTATTTTGTGGTTGGTGATGGATGATGCATGCAATTAGGATAATAAGATAATTAGACAACCCGGATCTATTTTTGGAGTTATGCCCAAACTCAAATAGATATATTAGTTGATATGGATCAACAAAAACAATTAAAATTGAATTGAAAAATCCCTCAAAATTCAAATATTGCGTTTTTGTCTTCTCGTTATTTAAACACTCATCATCATCATGTTTTCCCAAGATCGTGCGTGCCAAACCAAGGCGACTTGGTTAATAATGATGCGGTGCGATGGCACACCTCGTGTGCAAATTGTTTAAGTAAGAGGTTGGACGCAACTAGGTGTTTAATAGGATTAAAACCTAGAGACAATCAATTGGGATTATCCATGCGGATGGATAAATAAGGAGTCATTTGCCCAATTGAACCAAGAGTTGCATAAGGGATGCAATTGGAATTGTTCCTACTTAAAGTAGTCAAATTATGGGTGACTTGCCAAAGCAAGCTCATAAGGAGATGAAACATGGATCTTGGCCCACTAGAAAATATAAGGATATTTTCCGCATTAATATCTTGAGGGTTATTAATCCGTATAAAATAGTGGGAGCTATATTGATAAACTAGCCATTATTGAATATAGTTAAAAATTCACAAATACTAAAACTTGCGTATTTTCCTTTTTGTAAAATTCCAAATGGCAAACAACTCATCGAGTTCACAACATCCCTACGATCTGTCCTTGAGAAGGACAAGCTCTCTGGAACCAACTTCCTTGATTGGTACAGAAACTTGAGAATCGTTCTCAAGCAAGAGAAGAAACTTTACGCAATAGAGGAGCAAGTTCCATCAGGTCCAGAGAACAATACCCCTGCAGCCCTAAAGGGGTATCAAAAGCGTGTTGATGACGCTAATGATGCGGCCTGCCTCATGCCATGCACCATGAAATATGAGCTTCAGAAGCAACATGAAAACATGAATGTTGTCGATATGATCAAGCATCTGACGCAGCTCTTCCAAGAGCAGGCAAGGGTTGAGAGGTATGAGGTCTCTAAGGCATTTTTCAAGTTTCATCTGGCAGAAGGGAACCCGGTGGGAACCCATGTACTCCGTATGATCGGGTACTTGGATAATCTCGCCCGACTGGGGTTCCCGGTCGGCCAAGAGTTGGCAACCGATCTCGTGTTGCAATCGTTGCCCGAGAGTTATGGACAATTCATCATGAACTATAACATGAACGAGATTGTAAAACCACTGCCAGATTTTCTCAATATGTTGAGGACAGCTGAACAAAGCATCAACAAGGGTAAGGGCAAGGCCATTATGATGGTGCAGAAAGGAAAGGGCAAAAGGTTTTCCTCATCCTCCAAGGGCAAAGGCAAGTCAGTTGCCAAGTCCAAGGAACCCGCCCTTAAACCTGTTGGTGGCATTACCAAATGTGTGACTAAAGGTGAGTGTCACTACTGCAGTCAGCCAGGACACTGGAGGAGGAACTGCCCAAAATATCTGGAGGACAAGAGGCTTGGAATAGTGATTCCACAACCACCAGGTATTCTTGTTGTAGACGTCAATTTAACTGTCTCTACATCATGGGTATTAGATACTGGATGTGGATCTCACATTTTTCGAAATGTGCAGGATCTAAAGAGAAGTAGAAGATTGGCTAAAGGGGAGATAGATCTGCGCGTTGGGAATGGAGCAAAAGTTGATGCATTGGCCGTGGGCGTGTACGAGCAATCTCTGCCTTCTGGATTAGTTTTAGAATTAAATAATTGCTATTATGTGCCTGCTATGAGCAGAAACATTATTTCTATTTCTTGTTAGGACAATGAAGGTTTTATTATTTCAATAAAGAACAATTGTTGTTCCTTTTATTTTAATAATATTTACTATTTTAGTGCGCAATTATTTAATGGACAGTATGTCCTTGATCTAAGCAATCCTGTCTACAACATTAATACCAACAGGATTAAAATACATGATTTAAATCCTGCTTATTTATGGCACTGTCGTTTAGGCCATATAAACGAGAAGGGTGTATCTAGACTCCATAAGGATGGATTACTAGACTCATTTGATTTTGAATCATATGAGACATGTGAGGCTTGTTTATTGGGAAATTGACAAAGTCCCCTTTCAATAAGAACGGTGAGAGGACTAGTGAGCAGTTGGCGCTCATACATTCTGATTTGTGTGGGCCATTTGCCACGCCTTCCAGGGGTGGTTATGTCTACTTCATTACATTCACTGATGATTACAGTAGATATGGATTTATGTACCTTATGAAGGCCAAATCCGAATCCTTTGAAATGTTCAAAGAATTCAAAAGTGAAGTAGAGAAGCAACTTCGCAAAAGTATTAAGGCTCTACGATCGGATCGTGGAGGAGAATACTTGAGCCTAGAGTTTGACGACTATCTTAGAGAGTGTGGGATCGTGTCCCAACTCACTCCACCCGGAACGCCACAATGGAATGGCGTGTATGAGAGGAGGAATCGAACCCTATTAGATATGGTTCGATCTATGATGTGTCAAACCGATCTTCCATTATCGTTTTGGGGCTATGCTCTATTAAGTGCAGCTTTCACCATTAAGCGTGTTCCATCTAAATCAGTCATGAAGACACCACATGAGATGTGGAGTGGGAGGCGTCCCACACTGTCGTTCATGAAGATTTGTGGCTGCGATGTCTATGTAAAACGTTTACAATCAGACAAGCTAGGGCCAAATTCGGATAAGTGTACATTTGTGGGATACCCTAAGGAAACTAAGGGTTACTACTTCTACAATCCAACCGAGAACAAAGTGTTTGTTGCTCGGACCGGCATGTTTCTAGAAAGAGAATTTGTCTCTAAGGAAGCAAGTGGGAGGACTGTAGAACTTGAAGAGATTCAAGAACCACAAATCACTAAACCGATTATGGAACAAGAACAGGAACCACAAGAAGTTGTGGAACAGCCTGTTCAGGTAACACAAGAGCTTCGCAGATCTAGTAGAGTGCGCCAGGAACTGGAGAGGTATGGACTTCTCGTGACTGATTCCGATGACACGATGCTCATAGATGATGATCCTACTACCTATGAAGAGGCCGTGAAAGGGCCAGAATATCAGAAGTAGCTAGAAGCCATGAGATCCGAGATGGAATCCATGTATACCAACAAAGTATGGACTTTGGTGGAACCACTCGAAGGGGCGCGGCCCATAGGGTGCAAGTGGGTCTTCAAGAAGAAGATCGACATGGATGGTAATGTGATTACCTATAAGGGCCGATTGGTGGCTAAAAGGATTCAGACAGATTCATGGTATTGACTATGATGAAACCTTTTCACCAATCTCTATGACCGAATTCGTCTGAATCCTACTTGCAACTGAAGCATACTATGACTATGAGATTTGGCAGATGGATGTCAAAATAGCATTCCTTTATGGGAATCTCCCCGAGGATGTGTATATGATAAAGCCGTAGGGTTTTGAATATCCAAAGCAAGCCAACAAAGTCTGTAAGCTGCAACGTTCCATTTATGGATTGAAGCAAGCTTCTAGGAGTTGGAATCGACGTTTTGATGAAGTATTCAAAGAGTTTGGCTTCATCAGAAACGAAGATGAGTCTTGTGTTTACAAGAAGGTTAGTGGGAGCTCTGAAGTTTTTCTGGTCTTGCATGTGGATGACATACTACTCATTGGAAATGACGTTCCCATTCTGCAATCTGTTAAAGATTGGCTAGGGAAGTGTTTCTCAATGAAGGACTTAGGGGAAGCTGCCTATATACTCGGTATAAGGATCTATAGAGATAGATCTAAGAGACTGCTAGGCCTAAGTCAGAGTACATATATTGACAAGGTGTTGAAACAGTTCAATATGCAAGTTTCCAAGAAGGGATTCTTGCTCATGTCACGTGGAATCACTCTTTCGAAGAGTGGTTGTACTTCCAATGAGATTGAGAAGGAACGCATGAGTAGAAATCCCTATGCCTCGGCCATAGGATCTATCATGTACGCCATGTTATGTACAAGACCAGATGTGTCATATGCCTTGAGTATGACAAGCAGATACCAGTCCAATCCAGGTGAGAGTCACTGGATTGCAGTCAAAAACATCCTAAAGTACTTGAGAAGAACTAAGGATGCTTTCCTGATATTTGGCAGCGAGGAAGAGTTGCGTGTAAGGTGTTACACGGATGCAAGCCTCCAAACCGACAGAGATGACTTTAGATCACAGTCGGGATATGTGTTTTGCGTGAATGGACCAGCGTTGAGCTGGAAGATTTCCAAGCAAGAGACGGTGGCTGATTCTACAACAGGGCTTAGTGCATTGGTGCAAATGGCGCAGCAAAAGAAGCTGTTTGGATTAGAAAGTTTGTTTCTGAACTTGGTGTGGTTCCTAGCATTGCGGATCCAGTAGAGTTGTACTCTGACAACACTGGGGCGATCGCGCAATCAAAGGAGCCCAGGTCACACCAGAAATCCAAGCACGAACTCAGGAAATTCCATCTGATTCGAGATATTATCGATAGAGTAAACGTTCGAATATGCAAGATTCCTACAGATGAGAATCTGTCAGATCTACTTACAAAGCCGCTTGTGCAGTGGAAGCATGAAGGGCACACTAGGAGCATGGGCATACGAGATGCGTCAGATTGCCTCTAGTGCCAGTGGGAGAATGTTGGAATAAATGCCCTAGAGGCAATCTAGTTTAGTATGAATTTATTTTGGTAAGAACATTCGTTGTATTATTTATTGGATATCTAATATAATTAAGTCCTTAGATTTACAAATGTGTTATTTATCTTAAATATCCCTAGTCAGTATAATGACTAATAGGACAATCATCTATAGACTAGTATGGGGTTGGATTGATATTGAGATATCAAGATCCAACACATGGGTGTGCATTAAGGGTAATGGCGCACCGGATTGACCCATCTCCGAGAAGGCTACATAAACGTTATGTTAAGTCACAAGTGCTTCTCGTGGTGCAATGGTATTGTCATCCTTAGAGTTGAAGTCGCTAGATATCCTAGTTGTGGATTATTGTGATTTTGGTAGCGTCAAACGCTACACCGTTACTGGGTAGTTATAAAGGCGTGTACCGGATACAATAAGAAGCAAGCTTAGAGATCGTAGTGGACGTAGATAGAATTTTTCCCTCCCACATAACGAGAGCAAATATCCTAGGCCACTCGAGGGATAGTGCTTATAGAATGTCTGGCCAGACTCAAATTAATAAATATAGGATATTGATGTTATTTGCACGAATAAAGCTATTCCCATTGATCAAGAAACTATGGATTGGATATACGGGTGTCACTTGTATGTCTCGTGTCCAATCCGGATACAGAGACAAAGGGATGAGATAATTACTTGTACAAGGTTTGTCGGATGACTATTCTATTAGTTGGCTGGAATGGATGTTTTACCGCTCCATATTATCAAATTGTTGCTACCAACTTGATAAAACCTATGGGGTCAAACGTTATATAGAGTTGAACTAGATTTTGGAATTAATTAATAGGATAAATTAATTAGAAGGATCACTTTGCAACACCTTGCAAACTTAGTAGGACTAATTTGCAGGGAAGGGACTAAATCGAATTCTAGTAGGACTAGAATGGGTCCTTTAGGTAGTTGACAAGGATTTGTTGGACTATATAAAGGATGCTCCTTCCTTACTTCCCACACTTATGATCCTTTATTTCATACCTTGAGTGGGAGAGAACAAAGGAGAGAGAGCAAGCAAGCAAGAGAGGCGTCTTCCCCCCTTGCTGCCGCCCCCTTCCCGTCGGCCCAACAAGGAGGCCGCCCCTCCTTGTTGCATCGTGTTGTGTGATTTCTTCTTCCTCTTCCTCCATTCCGGGCTAGCACAAAGGAGAAGGAAGATCTAGATCTTAACTCTAGGCGTGGATCAACTATAGAGAACGTGACACAATTCACGTTACAAGTCATCACAGGAGAAACCCTGAGGTGTGTAACTTGAATTCTTCCCTTACCATCGTTATGTCTCTTGTCCTGTGTTCCTTGGAGGGTATTGCATGGATAAAATTTGTTTTTCCGCTGCATGTCCATGATCAAAACCCTACATGGATGTACTTGTTTTATCCATAACAATGGAAAAGACAATCTTTGTAAGTTTGATGCAAGAAGTGAAGAAGGTATATTTCTTGGTTACTCTCTGAATAGCAAAGCTTATAGAGTGTAAAATAAAAGAACCAAACTGGTTGAAGAGAGCATTCATGTTATTTTTGATGAAAGCTATGATGGTTCTTTCAGTGAAAGTTTTGCAGATTTGAATTTGAACAAGCATGAATCAGAGGAAGAGACTGAGAATCCACTTGGATTCAAGAAAGGCTCAGAAGAAAATAGAAGACATTTTCAAGACCTTGAAAATAGTTCTCAAGGCCTTGAAAATACAGCTCAAAGCCTTGAAAAAAATGATCAGAAGGATTCAAGTGAAAAAGCTACTACTTCAAGACCGGAAAAAATATATGGTGATCCTGAACCATGGTCTCCAAGAAAGAGATTTAAATATCTCTCATCTCATCCAGCTGACAATATCATATCAGATCCAACCACTGGTACACAGTCTAGATCACAGTTGAAGAACTTATGTGCTTTTAATGCTTTTATTTCTCTTGTAGAACCAAAAACTGTGAAGGAAGCTTTGCTAGAAGCAGACTGGATTATTGCTATGCAAAGTGAGCTTAATGACTTTGAGAGGATTAAGGTCTGGAACCAGGTTCCTGCACCAACAAACCAGTCTGTCATTGGTACCAGATGGGTATTCAGAAACAAGTTGGATGAAGTGGCAATGTAATCATAAACAAATCAAGGTTACTTGCTCAAGGTTACAATAAAAAAGAAGGTATAGATTATGAAGAAACCTTTTCTCCAGTTGCCAGGTTAGAAGCAATTAGAATTTTACTTGCATTTGCATCCTACAAGAACATGAAACTCTTTCAAATGGATGTAAAATGTGCTTTCCTGAATGGTTATTTACAAGAAGAATTTTATGTTGCACAACCTCTTGGTTTTGAAAATGACAAATTTTCAGATCATGTTTACAAACTTGAAAAAGCTCTTTATGGTTTGAAACAAGCTCCAATGGCTTGGTATGAAAGACTGTCAAAGTTTTTACTTGAAAATTATTTCAAAAGGGGTTTAGTAGACAAGACTCTTTTCATCAAGACTCATGAGAAAGATTTACTTGTAGTCCAGATATATGTTGATGATATACTGTTTGGAGCTACTAATGATCAATTGTGCAGAGAATTCTCAAGTCTTATGAGCAGGGAGTTTGAAATGAGCATGATGGGAGATTTAACCTTTTTCCTAGGACTTCAAATACATAAATTGAAGAAGAGTATTTTCTGAATCAAAGCAAGTATACAAGAGAGTTGTTGAATAAATACAGAATGGCTCAATGCAAGGAAGCTAAGACCCCAATGAGCTCCATTCTATCCTTAAACAAGGATGAATCTAGTAAGAGTGTCAATGTTAAAGAGTATAGAGGTATGATTGGATCATTACTCTATCTGACAGCAAGCAGACCAGATATCATGTTTAGTGTATGCATGTGTGCTAGGTTTCATGCTGATCCAAAAGAATCACACTTAACTGCTGTGAAGAGAATATTCAGATATCTAAATGGTACCAAAGACTTAGGGCTTTGGTATCCAAGACATTCTAACTTTTCTTTAAGTGGTTTTTCAGATGCTGACTTTGCAGGCTACAAAGTTGATAGAAAAAGCACTTCTAGAACCTGTCAATTCATTGGATCATCTTTGATTAGCTGGCATTCCAAGAAGCAGAATTCATTTGCTCTATCAACAGATGAAGCTTTGATCTTTTATCTGTTGCAGTGTTACAGTATTTCAAGGCCTTGAAAATGAATCTGGTACACTAAAAGTCAATAAACTTGGATCATTCTATACTGGGTGATATCTCTGTAGATATTTTCCTAATGTAGCCCCTACCTTTTTCACAAATTTATTTTAGCCAAAAATAGTATTAGTATATTCTTTTTCCAACGGCATAATAGTTTGAAATTTTATCTGATCTTTGCAAATCTTTTTAGAATCAGAGAAATACTAATTTCCTTTTGAAACTCAAACTCTTTCAGTATTTATTCTCTTCTCTTCTCCTTCACCTGGTTTCATTCCATCTCTCTCTTTTCTTCTCCCTAACCCTAATGAGCACAAGACGAGCCTCATATCGAATCAAGATGGCTGGTGGTTCAAAACATGTCTAAGAGAAGAAGAGAAAAGCAGCAGTGGAAGAGGTTCAAGAAGCCAGTGGAGACTCTAGCTCCAGAACTCCTAGTGCAGAAGCAATTCCAAATCCTCATCCACCAAAGAAGAAGATCAAGAAGGCTACAACCTCCTCTTCAGAAAAGCATAAGAAGCAGAAGGCCATTGCAGAAAAGCAACCAGAAAAGGAGCCTACCAGTTCAAAGAAGGTGAAGAAGAATGCAACTCAGGCCGAAAAAGGGAAAGGGAAGGTGACTGAAGCACAACCAGGTCAATTGGAGAAGGCTTTGCAGATCTACTCTCAATTCTCAACAAAGAACACAGCTCCAGATGAGACATGGTTTGTCTCAAACATCTCTAAAGACCTCTCAGCCTACAGACAATCAAAGACTTGATGGTTTGGAACTGGATATGGAGGATGTCAAATCTTCTGTTTTTGGACTGGAAAGTGATTTAGGACAAGTCAAGTATATGGTGGAAAGTATCTTCTGAAGCATGAACTTTCTTGATGTTCCTGTGGAGCCTGAAGGACCAAAGAAAGGAGAATCAGGCAAGGAATTCGCTAGTGAGCATTCAGAACAGGAAGAAGCTACTCCAGTTTCAGATAAGGGAAAGCAGGCAGCAAAATAGGCAGAAGATGAAGCTGATGGTCCTGATTCAGATGAGTTGCTGATCACTTTGAAGAAAAAGAAGAAATCTCCAAAGGAAGCTGAAAAGGACAACACTGGTGAGACAGCTACTGCAGAAGAAGTTGCAGAGGAACAGGAGGAGCAAGACAAGACTGATGAAGAAGACAATGAGAAAGAGTAAGGAGATCAGGAGGAAGATGAAGATCAAAACCCTTAATCTTGCATATTCTTTCTTACATATTCTCTCTGCTTTATTTCTTTAAGTTTTCAAAATTTTCCAGACACTTGATCCAACATCTTCTATCTTTTTGATGAAAGTCAAAAAGGGGGAGAAAAATTATAGGTTTTCAGTTTAGGATCTTAGGTTTATTTGATGTTATCTGCTGAACTTTTTAGGTGTTTTTGTTGATATTTAAATAAGATGGATCTTTTTGGAATAACCGTGTCTTTAAATTGCAAACTAATCGGTTTGTTTTGCAGAGACTAAGGATCAAACAGAATTTGGTTTTGTCTTTCATCAAGGGGGAGATTGAAAGCTCAGGTTATTCAAGGCTTGAAAGAGCTTGACTATTTGAAGTCCTTGAAACAGCTTTGAAAGCCTTGAATCACCTTCAGAGGCTTGAAAATAGTCTTGAAACTGAATTCAAAGCCTTGAAACTGGATTCAAAGCCTTGAAACTGTTAAAACTGAAAGCATAATCTCAGGGGGAGTTTTTCTATTAACTCTCTGATCTAATTTATCATCTCTCTTGCATAAGTTTGATTATCGGTTTTTATGTGATGAAAGACAAATTGTTAAACATGTTTTGAATCGTACTATATCAACTGTTTGACCATGATAATACAGGAAATATTTGTTTCTAAGTTTGCAGGATTGTTTCCTAAACTGGATTGCTGCAGATTTGGAAATACTTGAAGACTTTGATCCTGTGATCAATCAGATGTGTTTGACAGCTTCTCATGACGGTTAAATTTTTGGAATAGATGCCCTAGAGGCAATCTAGTTTAGTATGAGTTTATTTTGGCTAGAACATTCATTGTATTATTTATTGTATATTTAATATAATGAAGTCCTAAGGTTTACAAAAGTGTTGTTTATCTTAAATATCCCTAGTCTAGTATAATGATTAAAAGGACAATCATCTATAGACTAGTATGGGGTTGGATTGATATGGAGATATCATGATCCAACACATGGGGGTGCATTAAGGGTAATGGCGCACCGGATTGACCCATCTCCGAGAAGGCTACATACACGTTATGTTAATTCACAAGTGCTTCTCGTGGTGCAATGGTATTGTCATCCTTAGACTTGAAGTCGCTAGATATTCTAGTTGTGGATTATTGTGATTTTGGTAGCGTCAAACGCTACACCGTAACTGGGTAGTTATAAAGGCGTATACCGGATACAATAAGAAGCAAGATTAGAGATCGTAGTGGACGTAGCTAGAATTTGTCCCTCCCACATAACGGGAGCAAATATCCTAGGCCACTCGAGGGATAGTGCCTATAGAATGTCTGGCCAGACTTAAATAAATCAATATAGGATATTGATGTTATTTGCACGAATAAGGCTATTCCCATGGATCGAGAAACTATGGATTGGATATACGAGTGTGACTTGTATGTCTCGTGTCCAATCCGGATATTGAGACAAAGGGATGAGACAATTACTTGTACAAGGTTTGTCGGATGACTATTCTATCAGTTGGCTAGAGTGGATGTTTTGCTACAAACGCTCCATATTAGCAAATTGTTGCTACCAACTAGATAGAACCTATGGGGTCACACACTATATAGAGTTGAACTAGTTTTTGGAATTAATTAATATGATTAATTAATTAGAAGGATCACTTTGCAACACCTTGCAAACTTAGTAGGACTAATTTGCAAGGAATGGACCAAACCAAATTCTAGTAGGACTAGAATGGGTCCTTTAGGTAGTTGGCAAGGATTTGTCGGACTATATAAAGGATGCTCCTTCCTTCCTTCCCACACTTATTATCCTTTAGTTCATAACTTGAGTGGGAAAGAACAAAATGAGAGAGAGCAAGCAAGCATGAAGGGTGTCCGCCCCCCTTCCCGTCGGCCCAACAAGGAGGCCGCCCCTCCTTGTTGCCTCGTGTTGTGTGATTTCTTCTTCCTCTTCCTCCATTCCGGGCTAGCACAAAGGAGAAGGAAGATCTATATCTCATTTCTAGGCGTGGATCAACTATAGCGAACGTGACACAATTCACGTTACAAGTCATCACACGAGAAACCCTAAGGTGTGTAACTTGATTTCTTCCCTTACCATCGTTATGTCTCTTGTCCTGTGATCCTTGGAGGGTATTGCATGGATAAAATTTGTTTTTCCGCTGCGTATCCATGATCAAAACCCTACAGTGGTATCAGAGCCACAGAACGTAGAGCATAAACGTGATTTATGTGTTACGTTTTGATAGTATTACACTTTAAATTTATTGTTTATCGCGTAAAACAAGACAAATCAAGCATATGATGCAATTTGTCAATAATCAATCATAACAAGACCTAGTTTTTGCATTGGATGCATGAATTAGTGAGTTTGAGAAATTTTATGATCTTAGATCTAGGGTTTGGGCATCCTATGGAAAGAATGAGTTCTTTTCATACAAGGAAACAACCAAACTTGGGCACCAAGGAAGGGAGTTGTTTTGGAAACAACTCGCAAAGGAGGTTCGGCCCCCCTAGGGGACCGCCCCTCCTTTCTTGCCGCTCAAGCAAGGGACGGCCAAGGGGACGGGCAGCCCTAGCACACGGCCTAGCTGTGCGGGCTAGGGGTCGGCCGGCCCAAGGCTTTTGCGGTCCTCTTTTGGGGTCCACGCAATTTCATTGCCGGGCCCCATGGCCGTTTTAACCCTAGAAAATCCTAAAATCAATTAAAATTGACCAAGCGCGTTAAAAATTGGATTTTAACTGTTTATTTGCAAATCGAATGGTGATTGAATATGGCCTTAGGATGTGGTTTGGTGTGATTGTTTCACTTTTGTGGTTTGGTTTATGGCCAGCGAGCTGATCAATTAACTGTAATAATTAATGAGGGTTTTATGGCCTGTGGGCCATTTTTTTTCTCAACTTGTGAGATTTATTTT
This sequence comes from Linanthus parryae, assembly GCA_023055425.1. Taxonomy (NCBI): domain Eukaryota; kingdom Viridiplantae; phylum Streptophyta; class Magnoliopsida; order Ericales; family Polemoniaceae; genus Linanthus; species Linanthus parryae. The sequence goes on along the minus strand of JALGPY010000009.1, from coordinate 28,702,214 downwards.
ATTTAGTATAGGTTAGCTAGTTCTAGATAGAATAGATTGTTAGCCAAGATTGAAGAAAAGAAGCCCAAATCCAAAGGGATCCACAAAAGATGGAGCATGGAGTGTAGGGTTTTGATCATGGATACGCAGCGGAAAAACAATTTTATCCATGCAATACCCTCCAAGGAGACAAGAGACATAAAGATGGTAAGGGAAGAAATCAAGTTACAGACCTTCGGGTTTCTCCTGTGATGACTTGTAACGTTAATTGTGTCACGTTCTCTATAGTTGATCCACGCCTAGAGTTGAGATCTAGATCTTCCTTCTCCTTTGTGCTAGCCCGGAACGGAGGAAGAGGAAGAATAAATCACACAACACGAGGCAACAAGGAGGGGCGGCATCGAAAGGGGCGGCGGCAAGGGGGCGGACGCCTCTCTTGCTTGCTTGCTCTCTCTCCTTTTTGTTCTCTCCCACTCAAGTTATGAACTAAAGGCTCATAAGTGTGGGAAGGAAGGAAGGATAATCATTTATATAGTCCAACAAATCCTTGCAAACTACCTAAGGGACCCATTCTAGTCCTACTAGAACTCGGTTTAGTCCCTTCCTTGCAAATTAGTCCTACTAAATTTGCAAGATGTTGCAAAGTGATCCTTCTAATTAATTAATCCTATTAATTAATTCCAACATCTAGTTCAACTCTATATAGCGTGTGACCCCATAGGTTCTATCTAGTTGGTAGCAACAATTTGCTAATATGGAGCGGTTTCTAGCAAAACATCCATTCTAGCCAACTAATAGAAAAGTCATCCGACAAACCTTGTACATGTAATTGTCTCATCCCTTTGTCTCTATATCCGTATTGGACACGAGACATACAAGTCACACTCGTATATCCAATCCATAGTTTCTCGATCCATGGGAATAGCCTTATTCGTGCAAATAACATCAATATCCCATATTGATTTATTTGAGTCGGGCCAGACATTCTGTAAGCACTATCCCTCGAGTGTCCTAGGATTTGCTCCTGTTATGTGGGAGGGACAAATTCTATCAACGTCCACTACGATCTCTAAGCTTGCTTCTTATTGTATCCGGTACACGCCTTTATAACTACCCAGTTACGGTGTAGCGTTTAACGCTACCAAAATCACAATTATCCACAACTAGAATATCTAGTGACTTCAAGTATAAGGATGACAATACCATTTCACCACGAGAAGCACTTGTGACTTAACATAACGTGTATGTAGGCTTCTTGGAGATGGGTCAATCCGGTGCGCCATTACCCTTAATGCACACCCATGTGTTGGATCATGATATCTCCATATCAATCCAACCACATACTTGTCTATAGACGATTGTCCTATTAATCATTATACTGGACTAGGGATATTTAAGATAAACAACACAATTGTAAATCTAAGGACTTCATTATATGAAATATCCAATAAATAATACAATGAATGTTCTAGCCAAAATAAATTCATACTAAACTAGATTGCCTCTAGGGCATCTATTCCAACAGTCTCTCACTTGCACTAGAGCCAATCTGACGCATCTCGTATGCCCATGCTCCTAGTGTTCCTTTCATGCTTCCACTGCACAAGCGGCTTTGTAAGTGGATATGACAGATTCTCATTTGTAGGAATCTTGCATATCCAAACGTCTCCTCTATCGATAATATCTCGAATCATATGGAACTTCGTGAGCACGTGCTTGGATTTCTGGTGTGATCTGGGCTCCTTTGATTGCGCGACCGACCCAGTTTTTTCATAGTACAACTCAACTGGATCCGCAATGCTAGGAACCACACCAAGTTCAGAAACAAACTTTCAGATCCAAACAGCTTCCTTTCCTGCGCCATTTGCAGTAATGTACTCAGCCTCTGTTGTAGAATCAGCCACCATCTCTTGCTTGGAACTCTTCCAGCTCACCGCTGCTCCATTCAGGCAAAAAACATATCACGACTGTGATCTAAAGTCATATATGTCGGTTTGGAATCTTGAATCCGTGTAACCCCTTACACGCAAAAGCATCGTTAGTTCTTCTCTAGTACTTTAGGATGTTCTTGACTACAATCCAGTGACTCTCACCCGGATTGGACTGGTATCTACTTGTCATACTCAAGGCATATGACACATCTGGTCTAGTACATAACATGGCGTACATGATAGATCCTATGGTTGAAGCATAGGTAATTCTACTCATGCGTTCCTTCTCAATCTCATTGGAAGGACAACCACTCTTCGAAAGAGTGATTCCATGTGACATGGGAAAAAATCCCTTCTTGGAATCTTGCATGTTGAACCTCTTCAACACCTTGTCAATATATGTACTCTGACTTAGGACTAGCAATGTCTTAGATCTATCTCTATAGATCTTTATACCGAGTATATAGGCTGCTTCCCCTAAGTCCTTCATTGAGAAACACTTCCCTATCCAATCTTAACAGATTGCAGCATGGGAATATCGTTTCCAATGAGTAGTATGTCATCCACATACAAGACCAGAAAAGCTACAGAGCTCCCACTAACCTTCTTGTAAACACAAGATTCATCTTCGTTTCTGATGAAGCCAAACTCTTTCACTACTTCATCAAAACGTCGATTCCAACTCCTAGAAGCTTGCTTCAATCCATAAATGGGTCGTTGCACTTTACAGACTTTGTTGGCTTGCTTTAGATCATCAAAACCCTCCGGTTGTATCATATACACGTCCTCGAGGAGATTCTCATAAAGGAATGTTGTTTTGACATCCATATGGCAAATCTCAGAGTCGTAGTAAGCTGCAATTGCAAGTAGGATTCGGATGGATTTGGTCATAGCGACTGGTGAAAAAGGTTTCATCATAGTTAATACCATGAATCTGTCTGAATCCTTTAGCCACCAATCGGCCCTTACAGGTAATCACATTACCATCCATGTCTATCTTATTCTTGAAGACCCACTTTCACCCTATGGGCCGCGCCCCCTCGGGTGGTTCCACCAAAGTCCATAGTTTGTTGGTATACATGGATTCCATCTCGGATCTCATGGCTTCTAGCCACTTCTGAGAGTCTGGTACTTTCACGGCCTCTTCATAGGTAGTAGGCTCATCATCTATGATAATTGTGTCACCGGAATCGGTCACGAGAAGTCCATACCTTTCGGGTTCCTGGCGCACTCTACTAGATCTACGAAGCTCCTGTGTTACCTGAACAGGCTGTTCCACAACTGCTTGTGGTTCCTGTTCTTGTTCCATAATCGCTTCAGTGATTTGTGGTCTTGAATCTCTTCAAGTTCTACAGTACTCCCACTTGCTTCTTTAGAGACAAATTCTCTTTCTAGAAACACGCCGGTCCGAGCAACAAACACTTTGTTCTCGGTTGGATTTTAGAAGTAGTAACCCTTATCCTTAGGGTACCCCACAAATTTACACTTATCCGAATTTGGCCCGAGCTTGTCTGATTGTAAACGTTTTACATAGACATCGCAGCCCCAAATTTTCATGAACGACAGTGTGGGACGCCTCCCACTCCACATCTCATGTGGTGTCTTCATGACTGATTTAGATGGAACGCGGTTAGTGGTGAAAGCTGCACTTAATAAAGCATAGCCCCAAAACGATAATGGAAGATCGATTTGACACATCATGGATCGAACCATATCCAATAGGGTTTAATTCCTCCTCTCGGACACGCCATTCAATTGTGGCGTTCCGGGTGGAGTGAGTTGGGACACGATCCCACACTCTCTAAGATAGTCGTCAAACTCTTGGCTCAAGTATTCTCCTCCACGGTCCGATCGTAGAGCCTTAATACTTTTGCCAAGTTGCTTCTCTACTTCACTTTTGAATTCTTTGAACATTTCAAAGGATTCGGATTTGGCCTTCATAAGGTACACAAATCCATATCTTTTGTAATCATCAGTAAATGTAATGAAGTGGACATAACCACCCCTGGCAGGCGTGGCAAATGGCCCACACATATCAGTATGTATGAGCGCAAATTTCTCACTAGACATCTCACCTTTCTTATTGAAAGGGGAATTTGTCATTTTTCCCAATAAACAAGCCTCACATGTCTCATATGATTCAAAATCAAATGAGTCTAGTAGTTCATCCTTATGGAGTCTAGATACACGTTTCTCGTTTATATGGCCTAAACGACAGTGCCATAAGTAAGCAGGATTTAAAATCATGTATTTTAATCCTCTTGGTATTAATGTTGTAGACAGGATTGCTTAGATCAAGGACATACAGTCCATTAAATAATTGCGCACTAAAATAGTGAAATTATTAAAATAAAAGGAACAACAATTGTTTTTTATTGAAATAGTAAAACCTTCCTCGTCCAAACAACAGATAGAAATAATGTTTCTTCTCATAGCAGGCACATAATAGCAATTATTTAATTCTAAAACTAATCATGAAGGCAGAGATAGCTCGTACACGCCCATGGCCAATGCAGCAACTTTTGCTTCATTACCAACGCGCAGATCTATCTCCCCTTTAGCCACTCTTCTACTTCTCTTTAGATCCTGCACATTTCGACAAATGTGAGATCCAAATCCAGTATCTAATACCCATGATGTAGAGACAGTTAAATTGACGTCTACAACAAAAATACCTGGTGGTGGTGGAATCACTATTCCAAGCCTCTTGTCCTCCCGATATTTTGGGAAGTTCCTCCTCCAGTGTCATGGCTAACTGCAGTAGTGACACTCACCTTTAGTCACACCTTTGGCAATGCCACCAGCAGGTTTAAGGGCGGGTTCCTTGGACTTGGCAACTGACTTGCCTTTTCCCTTGGAGGATGAGGCAAACCTTTTGCCCTTTCCTTTCTGCACCATCATAATGGCCTTGCCCTTACCCTTGTTGATGCTTTGTTCAGCTGTCCTCAACATATTGAGCAAATATGGCAGTGGTTTTACGATCTCGTTCAAGTTATAGTTCATGATGAACTGTCCATAACTCTCGGGCAACGCTTGCAACACGAGATCGGTTGCCAACTCTTGGCCGACCGGGAACCCCAGTCGGGCGAGATTCTCCAAGTACCCGATCATACGGAGTACATGGGGTCCCATCGGGTTCCCTTCTGCTAGATGACACTTGAACAATGCCTTAGAGACCTCATACCTCTCAACCCTTGCCTGCTCTTGGAAGAGCTGCTTCAGATGCTCGATCATATCGACAGCAATCATGTTTTCATCTTGCTTCTGAAGCTCATAAGTCATGTTCCATAGCATATAGCGTCATCAACACGCTTTTTATACGCCTTTACGGCTGCAGGGGTATTGTTCTCTGGACCTGCTGGAACTTGCTCCTCTATTGCGTACAGTTTCTTCTCTTGCTTGAGAACAATTCTCAAGTTTCTGTACCAATCAAGGAAGTTGGTTCCAGAGAGCTTGTCCTTCTCAAGGACAGATCGTAGGGAATGTTGTAAACTCGACGAGTTGTTTGCCATTTGGAATTCTAAAAAAAGGAAAATACGCAAGTTTTAGTATTTGTGAATTTTTTACTATATTCAATAATGGCTAGTTTATCAAATATAGCTTCCACTATTTTTCTATGGATTAATAACCCTCAAGATATTAATGCGGAAAATATCCTTATATTTTCTAGTGGGCCAAGATCCATGTTTCATCTCCTTATGAGCTTGCTTTGGCAAGTCACCCATAATTTGACTACTTTAGGTAGGAACAATTCCAATTGCATCCCTTATGAAACTCTTGGTTCAATTGAGCAAATAACTCCTTATTTATCCATCTGCATGGATAATCCCAATTGATTGTCTCTAGGTTCTAATCCTATTAAACACCTAGTTGCGTCCAACCTCTTACTTAAACAATTTGCACACGAGGTGTGCCATCGCACCACATCATTATTAACCAAGTCGCCATGCTTTGGCACGCGCGATTTTGGGAAAACATGATGATGATGACTGTTTAAATAACGAGAAGACAAAAATGCAATATTTGAATTTTGAGGGATTTTTCAATTCAATTTTAATTGTTTCTGTTGATTTATATCAACTAATCTATCTATTTGAGTTTGGGCACAACTCAAAATAATAGATCCGGATTGTCTAATTATATTATTATCCTAATTGCATGCATCATCCATACACCAACCACAAAATAATAAGACAATAAAATAAACAACCACAAAACAAAATAAAACATGATGTGAATATGGCCTTTTCTAGACTAAGATAATTCCAAGACAATGGAATTATCTATGAACCCTAAAAGCAAACACATCTCCATGCGTCTTCATCTTTTGGTCCATCCTTCATAGTCATGTGGAATGCTCCATGCTCCATCTCTTGTGGCTCCCTTTGGCTTTTGGCTTCTTTTCTTCAATCTTGGCTAACAATCTACTCTATCTAGCACTAGCTAACAACTATACTAAATAAAATAAATCTCACAAGTTGAGAAAAAAAATTAATTGCAGGCCAGAAAACCCTAATTAATTATTACAATTAATTGATCAGCTCGCAGGCCATAAACCAAACCGCAAAAATTAAACAATCACACCAAACAACATCCTAAGGCCATATTCAATCACCATGCGATTTGCACATAAACAGTTAAAATATAATTTTAACGCGCTTGGTCAATTTTAATTGATTTTAGGATTTTCTAGGGTTAAAACGGTCCATGGGGCCCAACAATCAAATTGCCCGGACCCCAAAAGAGGACCGCCAAGGCCTTGGGCTTGCCGGCCCCTAGCCCACACGGCTAGGCCGTGGGCTAGGGCTGCCGGCCCCATGACCGTCCTTGCTTGGGCGGCAAGCAAGGAGGGGCGGTCCCCTAGGGGGGCCGAACCTCCTTTGGGAGTTGTTTCCAATACAACTCCCTTGCTTGGTGCCCAAGTTTGGTAGTTTCCTTGTGTGAAAAGAACTCCTTCTTTTCATAGGATTCCCAAACCCTAGATCTAAGATTCTAAAATTTCTCAAACTCACTAATTCATGCATCTAATGCAAAAACTATGTCCTTTTATGATTGATTATTGACAAATTGCATCATATGCTTGATTTGTCTTGTTTTACGTGATGAACAATAAATTTAAAGTGTAAAACTATCAAAACGTAACACATAAATCACGTTAATGCTCTACGACCTATGGCTCTGATACCACTGTAGGGTTTTTATCATGGATACGCAGCGGAAAAACACCCACCAAGGATCACAGGACAAGAGACATAACGATAGTAGGGGAAGAAATCAAGTTACACACCTTAGGGTTTCTCCTGTGATGACTTGTAACGTGAATTGTGTCACGTTCTCTATAGTTGATCCACGCCTAAAGTTGATATCTAGATATTCCTTCTCCTTTGTGCTAGCCCGGAACAGAGGAAGAGGAAGAAGAAATCACACAACACGAGGCAACAAGGAGGGGCAGCCTCCTTGTTGGGCCGACGGGAAGGGGCGGCGGCAAGGGGGGCGGACGCCTTTCTTGCTTGCTTGCTCTCTCTCCTTTTTGTTCCCTCCCACTCAAGTTATGAACTAAAGGATCATAAGTGTGGGAAGGAAGGAAGGAGCATCCTTTATATAGTCCAACAAATCCTTGCCAACTACCTAAAGGACCCATTCTAGTCCTACTAGAACTCGGTTTAGTCCCTTCCTTGCAAATTAGTCCTACTAAGTTTGCAAGGTGTTGCAAAGTGATCTTTCTAATTAATTAATCCTATTAATTAATTCCCAAATCTTGTTCAACTCTATATAGCGTGTGACCCCATAGGTTCTATCTAGTTTGTAGCAACAATTTGCTAATATGGAGCGGTTTCTAGCAAAACATCCATTCTAGCCAACTAATAGAATAGTCATCCGACAAACCTTGTACAAGTAATTGTCTCATCCCTTTGTCTCTATATCCGGATTGGACACGAGACATACAAGTCACACTCGTATATCCAATCCATAGTTTCTCGATCAATGGGAATAGCCTTATTCGTGCAAATAACATCAATATCCAATATTGATTTATTTGAGTCTCGCAAGACATTCTGTAAGCACTATCACTCGAGTGGCCTAGGATATTTTCTCCCGTTATGTGGGAGGGACAAATTATATATACGTCCACTACGATCTCTAAGCTTGCTTTTTATTGTATCCGATACACGCCTTTATAATTACCCAGTTACGGTGTAGCGTTTAACACTACCAAAATAACAATAATCCACAAATAGAATATCTAGTGACTTCAAGTCTAAGGATGACAATACCATTGCACCACGAGAAGCACTTGTGACTTAACATAACGTGTATGTAGCCTTCTCGGAGATGGGTCAATCAACATTCCACGCAAGTTTTAGTATTTGTTAATTTTTGACTATATTCAATAATGGCTAGTTTATCAAATATAGCTACCACTATTTTTTTACGGATTAATAACCCTCAAGATATTAATGCGGAAAATATCCTTATATTTTCTAGTGGGCCAAGATCCATATTTATCTCCTTATGAGCTTGCTTTGGAAAGTCACCCATAATTTGACTACTTTAGGTAGGAACAATTCCAATTGCATCCCTTATGCAACTCTTGGTTCAATTGGGAAAATAACTCCTTATTTATCCATCCGCATGGATAACCCCAGTTGATTGTCTCCAGGTTTTAATCCTATTAAACACCTAGTTGCGTCCAACCTCTTACTTAAACAATTTGCACACGAGGTGTGCCATCGCACCACATCGTTATTGACCAAGTCGCCATGCTTTGGCACGCACGATCTTGGGAAAACATGATGATGATGAGTTTTTAAATAACGAGAAGACAAAAACGCAATATTTGAATTTTGAGAGATTTTTCAATTCAATTGCTTCTCGTGGTGATTGACCCATCTTCGAGAAGGCTACATACAAGTTATGTTAAGTCACAAGTGCTTCTCGAGGTGCAATGGTATTGTCATCCTTAGACTTGAAGTCGCTAGATATTCTAGTTGTGGATTATTGTGATTTTGGTAGCGTCAAACGCTACACCGTAACTGGGTAGTTATAAAGGCGTGTACCGGATACAATAAGAAGCAAGCTTAGAGATCGTAGTGGACGTAGATAGAATTTGTCCCTCCCAAATAACGGGAGCAAATATCCTAGGCCACTCGAGGGATAGTGCTTATAGAATGTCTGGCCAGACTCAAATAAATCAAAATAGGATATTGATGTTATTTGCACGAATAAGGCTATTCCCATGGATCGAGAAACTATGGATTGGATATACGAGTGTGACTTGTATGTCTCGTGTCCAATCCGGATATAGATACAAAGGGATGAGACAATTACTTGTACAGGGTTTGTCGGATGCCTATTCTATTAGTTGGCTAGAATGGATGTTTTGCTAAAAACCGCCCTATATTAGCAAATTGTTGCTACCAGCGAGATAGAACCTATGGGGTCACACGCTATATAGAATTGAACTAGATTTTGAAATTAATTAATAGGATTAATTAATTAGAAGGATCACTTTGCAACACCTTGCAAACTTAGTAGGACTAATTTGCAAGGAAGGGACTAAACCGAATTCTAGTAGGACTAGAATGGATCCTTTAGGTAGTTGGCAAGGATTTGTTGGACTATATAAAGGATGCTCCTTCCTTACTTCCCACACTTATGAGCCTTTATTTCATAACTTGATTGTGAAAGAACAAAAGGAGAGAGAGCAAGTAAGCAAGAGAGGCGCCCGCCCCCCTTGCAGCCGCCCCCTTGCAGTCGGCCCAACAAGGAGGCCGCCCCTCCTTGTTTCCTTGTGTTGTGTTATTTAGTCTTCCTCTTCCTCCCTTCCGGGCTAGCACAAAGGAGAAGGAAAATCTATATCTCAACTCTAGGCTTGGATCAACTATAGAGAACATGACACAATTCACGTTACAAGTCATCACAGGAGAAACCCTAAGGTGTGTAACTTGATTTCTTCCCTTACCATCGTTATGTCTCTTGTCCTGTGATCCTTGGAGGGTATTGCATGGATAGAATTTGTTTTTACGCTGCGTATCCATGATCAAAACCCTACATAAATTATGGATTACAACAATATCTCAGAAGATTCCAATCATTCAACCGTTGGAGAAGATCTCAATGTAGTCAAACTCTGTTACCTACAAAGTAAGAAGGTTGTTGCTGAAAATCTGGAGAGATTTGCAGAGCTGTTTGAAGTATTTAAAGAGTTCAAATTCGAAACAACCACAACAAATTCTCAACGGGAAAATACAGAGAAAGTATTCTGGATTGAAAAGCATCAAAGAAGTTCTTCATCTCTTCCAATCCATTCACAGAAGTTCACTGCATTTTCACTGCAGTTTTCTACTCTTAAGTGATCTTCTGTATGGAGTTATATTGGTAGATCATTTCTGTATTATTTCTACATTCATTCTCAAGGATTTTTCAAAGTGAACAATAGAGAATTCTTAGTTAATCAGTTAGCTAGAGCAGGTACTAGACAGGTTAGGGAAAACCACAAGCTGTAATAGAGTAAGGAACTCTCTGTGCTTAAATTCTAGGGCTTATCTTTTTATTAATAAGAATTGAGTTGAAAATCCTGCAGGGATCTAATCCCTGAGGTAGAGACGTAGGTCCAAGTGGACTGAACTTTATAAATCACTTGTCTTGTGCATTTTCAGTTCATCTACTTTCAAAGCTTTTGCAGCATACAAGAACTGTTTATTTTTCAAGGGTTTGAACTTGTTTTCAAGGCCTTGAAAAAAAAGTCTTACTTGTTCTAATAATTTATGCTACATTTCAAAGGCTTGAATCTGTGTTCAAGGCCTTGAACTTCATTGTCTACACTAGTTCTTCTACTTTTTAGCTAGTTTTGCAAAAAGTTGGCATACTCTATTCAACCCCCCCCCCCCACTTCTAGAGTGTCTTAGCTGCTTATACATCTGCATACTCACACTTTCACACACCACAACAAAATGGGAGTTCAGAAAGAAAGCACAGACATATTGTAGAAACTGCTGTCACTATGATGCATAATGCTAGTCTATCTACTTATTTCTGGTATCATGCAATAGCTACTGCTACTTACCTTATAAATAGAATGCCAAGTGAAAACACAAAAAAAAATCTCCTTTTGAACTACTATTTCATAAGAAACCTGATTATTCATAACTGATTTTTTTGTTGTGCTTGTTTCCCAAGACAAACTCCTTATACTCATTCCAAACATGATCCTAAAACAAAGAAATGTACTTTTCTGAGTTATGCATATGGTTTCAATGGATATTTGTGTTTTAATTCTACTCAAAAAAAATTCTATATCAGTAGAGATGTAATCTTTGATGAATACTCATTCCCTTACTCTAAAAACACTAATTCAATTTCATCACAATCGACTACTGCTTCTATTTCTCCTAATTTCTATACTAACATATTTACTTCTGTTTCAAGTAGTACTGATAGAACAGACACTTGCACAACTGATAGAACAAATACTTGCTCTACTACAGTCCCTCCCCCCACTACTGTCCCTCCCCACACTCCTATGTATTCATCTTCCCATGATGATACAAACAATGCTGATGACATTGGTGAGGTGCAGCCAACTAATGGCAACACTGTAACCACAGTGACTTCAGTCACTAGTCAGGATGCACAACCCCCATTCAGCTATGGCTTGGCACCTTCTCTCGCTCCAATGATGCCAAATCCACAACATCAAGCCCCTCCAGGTCATGCTATGAAATACATAAGCAAATCTGGTATTGTCAAAAAGAAACTTCTCTTCTCTGCCCCTGCACACATTGGTTTTCATGTTACTTCTTCTACTTCTGATCCTGACTCCTTTTCTGAGGCTGTCAAAAACACAAATTGGTGTAAAGCCATGGTTGATGAACATAACACTCTTTTAAAGCAAAACACTTGGTCTTTGGTGGTTCCTCGACCCAAGGCTAATATTATTGTAAGTAAATGGGTTTTTCGCACCAAATATCATCAAGATGGTTGTGCTTCTAGATATAAGGAACGTTTAGTAGCTAAAGGTTTCCATCAGAATCCAGGTTTGGATTATGATGATACCTTTAGCCCAGTTGTTAAACATGCCATTGTGAGCTGTATTCTTGCTTTTGCTGCTACCTTTTTTTGGCCTTTACAGCAGCTAGATGTAAAGAATGATTTTCTCCATGGCACTCTTCGTGAAACTGTGTTTATGAAGCAACCTCAAAGTTTTTACTCACGCAGATTTTCCCAACCATGTCTGTTTATTACATAAGTCCATATATGGCCTCAAACAGGCTCCAAGGACCTGGTTTGATACATTTTTACACTCACTGGGTTTTCAATCTTCATATGCTGATTCTTCTCTATTTGTTAGACAAAATTACTCCAAAATTACAATTTTACTCTTATATGTGGATGATATTATCCTTACAGGCGGTGATGCCTCTTTTATCAATTCTCTTGTGATCAAACTCAAACAAGAGTATGACCAACCTTGGGCCTCTTACTTATTTTTTGGGTCTTCAGATTTAAAGATCCACTTCTGATATTTCTATACATCAGGCCAAATATATTAGTGATCTATTGCATAAATTTAACATGACTTCTTTCAAATCATGTCCTACTACACTTGCTCCTGGTATCAAATTTCATCTTCCGGATGGCAACCTCTTGCCAATCTTACAATTTTTGCCAACTATTGGGGGCTTTTCAATACTTAACTTTCAGTCTCCCTGATATTGCCTTTGCAGTGAACCATTTACGTCAGTTTATGCATCAGCCCATTGAAACTCATTTGGGGGGTGCTAAACGTATTTTGCGCTACTTACAGGTTACTGAACAACAAGGCCTTCTATATACACCGGGCATACTTCCCATCTATGTTTTTACTGATGAGGACTGAGCTGGTAATCCCACAGATCGCAAAAGTAAAAAAGGTCTTGTTATCTTTTTGGGCCCTAATCCATTTCATTGGGCTTCAAAAACACAACCCGCTGTAGCCCGCTCTTCAGCAGAGGCTGAATGCCGTGCTTTAGCCACTGGAGCTGCTGACGTCTCCTGGTTCAGAAAATTATTTTTTGATTTACGTTTACCCATTCCTCCAGGTCCTATGTTATTTAGTGATAGTAAATCTTCCTTAAGCATGACTGCAAACCCAATTTTTCACGCACGAATGAAACACATTGAAATTGACTACCATTTCGTGCGTGAAAAGGTCTTAAACCGTGAACTAAATGTTGAATTTGTTTCCAGTATAGATCAACTTGCTGACTTGTTCACCAAAAGCCTCGCTCCTGCTCAGTTTCAAGATCTCAAAGCTAAACTCATGGTGCATCTCCAATCACCATGAGTTTACGGGAGGATATTAGCGAAAATAAAGTTTAGGATCATTTCAGTGATAGCGTGCTTCTACAAGATCTTCCTCATCATTGGGCCTCTTCTACATTTCTTTAACCCATTTTTGTATCTGCCCAATACTATAAGGGCTACACCCTAAGAGCCTTCTTCTGGAATATTCCTTCTCACCCGTGAGAATACTCCCGTTGGATTTCATCCAACCATTGCGATGCCTCCATGTATTTAATTGCCTCGTTCTCACTGATGCGTGTATCTGTCCTTTTATTATTCTTTCATTAATGAAAAACCTAATTTACTTTTCAGTTCTTCTGTCTTCTTCATTTCAGTCTCTCTGATTTATCTCAAGATTTTCTTAAGAGAGGCTTTGTGTTTAGGCTGAATAAGCATTGAGATTTTCCCCTGTTTATATTATGCCCTGATGCATTTTCATACCACTTGAAAACCACATTTAGAGCACTACACTCATGCATTGTAGCCTTGCAGAAAAGAAGAGAACCATCCGCAAATAATAAGTGGTTAATTGCAAGACATTGTCTTGTAACCTTGATCCCTGTTAGCCACCTCCTTTCTTAAAAGAAAGTTATCGTTGCTGAGAGCCCTTCCGCACAATTGACAAATATGAAAGGGAGATATATTAGGTAGAAATGCAAGATCAATACTCTATAAGGGGGCGGGGGTTGGATAGAGTTTGCATAATTTTGCTAAACTTTGCAAGAGTAGTGGTTTCAAAAGATTTGTAAAGGGATTCAAGGCCTTGAAATGAGTTTCAAGCCCTTGGAATAAAACAGTTAAGTGAATAGAAGAATAAGTCTATTTCAAGGACTTGAAATGAGTTTCAAACCCTTGAAATGAAACTGTTTTGAATGCTGCAACAGTTCTAAGTTTGTAACAGAAAAGTAATTACAAGAGACACAAGATATATAGAGTTCAGTACACTCGGACCTACGTCTCTACCTCAGGGATCTTCTCCCTACAAGATTTTCAACTCAATTCTTATTAATAAATAGCTAAGCCCTATATCTCAAGCACAGAGAGATACCTTACTCTGTTACAGCTTGTGGTTCTCGCTAACCTATCTAGTACCTGCTCTAGGTATCTGATTAACTAAGAATTCTCTATTGTTCACTTTGAATAATCCTTGAGAATGAGAACTAGAAGTATAAACAAGAAGATATACAAATTAATTACAGAACAGAAGAACACAGAAAATGAAACTGTTGTATGAGTGCAGTGTTCTTCTGAGAATTGGATTGAGAATTTGATCTGCTTCTTTGTTGCTTCGCAATCCTTGAATGTGTTTGTGTGTCTCTGTTTTTGCCCGTTGAGTTGTGTCTTCAAATGCTTCAAACTGAGCTCCTTTTATACAACTCAATTGGCTTGCAAATCTTCGAGATTTTCAGCAACCAACTTTCCTATTTTGTAGGAAACAACTTTGACTTCTTTAACAGCATCTCCAACGGATAGTTGATCAAAATCTTCAATGATACTGATTTGATCTTGTGTAGACATAAGTTGGGAAGCTTTCAAACACATCAAAATGATCACAGAATCAAATCATTGCTCAGTTTCCATTCCTGCAAAATACAAGTTAGGAAACATATCTTGCAATTTAGGAAACAAACTTTCCCTTCAAATCTAAGTCAAAAAAATGGATTATATAGTGTTAAACATGTAATAATGATTTTTATTTCATCATCAAGTAATCATAGATCAAGCATAGGGGTTTAGACACTGAATCAAGATCAAAACCTCCCCCTGAGATCATGCAGTTAATAGCTTAGTCAGTTTCAAAGCTTTGAAAGCTGTTTCAAGGCTTGAAACTAATGAACTGAATTGATCTTACAAAATACGTATATGGAGAGAGGTTCCCCCTGCCTAATGCCTGTGGACTGCTGAATAAAATCACTGAGTTCCCACAAGTCTCATGCTTACTATTGATACACAAGACATTACTCATCTGATCCAGGTGTTGTGAAAACCCAGCCTTGTCATCATCATCTCCTAGTAGTCCCATTTCAACATGTCAAAATCTTTCATCATATCCAATTTCACCTCCATCCAAGCGTCTTTTCATTTACTTTTATTTTTGATACCATGCAACATCTCTTCCGCCAAAAGAATATTATCAGTAATTGCTCTTCCTTCAATAAATGCTCTTTGAAGAATTGAGATGATTTTGTCCAGAATCTTAGCTAGCCTATTAGCCAAGACTTTAGAAATAATATTGTAGATGACAGGACAAAGACTTATTGGTCTGCAGCCTTTGACTGACAAAGGTTTCTTAACTTTTGGGAGGAGAACAATGTGTGTCAAGTTAAGGCTTTTCAGCAGTTTTCAAGATACAAAGAAATCCCTCACCGCTTCACATATATCCTTCCTCACAATATGCCCATAGGTTTGAAAAAACCTAGCAGTGTACCCATATCAGGATGCATATTAAAGCATGCTTCCTTTATTTCTTCATCTGCCACCTACTTGACGAGAAAATTGCTCATCTCTGTGGTTACTTTCCTTGATACATTCAGGGGCAGAGCTAGGAACTTGTAAGCACTGGGGCACAAATGGGTGTTTCTAATAAAGGTAGGGCATTTTTGTAGTTTTATCAGGGGCTCTATGAAAGTTTCTGTAAAATGTAGGGTTAATAGTGTTGTTTTTCGAAGTTAGGGTGCGACAAGTGCCTTACGGTGCCGCACCCTAGCTCCGCCCATGGATACATTATTGGTTATGGGACTGTGATCTCCTCCACATTGTGATGAGAAAAGATTTGAGTACAATCTGAAAAACTCCTCCTTGATTTGAGTAAAATAGAGCCAAAACTTCAATACTCAAATTTCAATGCAACACGGAAATCGATTGGTGAATACGAGATGTGAAAGAGAACGAGTTTAAGAGATGATTCAAAAATCTAAGACGGGATCTTTTACCTGTACCCGTGCGCGAATCGGCGCCGACTATGAAGTCGCCGGCACAGGCGACACCAACGATGGTGGTTCCCGTGGAATGGTGAGCGTAGAGACCAGTGAGAGAGAGAGAGAGACCCCAGGCAATTGAGACGACGACTTTGAGCAGCAGCCCCCATAATTACCACTCGTCGCCCTCGCCCGAGCAGGTAAATCCCCGGCTTTGATCAGGAATTCCCTGTTCAAATACATACATACATGATGATCATTCCCAAAGAGTGTATGACTTCCCATGTCAAGTAAATCATACAGCGTGCGGACAATGCAGACACTACCATTCCATACAAATTGTGGTAGTGCTCATACTTCATCGTGGACCAAAACCAAGTTACTCTTGGGTATTTGAATTTTTTTATTGGGGATTGTTCTAGAACAATCAGTAGACACCAGCTATATCAAAATATATATAGCTAACGGAAATCCCTGAATACTTTGGTTGACAGGTGAACAACAACCTATGGAACCCTCAGATATAACGAATACAAGTCCATTTCAGAGAACTCAACCACATCTAATGGGGTTAGCAACCCTGACAGAAATATCGGGCGAGGGATCTGGAAAGCCGATGATGGACTTCCGTGGTAGTGCTACGCTGGTTGCGGCCGGCTATTGAAAGTAGCTGGTGATGATCGAGTTTGTTCATTTTCATTCACCCGCCTCACATGGCCGGGTTCAGTTCCGAGGTACATCTTAATGAACTGTCAAATTTGATACATTCCCATTTTTATTATCATTACTAGTTCTCGGAAATTAAGTAATAACACCTGATTCTGCTCTATGCTTTGCGACCATTATATGTGTGTGTCTGTGTGTACATGCTAGCTACTAAGTTTTTGACAAATCATGCTAGCTACTAAGATTAAGTGTTAACATCTTTGTAGAGCTATTGTTTGTTTGTTGCTAGAGGTGAAATTAGTCAAAAGTCTTCCCCCTGTACAAGGAACTAGAACGTTTGCATCAAAATCATATAGAAAGATAAGTCGTTGATGGGTGAGTTGACTTATATAATTTCACGTTCAGCAATTTCTTGATTCTTATATCTTAATATATGTACGGAAAATTCATATAGAAAGGTAGATAGATGGGTTGACATACTGACATTTCAGCAGACTTAGGGGGTAGTTCAGCCATCAGCTTCTTCTTAATTGATCAGTCAACTTGTTCATTTGGCGTCGGACTTTCTTTAATTGATCAGTCAACTTCTTATTCTCCAAGAATATACGACCTTATATTAGTTCCTTGTTCGACAAAGATCCCAAGTATAGGATATCGTCTCAAGTAATAAAATCCGGTAAGTCCGGAGTCGAAATCACAAAGAGAGGAGGGTTAGATAATGACTTACTATCACTAGAGTAAACGACCAACAAAGCAATAAAAGAAATCTCTCAATGGCTTTAGAGCTTGCCAAGTTATCAAATCCACCACAAGTGATGAAGCAAGTTTTATTTGAAACTAAGAAATAAAATAAACGAATACTAATACTACTAACACTACGATTCAAGAGAGTGAAGTTGGATTAATTGGCTTCGCTAGAAAACTTGCAAGTGAATTTCAACACCCAAAATGTGTATGAAGCGACGAAACATGGATTTTAAAGCAAACGGAATCGTCTAGCTCACGAATTCAAGAGCAAAACTCGAAATCGAGTTATGTCAAGCATCAAGGATATGTACTCCTCCAAGTGAGTCCACATACAAGATCAAGCCACAATTCGGATTTGTCTTTCGACACAAGAATTCAATGAATTCGACATCCAAACTTGTGAAACTTTGAAGAACAATAGTAAACTTCACAACAAGCCATCTAACTTCATCAAGTAACCCAACAAATAAACTAGCTACTCATGTTCTTGAATTGAAAAGAGATTTTCACAAGCATAACCAAATAAGATTTCATAGATATTAAGCTCAACTTCAAGAGTTACACAAGTTTATCTCAAAATCAACTCCAATAACACAAGTTATGCTTCAAATTGAAGGGCCAAATACACTAACTTGAATCAAAACTACAAAAATGGAAGAGAAATCAACTAAAGCAGCTCAAATGCTGCTGCTAGCTACTGCTACTACTGCTGACTACTGCTGCTGCTGCTACTGTATCAAGAACAGAGCAGAAACAGAGCATAAACGGTGCTCGAGAACAGAGCAGAGACAACCCCAGAATTGAATAAAAAACAGACTCCTCTCTCCCCCTCTTGCTCTTTCTCTGTTCTTGGCCTTTAGGGAGCTCAAGAACAAACCCATAAGAGGGCGAAATCAGAGAGAGATAGAGGAGAAACAGGGGACCCGAACAGAGCAGTATAGAACCGAATGGAGTCAGAGCCCGTCCAATTTCTTCAACTTCAAGTTATATAGATGCTAGGGATTTGTTTCGTAGTCCCCAAGGATCAATCTATGCCCTCCAATTCTTCTAAGACCTTCTCCTTCGTCGATTTGTAGCCATCCTCAAGAACCCTAGAAATTGGGCATTTCTTCTTCGCTCGATCTTGGGCTGAATTGAGTCTTGGGCTGGGTAGACCTCGGTATTGGGAGCATTTTGGTACCGGTCTCGCTTGATTTGGTGAAGAAACGAGGCCAGGGCGAGCTCTTGAAGAAGCTTCGTCGAAACCATCCATGGAGGAGGCTCTGTTCTCTGTTGAACGACGGGGAGAGAGAGAGATATGCGTGAGCAGTGATGAGTTGTTTTGCTGAATATTCACTCGGCTCCCCTTAGTTTGCTAGGGGCTTTAAAATGGCCCCCAGCTCTTTAAAAGCTTTTGAAAAATTTCATATACTCCCCCAATCCGTTAATAACCCTTCACTGCAGCCCTTTAAACCTTTAGAAATTTGCATTTAGCTCCCCGTTCTGTTAAGAATACCATACTTGAGCCCTTAAACCGTTTAGAAACCTACACTTTAGCCCCAATTCCGTTAAGTTCTTCTCAAATATGCCCTTTGACATAAATTTGGCCTTATTATAGGATTTTGATTCATGGATGCGCAACCGAAACAAAATTAACCATGCAAAACCCTCCAAGGATCACAAGTCAAGAGACATAACGATGGTAAAGGATGAAATCAATAACACACCTTAGGGTTCTCCTTTGATGACTTCAAACGCGAATTGTGTCACGTTCTCTATGGTTGATCCACGCCTAGAGTTGATTCCTCGATCTCCCACTCCTTGGTGCTAGCCCGGAAAGAGGAAGAGGAAGAAGAATCACGCAAAACGAAACGAACCAAAGGAGGTTTCGGCCTCCTTTGGGGCCGACGGGACGGGGCGGCGAGCTAGGGGGCGGTCGGCTCCTTAGCTTGTTGCTCTCTCTCCTTTTGTTCTCTCCCACTCTTGTTATGTTCAATTATGAGCATAAGTTATGGGAAGGAAGGAAGTAAGGTCCTTTATATAGTCCAACAACTCCTTGCCAACTACCTAAAGGACTTATTCTAGTCCTACTAGAATTCAATTTAGTCCCTTGCAAATTAGTCCCTACTAAGTTTGCAAGGTTTTGCAAAGTGATTCTTCTAATTAATTAATCCAATTAATTAATTCCCAAATCTAGTTCAACTCTATATAGCGTGTGACCCCATAGGTTCTATCTAGTTGGTAGCAACTATTTGCTAATATGGAGCGGTTTCTAGCAAAACATCCATTCTAGCCAATTAATAGAATAGTCATCTTGACAACCTTGTACAAGTAATTGTCTCATCCCTTTGTCTCTATATCCGGATTGGACACGAGACATACAAGTCACACTCGTATATCAAATCCATAGTTTCTCGATCCATGGGAATAGCCTTATTCGTGCAAATAACATCAATATCCCATATTGATTTATTTGAATCTGGCCAGACATTCTATAAGCACTATCCCTCGAGTGGCCTTGGATATTTGCTCCCGTTATGTGGGAGGGACAAATTCTATCTACGTCCACTACGATATCCAAGCTTGCTTCTTATTGTATCTTGTACACGCCTTTATAACTACCCAGTTACGGTGTAGCGTTTAACGCTACCAAAATCACAATAATCCACAACTAGAATATCTAGTGACTTCAAGTCTAAGGATGACAATACCATTGCACCGCGAGAAGCGCTTGTGACTCAACATAACGTGTATGTAGCCTTCTAGGAGATGGGTCAATCCAGTGCGACATTACCCTTAATGCACACCTATGTGTTGGATCAAGATATCTCCATATCAATCCAACCCCATACTAGTCTATAGATGATTGTCCCATTAATCATTATACTGGACTAGGGATATTTAAGATAAACAACACAATTGTAAATCTAAAGACTTCATTATATTAAATATCCAATAAATAATAAATGAATTTCTAGCCACAAATAAGTTCATACTAAACTAGATTGCCTCTAGGGCATCTATTCCAACACTTATGAATTGGTCCCTTGACTTCTTCCAAGTAATAGAGGAATATCAAAGGGAGCTCTGCCAACACTTGGATTTAATTAATTGTTCCGCTTTTCCAAGTATCAATGGTCAGTTCTGCAAATCAATAATCAATATCAATATAAGAAACATGAAAGGCCAATTGTGTGGTTAGTTGTTTAGAAGAGCAATGCTTAAAGTCTTTAACCACATAATCTTATATCTCTAACTCCACACGAGATTGTTAGTTCAAAATCGTCACCAGACTCTTAAGACATCATGCACCTCTGTCATCTAGCACTGGTGGCTGAACCTGTCATGCCCTCCAAAATGTTCTGTCACACAATGGCTGGCTCCTTCCACTCAGGAAGTGAATAGCTCGTGAAAGGAATCAATGGTTCCAGAAACAGTTCATAGAACAAACAGAATCAAACCCAGAAAAGGAAAGAACAAAAAGGAAGAATTTCATTGATAATTTCGGTAGAGCTTCGCTGCCATTTTCAGAGGAGACAAAGAGATGATTAAGACCTAGAGCCTCGGAGGCTTTTATACACCGAGAGCCAAACGGTCGTATTTAAGACCGTTAGATTGCTAGCTAAAATCTCAGCCGTAGATCACGATAAGACAAATTACTAAGTGACCACAAACAAGGACAAAATTGTAGAAAGGCCCAGACACATTTGGGGAGAGTTTGATTAAATCTAGAGTAATATGAAACAGACCTCTCTGTTGGGTTTTGACGTAGGTAACGCAGCGGAATAAAAAAAATTAATCCTACTCAAAGCCCACCAAGGATCACAGGAAGAGACATCATAACATGATTAGGGACATAGAAGATGTGTACCTTTTGATTTGTGAGATCACACGAAGAATGATGTCCTCGTCTCTACGGTTGATCCACGTCTAGAGGTGAGATCTAGATTCTTCCTTCAATCAAGTGCTAGCTTGAACCTTGGAGGAAGAGGGATGAAGATCAAAGCAACTAATCACCAAAATCACAAGAGAGGGGCGGCCTCTCTTTGCCGTCGGGTAGGGGGGCGGACGGGTGGCTAGGGTTTCGGCCCTAGCTACTTGTCTTGCTCTCTCTTTTGCTCTCTCTCACTCTTTGTGTGTTATGACTAATAACTCATATGTGGGAAGGAAGCTAGAACCTCCTTTATATACTCCAACAACTCCTTGTTGTTTCCATAAAAGAGTTTTCTTGTTCTAGTAGGACTAGAACTATTCCCTTCCTTGCAAATTAGTCCTACTAAGTTTGCAAGGTGTTGCACAATGATCCTTCTATTAATTAATCCATATTAATTAATCCCAAATCTAGCTCTACTCTATTTGACGTGTGACCCCATAGGTTTCTATATAGTTGGTAGTAACTATTACTAACATGGAGCGGTGTCTAGCAACACATCCATGCAACCCAACCAATAGAAATAGTCAGTGATCCCGACAAACCTTTGTGCCCAATATGTCATATTGCATTATCCCTTTGTCTCCATATCCGGATTGGACACGAGACATAAATAGTCACACTCGTATATCCAATCCATAGTTCCTCGATCCTGGGAATATGCTTATGCTTGCAGATAACATTAATATCTCTATATTAATTTATCTGAGTCTTGCCAGACATTCAATAAGCCTCATCCCTCGAGTGGCCGTGGATATTTACCCCTATTATGTAGGAGGGACAAATCCTATCTACATCACTACGATCTCTAAGCTTGCTTCCTATCACGCCCGATAGCCACCTTTATGATTACCCAGTTACGGTGTAACGTTTGATAACATCAAAGCGCAATATTTCACAACTAGAGTATCTAGTGACTTCAAGTCCAAGGATTGCAATAATATTAGCACTACGAAAAAACGATTGTGACTTCACATAATCTAATGTATCCTTTTCGTCGTGGGTCAATCCAGTATGCCATTACTCCTAATGCATACCCATGTGTTAGATCGTGATATCCCCATATCAATCCAACCCCATACTAGTCTATAGATGATTGTCCCATTAATCATTATAATTGACTAGGGATATTTAAGATAAATAACACAATTTATCTAAGGACTTCATTATATTAAATATCGCCATAATTAATAAATGAATATTCTAGCCAAAACATTGTTCACACTAAATCTACGATTGCCTCTAGGGCATCTATTCCAACAGTCTCCCACTTGCACTAGAGCCAATCTGGCGCATCTCGTATGCCTATAGATCTGGCGTGCCCTTCATGCTTTCGCTGCGCAAGAGGTTTCGTGAGCGGATCTGACACGTTGTCATCTGTCGGAATCTTGCATATCTTCACATCTCCTCGATTGATCATATCACGAATAAGATGGAATCTCCTAAGTACATGCTTTGACTTTTGGTGCGATCTTGGTTCCTTTGCCTGTGCGATTGCCCCAGAGTTGTCACAGTACAACTCTACGGGATCCACTATGCTAGGGACCACACCGAGCTCAGTGATAAACTTCTTTATCCATACTGCCTCTTTCGCCGCTTCCGCAGCAGCAATGTACTCAGCTTCTGTTGTAGAATCAGCAACTGTGCCTTGCTTGGAACTCTTCCAGCTCACAGCTCCTCCATTCAGGCAAAACACGTATCCAGACTGCGATCTGTAATCATCCTTGTCGGTTTGGAAGCTTGCGTCAGTGTAACCCTTTACACTTAGCTCTTCCATTCCTCCAAATATCAAGAATACATCCTTGGTTCTTCTCAAGTATTTTAGGATGTTCTTGACAGCAATCCAGTGACTCTCACCCGGATTGGACTGATATCTGCTCACCATACTCAACGCGTATGATACGTCTGGTCTAGTACATAGCATGGCGTACATGATGGATCCTATGGCCGAAGCATAGGGTATCCTGCTCATGCGGTCCTTCTCCATCTCATTGGAGGGACAGTCATTCTTGGAAAGAGTGACTCCATGTGACATGGGCAAGAATCCCTTCTTGGAATCTTGCATGTTGAACCTCTTCAACACCTTGTCAATATATGTACTCTGACTTAGGCCAAGCAACCTTTTAGATCTATCTCTATAGATCTTTATACCCAGTATATAGGCTGCGTCTCCTAAGTCTTTCATTGCAAAGCACTTTCCTAGCCAATCTTTAACAGATTGCAGAGTAGGAATGTCATTGCCAATGATTAGTATGTCATCCACATACAAGACCAGAAATACTATAGAGCTCCCACTAACCTTCTTGTAAACACAAGGCTCATTTTCGTTCTTGATGAAGCCAAACTCTTTGACCGCTTCATCAAAACGTCGATTCCAGCTCCTAGAAGCTTGCTTTAATCCATAAATGGATCTTTGCAGCTTACAGACTTTATTGGCATTCTCTGGATCCTCAAAGCCCTCTGGTTGTGTCATATACACATCCTCAAGGAGGTTCCCATAAAGGAACGCTGTTTTGACATCCATTTGCCAAATCTCATAGTCGTAGTATGCTGCAACAGCAAGTGAGATTCAAATGGATTTAGTCATGGAGACTGGCGAAAAGGTCTCATCATAGTCAATACCATGAATCTGTCTATAACCTTTGGCCACCAATCGGCCCTTATAGGCAACTACCTTGCCATCCATGTCGGTCTTCTTCTTGAAGACCCACTTGCACCCTATGGGTCGAGCCCCTTCGGGTGGTTCCACCAAAGTCCATACTTTGTTGGTGTACATGGAATCCATTTCGGATCTCATGGCTTCTAGCCACTTCTTAGAGTCTGGGCCATTCATGGCTTCTCCATAGTTTGCAGGCTCATCATCCATGAGTGGTACGTCATCGGGCTCAGTCACGAGAAGTCCATACCTCTCTGGCTCATGACGCACTCTTCCTGATCTACGGAGTTCCTGTGTTACCTGAACAGGTTCTTCCACAACTTCTTGTGGTTCCTGTTCATGTTCCATTATCGGTTCAGTGGTTTGTGGTTCATGAATTTCTTCAAGTTCTACAACCCTCCCACTTGCTTCTTTAGAGACTAGTTCTCTTTCTAGAAACACGCCGGTCCGAGCAACAAACACTTTGTTTTCGGTAGGGTTATAGAAGTAATATCCTTTAGTTTCCTTACGATATCCCACAAACTTACACTTATCCGCTTTAGGCCCGAGCTTGTCTGTTTGTAAACGCTTTACATAGACGTCGCAGCTCCAAATCTTCATAAACGACACTATGGGATGCCTCCCAGTCCATATCTCATATGGTGTCTTCATGACTGATTTGGATGGAACACGGTTAATGGTAAAAGCTGCCGTCATTAGAGCATGTCCCCAAAAGGATATCGGAAGATCTGTTTGAGACATCATAGATCGCACCATATCTAATAAAGTGCGATTCCTCCTCTCGGATACACCATTCCATTGTGGTGTTCCGGGTGGAGTGAGCTGGGATACAATCCCACACTCTCTAAGATACTCATCAAACTCTTGGCTTAAGTATTCTCCTCCACGATCCGATCGTAGAGTTTTAATACTTTTGCCAAGTTGCTTCTCTACTTCACTTTTGAATTCTTTGAACAATTCAAAGGATTCGGATTTGGCCTTCATAAGGTATACAAATCCATATCTACTGAAATCATCAGTAAATGTGATGAAGTAGGTATAACCACCTCTGGCAGGCGTGGGGAATGGTCCGCATACATCAGTATGTATGAGTGCCAATAACTCACTAGTCCGCTCGCCTTTCTTATTGAAAGGGGACTTTGTCATTTTTCCCAATAAACAAGATTCACATGTCTCATATGATTCCAAATCAAATGAGTCTAGAAGTCCATCCTTATGGAGTCTAGATATGCGATTCTCATTTATATGGCCTAAACGACAGTGCCATAGATATGTAGGATTTAAATCATTAGTTTTAATCCTTTTAGTATTTATGTTATAGATTGGATTATTTAGATCAAGGATATACAATCCATTAGACAAATGCGCACTACAATAGTGCATACTATCAAAATAAATGGAGCAACACTTGTCCTTTATTGAAATAGAAAAACCTTTCTCGTCCAAACAAGAAACGGAAATAATGTTTCTGCTCATAGCAGGCACATAAAAGCAATTGTCTAATTCTAAAATAGGTCCAGAAGGCAAAGATAGCTCATAAACGCCTACAGCTAATGCAGCAACCCTTGCTCCATTCCCGACGCGCAAGTCTATCTCCCCTTTTCGCAATCTTCTACTTCTTTTCAAATCCTGCACATTACGACAAATGTGAGAACCACATCCGGTATCTGATACCCAGGATGATGAAATAGAAAGATTGACGTCTATAACATAAATACCTGGTGGTGGTGGAATCACTATTCCAAGCTTCTTATCCTCCAGATATTTAGGGCAATTCCTCCTCCAGTGACCCGGCTGGCTGCAGTAGTGACACTCACCTTTAGCCACGCCTCCACTAGGCTTTAGGACTTCCTTGGACTTCGCAACTTTCTTGCGTTTTCCTTTTGAAGTAGATGCAACTGACTTGCCCTTCTTCTTGTGGACCATCATTATGGCCTTGCCCTTGCCTTTATTGATGCTTTGCTCAGCTGTCTTTAGCATGTTCAATAGATCTGGCAAAGACTTGTTGATCTCATTCATATTATAGTTCATAATGAACTGATTATAACTGTCAGGCAACGATTGCAAGACGAGATCAGTCGCCAAGTCCTGGCCGAGTGGGAACCCCAGTCTCTCAAGGTTCTCTATGTACCCGATCATTCGGAGTACATGAGGGCCTACTGGATTCCCCTCTGCAAGACTACTTTTGAACAATGCTTTAGACACCTCATAGCGCTCATGCCTTGCCTGTTCCTGAAACAATTGTTTCAAGTGTATGATCATATCATAGGCTTCCATGTTCTCGTGTTGCTTCTGAAGCTCACTAGTCATGGTACAAAGCATGAGGCAAGTCACGTCATTAGAATCATCAATATGTTTCTGACGTGCCCTTACTTCCGCTAATAGAGACTCATCTTGTGGTGGGTCTGGAATTGGAGTGTCCAAGACGTACAGCTTCTTTTCTTGCTTGAGGACAATCCTCAAGTTTCTGTACCAGTCAAGGAAATTTGTTCCAGACAATTTATCCTTCTCAAGGACAGATCGTAGGGATGAACTCGATGCGTTGTTGTTTGCCATTTGGAATTCTACAAAACGAGAAATATGCAATTTCGTATTTTGAACAATTTAACTATATTTAACAATGGCTAGATCATTAAATATAGCTCCCACTATTTTTCTCGGTTTAATAGCCCTCACTATTAAAGCGGAAAATATCTTTATATTTTCTAGTGGGTCCAAGATCCTTATTTCACTTCTTCTTGAGCTTGCTTTGGCAAGTCACCCAAGAATTGGTTATTTAGGTAGGAACCATTCCAATTGCATCTCATGCAACTCTTGGTCCAATTAGGTGAATAAATTTCTTTTATTCTTTATCCAATTGGATAACTCCTAATTGTCATGCCTCTAAGCTCATCAATCCAATTGAATCTTGCCTAGTTGCGTCCAACCTCTCGCTTTCAACATACACGCATTACTAGCTTGCGTCGTCCGCAACACATCATGAAAAATTAAAATCGCCTTGCTTTGGCAAGCCCGAATTTTAATAGGCCATGATCATGAAGGGTGTTTTGGCAAGAGAAGGCAAAACGCAATATTTAATTGAGGGATTTCTTTTAATTTGTTTGGTTGATCTTTATCAACATGGTCTACTTATTTGGATTGGACCATCCACAATAAAAGACCAACCTTGTTTATTATTATCTTGTTATCGTTTTGCTTGTAGCGCCATACACACAAAATAAATAACAAGGCATGAATAATAAACATCCACAAAATAAAAAAACGTGGCATGGATATGGCCTCTAGACTAATGATATTATCAAGCCAATGATAATATCTAATTGCCCTAAAGTGCCGAGCTCATCTCCATGTGCTCCACCATAGCTGCGCGCCTAGGGATGTCTTTTGGCTCCTTTGGTTCTCCAGTCTTCTTCTCCATGCTCTTGGCTATCATCTAAATATTTCTAATTCTAGCCTAATATCTAGAATAAATAAATAATAAAAGCCTCACATGTCGAGGAGAAAAAGAACGACTCGCAGGCCGTAAAACTTAATTAATTATTACATTAATTTGATCAGCTCGCAGGCCGTAAACCAAACCACAAAAACAATAAACATCCACAATCCTAGGCCATATCCATCCACCATGCAATAAAGCACATAATACAGTTAAAACCAATTTTTAACGCGCTTGTTTAATTTTAATGAAATTGGGTAACTAGGGTTTCACAACGGTCCAAAGGGTTCAAGCCAACAAGTGGCCCGAACCCTAGGACCGCCGCACGCCTAAGGGGGCCGCGGCCTTGCTTGGCGCGCAAGGGAGGGGCGGGCGGCTAGGGTTTCGGCCCTAGTCCCCTTCCTCCTTCCTTGTTGCCCAAGCAAGGTTGTTTCCTTATGGATTTAATTCCATAATTTTATTTCCATAATTGAAAACCCCTTTTCAATCATGTGCCCATGAACCCTAATTTTTCAAGAACCCTATTATTCACATCATATGTGATTAAACTCACCAATTCTAACATCCAATGTTAAATTGGGTCTTGTTTTATTGAATCAAATTCAATATTGCATCTATTATGCCAATTTTTCAGTTTTCGCGTAATAAACAATAATACGGTGTATGAACTGAAATCGTAAACACATAATATCATGTTATGCTCTACGACCTGTGGCTCTGATACCACTGTTGGGTTTTGACGTAGGTAACGCAGCGGAATAACAAAAATTAATCCTACTCAAAGCCCACCAAGGATCACAGGAAGAGACATCATAACATGATTAGGGACATAGAAGATGTGTACCTTTTGATTTGTGAGATCACACGAAGAATGATGTCCTCGTCTCTACGGTTGATCCACGTCTAGAGGTGAGATCTAGATTCTTCCTTCAATCAAGTGCTAGCTTGAACCTTGGAGGAAGAGGGATGAAGATCAAAGCAACTAATCACCAAAAGCACAAGAGAGGGGCGGCCTCTCTTTGCCGTCGGGTAGGGGGGCGGACGGGTGGCTAGGGTTTCGGCCCTAGCTACTTGTCTTGCTCTCTCTTTTGCTCTCTCCCACTCTTTGTGTGTTATGACTAATAACTCATATGTGGGAAGGAAGCTAGAACCTCCTTTATATACTCCAACAACTCCTTGTTGTTTCCATAAAAGAGTTTTCTTGTTCTAGTAGGACTAGAACTATTCCCTTCCTTGCAAATTAGTCCTACTAAGTTTGCAAGGTGTTGCACAATGATCCTTCTATTAATTAATCCATATTAATTAATCCCAAATCTAGCTCTACTCTATTTGACGTGTGACCCCATAGGTTTCTATATAGTTGGTAGTAACTATTACTAACATGGAGCGGTGTCTAGCAACACATCCATGCAACCCAACCAATAGAAATAGTCAGTGATCCCGACAAACCTTTGTGCCCAATATGTCATATTGCATTATCCCTTTGTCTCCATATCCGGATTGGACACGAGACATAAATAGTCACACTCGTATATCCAATCCATAGTTCCTCGATCCTGGGAATATGCTTATGCTTGCAGATAACATTAATATCTCTATATTAATTTATCTGAGTCTTGCCAGACATTCAATAAGCCTCATCCCTCGAGTGGCCGTGGATATTTACCCCTATTATGTAGGAGGGACAAATCCTATCTACATCACTACGATCTCTAAGCTTGCTTCCTATCACGCCCGATAGCCACCTTTATGATTACCCAGTTACGGTGTAACGTTTGATAACATCAAAGCGCAATATTTCACAACTAGAGTATCTAGTGACTTCAAGTCCAAGGATTGCAATAATATTAGCACTACGAAAAAACGATTGTGACTTCACATAATCTAATGTATCCTTTTCGTCGTGGGTCAATCCAGTATGCCATTACTCCTAATGCATACCCATGTGTTAGATCGTGATATCCCCATATCAATCCAACCCATACTAGTCTATAGATGATTGTCCCATTAATCATTATAATTGACTAGGGATATTTAAGATAAATAACACAATTTATCTAAGGACTTCATTATATTAAATATCGCCATAATTAATAAATGAATATTCTAGCCAAAACATTGTTCACACTAAATCTACGATTGCCTCTAGGGCATCTATTCCAACACTCTCAAGTCTGGAAAATTGCAAAAATGTCACCAGAAGATGAAGAGAACTGCAATGGACTCTTTATTTGATAAATCTTCATCAGCTTTGACTTTGACTTCTTCAGCAAGTTTGACCTTTGACTTCTTCATCAGCTTGACCTTAGACTTCTTCAGCAGCTTACATTTGACTTCTTCATCTTTGACCTTCACTTCTTTATCAATTTTGACTTTGACTTCTAATACCCTCCCTCAAACTGAAGGTGGTTGAGACACCATCAGTTTGTGTTTGAGATAATGACATGGAAGAGTTGCTCGTCCTTTTGTGAAGTTATCTCCTAGATGATCTGCAGAATGAACATAAGAAACCAGTAATTGTTTTCTTAAACATTTTTCTCTAACAAAATGATAGTCCAATTCTATGTGTTTGGTCCTAGCATGCATAATAGGGTTTGCCGTCATAGCAATTGCAGATTCATTATCACAAAAAAATTGTAGGTGGATGATGCAGAAAAATGTGCAAGTCATGAAAAAGATATTGAAACCAGCAAAGTTCTGCTGCAGTAGTAGCAAGGGCTCTGTATTCAGATTCTGCAGAGGATCTAGATACAGTGCGTTGCTTCTTTGCAGCCCAATGTATGGGATTGTTACCCAGAAATAAAACAAAACCAGTGGTGCTTCTTCTGTCTGTTGGGTTACCTGCCCAATCAGCATCAGAGTATGCAGAGAGATCAAGAGAGCTAGACTTATATAAAATGCCTTTTTTGGATGTGCCTTTGAGATATCTCAAGATTCTCTTGGAACCTATTAAATGTTTTGTAGTTGGCATATGCATGAATTGGCACAGATGATTCACAGCAAAACAAATATCAGGTATGGTGAATGTTAAGTATTGAAGAGCACCTAATAATTGTCTAAAAGGTGTAGGATCAGAGAGAAAATCACCATCATGAGCATGATACTTAATGCCAGAAGTGGTAGGAGTGTCACATGGAGTGCAAGAATGCATGTTGAATCTAATAAGGAGATCATTGATGTATTTGTGCTGATGAATAAATATCCCATTTTGAGATCTCTGAATTTCTAATCCCAAAAAAATATGTCAAGGGACCAAGATCGGTCATGCTAAATTCAGTGTTGAGTTTGGAGACAAGGTGTTGCACGTAGACATTGTCATTTCCAGTAAGAATAATGTCATCCACATATAACTGTAAAACAGTGATACATTGAGGATGAGTAGTGTATCTAATGAACATAGATGTGTCAGCAACTGATGCAACAAACCCAAGAGATAGTATAAAACTTGTAAATCTCTCAAACCAAGCTCTAGGAGCTTGTTTCAGACCATATATAGCTTTGTTTAACTTACACACAAAATGAGGATGATGAGGATCCTTAAATGAGGTTGTTGCATATAGACATTTTCTCTCAAGTAGCCATGAAGAAATGCATTTTTAACATCAAGTTGATTCAAAGGCCAATTCATAGAAGCAGCTAAAGCAATAATAGTTCTAACAGTGGCATTCTTAACAACAGGACTGAATGTTTCTTCAAAGTCAATGCCAGGAGTTTGATTAAAACCTTTGGCCACTAATCTAGCTTTATATCTAGATATAGTGCCATTGGGGTTGTATTTTGTTCTGAACTTCCATTTGTTCCCAACAATATTTGCATTGTTGGGAGGTGGAACAAGTGCCCAGGTATTTTGTTGTTGGAGGCTAGAGAATTCTTCAGTCATGGCTTTTAGCCACTGAGAATGTTTTCTAGCTTCACTGAAGCAAGTAGGATCACTTAAAAAAGGAGAGATATCAGAGTTACCAGTAGTAGCTGTGAATCCAAGAACTTACTTTTTCACAATCCCGGACTTGCTTCTTGTCTTCATGGGATGACCTCTAGCTGTTAAAGCTTCAGAAACATGACCAGTTTCCAAGCCTGAACTAATTGTTTTTGTGGTTTCATCAGCTTCTGTATTCGAGGCATCATTTGAGTTACCAGCAGGCTGCATGACTAGATCATGTTCTGACTCCTCCTGAGTCTGGAGGTTCCCAGAGACAGGTGTAGTATTGTTCTTATCAGTGGGATTGGCTAAGTCTGGTGTATTGATCTGAACTGTATCAGTAATGGGGCCAGAATCAAGAGCAGTATTGTTCTCATTTGAAGTACCCGAAGCAGCAGAAAACAACAGGTAGGCAAATTTGAAGACATATTAATATTAGATATGTTGTTGTTGGTATGCATATCAGGTGAGTGCATGTTGTTAAATGAAAAGGATGGATCATTTAATACATGATCAGGAAGAGTGACAGGAATGTCTCCAATTTTAAAAGGAGTGTTGTTGGACTTTGGAGTGTTGTTTATCTGATATGGAAACACAAGTTCATCAAATAGAACATCTCTACTTATAAAAAAAATTTGCGTTGTTTTGTCAAAATAGACATAACCTTTATAATT
Source organism: Linanthus parryae (assembly GCA_023055425.1). Taxonomy (NCBI): domain Eukaryota; kingdom Viridiplantae; phylum Streptophyta; class Magnoliopsida; order Ericales; family Polemoniaceae; genus Linanthus; species Linanthus parryae. The sequence goes on along the minus strand of JALGPY010000009.1, from coordinate 28,670,053 downwards.
TTGAGCATAACCAAGAAATACACATTGCAGAGATTTGGGATACAATTTTGAGGTATTGTACTGTCTTAAGTAGGGATATCAAGCACATCCAAACACTTTGAATTTTGAATAATCAGGTATGGTTTTGTAAAGCAATTCCCAAGGAGATTTGTTGAAAGTATTTTTGCTAGGCATGCAATTAATAAGATATACATCAACAGTGCATGATACCAAAAGTAATTAGGTAATGAAGCATGAATCATCATTGTAATTGCAGTTTCTACTATGTGTCTATGTTTCTTTTCTGCAACTCCATTTTGTTGAGGTGTATGAGGACAAGATTTTTGATGAAGAATACCATTATTTTGCAAATATTGTTGAAACACAAAGGACATGTATTCACCACCACCATCAGATCTTAAAATTTTAATTTTGTTTCCTAATTGGAGTTCAATTTGAGTTTTAAATTTGTTGAAAACATTTGCAACTTCAGATTTATGATGTAAAGGAAACATCCAGGTAAATTTAGAAAAATCATCAGTGAACAACACATAAAATCTATAACTATGGTATGACTTTGTGCTAGCAGGACCCCATACATCACTATGAATAAGATCAAGAGTATTCTTTGAAACTGAAGATGATGATTGATAAGGTAATCTTGTCATTTTGCCTTTCACACAATGTTCACATAAGGAACTTGAAGAAATATCACACAACTTTAAGTCTTGACATAAATTAGAAGCAGAAACAAACACAAGTTTCAAAATGTCTTCAGAGGGGTGGCCTAATCTGGCATGCCAGATTGGAGACTTGACACTTTTTCCTAAATAAGCAAGCTTGAGAGAGACTTTGGCTTCAGACACAGAAGAGAAAGGATGAGTGTGAATGGGGTAGAAACCATTTTCACTCAATCCTTGATACAAAATTTTTCCCAGAGTTTTGTCCTGGATATAAAAAGAATCAGCATCAAAATAGAAGGCACAGTTGTGTTGTTTGCAAAGTTGATAGACAGAAACTAGATTTGCAGTTAAATTGGGAACATGTAAGGTTTTATTTAATTGAAAAGAATGACTTGTAGTGTTAAGAAAAGCAATACCAGAGTGATTGATTGGAAGAGTGTTACCATTACCCACAGCTACTTGATCAGAACCATGATAAGGAGAGCTCACAAACAGATTGGCAAAATCAGAGGTCATGTGATTGTTAGCACCAGAATCAGTCAACCAATAGTTTGGTGATATACTTGGAGAAGGATCAGGAACAGTCACAGTATTCATAGCAGCTAATTGAGTGGGGGGTTTCTTTCCCTGAAAGGCATGATCCATTCTGTGCCAACAATCAATAGCAGAGTGGTAATCATACCCACATATTTGACAGTTCAATGGATTACCATTGCTGTCTCTGCTTTTAGAAGGAACCCTATTGAACCCAGTTCTTCCCCCTCTTGAACTTTCAAAACCTCTTCCCCCTCCTCTGTTATTTCCTCCTCTACCAAAATAGTTTGAGTTATAGTTTTGACCTTGATACCCTGACCTTTGACCAAAATTAGGGTTAGGGGTTTGACTTGAGTACCCTAACCTTTGACCAAAATTAGGGTTAGGGTTTTGACTTGAGTACCCTTACCCTTGACCAAAATTAGGGTTAGGGTTTTGACTTGAGTACCCTGACCCTTGACCAAAATTAGGGTTAGGGTTTTGACCTTGATACCCTGACCCTTGACCTCTACCATACCTAGCACCATTGAGATTACCTCCTCTACCACGATTGTTACCAGAGTAAGACTCAGATTGACCACCAACAGATAGATAAGCATTATTACCAATCAAATCAGAAGATATAACAGACTGAGAATCAATCATTTGTTCTTCAGCTTTCAATAAGATATGTAGTTCTTCAAAGTTAATTTTATCAGGAGCAAGAGACATAGTCACACGAATACCAGATCTAAAAGAGTTATATTCAAGAGGTAGACCATGTACAGCATACATAATCATATCTTGATCATCAGTGTGAACCATAGCAGAAGAGAGTTTGTCCCTTAGGGTTTTGAGTCTTTGCATGTAATCATCAACAGTTTCGGATTTCTTACGAACCGTTTGAAGTTCAGATCTTAATTGCATGATATCGGATCGAGTGAGAGAGGAGTACCTGTTCTCGAGTAAAACCCAAACGTCACGAGAAGATTGCTTACCCACGATTTGAACAAGAGCCTCTTGTGTAAGTGTTTCTATGAGAAGAGTGAGGACCATTTGATCTTGAGTCATCCAAACTTCATACGTCGGGTTCCGATTGGTCGTCGCCTCACCATTTTCATCGGCGAGGAATTCAGGGGGACAGATTTTTGTACCGTCAACATAGCCAAACAGCGATTGGGTATTGAGGACAGAGGAAACTTGGTATTTCCAGATGAGATAATTGTTGTGTCTAATTTGAAGGGGACTAGGTTATGAATTTGAGAGAGGACATAGAAAGGATTCGTAGAACCCTGATTTTAACTAGTATAGAGAACCAGGCTATGATACCATGAAAGGAATCAATGATTCCAGAAACAAGTCATTGAACAAACAGAATCAAACCCAGAAAAGGGAGGAACAAAAAAGGAAGAATTTCATTGATAATTTCGGCAGTTCGCTGCCATTTTCAGAGGAGACAAAGAGATGATTAAGACCTAGAGCCTCAGAGGCTTTTATACACCGAGAGCCAAACGGTCGTATTTAAGACCGTTGGATTGCTAGCTAAAATCTCAGCCGTAGATCACGATAAGACAAATTACTAAGTGACCACAAACAAGAACAGCCCAGACACATTTGGGGAGAATTTGATTAACTCTAGAGTAATATGGAACAGACCTCTCAAGTCTGGAAAATTGCAAAAATGTCACCAGAAGATGGAGAGAACTGCAATGGACTCTTGATTTGATAAATCTTCATCAGCTTTGACTTTGACTTCTTCAGCAGCTTGACCTTTGACTTCTTCAGCAGCTTTACCTTTGACTTCTTCAGCTTTGACTTTGACTTCTTCATGAGTTTTGACTTTAACTTCTAATAGCTGGTAATGTCAAATGCTGGGTTAAGACTAGGACATTGATCCATCTAACCTGCAAGGAAACTCCCTAGGTCTATGCACCTCAGAGTTGTAGGTAATTTGTTGACTTCTCTTAAATTATTCAAAGTGTTCAGCCTATGCACATCTGATTTTTAGGTAATTGACTGACTTCTGGTAACTTAAGTGATCTCTCCAACTCTAATTGATGCTCCAGGTTCTTCTGGGTGCAGCCAGATAGTTGTGGTTACTCGAGGAATAACCAGAGCAATTTACTAAATACGGTATTGAAGAAACAGCTTCTTGGATCTATACTTTCTCAATTGCACATCCAGCTAAGATGATATCTGCATATGCTTTGTCCTGAATTACTTGTAGTAGATAAGTTCACTCATTGATTTTATGATAAGTATTTATGCTTTTAAAAAACTAGCGATTCCCTCGTAAAAGAATTATTGATTTATTCCATTGTTTGTTGAGCTTTAATATATTTTGTTTTAAAGCTTGACCCCGAGTTACTTTTCTGAACACTGGTTTCTTTTACAAAGGTACAATCCTATGGGAGTGAGTGCATGGAATGTGACGGAGTTCGATATTCTGGTAGAAAGCTTTGAAAAATGCAAAGTAAAAGGTCATAACCAGTTAGCTCAAACCTTGATTTCAGAGCGCTCCGATTTTCAGGTACACCCCTAATTGAATCCTTGAATTGTGTTTCTGATCTCACAATTATCTAACTGAAGCCTTGATTTCAGATTTCTGGTTTTCAGGTTCAAACCGTGGTCGCTTGTGAGAATTCCGTTGTAGTGGCTCATATGATAGTCCTCTGTGATTTTAAGCCTGCAACGCCTTTCTGGGATGAAGACATGGATTCACATAATATTAGTGACTGTTGTGTCGCCATATTTTCATCATTTCGGTTGTGTCGCCACGCCTTTCTGCACAGGGGCTGGTCACAACTGGGTAAACTGCATGAGGTTTGCTTCCATCATTTCGGCTTATTTTTGCTGCGGTCATGCTATCTGCCCGCTTTCTTAGATAATTTGTATGCCTAACTGGTTGTAAGATCGTGAAAGTCATTTTGGCTCATCTCTGGGACCTATGTATTATTTCTGTATATATCCTTTGGCTAATCGTTGTGTATAGAGACTCATATGTAAATATCATTCTTGTATAACTGGATATAATACAGAAATAATACATCGGTCCCAGAGAGAGGACTTTCACGATCTTACATTGGTATCCCTGAATGGTGTCTTATAGTATGTTTTTGGAAGTCTTGGTGACAGCGGTCAATTTGTGATAGGTCACTTGTGAGAATTCTGTTGCAACGGCTCATATAAGCACATGGTTTGTGCTATAGTTTCAGTATTGATTAATTAATCTTCTCTTTCATCCTCTACTTCATTTCAGTGTGAATGAAGCAGCCCACATATAAAGAAGGCTGCTGCTTATTGAACATGATTGTTTATTGGCAGCTACCATGTTTGAATAAGCCTCCAGAGTGGAATTTCCTGTTGTGAAAAAACGAAAAATATGCAGAAAGAAAGAATCAAAACACACAGATTTACGTGGTTCGGCAAAACAGCCTACTCCACGGAGTTGCAGAGATTTCACTAAAACAGACGAATCGTCTCAGAGAGAATTACAAGCGAAATCAGAACGCTCAACATAACATGCTACGAACCCTAAGAACTCTATAAATAGACAACCTATCAAACCGGGCCTGATCCAAGCCCAAACGGGTCAAAACGGGTCAAAATATTTTTTTCGGGGGCGCTGCCCCCGAACCCCCGGAGACATGTTCGTGATCGCTACGGCTTGGGCCTACCGGCCCAAGCCTTCGCTCCACGAATCATGTCTCCCTTTTCGGGTCGTAGCAAAACATGAACCGGGTCGATTCATAAAACAGGTCGCCCATGAACCAGGGCTCCACCCCAACATTTCCCTTACGGTATAACCTATTTGTATGGTAGGTGGAAGGCCCATAACTCAGGTCTCCAAACTTAAATTTCTTATAAACTTGCATTTGACTATGCCTATAATACTGTGGGTTCTAGTGATTATGTAGTTTGTTATATCTCTAACCCTCTCAAAATATTAAAACATCCTCCTCCCTACTACTACCAAACCTTGCTCCCATGGACCAAAATGTATTCCCCTCCAAAATACGCCTCTTTTTTTCTGATCGTGTTCCTCCTGCGTCTGTTCCACGATAGCTGGTTCCTCTCGATATGTTTGGCTCAGAAAATCACCACCATTCGATATCACAACGGATGCATCTTCCCTTATTGCCTTCAGAGACCATTTGCTCACTATTTGTAATGTAAACAACAACATACTTGCCAACAACTGGACTTCTGCTCCTAATGTTTCTGTTGCAAACTCAATATGTCATTGGATTGGTGTTACGTGCGGTGCTCGAAACCAGAGAGTTGTGGCTTTGGACCTTGGCAATATGGGCCTGACTGGCACAATTCCTTCACAACTAGGAAACCTTTCTTTCCTTCGAGTTCTGGACATCAGCAACAACAAATTTCAAGGGCAACTCCCAAAAGAGATGGCTTGTCTTGGTCGCTTGAGCTTCTTCAATGTTGGTTTCAACAGCTTGAGTGGAAGTATGCCATCGTGGTTTGGTTTGTTACCTCAACTCAAGTATGTCTACCTTCAAAACAACAGTTTTACAGGTCCCTATCCCCCCTTCCCTATCCAACTGTTCGAAGCTGGAAGTATTAAATACCTCGTACAATTCACTAAAGGGAGTTATTCCTCAAGAGATAGGTAAACTCCGCAACCTGATGAATTTCCAAATGGTTGGGAACCAACTCAGTGGCAAAATACCCGACTCCATATTCAATATCTTCTCTCTTAAAGTTCTTAGTTTGGCTAGGAATGGATTTTCCGGCAGGCTTCCGGAAGATATGTGTACTAGCCTTTCCAAACTCAGATTTTTTTCTGTATCATGGAACGAATTGGAAGGGAGGATAACACCCAATTTAAAGTTTTGCCCACGGCTCGAGGTCTTGTCGTTGTCTTCCAACAAGTTACATGGGCTTGTTCCAAGTGCACTTGGGAACTTGACCCAGCTCAACCGCTTGCCCCTTGGGGGCAACAATTTCGAAGGTAAAATTGATACTACGACTCTCCCTTTCAGTTACTCAATTTTACGTTTTCTCTGCACACCTTACATGCATTTTTCTCCTCCAAAAGTATAGACAATTTGGATGGTGAAATTGGTACTACTCTCCTCTATTTTTTTTTTTTTTTTTGATTGTCTCTAAAATTAATTTGAGCAAACTAGAAAGATAGACTAATCATTTTCTATGTTGTCCCCAAGGGAGTTTATTTTCGTTGCTCAGTTTTCATAGGTTCAGAGACCCTTACTCTAGATAGATTACATTGATTACATTTTAACTTACAAACAATAAGAAAGTTGATGTTTCCACGTCATAAAAGCATCTATTTCTTTTCAATAACGAAATTAACCTTCACTTGAACTTAGTTGAGCATTGTTCTCATTCTCAGACAATCAATTTAAATATGTTAAAATCTGAAGAATAACTGTTCGAAGCTACAAGTATTAGATAGGGATAGGTAACTTCCGCAACCTGATGGATTTCCAACTGATTGATGCAATACCCCGCTCAATCTTAAACATCTCCACTAGCCTTTTGAAACTCAGATTTCTTTACAACAAGTTTTGTGCACCAGGGAACTTGACATTATGGAACGATAAAGTCAGGACTGAGGAGGAAATTAGTTTTTGGAACGATAGTAATAGTTAATATCACTACATTGGTACTATCCCTGACTCATGATGCTTTAACAAACAAAAGAGATGTAACATTGGTGGTGTATCTTTGCTGTCATTTAGTTACTTGTAAAATTACGAAACAAATGATATTTCATTACTATTATTTTGACTCTATTTCAAAGTTAGGGTGCGTTTGGCACATTGGTTTTTTTTTTGGTTTCTGGTGGAAAAAACAAATGGTTTTTATATTGTGTTTGGTTGGAGTGGTTTAAAATCTGGTTTTTAAACTAGTTTTTTTCAAGTTTAGGCATGTGGAAAAAAACCATCTTTCTGTGGTTTTTTTTTTCAGTTTTTTCCTACTCCTTGATAACCCCATAATACCCTCATATATTCTTGATATTACCAAACTCATATAGGTCATCTGTTTATCACCTTTATCCACTTCTGTTGCTCATTCTCTTCTTATAGGTCTCTACATCAAGCACTTTGCTTTTACTCAGATGAAGCAGTTACATATCTACACTCTATTAATTTTATCCTTCAAATATTAGAGAAATTTTTATAAGTACACAACTTGACCCTTCATTCTCACAGTACCATGGTTGCTTCAATTGTACCAGGAACATTTTTTTGAACTTTGTTGAGTATGAAGTTTGATTTTTTCGTTAACTTTTTATTAAATTAGTATGAAAATTTGATTTTCCGGACGACAAAAATGTCGTTAATTTGTTCTTCAATTTGTTAACTTTCATGAAATCGTTGCAACTTATGAAATCGTTAACTTTTTGCCTCACATTTGTTGTTCTTGAATCTATAAAAGAAAAATAAGTTGAGGGTATGTTTGTCATTTAATCTACATCATCTAGTTTAAAAACCACTACCAAACACATTTCTCTAATTTTTAATCTAGTCTAAAAATGACTACCAAACACACTGGTTTAAACAGAATCTCTAAAAAAAACCAAAAGATTTCCACCACAATCTAAAAACCAGTTTTTCCACCAGAAGCAACGTATTGGAGTCAACACATTAGAGTTGGATACATTGCTTCCACAGACAATGTGTGAACTATCCCTGACTCCATCTCTAATTCTTCTGGACTCACTCTACTGGACCTTGGTGACAACAACTTCACGGGATCACCTCCCATCACGCTTGAAAGTTTAAGGCTTCTGAACTGTCTGACGATAGAAGACAACAATCATAGACTAAATGGAAAGGAGTTTATTGCTTCCTTGAACAGTTGTAGGCATTTACGACACTTAGATATCAGCTCCAATCAAGTAAATGGACCGTTTTCGTCCTCCTTCGGAAACCTTACCTCTTCACTTCAGTTTTTTAAAGCATCCAGTTGTGGAATCGTGGGGAAGATTCCCAACGATACGGTAACATGAGCAATTTGCTGATGTTGGATCTCTCTTCAAATCAATTTGTTGGATCCCTCGTACAGACGCTTCAGGGTCTATCAAATACCGATCAGTTGTATGCTTGCGATAACAGCTTAAGGCATTCCATTCCGGATGATATATGCCATCTACCGAGGTTGGGTGTGTTGGAGCTTCACGTAAACAAATTTTCTGGCCCATTTTTAGATTGTCTAGGAAACATTACATCTCTAAGAAAGCTCAATCTCCGCACAAATGAATTGTCTGCAAAAATGAATTGTCTGCCAGCATACCTGTAAGCCTATGGTCCCTCAAAGATATCATGGAACTTGACTTGTCTTCGAATTCACTCTCTGGTATTTGCACCCAGATATTGGCACCTTAAGGGCGCCAACTTTCATAGACCTATCGATGAATCATCTCTAGGCCAGAGTCCAGTCTTACCACAATTCACTCGTACCCCCGCGAATTGCGAATTGGATCGCGCGTTCCGAAACGTGGAACACCAGCGATCCAGATCGCTTATTTTGGCGATCCCTATTTTTTCACTATTTTCACCTAAAACATCTTTGTAAAAGGGGGAATTTTGCTAAGTTACATCCATTTTTATTGACCTTTAAATATTTCATATATTGAGCAGTTTTACACTTTATGATTTGCAATAAATGGTAAAAACAATTATAAAGGTATCCAAAGAAGCCTACCCCTGGGGTACCGAATTCCATAGGGTATGGCATTCCGCGATCCCGTTCCCGTTCCACGAATCGGAACGATCCGCGTTCCATGTAACTTAGGGCCAGACTCCCTAATTCAATTGTCAGTTTGCAGACCTTAGCTTATTTAAATTTGGCGCATAACTAATCTGTAGGCTCAATACCCGATAGGGCTGCAAGTTAAACCGCCTAAACCGCAAACCGGACCGAACCGTGCTAATTGCTTCGGTTTTGGGTTCATAAAAATCCAAACCGAAATTAAAAGGTTCTGTTTAGGTTCGTATAATTACCAAACCGAAATTAAACGGTTCGGTTTAGGTTTTAGTGTTTTACAAACCGGGCTAAATCGTTTATATTAATCATGATAATTATATGTAATTATATATGCTTAATTCTCTTTAAGTGACACTATATGTTCTCTTCAACTTGATGAAGTTCATACCACCCAATCTAAAATTCAGGTGTTGTGACGTTCTGCTTTCATTTCTGTTGGGTTCTATTCATTTCGTTGGGTTGACTTTCCTCGTTATGATGTTTTCAGGTAAATTTGTGAGCTTTTAAGGTTTCCAGGACTAAATTTCAATTATAAATAATGTTATTAGGTTAACTGCGGTTCGAACCGGAACCGAACCGTATATAGGCGAACCGAAATCGAACCAAACCGTTCATAAATGTTTCGGTTTAGGTTCGGGTTTTTTCCAAACCGAGAATTTAGGTTTGGTTCGGATTTTGGTGCAAACCGAACCGAACCGTTTACACCCCAAGTACCCGAGTCATTTGGCAAGTTACTGAGCATGGAGGAATTAGATTTATCTCATAATAACCTCTCTGGTGGGATTCCTGTATCTTTGGAGGCACTCTCCAATCTCAAAAATTCTCAATCTGTCATTTAATCATTTAAGTGGAGAAATACCAAGCAGTAGACCATTCAAGAACCTCCCATATCTTAGCTTTGAGTCTGACAAAGCACTATGCGGTTCCCCTCGGTTCCATGTCCCCCAGTGCAAAAGTGATGTCTACTCTAAGCATCTCGCAAAAAGAAGAAACATTCTTCTATCTGTGTATGTATTGACGGGGATCACCATGCTAGCACTAGTTGTTTTAGCTATTCTGTATGTGATCCTGAAATACACAAAGAAGCACAGGATCCCATCCGTGGAAGATCTGCAGCCTGCAGTAACACATGAACGGTTTCATACTATGAGCTTCAGAGCGCAACCAATTCGTTTGACGAAAGCAATTTACTAGGCACGGGAGGCTATGGTTATGTTTATAAAGGTGTATTTGCTGGTGGAAGAATCTCGGCTGTGAAGGTGTTTAAGTTGCAGGTAGAACGCACCATAAGAAGTTTTGACACAGAATGTGAAATGTTGCGCAACATTCGTCATAGAAACGTTACCAAGGTCAATAGCACCTGCAGGATCCTTGATTTCATTGCATCGGTACTCGAGTACATGCCTAACGGAAGCCTTGATAAGTGGTTGTACTCTCACAACTATATCTTCGATGTCGAGCAAAGACTATATATAATGATTGATGTTGCATCTGACTTGGATTATCTCCACCACGGTTATTCTGTTCCTGTAATTCACTTTACTTGAAGCCAAGGAATTTCCTGCTAGATGAAGATATGGTAGCACACGTGAGTGACTTTGGCATCTCAAAGTCCTTAAAAGAGGAAGGGAGTACTGAGCAAACCAATGCACTTGCCACAATTGAATACACAGCACCAGGTTACCTTCTTTTCCTTTAATTTTTTCTCACTTGTTGTGTACACTTGCTTAAATAATTTCAACTGTTTGAAACCCAGAATATGGACAAGAAGGAATAGTGTCGACTAAATGTGATGTCTATTGCTTTGGTATTATGTTGATGGAAGTGTTTACAATAAGGAGACCAACCAAAGAAATGTTTTTTGGAGATTTGGACTTGAAACATTGTGTTAAGCATTCAATTCCGGATGGTGTGATTGAAGTTATAGATGGAAATTTAGTCAGGCAAGATGAAGATCAAGTCGGTGCTATCCTGCAGTGTGTATCAGTCATCTTAGAGCTTGCCCTTAACTGCTCCAGTGACTCACCCAATGAGAGAATGAACATAACAGATGTTCTAGGGTTGCTCAAGAAGATCAAACTCCGTTTACTTGCAAGTAGAACATGAATTGAGCAATGCAAGTATCTTCCCTCTTCATTTATGGCTTTTATTTAGATTGTTTTGATTAAAATTCTGCATTAGTTTTTTCTTATTGTCACAAACGTCAATGACTTCGTTTTCTTCGACACATTTTCAGATAATGGGACTGCCTGTATTGTTGATCACTCATGGTCAAAGAGGATTGTGTGGCTGTTGGAATTCGAGGTGCAACTATTGAATGGTTATTGCATTCTCCATCTAGTTCATATGTAAATCTTCCCTACGAATCTGTAAGTCTGTCTAGTATCATTTTTTGGATGCTAAATTTGTATACCGATGGTGTTATCCAACCAGATGTTTATCTGGTGCAGTAGTGGATAATTGTTGTATTCATCTTGTCTCCTTCTGCACGTTGATCTTCTCAGTGAACCTTCCTTGTTATGATCTTCATCATGATAATTATTTTGTTAGTCCATCTCGTAGCCGTTGTATTATGCTGCATTTATATACTGATGGTCTTTTGCAGATTGAGGTGAAGCTATAATTTTCTTTAAGTGGTGGCTGAATGGAGTTACTTTAAGCTATAACCTCGTTTCGATTGTCTTGGAAATATCACTACTTTGTGGGATCTTAATCTCGGCGTTAATAAATTGTCTACTACTAGTATACATGCAAGCCATTGGACCCTCCAATAGTTGATTTGTGTTTGAGTTCATTCACTGGTTATCTGTCCCGGGTATTGGAATCTTAATGGCTGCAATTTACATAGACCTATCCATGAATCAACAACTCTCGAGAACACTTCCAAGTGAAATTAGGTAATTTTTCTTTAATTGTTGCATAACAAATTTGAAGGTTCAATCCCAGAGTCATGCAGCAAGTCACGACGGGTTTGAAGAAGGAACTCACCCAGTCGCTGGTACAGGTAAAGTCAGGTCGTTGTCATTTACTACGCCTTACATGAGATTTTGAAGAAATTTATTTCTGCAGTGCCTGGCTGCCTGCCCATTAGGTTTTTGAATAATGTCCTCTACCAACCCAATTCTTTCTTTCTTTCTTTCTGGCATGAGGCGTGTCTTTGTGTTTAGTTCTGCTCTCTACTTCCTTTTGGAACAGTGGCATGCTACTGCGTTGGTAAGTCCATTAATCCATCCCTCTATTTGTTCCTCATATGCTTTTGAATCAAATCAGTTACAACATACATGTTGCTCAGGCTTGTGTAATTGGACTTTATTCAATTGGCATTCATCCTTAACAAGAGGAACACAAATATAGTATAACTTCGATCAAATACTTACTAGGATAACAGAATAAGAAGGCAGTCAGTTTATGAGGAGTAAACTGACGCTGAACCTTGCTAATACGCTTCTGAATCTGGCTCAATTACTTTGCTCAGTACTGTCTGCATTCTTCAGTGCCAAAATGTAAGCAAAAGAAAATTACACCAAGCTCATATGCTTCTGAATCAGGCTCAGTTACTTCATACATGCAAGAGATTGAGATGCCTATATGCTTTTAATCAAGCTCAAAATCCCAAACTTACATACGCTTGCATAATTTGACATTTTTCCTCTGGAATTCATCTAAAACAAGAAGAAAACACTTGGGCCAACAGAATAAGGAGGCAAGTAGTTTATGAGATGTAAATTGATCAACATTGGGTCACAGTGAAGGTAATAGGAAATTATTGCAGTTGATACATAAGTGAGGACGTTTATACCCTAGCGTTGACCATGTACTCTACCTTCAGTACCATACATATTTGAATTTTGAAGGATTACTCCTCAGTGCCAAAATCTATAAGAAGAAAATAAAGCACCCAGCTAGAACACTCTGATTCGCCCTGTGTGCAATACATACAAGACCATATCATCCCCAAAGTGTCGACAGCTTTGCTCGTCAAGTCAACCATCTAGCCAGCCGAACCACACATGCACTACTTTTCGCATCACATAAACATCCATGTATTAATGAGCCTTATGCCTGCATTTCTTCTTTTCACATTCCTCAACCAATTTTTGGACTTTGCCAACACAGGTCCATTACCAATCTAACAGAATCTTCAGTCTGAAAGTTCCATTGCACACCCAATGTAGCAAAATCCCCGTGTTATTTCTGACAAGTAGTTTTGGCATTGTAGCAAACTCCACTAGGTTCACATAATCCGCAAACTGAGGGTCTATAATTGATAAACTGTGGATCATTTTTTTTTTCTATATACAAATCAAAATAACTAGAAAAACACAAGTCAATAGTGATAGTACTAAGCCCCTGAGAAAGCTTATCCGTGAAAGACGACCATTATTACTGATCTTAGATAAAGTCAGCTTCTTGGAATGCTTGACTTTTAGCTTTGCAGGCAGAGCAAGATAGCATCACCCAAATACAATGGTTTATCTTCTGACAACGTTCATTAAGCAGCGTCTGTTTCACCACCACAGGAAGAGAAACTTAAGATTTGATGGTAGAGGTATTGAGAATCCATAACAATGCTCGAGATAGTGTGAAGGGGATTCCAGCAGGTGAAGTTACGATGATCTTCATATTCATCTTCATCGTGATAATTATTATTCATCTAGTAGCGGTGTGAGTGATTATTGGAATTATATTTGCTAATTACCCTTCATTTGTCATATAATCATAATTAAGGTGGATAAATATGGTTGAACTTACTCACTCATCACTCAAGCAGGATGGAAGTTTACAATGATGGATGTCCTTCTCTTCTGAAGACCAATGAAGGCCACATAGAGAGTCCCCTCCTACCAAGATGGTTTATTTGACTGGTTTATTTAATTGTTGCTCTGGGGAAGTAAACAACTAACATAAATGTGCTGCTAATTAAAAAGACCTTGAATGCAATTACTTCATTTTTCTAACAATAATTTTTATGGGCATCTCCCCAAGGAGATGTCCATTTTTGTCGGTTACACTTGATAAATATTAAGTTGGACAACCTAACTAGAAATATTCCACAATGAAAGAGGATCATTGTTTCCACTGGAGAGACTTTTACTTAGTTCTGACTTATTTAAACATGTGCTGCACCACTAGGACATTCTTTGTTGCGTTGTTCTGTACGCTGACATGTTTAATCGCCTGAAGGAAGATATTGCATTTCTCAACATGAATGATAGCTAAATCCCTAACATCCTTCTCAAGGAAGATACTGCATCAAAATTATTGAATTGGATTGCCACTTGCTTCAATGTTTGATGCGGATGCCAGTAGCTGGATTTCGTACAAGTTCCATGTTACCTAACAAAGTTGGGAGTTGTCAATATCACACCTTCTAATGCTTGCCGTTTCTCAATGCTTCTTCGTTTACTGACTCTAGTTAAGGGGTTACATACATTTATGGTTTGAATGTTCAATTACAGCTCCAACACTTGCTGACTCTTCCTACAGGATTGGTCCTAAGTCGCTAACCCCATGAAGTAGCGTACAGGCCAGACTGAGGACTCCAATTTTAATTATTGAAACAATGGAAGTCGCCAATGAAAACAATACACAGCAAAATATTTCGTAAATAATGAAACTATTAACACGAAAGAGAAGATGAAGCTTCAGCACATCAGAAATCTGTACTGATTGAGCAATGGCAGCTGCCTAGATCGTCTAGATTCGTCATATGAGTTGTTTAATTCTCTAATCAGTTTGGACCATAATATACATTTACTAATTTACGAGTTGGTCGACGAAGAATTATTCGCTTAACTTACACACACACACACACACACACATGATTGAACCTCTGATGAAAGTAATTTTCCCTGTATGCCCTGTATAATGCTTGTGTTACGGATCAGGGATGGTTGAAGTGCAGCTAGCGGAGCACTGTTTGCATCCCTTTATATGTAAGTCCCAAATCTTATAGTATATATGACCTGTATCAGGTCATACTTTAAGACATGGCTTATGTTCATTGCGTTATCATATACTTACTATAATGCTATCATGCCTTCGGTGGCATCGGGATTTTACTTAGTTCATTCATGACTTGTTCTCTCAGAATTAGCTTTTCTATTCAGTTACAGGCAATATGCATGATTGATGATCGATTAGTCAGATTAGTCAGAAATCCGAAACCAGTCTCAATGGAGTGGACACCCTTGAATTTAGTACTCATTACGTCGAAACTTTTCTACTTCTAATGTTCGCATCGCATCGCATCCAGACCTTGCATGCCTTTAAATTCTGCAGTGCCCAGCTCAAAAGGTCAAGTCATGGCACTGTCAGCAGAACCGTCCAATTCTTCCGGCATTAACATTAAGTGATCCGACGTCGCGGTAGACTAATCAATGCCACATAGTCCTTCAGTAGTAGAAACATCAAACAATACGTCCGTGGGTCTCCTCCTACAAAAAGACGTTGATTTAAACATTATCGATAGGACCGAATGGTTTATTTAAACATTAAATAAACTAAACATTAGCAATTATTTTCAACTACACAATAATTTAAAACTAAGACCGTCTCTAAGTAGTCGGTCTCTTCCAGCTGGAAACTTGTAATTTGGTGAGAGTTGGCAAAACTTGTGATAATGAGAACTAGAAATAGACATAATATTGGTTTATGTTAATGCATTAAGGTGCCAGCAAGTAAAACAAAGTTCTAAAGAAGGCTATGACACAGTCATCTGACGAAATTGCTGGTCTCCTCCGCAAACTAATCGATTCCACATAGTCGGCCTTTAGAAAATATTTAATTATGTGGAAAGTTTATGGAGGGAGATTTTCGTGGGGAATAGAGATAAAATAAGAGAAACAGTTTCGGGGGTATTATTTGATCTTGTACGAGGTCATATTCAAGGGCCAGGATTTAACTTAATCCTTGTTCTTTTGGTTGCGCGTTTACTTCGTCTCAGTGGGGGGTGCTAAATCCTCGTACGTACTATTAATAGAATCAGAATATCGGATTATTTGAGACCACTGTAGACTTCCCCAGTTATTATGGTTTCTGAACTTGGAGATGAGATTCTGACATTCGTTCTCTGTCGTTTTCATTACTAAGACTTGAGTATGGTGTCTCTGTTACTCTATTCATTCGCAACAGGGTACTAAAGTAGGTTGATTTATTCGTCTTTCAAGTCAGACACGAATATGGCCCTCCACAGTGGAATTTTCTATTATTTATATAGTGTGGAAGACTTATTCAAAGACACTTTTTTTATTTAATTTGGATCACTAATTATCCTATTATTTATTTAGTGTGGAAGTCTTATTCAAAGACACTTGTACTTATTTTTGTTTGGAAAACTAACTTTCCTATTATTTATTTTGTTTGGAAGAGTCTTATTTTGAAGAGTGTGGTTACAGGTAGTTATGTCACTAAACCTCTCAAAAATATTCACCAGAATCCTAAAACATCCTGCAATTACTAATCTTGCACCCATGGTCCTTACAGCCTTTCCTTCCAAGTTGTTTTTCCTTTCGCTGGTTTTGTTGCTGCCTTCGCTATTACGCAATGGCAGGTTCCACCAGACGTGTTTGGCCAAAAAAGCACCATTTAACATCACAACAGACACATATGCACTTGTGGCCTTCAGAGACCATTTAGTCTCTACTCCAAGTGTCAACAACGTTCTGCTCAATTACTGGACTTTCGATACTAATATTTCTGTTGCCAATTCAATATGTCACTGGATTGGTGTTACATGTGGTGCTCGACACCAGAGAGTTGTTGCTCTGGACCTTGGCGACATGGGCCTGTCTGGCACCATTCCTCGGCAACTAGGAAACCTTTCCTTCCTAGAATCTTTCAACATCAGCAAGAACAAATTTCACGGTCAACTCCCTCAAGAAATGGCTGGTCTCCGTCGGTTGAGCTTCATCAATGTTAGTTTCAACAGCTTGAGTGGAAATATTCCATCCTGGTTTGGTTACTTACCCCAACTCAAGTACGTCTTCCTTCAGAATAACAGTTTTATAGGTCCTATCCCCCCTTCCCTTTCCAACTGTTCTAAACTTGAAGTTCTGAACATGTCTTCCAATCTACTAAGTGGGGCAATTCCTCAACAGATGGGTGACCTCCACAAGCTGAAGAGTTTTCAAATGTCTAGGAACCAACTAAGTGGCGGAATACCCAGCTCCATATTTAATCTCTCCTCGCTTGAAATTCTAAGTTTGGCTAGAAATCGAATTTCCGGCAGACTTTCGGAAGATATGTGTGCTAGCCTTTCGAAACTCATTTTTTTTAGTGTATCATCGAATGAATTGGAAGGGCGGATACCATCGAGTTTACATTTGTGCTCACGGCTTAAGATCTTGTCGTTAGCGTACAACAACTTCCACGGATCCATACCAAGTGCACTCGGGAACTTGACAGTGCTTCAGGAGATATACCTCGCCGGTTACAACATGGAAGGTACAATTTTAATGACAATATACTACGTCATGGCATTTATGTTTCCCTTGCCCAATTTTAATTCATGAGTAAAACATAACCTGTAGATGCTTAGTTTCTGACTGAAGTCATCTGTCTTTAAGTTAGATACAGAATGTGGAAGTTTCATATAACTTATTTTGTTTGGAAGACTTGTTCAGTGACACTTATTTTGCAATTGCATCGCTAGGACTAACCAAACTGGAAAACATTATTTATTCTGTGTCAACTTTCTCCGTACCTAATATTCATCCCTTGAAACTTTGTATTTAGCTCAAGATGGACTTTCGGGCAGTCTTCCTCCAGATATGTGCAGTAGCCTTTCAAAACTGAGGATTCTTTCTGTACCAATGAATAAGTTAGAAGGGCAGATCCCATCGGTTTTACAGTTGTGCTCACGGCTCGAGGTCTTGTCGTTGTCATACAACAACTTCCATGGATATATACCAAGTGCACTCGGGAACTTGACCATGCTTAAGGAGATATACCTTGGCGGTAACAACTTGGAAGGTACAATTTTATACTGACATTTTACTCCTCTTTAATTTGTTCAAGCTTTTTGTTTTACTTTTAGCTCCTCGACGCTTGGCCTAAAACAACTCTCACCAGTCATCACTAACTGGCCGCCGGTTGTTTTTGTCAAAAGCATTCCCTTACGTTGGAAATTGAAACGTTTTCAATCTAGTTAACTATCTAGATTGTAAGGAAAAAAATTCACAAAGATATTATACACAGAGAAAATATTACACTACCAACCAAACGGAGCCCTAGTTTTAAATTACTTGAATTTTAGAATGATGGATTAATTTTAGTAGTATATATTCTAGGGTCAGGGAAATAATTAGTGAGATTATTAATTTGTGGTATTTTTTTGAGGAGATTAATTTGTAGTATTATATACCTTATAGTGAAATCTACTCAATACTCTCTCCGTCCCAGTATTTTAGTCCCCTATTCTATTTTTGTCAGTCTCAATATTTTCGTTCACTTTCCTTTTTGTGATTCATAATATTGTAGTTTTCCCCATTTCCCTCAAAAAGTAAATATGATAAAAGGGGGGATATTTTGTAAGTTGTAGAAAGCCCTCAACCAGTCTTATCTATTATTTATGTGTATAAAGCTATACAAGAGTGATAGTTACATATAACTCCCTATACATTTCTACATTGATATATGGCTATTACGCCCCTTCAGTCGGAACGGGAGGACGAACGCTCAGACTGTATTGAAAACGCTCGAAAAGATGACGGGGCAACCCCTTGGTGAATATGTTGGCGCACTGATAGTCAACCGGGATGTGAAGGACATGCAGTTGCCCCAATCAAACCTTTTCATGGACAAAATGCAACTCAATCTTTACATGTTTGGTGCAGACTGGGTTACCAGAAAGGTAAACGGCACTCACGTTGTCACAGTACACAACGAAGGCAGGAGGCGGTGGGACCCGAAGCTCAATTAGAAGATTGGGAAGCCAACACAACTCTGACACGCCATTGGCAACTCCACGATATTCAACTTTAGCACTAGAGCGGGATACCGTGATCAGACATTTAAAGGACCATCTAAGAAGGTTGTCACCACAGAAAACACAATAACCAGAGATGGATCGACGATTGTCGCGGAAGCCGATCCAGTCAGCATCAATATAGGCGGTAAGACCGGTGGGAGCCGATGTAGAGATCCGAAATCCGTTATCAAGAGTGCCGTGTGCATAACGGAGAATGCGCTTCAGTGCATGAAAATGAGGTTCACGAGGGTCATGCCTGAAGAGGCATATTTCTGCACGACATAAGACAACTTAGGGCGAGTGAAGGTTAGATACTGAAATGCACCTGCCAACTTTTGTACAGAGTAGGATTAGAAACTGGTGGACCAGATTCTGCGGTGAGCTTCGCACCAGTCTCAACGGGGGTGGTGACGGGTTTGCAGGCCGTCATGGAAGCATGAGCAAGAATGTCCGTAGTATACTTCCATTGAGACAAGAACAACCCAGAAGAGTCCCAGGATGTAGAGTGCCGAGATTTGACATGGAAAACTCACAAGATAGCTGCGCAACTAGTTGCTGAAGGATGTCACAGGAGGAGCCCGTAATGATGATATCGTCCACATAGAGAAGGACATGTAACAAGTCGCTGAAACCAGTTAAAAATGTAACAAGTCGCTGAAACCAGGCCCTCGGTGCCTGTTTGAGGATAATTTTCGAGGACGAAAACATAATCGGATGGCGAGAATCACGGTAACCAGGCGACTGATGCATGTAGACAGCCTCCTCAAGATCCCCATGCAAAAAAACGTTCTTGACATCAAGCTGGCGATAGGCCAAGAATGCGCCACATCTATGGTCAAGACAGTACGAATGGTATGTGGCTTGACAACCGTGCTAAAAGTCTCCTCACAGACCACCCCAATCATCTGGGAACGACCATTGGCATCCAGTGGGGCCTTGTATCTTTGCCAAGTACCATCAGGCCGAAACTTGTGCGAAATAGCTAAATAGCCCGAAGAATATTGCCCTTGGCGGGTCGAGGGACCAAATCCCGAGTGTGATTCCGTACCATAGCCCCAAATTCATCGTCCATGACAGCCTTCCAGTGTGGGTCCGTAAGAGCAGACACAAGAGACTTAGGTAAGGGAGAGATGGAGTTAGGGTGTTGGATATGAAGTGTGAGGCGATTTACTGGTTTAGTAATACTGTGTTTGGAGCGGGTGTTTATTTGAGGAGAGTGAGGTGGAGGGACAAGATCTAGAGTTGGGGTAGAGTGCGTAATTTTGAGGCAGAAACCCAGGACTATTAACACTAAAGGTATCGGCATAGTCAAACCGGGTCGCTGATGGAAGCCTTGGCCACTAACCACATCTTGTAACGGTCAACACACCCATCAGGATGCACCTTAATTCAAAAGACTCATTTTCACCCAACAACCTTCTGCACAAGCGAGGGAAGAACTAAATCCCATGTGTGATTATGAAAAAGAGCTTCAATTCAGCACTCCTGGCAAAGCGCCACTAGGGGTCTTTAGAGCATGCAAAACAGTGTTAGTTTGATGTTAAATCCAGGTGGTGAGACAAAGGCTGACATAGGTTAATCGTAGTGGACTGAAGGGTCCTGGATTTGGACCGAATCATCATGGGATGAGTAGAAGGAGGAGTGTGTATGGGAGAAACGGGTGGAGATAGAGCCGGGTGCAGGGTTTTGGCCGAGGAAGGGTGTCATGTATAATGCTAAGAAAAGGGGGGAAACGAGAATGTAGATGATGGACGCAAGGCTGCCGGATCCGGGACGGAAGATGGTGAAGGCAAGTTTTCCGAGGAGGAGGTGAGTTGCCGCTTGGGCGCCGACTGAGAGGAGCTTAGAGGAAGGACTGTGGTGAGGGGCCCAACCCAGTTAGTGACTGATATGGAGGAAGGCCATGCTGAAGGGGAACTTAAAGTTTGAAAGGGCAAGGAAGACTACACAAACTGAACGTGGCGCGAGATATTAAGACGATGCGATGTAAGGTCAAGACACATATATGCACTATGCGTCAGAGAGTTCCCTAGAAACACACACGGCACAGGGCGTTAGTCGAGTCTGTGGGAGGTATATGGGCGAAGACAGGGATAACATAGACAACCAAAGACACATGGTTTATGGTAATTGGGCTCCTGATGATAAATAGATTTGAAGGGCAACATCATGTTGAGAGAATGACGGGGTAGTCGATTAATGAGATAGACAACAGTAGAGAATGTAGAAACAAATATATAATTGTAGAGGAAGTAAAAATTGTACTCAATGGAGAATCATCATTAGTCATGTTTTACATTTCAACTACCTTGGATAGATGCTTTATTAGTAAAATGAGACACAAAAAAAACTACTCTACTAAGCTACCAAAAGATAAACAAGTTCTAGTAATCAAAAAAGAATCTACATACATTTTGAAGTATCGATACTTTTCATGTAGAAATAGAAGTATCTATCAAGTGACCCAGAATAATCGGATCGGAACCCAGAATGATAGTCAGGAGGAAATAACTTCTCATAGCTGACGTCACTTTTTATCTCTAGTAATAAGTAATGACTAGCATAGTATCCCGTGGCGGAGGAGAAAATTTTTTTATTAGAACGGGGAACAAATTATGTGGCACTACATCACACTGTGATTGGTTGATCATATCCTAGTCATATTGATTAGTATTAACATGCTACGCTTATCTTATCATCATAATGAAGAAATTTCACGTGTGTAAGCGAATTTGCTTATAAGTTGTACCACATCACTGTACCCCATGGCCATGTATATAGTCTCAAGGCCAAGGCCACTACAAACTCACAAGAGATACAAATCAAGTTCCACCCTCCATTTTAGAAAGATCTAAGGGCTAAAATTTCGCCACACCTCCTATATAAATAGTAAAACATTATGACCTCAGTATATAGATATTACCGTAACTTTGATTAATTTAGTAACCACGTCTTGCTGTGTATCTTTTGTTGGTGTATCTTTGGTGCATTCATTTAGTAAAATCACAGACAAATGATATTTCATTATCGATTTTTGCCTTATTTAAAGTCAGGACTCCATTTGCAGGCAACATACCTAGTGAATGGGCCAATCTCATCAATTTGAAGCAGCTATGGCTGGAATATGCAGGCCTTGGTGGCTCCCTACTACCAGCTATCTTTAAGAATATGACTTCTCTGGAGATCCTTAATCTTTCTCACAACAGTTTGAGCGGAAGCATTCCAAATGAAATAGGAAATTGCACATCAATCAATTGGATAGATATTGGATATAACCACTTGATTGGTAAGACTCAATCTGATAGGTACCGCTCATTCGTCTTGCTCAATTTGCTACTTTCAGTTAACATGTTTGCCACACGTTTCATGCTCTGAGAAATGTGGTTGTGCCATCTCATTGAAAATATTAGTCTAACGATGACCTGACAAAGAAAAATATACGTAGATGTTAATACAAAGCAATTTGTAAGTCATGCATCATGAACTTAAATGCATGATACTGAATTACTGATATTCTTTTAGCAGTTTGAAGTCCTATAGAAAAGTGCTAGTTAATAGTGGAATAAGGAACTGATCTCCAGATTCTGGCAACCATCTGCATAGGACAGGAACACATTTCATGCATATTTGTCATTGCATACGATTTCAATCATGGCTAGTTGAGGGAAATCTGAATTTCTTATTTCCTAAAACTATGCCCAATTAGGAGTAATTATTGCTTGCTCCAAGAGCAAATATGACATGGTGCTCTAAACAATACATCACAGGACACGTCAGGAACATGTAGGAAATCCACTTTCTTTTGTCTGCCACTCATTCTCTTTCTTGAATATGTGTTATGTGTTGTATGGTTAGAGCAAATCCACATCATTTGCTCTAGGGCAAACAAAAATTTCTCCCCAATTAGATCACAAAGCCACGACTAAGAGACATGAGTAAATACTCAATTCGCAAACTCTTGGTCACAATTACTATTCAATTTGTGGACTGTCCAAACTTTTTGATGAAGGATTTTTACGGCGCCGAATTATGGTGGATTTAAAGACACAGCTCTCCACAATTATTAGATATAGAGAAAGCAAAGGTCAAAGTTCGTATGTGAAGAAAATTATATAATTAGAGAAAGCCTCAGTAACTTAAAAGGGAACCGGGTTTTCACTATAGAAAAATTGGGGATTTTTATGAGTTATGTATGTATGCATGCTAGTAAGAAACAGTACGTTGCACGTGACCACATATTTTTTTATATTGAAAATCCCATAGAAACTAACGGGTACTTTTTCTTTTTAAATTCAGATAACCATTTGAGTTGTAAAGACTAAGGATGCAATGTAGAGTATAGCAAAAAAAAGAAAATGCTAAAAAATATTTTCTAGCTAGCTTTTGATACACCAAACAATTTTATCTTTGTGAGAGCAGGCAAAATTTACCTGCTTTAATTTCATTATTATCAACAAACTGTGAGCACAAAACAGACTATTTAAAATACGGTTTGTAGTCCTGTGAGCTAACAAATAACTACATAAACAATACCTCTGAGGCTGACCGATGTAATGCCAAGTAACCGGAATAGCTTGAACATCCTGACCTGGGAAGAACTGTTTAGGATCTGGGTTTTCCAGGTTTGTGCGGGGGCATTGATGAATCCTTGGCGGTGCTGTTAGTATCACATGTTTCTACAGTAAAACAGTGAAAGAGAAAGGGTACAAAATTAGGACGTTTGTACTTGTTTCTCTTATATGAAAGTTGATGTTAATTTCAAAAAACGAAAAGTCCTGCATAAAAATAGGGCATTCTGTCATCATGTCATCTACTATCATCACAAGTCTCTTGGCAATAAGATCATTTCTCATTTCAAGATTCCAAACTTGTTTTTGTGGGTTTACAATTTCCACCTTACACAAAGCAAACTCTCAGAGCATACAGCACGACCAGAACTATATATATATATATTGAGGTCATTAGAACTATCTTTTTGAGTTTTGGTCTAATCAGAACTATCTATTCAGTGTTTGCATATCATCGTGACTTTTTTTTTCTTCATATTTATGTCCATCAAGAAAATTAGGAACACCTTCACCTTTTTGAAATTTCACATTATTTATGACGATTGCTTAATAATCTGGGAAAGTCAAATGGTTTTGGATTTAACTGACACTCTTGTTTTACTCTCTAACAGGTCAAGTCCCAGAACATATGAGTAGGCTACGCAAGTTGGAGTTTTTATCACTCCAGGTGAACAATTTAGGAGGTCATGTTCCAGCAAACTTGTTCAACATCACATCTTTAAGAGTTATTTCACTCCTTGAGAATCATTTTATGGGAGATGTGCCATCAACTATAGGGTTTGGACTGCCTAATCTTGAAGAACTTTATCTTGACAGAAATCGGTTCAGTGGTACTATCCCTGTCTCCATCTCTAATTCTTCTAGAATCACTAGAATGGACCTTGGCTACAACAACTTCAGTGGATCACCTCCCAGCACGCTTGGAAATTTAAGGCGTCTGAATGCGCTGACGATAGGAGAGAACAATCTCAGACTAAATGGGAAGGAGTTCATTGCTTCCTTGGACAGCTGTAGGCATTTACGCTACTTATACATTAGTTCCAGTGAAGTAAATGGTCCGCTTCCGTCCTCCTTTGGAAACCTTACCTCTTCTCTACGCAGTTTTCAAGCGTATGATTGTGGAATTACAGAGACGATCCCCGACGATATCGGAAACATGAGCAATTTGCAGACTTTGGACCTTTCTTCAAATCAGTTGGTTGGAACCCTTCCACATACGCTCCAGGGTTTATCAATTCTGGATCGGTTGTATCTTTCTAATAACAACCTTGGTGGATCATTTCCAGATGATATGTGCCATCTACCAAGATTGGGTTTGTTGGACCTCCATAGAAACAAATTTTCTGGTCCGTTGCCTGATTGTCTAGGGGACATTGCTACTTTAAGATATCTTTATCTTCATCATAATGATTTTTCATCCAAAATACCAGCAAGCCTGTGGACCCTCAAAGATATCTTGAAACTTGACTTGTCTTCGAATTCATTCACAGGGTATTTGCACCCAGATATCGGAACTTTAAGGGCTGTAATTTACATAGACCTATCCATTAATCAGCTATCTGGAGCAGTCCCTAGTGCACTTGGAAGTCTGCAGACCTTAGCATATCTATATTTGGCACATAACAGCTTTGAAGGTTCAATACCTGGATCATTCGGCAAGCTTTTTGCCATGGAGGAATTAGATTTATCTTACAATAATATCTCCGGCGAGATCCCAAAATCATTGGTGGCACTGTCCCAGTTAAAGATTCTCAACCTATCACTCAATCAATTATGTGGAGAAATACCAAGTGGTGGCCCATTTATGAACCTCTCACATCTTAGCTTTGAGTCGAACAAAGCCTTGTGTGGTTCCCCTCGCTTCCATGTCCCCCTGTGCAAAAGTGACGGGTCCTCTAAGCATCTCGCAAAAAGAAGAAAGGTTCTTTCGTTTGTGTATGTATTGACAGGGATCACCATGCTAACACTAGTTGTTTTAGTCATTCTGTATGTGATCCTGAAATGCAGAAGGAAACATCACATTCCATCAGTGGGAGATCTTCAGCCTGCTGTAGGACATGAACAAATTTCATACTATGATCTTCAGCGAGCAACTAATTCATTCGACGACAGCAATTTACTTGGCCAGGGAAGCTTCGGTTCTGTTTATAAAGGTGTATTTGCTGATGGAAGAATCTGGGCTGTGAAGGTGTTTAAGTTGCAGGTGGAACGCACAATAAGAAGTTTTGACACAGAGTGTGAACTATTGCGCAACATTCGTCACAGAAACCTGACCAAGGTCATTACCAGCTGCACGAATCTTGATTTCATGGCATTAGTACTCGAGTACATGCCTAACGGAAGCCTTGAAAAGTGGTTGTACTCTCACAATTATCTCTTGAATGTCCAGCAGAGGTTAGATATAATGACTGACGTTGCATCTGCTGTGGAGTATCTCCACCACAATTATTCTGTGCCTGTTGTTCACTGTGACATAAAACCAAGCAATGTCCTACTTGATGAAGATATGGTTGCGCATGTGAGTGACTTTGGCATCTCAAAGTTCTTAAAAGAGGAAGGGAGTACTGTGCAAACCAATACACTGGCCACAATTGGATACACAGCACCAGGTTGCGTTATTTTCCTTCAATTTTTTCTCACTTGTTGTATACACTTACTTGCTTAAATAATTGTAACTGTTGAAATACAGAACATGGACGAGAAGGAATAGTTTCCACAAGATGTGATGTCTATAGCTTCGGTATTATGTTGATGGAAGTGTTTACAAGAAAGAGACCCACTGAAGAAATGTTTGGTGGAGATTTGGACTTGAAACATTGGGTAAAGCAGTCACTTCCGGATCGTGTGATTGAAGTTATAGATAGAAATTTAGTGAGACAAGATGAAGATCAAGCCGGTGTTATCCTGCAGTGTGTATCAGATATCTTACAGCTTGCCCTCATATGCTCCACTGACTCACCCGATGAGAGAATGAACATAAGAGATGTTTTAGCGTTGCTCAAGAAGATCAAACTCCGTTTGCTTGCAAGTAGAACATGATTTGAGCAATGTAAGTAACCAGACCTTCTTCATTTATTGTTTTGTTGTATGGTTTTAATTTGAATTCTGCGCTCATTTTTTCTTGGTTTCACCAACATAAAAGACCCCGTTTAATTTTCCTGGCAGATAATCGGACCTGCTGGTAATAGTCATCACAGCAGTTAGTGAAATTTATTACTCATGGTCAAAGAGGACTATATGGCTCTTGAAAGAAGGTGATGCAATTTTTGAATAATTGTTTTATTATTATCCGTCTCCTTTTATATGTAAATCACTATGACTCTGCATGTTATTATAGTTATTGTAGCTAGCAGTTGTTTTCTGCTGCACTTATATACTTGAATCAAGCCCACTTTGGTAGCATTATTTACTCGTGTAAGTCTATGAGATCAAAACTGGTTATCTTTATACTTTGTTTTTTCTTCTTCTGGATGTTGTTGATAAACCAAAGGATATCCTTGTTTATGTTTTGTTGAGATATTTTGAAGAAACTATTTCTGTGTGCAATGCAGTGCCCAGAAGGTGATTGTATTTATTTCTGAACCAGTTCCATCATTAATTAACCCATTCCCTGCTTGCTCCTCCTATGCTATATGCTTTTGAAGGAAGATCAGTTACAAAAAACGTTTGCTTAATCTGAATCCTTAATGATTCTGGCTACTAGTACTATATAATTGGACAAAAGCCAACTAGTTAGTTTATGAGGAAGGAGTATAACTCAGGATAACAACATAACAAGGCAGTCAGTTTATGACTGAGTAACTTGATGAACCTATTTTGAGTGAGGAAATTTATACTCTGGCCTTGAGCAGGTACCCCATTTTGGGATGTACAAGTGTGAGCAGATAAGGAGAATAGTTCTCATTTTGTTATTGGTGTTGGTTGATTTCAAAAGGAGAATAGCTCTCATTTTCTTTACCAGTGTTTGAACCGATGCGCAGGTTTCTTGTTGATTTTTAAAAAATTGTTGGGTTAATCATCATACAGATGCTAATTTACATTCTTGTGGGTGTCACCTCAAGTCTTAGTGTGATCCTGTTTTGTTGGCTGGACCCTTGGTGTGTTAGATAAGAGTCTAGGAAATATCAGTAGGTCTATGTACCTCAGAGATTCAGGTAATTTGTTAACTTCTGGTAACTTTTATGATACCTCCAGCATATATGCTTCAGATTGTTCTCCGTGCAGCAAGAGAGTTGTGGCTGCTCAAGGAAATAGAAATTATATCACTTTACTAAAGATGAAGAAACAGCATCTTGCTCGTGTTACTTGGATATGGTTTGCTCAATTACATATATAGCTAAGACGATACATGAATATGCGTTGTCTTAAATTACTTGTAATACTAGGATGATATTATTCCTGAACTTATGATAACTGTTTATGCTAGAAGAAAAGGATATTTTCCAAGCAGCTTTCCCTCCCTTTTTTAAGGAAACTGAACACGAAGTTACTCATATTGGAATAATTGTTTCAAACACTGGTTCGGACCATATCTAGGTAACCCCTCCTTAACAAAAGTGTTTCGCCATAAGGGCATGCCCGCTATAGCCAAACTTTGAGTAGATAAACTACTCTCTCTCTTTCCTCGATGTGGGTTTTCATAACAATTGGGCAAGTGAAGTGGCCAACTTCAACGCCAAATTTTTCATTTATCTGTTAATGGTTTTTGATAATTGAGATCTTGAATCGATCTCCTTGTTACCTAGTTCCTCAAAAGTTTAGTTTTTCTTTGGCCTGTTGAAACTAAAAACCGACATTGGTATTATCGGTCATTGCTCCCAGAACCAATATTGCTACTATCAGTTTTTAAACGAGCTCATTTTGGTATTTTTGACTCACTTGGGCTTATTTTGGTTTAATTTGCCCCGAATGAGATAATACCAGTGAGAAATTCTGTGGTACTCAACACCTTGGTGACATGGACCTAACTGGCACCATTCCTTCAAATTCGAGAAACCTTTCTTTCCTTGTATTTCTCGACACCAGCAACAACGAATTTCACGGGGAACTACCAGGAGAGATTGTTCATCTCCATCGGTTATGCTTCATTCAATGTTAGTTCAACAGCTCGAGGGAAACTATTCCATCATGGTTTGGTTTGTTACCTAACTCAGCCTTACAAGCATCAGAAACCCAAATTACAAAATTTGGTTAGATTGTTGTCATTTAAAAGGACTCTACAAGTATCAAAATCTCGGATTGCAAAATGAGGAAAACCCTATCATAAATAGTCTATTCACAATTCGGCAGTGGAATGATACAAACTACATGAACCCAAATAAGAAAAGATCAAAACTATTGAGGGCTTAACAGAAGCAAGGAAGAAGTTTCATCAGTGTGCCATTCTGTGAGCACCTTAAAACCACAAGTAATAGTACTTCAGGGCGTTGTCGCCCAAATATAAGATCCAGTGAGAATTGAGATAATAAGGTGAGTCAAACAATAGCAAAACAAAGGATTCCCAGAAAGGACTACAAAGAAATCGCAGATGGGTTAATCACAAAATACTCTGAGCTCCTGACAGA
This sequence comes from Linanthus parryae, assembly GCA_023055425.1. Lineage (NCBI taxonomy): Eukaryota > Viridiplantae > Streptophyta > Magnoliopsida > Ericales > Polemoniaceae > Linanthus > Linanthus parryae. Next base: position 28,641,024 of record JALGPY010000009.1, on the reverse strand, counting down.
CGTATGAGAGATCAACAAGGGAATATTCAGAACAGAATGAGTGAAATTTCGGAATCTATAAGCTCTAAAAGCTCTTGATGATTCGGCTTCTGTGTAAGAAGTAGAGTACTAATAATATGGGCCATGTCATTGTTAAAGCCTCACAGTACAAGTAACTACGAGAGGTTTGATAAATTTTCTACCACTCTGTTTCTTCTCTTTCATCCCATTTGAGTTTTTTGACTCGTATTTGGGTCACTTTGACCGGGTGATTTAGATCGCATAACAGAGCAATTTTTTGATAGTTTTTTCACCGTGTTATAGAGAAACTTTTACCCTACAACACCATGAAAAATTTATCAAAATATTGCATCATTTTGCTATCAAATCACTGGGGCAAAACGACCCGTGAATGGGAAAACGTCCAATGGGGTGAGAGAATAAACAGAGTGGTACCTGGTAAAAGTCTAATTTCTTTTGTGCATGCATTCCCCCTTTGCAAAGGAGGATTCGAGTTTTCACCCTCCTCCATGTTTGAGTTTAGGTTCCACCGGATGTGAATATTGATCCACCGATGCTGGGTTAAGCTAAATAGAACTGAAAAGATGAGAACTGTGTTCGTAAGGGACTGGAAAACGGAACTCACGAAACATGGAGAAAACAAAGTGAAACAAACTGATAACAATGGCACTAAGACGAGCCAATGCAGAATGCTTTTCAAGATGAAGGAACTACTATTTAGATATCAGTAATTCTAGTCGCAAAAGTTGACAACTTAAAACATCAAAGCTGTTGATTGTTCGATTTCCTGCATACTTATTCATTTTATTTGCGAAGGGATTGACACAAAGGTCTCAAAGCATGTCCACTCCATTCATAATCCTTTCTACACTTCAATTACAGAACAAGATTCCATCAAATGCACCTGTGGATCACACAAAAATAGACCAGAACATTGTCAGACAATGTTCATGGGACCAATGTGAATCAGCTAGGTCAGACGGTAAATGATGTGAAACTTTACAGAATCTCCTCACCTAGTAACCAATGCCATCTCCATGGTTACTCCCGTAGCATTATTCATTGTTAGTTTCCGGAACCATCATCTTCTCAACGTCCCTGCGCTATACACACCAAGAAATGAACTGGTGAATAATACTGTTGATATTATAAAGCCAGTAATGGTACAAGGTAACATGGTAACATGACTTGAAAGAAATTAATGATTCGACATTGGTAGTCCAAGGTTCCACCTATAATCCAGCAACGCAAACACATAGTTTCCCATTATTCTGGACTATTCATTTGGAAGAGGAAGCGGTACTGTTAGTACAATCACATCATTACAACACAATATCATAATAGTTCCTGAAAGTCACAACTTCAGGTTTTTCCTTCTCGCCAAGGAGGCCTGAATTGAAATGTACATTATCAGACAGCAGGAATAATCTCCTTAGTAAAGTTGAAGCTTAACTAAAATTTACTGTGCTACATTTATTTTCTCATTTTACTGGTTTGTGACTAAAGTACCTTTTTTATAGTTTTCTTGTTCCTAGGAAATAATATATACTGTACATCAATATCATCTGAAAAGTGATTAGGCCTGTTACTTTTTCTGATAGGTCACTAAAATTTTACAAATGTAGAAAAAAATGTTTGCAGAGAAACTGGAAAGCCCATGACAGCATTCTAACAAAACTAGCATTAAACAAAACTGGGGCAATGAGTCCAGAAAATCCAACAGGTAATCATAGAAGCGGCACGTGAGTCTGCCAGTTAAGGGCAACAACATCAGACAACCACCAAAGATCTGCAAGTTATGCACCGTTCAAATGATCAACATAAAACTAGAGGAGCCAAACGCCACTCTCTCAACCTCGCCCTGTCCATCCTAATCCTATCTCATGCAACAAGGAACTTCAAAACCACAGCACACTGAGGGGTCGCCGAACAGATGCTGAAAGCCACCAGAACAAAACCCCAGGAGGACCACACAGCACAGCAATGAAGCAAAAGATGCTTAACCTATTCTGCACTACATCGTCACACACAACATCGATTGACTAACATGATGGCGTCGAACAAAGTTACCCATAGTCATGATCCTATCATGAGCTGCACATCAGACAAAAAAGGAGACATGCAAAAGAGCGCAAACTTCCCAAATCAAAGTAGCAGGAAACGAAATAATAATAATAATAATAATAATAATAATAATAATAATAATAATAATAATAATAATAATAATAATAATAATAATAATAATAATAATAATAATAAAAGCGCATCTCTAGAGAATCAAAATCCCCTGATGGAGTCCTGAAACGATAAAGAACATGGAGAATCGAAAATTTAAGGAATTATTCATCTAGCAACCATTTAAGTCTAGTCTAAACCAAACTTCCCATACGGCAGTGCCACCTCCTCACCCTCAACTCCTCCAACAAAATAAATGACTAGAGTAAAAGGATCTTGTGCTAGACGGTAAAGAGACAAACTGACGCGATAAAGGTTCGTCACCCACCAACCAGTCCTCCCTAAACCGAAAAAGATCCCCAAAACCAATCCTAAACTGCACCCCTCATTCCCTGGCCACAGACCACACCAAAAGGACCGACAACCGTGTTATATCACCAAACCAGCCTCTGTGAGCCAAAATTAGCACCAATCACCTTTCCCTTGTCCTCTAAACCATACCTACACAACCACTTCCGTAATAACGACTTATTGAACAAGACTAAGTGACAATTACCCAATACACCTCTCTCTGTCGGGCGACACACTGTATCCCAACCTACCTGATACTTGACCTCCCCCCCCCCCCCCCGGCAACCGTCCCCACAAAAATTGTGCTGTGAATTTTTCTGAGGCTGCACAAAGTACTCTCACCAAGTGTTATTCTAATGCCTTTTGAAAGATAGAGCATGTTCCAAGTAGCCAACCTACGCAGAGCGCTCCATGGTCAGGTACCACACCTTGATGTCCTTGTACTTTACCCCCGAAAGGGACCCCAATTACGTAATTGAAAGCTGAACAACCTGACACCCCAAGAGATCCTATGGCCTTCCCCAATGAGTACAAACTCAGACTTGCTAAGCTTAACCCTGGCACCACCGGAAAACACTCAGGAACCCCTTAAAGATAGTGAAACTTCTTTCTTTGACCTCAGAAAGAAAGGGTATCATCCGCAAATGGGAACTATGAACCTGGCTACCCACTTACCCCCCCCCCCCCCCCCTCTTCTGCAAACCTCTCAAGAAACCACCTTGCACGGCTTTCTCTAACATATTTACTTATTAACCTCCACAAACATGATGAATAACAAGGGAGAAAGAGGGTCCCCTTGTCTCAACCCGCACAATGACTATATAAACCCTTAAGGAATTCTGTTTACAAGAATGGAGAGCCTAACAGTAGAGATGCGAGACTGAATCCAGCATTGACACCAAGCCCATCCTACCCAAACATTAAGCAAAGACTGCCAATTCACGTGATCATAGGCCTTTTAATGTCTAGCTTAAATATCAATCACTCCAGCCTGACCTCCCCTTAACCTATTATCCACAAATTCATTTTCCACCACAGCTGCGTCTAAAATTTCTCTACTAGTCACAAACACACTCTGAGACTCAGAAACAAGGGACAGAAAGGCAAGGTTTGCCCTCCACGCAAGCACCTTAATGAAGATCTTATAAGAGCTGTTCAACGAACTTATAGGCCTAAAAATAGTGAATATTCACTACCCTAGCTTTTCAGGAAGTAAAGACACAAAAGTAGCATTCCAACACCTCTCAGACCTTCCTGACAAATGGAACTTATGTATCATTGACATAATATCCTCAGAACATCCCAATTCTGTCTGAAGAAAGCAACTTTATTACCACCATGCGAAAACATAGCATGGCATATTTTGTCCACCTCATGAATGTGGTATGGAATATTCGCTGCCTTCGTATTGCTACAAAAGTCGAAGTTGGAAGATTGTCTAATTATTTGATTAAGTAAGCCCAGCATGATATGACTCGATAAGTCACGAGTATAACGAACGATTATATCATACAGGTTTCTCATTGCTTAGAATAAGAAGAACATCCTAAAGAGCTCGACAAGCAATTTACATGCCTAGTCTCTGTAAATGCTAGTCCATTTTTCACATTCCCCTTGTACTTATATTGCAATCGCCACAATCAGTTGTAGTCTAAAATCTAGAAGAAACATAACCAAGTACCAACACAATGCATATGAAACCTAGGGATAAACCGTGCCCAGACGGCACTGTATCCAAAAAGACACATTATTAGAGATAGTGTCGTGTTAAAAAATATTTACTCCACAGATTATGCAATACGAATATGATTATGATTATGCAATTCGGGCTAAAGTCAACCACAGATTGTTCTGAAGGAGCACACGACCTAGCTCAACAACCGAATCGAAAAATTGAATCAATTTAGGGCGATTCAGAGCTTCTGCTGCACTGGTGTCTCTCTGTACAAATCCAGCAATTTGGACATCGATTGCAAGCCAGTCAATTTGGTCCAATGCATTTGTTGTTTAATTGAGTTATGAGTGTGGTATGTCAAGAATCGTGGTGTAGGTTTTAGGTGGTTTGTTGTGTATTCCAGACAGCGGTCCTCAGACAGAGAAAAGAAGAAGACGGGTAGGTGTGAGAGAGCGAGACAACAGAGGCCATGGCTGACCACCTTCGGGCTGAGAGAGAGAGAGTGCGGGTGAGAGAGGAAAGTGGAGAATTTTAAACTCTCAACCCTCATTCGTTAGTCATCCACAGTCAGTATTAGCTCAGTCAAACGGTTGCAGAGAAAGAGTGCCAACCGATGGTAAATTTATATATCGATTAGCACAACTATAATGTCACGAATTTAGAACTATATACACTCGGAAGAATCATATTCATCTTTATAATATTCTCCGCATATCATTTGACATATTTGGATCCTAAACAACCATACTAACCTCAAACTGCCTCAATTTGTCCCCAACACCAGTCGAGAAACCAACAGCACTGGAATCTGTCTCAGCAACCACAACATTGCCCTGTAATGTTAAGCTCATTGGTGAGATTTCAAATACAATCTAAATTGTAAACTACTTGAACAGTTTGTTAGCTACCTGTGCATTGCCGGCCTCGGTGGAGGACGAACCTACAGAAGGGAGCCTATTAATATTCCAATCAAGAATTTTACAGATAACCTCTGCATAGGCTCTATGTGCTAGCTGGTTCTTGGTCTTGGCAATCTTAGCTGAATGCTGAACCAGAGCAACCAAGTCCGGAAATTTCTTCCCAACTTTTTCCCCACTACCACCACAGACGAGACAAAAGAAATCACCACTCTCCCAGTTCTTTTGGTGATGGCTTCTCAACTCGTCATCGCCCATTAACAATTTCATAAAGAAATTGTACACCTTGCTCTTACCGTTCTCATCGTCATCATCTTCATCATCCAATGAATCATCCCCATCATTTTCCTCCAAAAACTCTCGGGCGGCCTTCAAGGGCTTTTGGTGCAACAGGGTCGCCAAGAATCGAGCTTGTTCCTCCGGCGAGGGAAACGTGGGGGCTTTCACCGGGATGTTCAGAGCAGGCCACCCATTGGGCCAAGTCGATGGCGAGTCCACTGGCTCCTTGCACGGCCATTCCAAGTCGGAGGCCGGAGGAGGATCAGAACTCATAAGCCCTTTCTTACCCAACTTCCGCAATTTATTCTTGGTCGCGTCTTTCTTGAATTTGGGAGGATTCGAAGGTTTCAGGTGAATTGATTGGGTCTCGATTCTAGGGTTAGGGTTCTGGGGAGGTCCTTGGTGCCAGAGAGAATGGAGGTAGATGACTTCATCTCTCAATCTCTTCTCGTTAAATGGATCCATTGATTGATAGAGTTCCAAATATGGAGAGTTTGATAGGATTCCAATATGGTGAACAGACTTATTTTCAACTGAAATGGCGAAACGATTAGGAATGGCACCGCCGAATGATGATGCTCCCGATTTTAACAGTGCGAATGAAGAACTCGCCAAGGGTTTAGAGGTAGCCACATCCGCCACATGTAGGTTTTTGTAACTTATATTTTGGGCTTCATCATTTTTTTATGGTCCATTGGGCTGGTTTCATGAGAGAAACCTTGTTTGGTTTTGTTTTGGGCCATATGCGTTGGGCTTCGTACAAAGGTTGTTTTAAATCCATTACTTCAGGGAGTTTAGTGGGTTCCTTAACATTGCCTTTAAGACAATAGTTAAGGGTCTATTTTGAGTATCACTTGTTGTTGTAGTGGTTGGTCAAGTTAGCTGTCGTGGTGAGTAATGACATACAAATGTCAGTTTCATTTGATAGAGCCTTCTTAGAGGGCTTTGGATTCCTTTGCATGGAAAGCAAATCTTGGTTCAGATCTCCATACTGTTTGTATAAATAAATTTTCACATGGAGTGTGGTAAGAAATGTGAAAAGTGATTCTGGAACTTGTGATTGTTAAAAGGGCATATATGAAATTTGAAAAAAAAAAAAAAAAAAAAATCTTAATCAGAATCCTGATCGGCAAATTTATATCATCACTCAGAAAGAAAGCGGCGGCACAATAACAAATCTTGGATACCGGTATTGCTGATTCGCGTGATTATCCAATCATGTAAATTTATAAACTATAACTAATTTAAAAATTATAATTTTGAATCTGTACTGGAAAGGGTTTATGAAAGTCATTGTGGGACTTCTTGGCGGATAAGAATCACTAATATCAATGAAAAGTTAAAGGGTGAAAACTGTAAACTGATATCTACCTACTAGCATTTTGAAGTTTCAACCTAACAATGAAAGGTTTCAGTTTTCAGCTATAAGTTCCCACCAAAAAGAAAATACAATTACTGCGTAGATTATGGGAAAAGTCCAAGACTACAGAAACTTATTAATTATACTAAAATAATTGAAATTGAGAAACAGATGTGTTAGATAAAAACAATCACTGCAACCATTAAGTACCTTCATCAAATTCGAAGACAATTGTAGCTCAAATGGTTAGTCATCAGCGGTCAGCGCCACTTGTTGGTTTGCATCATTCTTTTCTTCACTTTCTTTCTTTGTGTCAAACATGTCGGTAAAACAAAGAGAAACGACAATAAATCAGACATAATTAATGTGAATATATATATATATATATATATATATATATATGCTGCAAGGAAAATCTAAACTTGCCAAATGAGAAGTAATGTTTACAAATATTTCAATCATATGTTTAAAAGAAATGCTATAAAATGGATCAGCTATAACAGTTAGCCAGTTAGATTCATTTATTCAAATTCAACTGAACAAATTGGGACTAACAAACTTGGCATTAGCATGAATACTTTATTTGGAAAAATGGTCACCAGAGAAAGAGGGCGTGAAAGCAATGGTCTTGTATACATTTCACATGTTTAAAATTCAAATATATATGGAGTTAAAACATCAAACGGGAAATTGTGTAGTAGAGATGACAGATTGGGAATTTCATAGTTGATGCCCAATAGGACTTTGTATCTTTTATGTTCCTCTTTAGGAAATGAATTCCGCAATCACAATGTCAGTTATTTAATATGTAAATTACAATTTATCCCCAATCAATATCCAAATTACTGAGGCAATTTGGGAAGTTCATAAGTTTCACCTACAGTTGAGTAGTATCCATATATTATTAGCATAGCTGAGAAATGATTTAAATGTTCAGGCGCAACTACTTCAACTCACGAGGAAGTCGAGAACGATATTCTACAACTCTAGATGGTCCAAGGAATCACAGTCTGATCATTTTTTATCCACGAGACTAAGATCCATAGATAATTGGTTAGATTTTTTAGTAAAGGAAACTCCACAAGACCTTGGGGCTATTAAATCAATCAATAGGGATTACCCATAAACATAGCCATCATTCATTAGCAACCATAATAATAATCTAAAAAGAATCTAGTCCTTGCTGAAGCACTCTACGTTCACTAATTGAACCACTCAACATTCTCCTCCCCCTCCTCTTTCACGAACTCAAACAATGGTGTCCCTCAACCAGAAGCGAACGTCTACCAGAATAACCACACGTGGTAGAAATTCATGGACTGTAGAGGCTGCAGCCCCCGAATCTGAAAACCTACCCATGGGAGAAGGTAGCGCTCATCCAGGTTCTCGGAATAGCGACAACGGCTAACAAAATGCTCCATGAATTCCACCATGCGAGTGTAACCAGGAAGAAGTTCACTCCTTTGGAATGAGGGACACCACTGCTTAAAGCGAAATAGGGAGAGAAGAGGGTGACAAGAATGTAGAGTGCCTTTATTATCTGCTGTTCACAAAGGCTGACTATTTTTATGGTAATCATAGAAATCTAATTTCTTTAACCTACTAAGCACTTGTCTTCCGGAATTTGATTTATTTCTATGTCAAACTATCTAACTGGTCTTCTGACGAACATTATGGCTGTCATCAATCACGACAAAAGCTGCATACTTAATCTGGGATCTTTTATTGAAAGCCATAGATAGAAAGAAAATAAAGCATCGAAATCTCGAATTGCAAAATAAGGAAAACCCTCTCCTAAATAGTCTATTCACAATTCGGCACAGTGGAATGGTAGAAACTACATGAACCCTTATAAGAAACAGATCAAGTGAAGAATCGAGAGCTTAACAGAAAGCGTGGAAGAAGTGTCTTCAGTCACCAGAGTGCCATTCTGGGAGGACCTTAAAACCATAAGAATAGTACTTCAAGTCATTGTCGCCCAAATTTATGTTCTGAAAACCCCAGAAACAAGACCCAGAAGAGACTAGCGCTTATTCAGAGATCCAGAGAGAATTGATATAGGAAGGTGAGTCAAAGAATGGTGAAACAAACAACTCCCAGAAAGGACTAACAAAGAAAGTGCAGATGGGTTTATCGCAAAATACTCTGAACAGAATGAGAGATCAATAACGGAATATTCAGAACAGAATAAGCGAAATTTCGGAATTTGTAAGCTCTAAAAGCTCTTGATGTTTTGGCTTCCTAGTAAAAAGTAGAGTACTAATAATATGGGTCCCTGTAATTGTAAAAGCCTCTCCAGTACTAGTAACTGCATGAGGACAACAAATTTGTTAAATCTTCTATTGGCGAATTTATAGTTCATTTAATCATTCGAGGGCAAATGCTAAAACTGTCTATAGCTACAAAATAACCATCTAGTAAAAGTCTGATTTCTTTCGTGCAGGCATTCCCCCTTTGTAGAAGAGGATTGGAGGTTTCACACGCTCCACATTTGAGTTTAGATTCCATCAGATGTGAATATTGATTCACGGATGCTGGGTTAAGCTGAATAGAACAGAAAGATGAGAAATGTGTGCGTAAGGGACTGGAAAATGGAACTTACTGAAACCTTGAGGAAACAAAGTGAAACAAACTGATAACCATGGCACTAAGATGAGCCAATGACTGCTTTCAAGATGAAGGAACTACTATTCAGATATCAGTAATTCTAGTCGCAAAAGTTGGCAACTTAAAACATCAAAGTTGTTGATTGTTCGATTTCCTGCATCCTAATTCATTTTATTTGCGAGGGTATTGAGGAAAAGGTCTCAAAGCATGTCCACTCCCATTCATAATCCTTTCTACACTTCAAAAACAGAACAAGATTCCATCAAATGCACCTGCGGATCACACAAAAAGAGACCAGAACATTGGCAATCATCTAGGTCAGACAGTAAATGATGAAACTTTTAAAGAATTTCCTCCCCTAGTAATCAATGTCATCTCTAGCACTCCATCATCTAGCATGGTTAGAGTACCTACTCCCATAACCGCATAGCATTATTCATTGTTAATTTCCAGAACCATCTACTTAATGTTCCTGCACTATACACACAGATAATTGAACTGGTGAATGATAACATAGATCTTATAAAGCCAGTAATGGTACAAGGGAACGTGAGTTGAAAAAAATAACGATTCGACATTGGTAGTCCGAGGTTCCACCTATAACAATCCAGAAATGCAAACACATAGTTTCCCCTGAATTCAAACTACTCTTCCCGAAGGCGAAGCGGCCTGAATTGAAATGTTATCATTAGAAGACAATATCTCAATCATTCCTAAAAGTCACAACTCCAGGTTTTTCCTTCTCTCCAAGGAGGCCTGAATTGAAATGTAAATTATCGCCAAGGAGGCCTGAATTGAAATGTACATTATCAGACAGCAGGAATAATAATCTCCCTAGTAAAGTTGAAGTTTCCCTCAACTTTACTGCGGTACCTTTCTTTTCTCCATTTTACCGGGTTGTGATTATAGTACCTTTCTTTTCTTTATAATTTTCTTGTTCCTAGGAAATAATGTATATTGTACGCCAATATCATCTGAATAAGTGAAGATGCTTGTTCTGTAGAAAAGAATGCTTGCAGAGAAACTGGAAAGGCGTGACAGCATCAAACAAAACTAGGCCAATAAGTCCAAAAGATAGAACAAGTGATCCGTAGATCCAAGCGGCACGTGAGTCCGACACTTTAGGAGAAAGTGGATAAGACCTCTGACAAGACTCACGCAAACATCAAAGATCTGCCTGCTACACACTGTCCAAATGATCCACATCAAAAATCGAGTAGCCAAACGCCACTCTCTCCACCTCTCCCTGTCCATTCTAACCCCATCTCATGCAACAAGGAACTCCGAAACCGTAGCGTGCTGCAGGGGCAGCCCGACAGATGCCCAAAGTCACCAGAACAAGACCCCAGAAGGACCACGCGGCAGGGTTATCAATAGGCAAGATCCTATCCTGATTTTACCTATTCTACACTACATCGTCACAAACAACACCAATTGACTAACATGATGGCGCCGGACAAAGTTATCAACAGTCAAGATCCAATCATGAGCTGCACACCAGGCAAAAAGCGAGACATTCATCGGACCGCCCACTTCCCAAATCAATGGAGCAAAAATAAACTAAAAAAGGGCACATTGTAAGAAGAGCGCCACAACTCTAGAGAATCACAGCCTCCTGGTAGAGTCCTGAAACGATAAAGAATAAGGAGAAAACTTAAGAAATCGTTCATCTACCTATCATTTAAGTTAATCTAACCGGACATCCCATACGACATTGCCACCCTTCGCCATCAACTCCTCCAATATCATCACAAACAATACCGATGGACTAAAATGACAGCGTCTAACAAAGTTATCAATAGTCAAGATCCTATCACGAGCTGCACACCAGACAAAAAAAGGAGAGGAAAACTGACGCGATGAAGGAGCAGGAGACTAAATTTATTACTTGAAACTCCCCCTGATGGAAGAAAGGCGCATCTATAGAGAATCACAACCCCCTGATGGGTTCTAAAACGATAAAGAACATGGAGAAAGTTTAAGAAATTGTTCATCAACCGATCATTTAAGTCTAGTCTAAACCGAACATCACATACCACAGTGCCACCCCCTCGCCCTCAACTCCTCCAACAAAGTAAATGACTAGAGCAGAAGGATCTTGTGCTAGACGGTAAAGAGACAAAAAGTGACACGATTAAGGTCCATCACCCACCAACCAGTCCTCCCTTAACCGGACAAGATCCCCCAAACCGATCCTAAACTGCACCCCACCCCTAATTCCCTACCACAGACTACCTAAAAGGACCGTCAACCGTGTGAGAGCACCAACACTGCCTCTGTGAGCCAAAATTAGAACCAATCACCTTCCTCTCGTTCTCTAAACGATACCTACACAAGCACTTCCCTAAACGACTTATTGAACTAGACCAAGCAACGAATACCAAAGCCATCTCTCTCCATCGGGCGACACACTGAATCCTAATCTACCTGATACTTGAACTCCCCCCCCCCCCTCCCCACCAGCAACCCTCCCCACAAAAAATCGCGCTGTGAATGTTCTCTAAAAGACAGTGAGATGCTGGACAGCATACTCTTACTAAGAGTAATTCTAACGCAGATAGCGCTACATGGTCGGCCACCACACCTTGGTTTCCTTGTACTTTGCCTCCAAAGGGAACCCCAAGAACCTAATCGGAAGCTGAACAACCTGAAACCCCAAGATACTAGCAAACACATCGATCGTGGGGGCTTCCACAATCAGAACCAACTCAGACTTGCTAAGATTAACCCTCAACCCTGGCACCACCTAAAAACAATCAAGAACCCCTAAAAGATAGACCAAACGTCTTACCTTCACCTCGGAGTGAAAGGGTATCATCCCCAAATGGGAAATAAGAACTTAGTTACCCCCCCCCCCCCCCCTCCTGACAGACCCGCAAACCTCTCAAGAAACCACAGAAGAATGGCGATAAAGCTCTAAAACACGCCGTTCTTTCTGAAGAAAGCAATAGACACACCATCCAGGAGTGGAGCTTTATCACCACCCTGCAAAAACAAAGTATGGCGTGTCTTTTTCTCCTGAAATGGAGCATCCAATCCAACAACGACCCCATCATCTAACACCACAAAAATAATGGTTTTCCAACTAGGGCATGCTTGCCCACCTCATTCTCTAAGTAAATACATAGGTAAAGGCTCACAATAACTTGACCTACCACCTCCTCCTTATAAGAGTAACAAGTTAGTTTATTGAATGTGGTATGATATATTCGCTGCCTACATACTGTTAAGAAAGGAAGACTGTCTTGTTATTTGATAATTCCAACAAAATGGACAGCAATTGCTAGACAGTCAATTTGGTTTATTTCATTTGTTGTTCGAGTTGAGTTAAGAGTGCGGTGGTGGTACGCCGAGAATCGTGGTGTTGGTTTTAGGTGGTTGGTTGTGTGTTCCAGACGGTTGTTCCGTCGGAAAGAGAGAAGAAGACAGGTAGGCGTGAGAAAGAATGAGACAATAGAGAGACATGGTTGACAAGCTTCGGCCAAAGATAGGAAAGTAGAGAGACTTTTCAACTTTCAAACCCTCTCTCCTTAGTCATCCAACGGTCAGTATTAGTTCAATCAAACAGTTGGGTGGCACCAATGGTATAGATAGATTAGCACAACTTTAATGTCACAGATTCGGAAATACATACACTCGGAGATGTCATGAAACTAAACTCACAAACCATCACCGAAAATGTGTGATGAGACTGCTGGAGCAGTAGAATCGAGCAGGTTTTCCTCTCATCAAAACCATATTCAATTCCTCAAGAATCAGATAATCTTTATAAATATTCTCCACGGGTCATTTGACTCATTTGGATCCCAAACAACCATACTAACCTTAGAGACCATCAAATTGTCACCAACAGCATTTGAGATACCAACTGCACAAGAATCCGTCACACCAACCACTCTGCAATGTTAAGCTCATTGGTGAGATTTCAAATACGATCTAAATTGTAAACTACTTTAATAGTCTGTTAGCTACCTGTTCATTGGCGTGTTCAGGTGAGGATGAATCTACAGAAGGGAGCCAATTGATATTTTTATCAAGAACTGTACATATAACCTGTGCCTAGGCTCTATGTGCTAGCTCGTTCTACGTCTTGGCAATCTTAGCTGAATGCTGGACCAGAGCAACTAAGTTCTTAAATTGCTTCCCTAATTCCACCACAAACCAGCCAAAAAAATTACCGCTCTCCCAATTCTTTTCCTGATGGCCTCTTAATTCAGCATGACTCAAACAATTTCAAGAAGAAATCATACTCCTTGTTCTCACCGTTCTCATCATCAACTTTGTCGTCCATCGAATTATCCCCATCATTTTCCGGAAAAGAAAAAAAAAATGAAACAAAAAAACCCTATCGCGCGGCCTTCAAGGGCTTTTGGTGCAACTAAGTTCTCAAGAATCAAGCTTGTTCCTCCGTCTGGGCAACTTGGGGACTTTCACCAAGATGTTCAGAGGAGGGCACCAGTTTGGCCAAGTCGAAGGTGACTCCATTGGCTCCTTGCACAGCCAGTACTTCGTCGCATCTTTCTTGAATTGTGGAGGATTTGAAGGTTTGAGGGGAATCGATTCACCTGAAACCTTCGAATCCTCCACAATTCAAGAAAGAGGCGACCAAGAATAAACGAAAAGGGAACTGCGGAAGATGGGAAAGAAAGGGCTTCCGGGTTCCAATCCACCTCGGGCCTCCGACTTGGAATGGTCGTGCAAGGAGCCACTGGAGTCGCCGACGACTTGGTCCAACAGGTGGCCTGCTCTGAATGTCCCGATAAAAGCCCCCAACTTGCCCTCGTCGGAGGAACAAGCTCGATTCTTGGGAACCCAGTTGCACTAAAAGCCCTTGAAGGCCGCCCGAGAGCTTTTTGAGGAACATGATGGGGATGATTCGATGGATGACGAAGACGATGATGAGAACGGTGAGAAAAAGGAGTATGATTTCTTCATGAAATTGTTTATGAGTCATTCTGAATTTTGAGACCATCACAAATAGAATAGGGAAAACAGTGATTTTATTTGTCTGGTCTGTTGTGGAAGTGGGGAGAAAGTAGGGAAGAAATTTAAGAACTTAGTTGCTCTGATTCAGCATTCAGCTAACATTGCCAAGACGAAGAACAAGCTAGCACATAGAGCAAATACAGAGGGTTATTGTAAAGTTCTCGACTGAAATATCAATAGGCTCCCTTCTATAGGTTCATCCGTCCCCCACCCGACAAAGTACAGGTAGCTAACGAACTATTCAAATATTTTACAATTTAGAATGCATTTGAAATCTCACCAATGAGCTTAACATTACAAGGCAATGTTGTGGTTACTGTGACGGATTCTAGTGTTGGTTTTTCAAATGGTGTTGGGGACATAGTTGTCAAATCGAGATTCAGAAAGTGAATCGAAATTCATCTTCACTGAATCGTAAATCGAATCGTGAATCGTAAAGATTCAGCTTTCAATATTTTTATGTAGATATAATAAAATATTGTATAAAGCTATAACATAATTGAACAAAATATTCATATTTTTACAAAAAGAAAGCTCAAATTAATAGAAATTCGCATCCGTAACTTGTGATTAAGAGCTTCACACATCTAAAAGATAAAGAATAATCTAGATATAGACAAGCATGTGGAGCAAGGAACTACAAGATACCAAGGAGATTAAAAATAATAGAAAACTATTAGCCTTGGACTTGAGAAAAATGCACTAGTTATTTAAAACAAATGCATGTTGCCAAACAGACATAAATGTAGAAAGAAAGTATGTAGGAAGTATTATTTCTTAGACTGATGCTGCAACTCAATTCGACCTTCAGATGAATCGAAGGTGAATCGTAGAATCGGTCTGAATCGCAACTGAATCGTAAGATTTGGACTCCTTAATCGGGATTCAAATAATTTTTTGTCCATTAAAGATTCACTAAGGGATTTGCATTGTTTCATGAGTAAACCGAATCGAATCGTATGATACGAATCGTGAATCGTAAGATTTTGACAACTATGGTTGGGGACAACTTGATGCTCTCTAAGGGTAGTATGGTTGTTTAGGATCCAAATATATCTAATGATTTGTGGAGAATATTTATAAAGATGACTGATTCTTGGTAAAATTGAATATTGTTTCTGATAGGAGGAAGAACTGCTCGACTCTATTGTTCCCGTCTCATCAAACATTGTCGGTGATAGTGATAGTTTGTGAGGTTAGTTCCAAAACTTCTCTGGTTGCCACATACCATCGACATAGTTCTGAATTTGTGACATTAAAGTGTTGTGCTAATCTATATATACCAATTACCATTGGTTGCCGCTCTTTCTCTACAATTGTTTGATTGGACTAATTATGTCGTTCGATGACTAAGGTGATAGGGTCAGAGTTGAAATTCTCACCACTTTCCTCTCTCATCGGCATTCTTTCATTCTGGCCAAAGCTGCTTAGCCATGGCCTCTGTTATCTGACTCTTTCTCACACCTACCCGTGTTCTTCTGTTTGTCCAACGGAACCAACGTCTCGAACACACAACCAACCATCTAACACCCATAACACGATTCTCGATGTACCACCTGAGCACTCATAACTCAAACCGAACGACAAATGAATTAAACCAAATTGATTGTCTTGCAATTGATGCCCGTATTGTTTAATTTATTAAATAATAATACAATCTTCCAACCGACTTTCTTAGCAGTACGAAGGCAGCAAATAGTTAATACCACATTCAGTTAAACTGAATTGTTACTTTTTTTAAAGACGAGGGTATGGTAGGTCATGTGAGACTGATATGCAATCAACAACACCTTAGGCATGATCAATTTCACAAAAGTCTCGCAACGGATGTCTCAAACGGGATCATCACATATTTCTTAGAGCAACACATGAAAACAGTTCTAATAAACACATAGGCATGTGATGTAAATAAGAACATGGCGAAGCATAAAACAAGTAAACATGAGAAACTTTCATTTTTTGAGATATAATTACTCATGACTACAAATACTTCTCCTAAAATACTTTGACTTTCAACGAGACAACAAGCATTCATGAATTTTTTTAGATGAGCAAACATTCATGTTTTAAGATATAGCTATTCATGACTACAAATATTTCTCATATAAACTCAAGTTTTAGAAGTCAAAAAAGAGCAATTGCCATAATAATCAAATAATCAAACCCCTTAAAAATTTTATCTTTTCAAGCAGACAAATTGGTGGATGGTGCACCAACTAATGCCATTGGATTACAGAATTTGTGTTTAAGAGACCTTTAAATAAAAGTATGAGATAATAGGAGCAAATGTGCTATCTCTAGCATTACTCCTAATACTAACCCTCCCTCTGCGTTAATTAATTACCAAACAAACACCTTCATCAATGTGGTAAAAACAAAGCTGTGGCATTGACTTCTACTAACATCTCTTAGGCCATAAGGAAGAATTACCTTATGTAATATGTATTACAGCGGGTTAACCATCCGCAAATTACATAGTCATGTTGAACAAAACATATATTCAAAAGATCATTTACAAGCTGGTTCATTTGTACCAGACCGATATGATGGTGGAAAATCACGAGCTGTGGTTGAGATAATTTGAAGATCTCTTCAATTTCTTTTAGTACGTGCTCCGTACATATTTACAAGTTCATACACAAGCATACTTAATCTTTCATGGGAAAGAGATTAAGTAAAATCCTTAATACTTAAAGTTGGTATAAATGTTATTCTTGTCATCAAAAGGATCCAGGCCTTTTGATGATCTCTAATACTCAGACTTCAAACGGTACAAGGCCAGGACATAACCTGCTCATTCTGAACGGATCTGTTAACTCTATTCTAATAGCTAAAATCATCCAGTTTGATGTGGTCTTTTCTAGAAGTTGTGTCATGCTTTCACACTTTTCTAAAGCACATACATAATCTTTGAGATAAAATAACTTAGGAACTAAGAAATAATGTTTCTTACCTATCAACTCTGTAGTAGACAAGGAGGCATACACGTCCGAAATCCAAAAGGAATGTTTCAAAGGGCAGGATAACTTTCAATCGTACATAACCTAGCAGCAGAAGGATGAGAATGGGGCCAAGTCAGAACAAAGACGTATATCTATGTGTAATGACATCAAAAAATAAGTGCCCACCAAATCTTTTTTCCATTTGATTTGTGAATACAAGTAGAAGCAGATAAGGAACAGGAACCTACTGTCAAATAGTAAAGCATCACGATTCCAATAGGAAAGCATCTGCAGGAGGGAGTATATCCAGTTGAAGATGCTCTGCAATAGTTAAAGCCTCAAAGTAGCCTATTATCCCAAATATTAGTGGAGTATCTAGGAGGATAAGTGGAAAACTCGTGATGTCATGAAGGTTGCACCTTGACGGAGGAGTGAGTAAGTCAGTGAGAGACCGACAAAGCACGAGCTTGCAGAAGGTGAAAAGGGCGAGAGCTAAAGGGACCGTAACAAAGAGAGTCTGAAGGATTATGATGATGAAGAAGAATATAACGTTGTTGTAAGCAATAGAGGAGCACCCACTTTGAACATGGGGAGTATTGGTGCAAAGCCAAGTATGAATACAACTGAGCACTACGTGTAGGTTCAAAACCAAGTATGATGTTGTGCAAACTGTTATTAATAATATTCCATTTCGGTGAGTAATTTGAGAGTGCGATGAAAGGCCACACACACTTCAAAATGAATCTCTTAACCGGTGACCTTGAATCCACAAAAGGGAACAAATTAGCTCAAATGTTCTACAACCTTGAATCCGCAAGTAATCGTGGAAAACCATACACAAAAGGGAAATCGAATCAATCATGTCACTGGTGGGCTCGTGGGTAAAAGAAAAATTACAAAGCTCTGTGGAAATTGATCAACAAAAGGTGCCTTGCTCAGTGAGACCCTTGATTAAATTCTAACTACGGACACCATGATGTATTGAAGAACCAACATTGCCTGTGAGAAGTGGTACCACAGCATGTACCTTGAAAGCTACTAATTCCACCGCTCATCCTCATAACTTTTATGAACGAATTGAATAGCTCTGATATACTTGTCCTTTTTTAGATGGCTAAGAATTTCTAGTAACACGTTTGTGCAAGGTAAGCGATTCCAAATGCAATTATTTGCACCTACTGTGGCACGCAGACACTGTCATGCTAGTAAAACCATCCTGATAGCCCTAAAGTGGCAGCGCTAAACTAAGGGGAAAGGTATCATAGTGCATGAGTGAGCTTCCATGATATATTTTCTCCTTTTCCAGCCAAATTCACTCTCTGTTCCACACTAGATTTCTTCCATTATTGTCTTCCTGCCTTTTAAATCAACTTGTATGTCATATTTGGGCATCCTAATCATGTCTACAGATTCCCCATACCTCAGCAAGAAATGAAAATAAAACAATAAATGAAACTAAATGTGGAAGCAATATATAAAGATCATGAGTACATAATGCAGATCAGAAACCTAGTTCAACTCACGGGCACCACTCGCGAAAAGCCGCACCGTCTGAGATGTTAATGCTTCCCATTGCCTTCGGGGCATTGTCGGAAGAAGCGAACGGTGACGACGGGAAATCAGGGTTAGTGGAGGAAATGAATCCGTAGGTCTCCGAATCATCGCCGGTTGCGAATGCGCCGAGGCCGTAAATTGGCGGAGGTGCGTCATCGTTGACGGATGGGGCCGTAGATTCGCCTCCGGGGAGGTCGAAATCGTAGCCCTGAGATAGCACACCAGGGTAATAGCCTTCGTCGTCGCGGAATTGTTCCGACGTCGCCTAATTTCGCCTCCGTCGTTGAATGCAACATCGATTAACGCCTAATTTTATTTCTTTTACACAAAACACAGCAACATATTATCTCTCAAAAAAAAAAACACACACACACACACACACAGCAACATACCACTCCGTTAGAAAATTGGAGTGCTACCCGTCTGGGCGAATGAGAATTGGTCTTTGTTGACTTACACATCATACTATTTCATAAAAAAAAAAAAAAAAAAAAAAAAAAAAAAAAAATACTTATACCATACTACGGGAAGACCCGTTGCCGAGACCACTACCCAAAAGAATTTGTATTGAGATGAACAAATGTAATTAATCTCAACATAATCACAAATTGAATAGTTAAATAACTTTTTATCAAAAACAAAAAGTTCAAACAATTTGAGTTATTTTTGCAGACAAGTTAACTCTCTCTCTCTTCTGTACAACTCCTCATTTGTTTTTCATGGCTTGTTCCTCTCCAACTCTGGCAGCTTCATCTGCTTCCATGACCGTTACGGCCGCTCCCATCCCGATTCCGTCATCACCATGGTCACTTCCTCCGGCCTCAGCGACATCCTACGTCGTACCAGACTGGAACGAGTATTTGAGAGAAGACCGAGACGAGCAAATACTCGTCATAGTCTCACCAAAACGAAAATTGGGACGAGCATGTGCAAGGTCTGGTATTTTATTGAGAGGAGCAAGTTTTGTAATGTTGTGCGGACGAGCACAGCATTGCAAAAACTTGCTTATCTCAATAAAATAAAACATCGGTCAATTTATATGTTAGAAGTAACGAATGGTTCAATGTGTATTTTACTTGGCGGCAAATAAAATGGCAAATAAAACGGAACATCAGTCAATAATTGTAAATATGCTTCTTTTATTTTATTTTTGATCCTTTGTAAATAATTTAAATGGATTTTTTTTAAAAAAATAATAATTTAAATGGGTGTTGTAGAGGAGATTCGTAGAGGAGATTCAAACCCTAGTTTTGAAGCTCAAAGGCTAGCCTCTTAACCGCTAGTGCATATTGTTAAATGTGTACTTTTTAGTGCATATTTTATATTTATATCGGATTATTTGGTTCTTTAAACTTAATATTTTGCATTGTGTATTTTTTTCACCCCTCTAAGAAAACGATGTTAAATATATCTACCAAAGTGTAACTATTTTCTTCTTTAATAGAAGATTTGTATCTATGTTTTAAGAGTAGAAGAGATGTTGGAAGAAAAATTCATAATATATATTACAGTTTTATATTGATTGTAATTTTTTGCATATGTGATGTTATTGATGTTCTAATTCAATTAAATTTGTAATGCATGTTCATCAAAATACATATTATGCCTACGTGAAAGATCAATGCTCCGATTGAGTGATGAGTCACAATTAATAGTCTAGTTTTTTTTTTTTTGTCTGATTTAATAGTCTAGTTTGATCAATTAGTAGTTTGATTGAATTCATTAGTAAAGATCGATGGTCCGACTGAGTGGTGAGTTTTAATTGATAACCCTATTTTATCAAATTAGTAGTTCACTTGAGCTTATTAGTGAAGATGGATAGGCTGGCTGAGTGGTGAGTCATAATTGATAGTTCGATTTGATCGATTAGTAGTTCGAGTGAGTTCAATAGTGAAAATCGATGTCCCGACTAAGTGGTGAGTCACAATTGATCGTCCAATTTTATCTGCGAGTAGTTCGATTTAGTGTATTAGTGAAAATCGATAGTCTGATTGAGTGATGAGTCACAATTAATAGTCCGATTTGAACAATTAGTAGTTCGATGAGTTTATTAATGAAGATTGGTAGTCCAATTGAGTGAGAGTCACAATTGATAGTCCGATTCTAAAAATTAGTAGTTCGATATAGTTCATTAGTGATAACCGATGGTCCAGTTGAGTGGTAAGCCACATTTAATAGTCTGGCTGAGTGGTGAGTCACAATTGATGGTCCAATCTGATCAATGCCTGATATAAGTAAGAAACTCAGCCCCCCCCCTCCTCAATTTGATGTATGTAAAGTGATTTTCTCCTGGATAATTTTGTTATATTAACATATTACTTGTACTTTAATACCCGTCTAAAACTTAAGGGTAAAATAGTAATTCAGAGAGCTAAATAAAAATTTATAAAAATAATATTAGAGTAATTCATCGTGTTTCAATAGTATAAGATTTTTGAGAACGCTAAGTTAATATTCGTAAAATAAACACGCAAGTGTGTTCTATAGTTTAGTCGTGATCGCGAGTACGACCACCGCGAACTTGTGTGTGTGTGTGCCACACCCAATCACTCTAGCAACTAGTACATAAGCTACACCTAATAATTTCTAAAAAAAAATTTATTTTATTTGAGATTTTTTCATCAGAGTTTCCTTCTCAACTTCTTCTTCCTTTTTCTTCCACGACACCATCACTTTCACCGCCACTGCCACCGCTCCACCGTTCTCATCATCATCACCTCTCTATAAGTATCACCTCTTTCTCCTCTTCCACTGAACACAACCACCACCATCATCATCATCATCTTCCACTCTCCGGCCAAACAACCGCCAACACCACCACCTCCATCACCAATCTATCTACCACTATGTTTCTCTCTTCTTTCCCTCTATATCTCTGTTATTCTCTGCCCAGAACAGAGCAACAGCAGAAGCAAGCAGTAGTGGCCTCTGGCCACCACCACTGCCGCCACCGCACCCGTCGGGTGCCACCCGAACCACCCACCAACCCAACTTCGCTTCGACTCTGTCTTCTCTCTCTTTGCCTCTCTGTTGCGACCTAATCAGTAGCAAAAGAAGAAGAAACAAAGTCCGAACCCAGCAGAAACAGTAGCCGAAGAAAAAAAATTCAGCGAACTCCATTTTTGCCGGCGACAAGCTTCGGCCGGACCAAACCAGTGATACCCACCCCTCTTTCACCACCTAAACCAAACCCTAGGAGGTTCGAATAAGCTCCAGAGGTGCTCATCCAAGCCCAGAACTGAGCGGAAATAGCCCCATCGAGTTCCCTCTCCGACGAACTTTTCGGCGATGTGACCCGACTCGATTCTCGACCGTTTCTCGCGTTTCTTGGGTTGGGTAAGCTCTAAATCTCGTCGTGAGTTGATTTCAATAGTCAAATTTGTGTTTTCCATGCTTTAATCCGTGTTTAGATCAATCGATTTGAATATGCATGTTTGGGGGTCTAGGTGTATTTTAAGAAAATAGTTTTCTAAAACTTGGGGGTTGTGAGTGCATGTTGAAGAAACTGTTGGGGTTTGGTTGTATTTTATCTATTCTGAAGTTGTTATTAGCTTAGTTAATCTCCTATTAAATTGTGTTTCAAATATTTTAAATAAAAATTAGTAGATTGAAAATAAAAACATGAATATAGTAAAAATAAACTATTTTCTTGGAAGTAAACTAATAAAATGAATATTTTGAGAATAAAATTATGTTTTGGCAACTAAAACAAATAGAACTATCAATTAGTAAAGTATTTTTGTGTATGTTATGCATAATTAGGAAGAAATAATACATATTTAGTACATTTGTTTCGAAATATGAGTTTTTAAACATTTGTTTACTAATATTTTTATAAAGTATACATATTTAAATTAATATTGGTGTTTTAACTAAAAATAACTCTTTATAATTATTCAGTTATTATTTAGTGGAATTATGTCTCTTAATATCACTATTATATAAATAATTTTCTTTAAAATCACTTGTTATCAAAATAATTATTTGTAAGTGTTGTTTTATTGATTAACAAGTGAATGCTTCATATTATATATAAATATACGATCGAAAGACGAGTTTTATTGAGGGGACCGTAAGAATTGTATTTAGTATTCGACATAGCCGAGCGTTTATAGGGCTAGCGTATGTTTTTATTCAGAAATGACACCGTTGTGACTATGTAAATTGTAGGAGACGGGTTCGTGGACGTAGGATTCGTCGAACATCCGTTGTATAACTGCTGAGTTGACTTCAGGTGAGTTCACATGCTTAGCCTAGTACGCCTAGCTTCTTTCGTGTCAATAAATGATTTTATATTTCGTCTCAAGATGTGCTTTGTGCTTCACATGCTTTATTTGAATTGCTTACATTTCGAAATGATTATTTGAAACTGTCACGCAATAATAATCCGTTCATAATGCAAAGTGGAAAGATTCGCTTGTACCGGAACCAGTTTTGTTACTTATATCAGGTTTCGATCCCTTGGACTCATGTCCTAAAATGCGGGACTCCGTGTGCCCCTAAGGTTTAGATCCCTTGGGTTTTATTCCCTAAAATGCGGGACTTCGGGTGCCCCGGCTCTACGCCTTATTGGCTAGGTTCCAGCATCTAGATAACACTCCTAAGATTGACGCTCTTAGGAGGGTGTTGCAACACTTAAGGTCTAGTATGTCTGTCGTGGTCACGTGTCTACCATGGTTACAGCGAATAACTAATAATAATTGGGCATCTTTGCTCATGTGTTTTGGAAACGTGCAACGAATCGGATTTTTGACAAATAGATTTCTTCCTGGAACGTTCATAAATGATTATTTATGCTGCAAACTCTGATAGTGTTTTACTCGTACTCTGTTACTGTTTTACTTAACTCATGAATAATCAATTATCTCATCTTCCTTGTTTTACATGCTAAGGTGTATCTCACTTAGAATTTCTTGCTGACTTTGGAAATTGCCGTTCTTGTTTTTCTTCCCACCGCAGGCTTAGGAGCTGGATTGTAAGATAGAAGGGGCGCGAGACTCATCTAGAGTATGGACGTCACCAATAGTGTATCTAATAAATGTTAGATAAGTTTTGTGTAATAGTATCACCTATTGTGTAATACTCTAAGTTTGATGTTTAATAATAATAAGTGTTGTGAAATGTATTTTGATCTCCGCCACTTCTATTAAGCATCGCCCTCCCGGTCTTGTCCCGACCGGATAAGGGGGTTGTTGCATGTACCATCCGATAATACTTGTTCCCCTATTATGTTTACATTGTGTTTATTAGTGACGATCAACTAGGGGTAGGAGGCTTGATATTAAACAAACTATCAACACGTGTTTTATGTATTTCGGTATGGGATTTCAATCCAAGAACGCGAGCATTTTTTTTTGTTATTTCACAAACTTTTGTGGCAGATTAATTATTAGTTGACATAAAATTGAAGTTCCCGTTACTAAAATTGTAACATATCGTCCTCTCAAAAAAATTGTAACAAATTTATTGTATAGGATAAAACATAACTTGTACTATTTTGATATGCATATAGTAGATTTTAGAACACATTAAATCCTACCTTTTACCTCAAAAAATAAAAAAATCCTACCTTCCTGTTCCCAATTTTAATAAGTTTATGGAGAATATTAGTTTGAGTTATTCACAAGAATAAACGACCATAGGGGGAGCTCATTAGTTGTATTTTTTTTTTTTTGAAATAGGGATATTCATAACTTAGGACAGATTTTTATCTGTCAATAATTCACTACAAAGGAAGGCAGGGCATTTGATACACCAAGTCATTACATTTGGGGTGCCTGCTCCATACAAACAAAGCTTATCGCTATAATATTGCCTTCTCTAGATACCCAACTAACACAGCTAGCATTTAAGTTCATCAATTTCGTAGACAGTTCATGAACCAAGCGGTTCATTTCCGAACCCCAGGCGGCGTCTCAGTTGGAGAGAGCTTCATCTTCTTCAAAGTGGAATTCAATCTAGTCTGTGAATTCTTTGAATCGGTTTCTACTTGCATCGATCTGAAGCCAAACGCCATCATCAAATCCACCCCCCTTTCTCATAGCTTCAGCTTCTAAGATTGTGGAATCGTTGGAGAAAGGGATTGGAAAGCTCCATGCTCGGACAAAATCACCATTAGATTTCCTGATGATTGTATCTCCAGTCGCTGTTTTAGACAATGTACAACACGAAGCATCGAATTTTGCTTTGAGACAACCATTATCCGGCGTATACCATTTCCTATGTACTTGCTGCAGATCTGCACAGGGAACACCACCGCAAGTGTAAGTCGATTCAACAAATTCCATATTTTTTTTCTTTACTTATACGAATTATCATGAACTTAGATATGGAAGCTGAATCGATTTTTTTTTTGTTTCGGGTGCACCAAATTTCCCACAAGATGAAGATGAAAAGAGTTCTCTGGTCCTTATCTAGATCATGCAAAATATCCAGAATACAAATTTTCAAACGGAGATTTTTCGGTGCTATTTTGAAGGGCAGATCTGGACAATTCCAAATTTGTTGAACCCATGGGCATAAAAACAACAGGTGAGTAGCAGTTTCAGAGCTAGAATGGCAAAAAACACAGTTATCAGGTATAACAACTCCTTTTCTGTTTAAATTGAATTTAGTATGAAGGAGATTGTTAATTATACGCCACAAAAAGATTTTTAATTTGTTTGGGATTTGGAGTTTCCAAACCAAATCAGAATCAATAGTAGTATTTCTTCTAGACCCTGCAATGTTAGTAACAATTTTTTTTATTGATAACAGAGAAAGCAACATGATAACCCGAATTAACATTGTAAAGTCCATCTTTGGTCTTAGACCAAACTAAGTAGTCATTCTCATGAATGTTTGTTCTAGGAGTACTGAGAATAGCTTGTGCTTCATCAGCACAAAAATTTTTCTCAATCAGGTTTCTATTCCAATCCCCCGAATATGTTAAAAGTTCTTTAACTAAGAAATCATCAGGTAAAGATTTAGGAGATAAATGGATTCTTCCTAAACCTATGGGCACCCATCTTGTGTGGTAGACCAGAGTATTATAACCATTTCCTATTCCTTGTCTGAAACCTTTCCACACAATGTCTCTAGCATAAACCATGCCTTTCCAAATGCAGGACGATCTGTCTGTAGGATAGGATGATAAGGGATCAGAAAAATGATAATATTTACCTTTCATAAACCTAGCGACTTAGGAATCAGGTTTTTCCCATAATCTCCACACTTGTTTGGCTAGGAGGGAAAGGTTAAAAGCATGAAAATTTTTAAAACCCATACCACCTTCCTTTTTGGGAATACACATTTTATCCCATTTTCTCCAAATAATTCCTTTATCCTCCATATTACTTTTTCACCAAAAATTGGACAGAGCTTTCTGAATATCATTACAAACCCCCAAGGGAAGACGGTACATAGACATAATGTAGGTAGGTACAGCTTGAGCTCCAGCTTTGATAAGAACCTCTTTTCCCCCAAAAGAAAGAAATTTACTTTTCCAATCTGAGACTTTGTCAATAATTCTCTGTTTAAGACTAGTAAAAAAGGTAGAGTAGTTTCTACCCAGAATAACCGGGAAGCCCAAATATTTATCATGCCCAGTAGAGATAGGAATTTGAAAAATAGAAGAAATATCCTTCTTGAGTTATTAGGAACTCTCGGACTAAAAACCAGAGAAGACTTTTCTCTATTAATCATCTGACCTGAGGCATTGCAATAGGTGTTAAGGATAGAGTGTAAAGTACAAGCATTGGTAGTTGTAGCCTTTTCAAAAAGTAGGCAGTCATCTGCAAATAAAAGATGAGATATAGGAGGATTGTTCCTACTAGCTTTAACACCTTTAAGAAAATTATTACCCATAGCATTGTTAATAAGACCCGAAAGACCTACCGTACAAATAACAAAAAGGGAAGGGCTCAGAGGGTCACTCTGTCTAAGTCCACGACTAGGATTGAAGAGAGAAGTTCTTTGACCATTTATGAGAATAGTCAAACTAACCGTAGTAACACAATTCATAATTCTGTGAATAAAATTGAGCGGAAAACCAATTTTAGTTAAAAACAGCCAACAAATAACCCCACTCAATTCTATCATAAGATTTCGCCATGTCAAGTTTGAGAGAAAAAGACCCCACTTTGCTCTTTTGATTATGCATGGTGTGAAGTGTTTCCATAGCAATAATAGCATTATCAGTAATAAGTGTTTGTTTAATAAAAGCAGATTGAGAATCGTCAGTAATAAAAGGGAGGATATTTCTCAATCTATTAGGTATGGATTTAGAAATAATTTTGTACACCACATTACATAAACTTATAGGACGAAAATCCGTGAACCTTTTGGCATCTTTTTTTTTTTTTTTTTTTTTTTAAATTAAAACAATACAAGATTCATTTAATTTAGAGATATCACTCCTATTATTAAGAAAATCAAGGCAGCAGTTAATAATATCATTCCCAATACTATCCCAATATTTTTGAAAAAATAACGCAGGTAAACCGTCCGGACCGGGGGCTTTAAGGGGGTGCATCTCATTCAAAGCCTCTACAATTTCAGTCGCCGTAAAGGGAGAATCAAGCTCTTTGAACATAGTTTCAGAATTTTTTTTTGGAATAAAGTTAACCACATAGTCAAAGTTATTAGTCTCACTCGTAAACAGATTTTTAGAGTAGTTAACGAAAGTATCACCTATCTGAGCCGGATCAGTAACCACAAAGTTGTCATCTTTTTGAATACTAGAAATTAAGTTTTTCCTCCTCCTATTAGAAGCAACCTTATGGAAAAAAGATGTATTATTATCGCCTTCTTTAAGCCAGATAGCTCTCGATTTTTGTCTCCACTTAATTTCCTCATTTGAATTCAAAGTGTTAATATCAGTTATGGTTTTTTGGATCTGATCCAGGTTAGTAGCAGTAGCAGGCAGATTATGTAAATGATTCAGACGACAATGAAGCTCGTGGCGTAAACGATTATAATCTCTATGTTTCCTACTACCCCAGTTCTTTAGATTAACAGTAAGCATAGAAATTTTGTCATGTAAATCATTTAAGTTAAGAGAAGTAGATGTAGGATTATGGTTCCATACCTGTTGTATAATGGTTCTGCAATCCGGCGATTTTGTCCATTCTGTTGCAAAATGGAAACGTCGTGGACCAAGCTGCGGTGGCCGGGCCGAACTGATGGTCAGAAGAATAGGTATGTGATCTGAACCCGCTGTCAAACGATTCTCTACCCTCACTGTACTGAATAATGATTCCATCGCATGATTCATAACCACCCTGTCTAGTCTCTATGCAACAAAATCTGCACCATGCCTTCTATTGTTCCAGGTAAACTCATAACCTTGATATCCCATATCTCGCAAATGACAGTTTGACAAGGCGTCCTTGAAATCCTGTATTTGTCTCCAACTTCTCAATCTTTTTCCTTTCTTCTCTTTTTGAGATAAAATCTCGTTGAAGTCCCCAATTGACGCGAATTCTTAACGCGCTTAAACGCAAGTATACGGTCTAGTAGTAAGTGGAGTATTTTAGGACTCCGAGTATCGAACCCAAGGGAAATAGACGATTATCCGCTAATTAAGAATTAAATTTATGATATTTAAGTAGCCGGTAAGAAGTGGTTTTATTTGAAGGTTCGTCACCCACAAACATGTGACTTAAATTTAAAGAACAACTAAACTAACTGTTTTTGTATGATTTTTCACTTTAAAGAATAATTATCACAGAATACGATTGTGTAGAAGAACTAGGCAATCAATGGTCCCTAGGGTTCTTAGCAATTTCTGGATTACACTTGAAACACTCTAGTTATGTCTAATTATACCGGGTTACACTCATCACACTCTTCTGTCGATCTCATGTGAATTTGCGTTTCGATTGACTTGGGTCCTTTCAGTCCACCTCCGTCTACCTTCACGTTCTTGTTGGCTCGTTAGGCTCGCTCACCGGGTCCTGTCGGTCCACCGTTTTCACTAAGTCCTAGCCAATTCCAACTGAAACAACCCCCACTTGGTTAATCAAGCTCTTATCTCCTCTCAGTCTCAAAGAACTACAAGACTACTCACTATGTTCTTTAACGCGTCTCGATTAGTTCACTTCCGCACTTCCGTGCAACTATCTCAACAAATAGTACCCTATGGGTGATCAAGCCAAGAATACTAAAAATAAAGCACAAGAACATAAGAGCTAACTAGAACATATACTAGATTTAAGCATAAACGTGAATCAAGTCATCAATCCGGAAAAATACTAATCAAAACCCTAGTTCTCCATCAATTGCCTAGCTTAGAGAGTTTAGCTAGACATGAAATAGTTTAACAAAGTCAAAATATCCATAATCATAGAAGAGAGATGAAGAAGATGATATCAAACGCTAAAATCTTCAAAGATTGATGATTTCGCGCTCCAAGCTTCGTCCCCAACCTTCTCTTGCTCCCCGGTGCTCCTCAATGTCCGTGCCCCTCCAAAAGACGTGAATTCCCCCTCTCTTAGGTCTGCTCTCGCTTTTTTTACCAGCTGGACACGATTTTTAATGTAATTTTGCAGAAATTGCACTTCAGCCCCTCCAGTTTGTAATTCTCGGACAGAATTATTTGCTGATCTTGCGCGGGCTGTATCTCCCTCATACGAACTCGTCTTTGGGCCTACCATATATCGTTGGAAAGCTACGGATGTCTAATTTCCAATTCCGCAGTACTTGCTCCAAAATTCTTTGTATATTTTCCTGAGAATCGAAAAGAGTGCAGGCTGGGCCTGTGTGATTTTTCCAACTTTGCTTCGTTTTTGCGTCTCCTTTTCTCATCTTCATCTAGCTCCATTCCAAGAATATCCAAGCATTTCATAAGATCCAATGCACCTCTTTTTACCTGAGATACATAACACTAAACAACCCGTGCAATTATCATAGCAAATATGAGAGAAAACATGCACGAATAGGCTAGGAACACAACTTTTCACTCTTAGGCTTATAAATCGTCAATTCACATATTTGTGCAAATATAACATATAAATTGACGCGAATTCTTTACGCGCTTAAACGCAAGTATACGGTCAAGTAGTATGTGGAGTATTTTACGACTCCGAATATCGAACCCAAGGGAAAATTACGATTACTAGCTAACTAGAAATTAACGCTACGATATCTAAGTAACAAGTAAAAAATGGTGTGTGATTTTGTAACGTTGTCGCCCACGAACAAGCGACGTAAATTAAATAACAAGTAACTAACTATTTTTTAAGGGTTTTCAATTTTTAACGAAAATAAATAGTGATTTGATTTCAATTAATGAGAAAGAACTAGGCAATTGATGTCCCTAGGGTTGTTAATGATTTCCGGAATTATGCATGAAACACTCCACTCACATTCTAGTTATATCGGGTAATGCTCATCACGATCTTCTCTCGATCTCACGTGAATTTGTGTAAGTAATAGATTTCGGGTCCTCTCGGTCCACCTCCGTCTATCACTACAATCTAATTGATTTGCTAGACTTGTTCACCGGGTCCTATCGGTCCACCGAATTCACTAAGTTCTAACAAAATCAATTGAAACTACCCTCACACAATTAATCAAGTTTCTATCTCCTCTCGGTCTCAAGAAACTACAAGATTACCTACAATATTCTTTAACATGTATCAAAAAGTTCACTTTCGTGCAACAATCTCAACGACTAGTATCCTAAGGGTGATCAAGCCAAGAATACTAAGAATGAAGTACAAGAATATGTAGGATAACTAGAACATTCATAAACTTTAAGCAAACGCATGTATCATGTCCAAAATCCGGAAAATCATCCAACAAACCCTAGTTTCTCATCAATCACCTAGCTTTAAGAAGTTTAGCTAGACATAATATGGTTCAACATAATCAAAATAGTGAAGTTCATGAAGAATAGAAGAAGAAAAGATGATCAAACGCTTGAATCTTCAATGTAGTTGATGATCCTTGCTCCAAGCTTGTTCTCCCTTCTTCCCTAGCTCCAAAATCTTCAAAGATGCGTCAATAACCCTCTCTTAGGTCGTTTTCCCCGTTCTCTACCAGCTGGGCACGTTTTTTAATGAAAATATGCCGAAATTGCACTTCAGCCCCTCTACTTTGTAATTCCCGGGCAGAATTCTTTGCTGATTTTGCGCGGGCTGTTTCTCCCTCATACGGACTCGTCTTCGGGCCTACCATATACCGTTGGAAAGCTACGGATGTCTACTTTCCAATGCCGCAAGCCTTGCTTCAAAATTCCTTGTAGATTTTCCTGGGCATCGAAAAGAGTGCAGGCTGGTCCTGTGTGACTTTTCCAACTTTTCTTCGTTTTAGCGTCTTCTTTTCTCCTCTTCATTCCCGAGCATATCCTTGAGCTAGCTTGTGTTCCGAAGTTCGTTTCCGCCCCAAAATCATCGCTCCAAGCTCCCGGTTCCTGAAATACACAACACGAAAACATACCGGAAGATCACAAGCAATAAACAATGTATAAATCATACGAAAAACGCCCGGATTATGAAATAAAGCTCAATAACTCAAGTATGCTCAATACAACCCGGATTTGGTCAATTTCTCACATAAATACATCAAAACGCTCGCAAAAAGGTCATGGATCATAAACAATATAACTCCTAATGTGGAGTTATCAAACACCCCCACACTAACCTATTGCGCGTCCCGAGCAATCCAATCAAAGTACAACCAAAATCCGACCACAATCCATCCAAAAACATCCTCCAATGAAACTCAACCCCACAAGTGATACGATTCGAGAATTGCATACTTACTAGAAACACCGTTGCATACAAATCCTAACTAGCCGACTCAATAACGAAACAAGACTCGACAATGCAACAATATGATGCAAATGCAAACTACGACTCAATCCTACACAAACATATATATACAAAACACACTTTCTATCTTTTTGGTTGAGATCGGGCAATCTCCATTGGCTTAAGTCAATTATCATGAAGTGATGAGAATCCTAGGAACAAAGCATGAGTTGAAACTAAACTCGACAACGAGACTCTCCCCTAGTTGGTATAGAAAGCCTAACTTTACTAAGTATAAGAGTACGCTACCTCTTCGCGTGTGCCACGAAATAAGAGACTACGCTAGGCAAAGCCACATCCAAGGTCCGAGCTCCTAATCCGCTAACGGTTTTCACATGATGAGGCTTAGGGACATAAAGATAATCTCGTCGAAATCAAGTCCTAAGCGTCACATTCTCACATCAAACCCACATCTCACACACCCTCACCACGATGATAGGAACCAAAACCCAAAGCTCACCACCTTCGGCCCTCAATTCCCTCAAACCCCGGTACACTAGTGATCTCCGTGGCCATCGTCGTTTGTCGTGCATGAAACATGAACCGTCGTCGTCAAAGTAGCTCCACCACTCGTTCCAATTCAATTCCAACTCAAACTTTATTTAATCTCTCCTTTTTCTTTTTCTCTCATTTTTTTTTTCTATTTTTTTCTTTCTTTTTCTTTCTCTTTTTTTTTTCTCAAAATACCACCACAATGCACAAATAATATCCGAGTGGTCTTCAAATAACAATCACATATGCTAGGAGAAGGAAACACATAAGTCGATGAATGAATATCACATAAAATATCATCTCCTCCTAACTCAATCAAAGGCCATGTCAAATCCAAGCCGCAAAATCAATGAAGTAAATGTGTGGGAGTGGAGTTGTCGCAAGCTCACTCTCAATGTCCGAAGTCAAAAGTCGACACCCCCACACTCGAATGTAACCATATCCCCTCTCAAGTAGTCCCGAAGATGAATGTATCTCGTGCCTAATGCAACCGATCCTCCTACACCAAAGTAATCACAACCGGTACCTAGCACGATCCACCAATTAAGTTCACCCAACCCAATTCCGTGCGTATTAGATTCACGCACTCACGGCTCTCCACACTGTGTCCATGATGTAGTGGCATGGAACACCGCCACACCGAAGTGCGCAAGCCTACTCACTCACCCTCGCATCCCCTCGTAGATAGTCAATGTAGTGCAAGCAAGATGTAGAACTCAACGAAATGTATAATCACTCCCTCATCGAACCCCCTCAACTACACAACCCCCTCGTGACGCACTAAAGTGGTGATTCTAATCAATTTGTGATGAAGGCCAAGAATCGTCACCCTATGTCCGAAGGCTAGCAAGAATCCGAGGTTCAAATTGGGGCGTCTAGTGGTCCTACAAGGTGAGTTCTAAAAGCAGTGAGTGCTCTAATACACGTCCTCGCACAGCTGTTTCGTGTGCCACTACGAGGCGGGTTGGCGACTACCTAAGACGTACACATGGATGTTCGGCTTGTTTAGCTCA
This sequence comes from Linanthus parryae, assembly GCA_023055425.1. NCBI lineage: Eukaryota > Viridiplantae > Streptophyta > Magnoliopsida > Ericales > Polemoniaceae > Linanthus > Linanthus parryae. The sequence continues at coordinate 28,607,879 of JALGPY010000009.1, read as the reverse complement.
CACCTAGCTCAACTCTTGTAAGAAAATAGGCACACACTTTGCGTTTAAAAATCACATAAGTGTTAGAAATAGGTAGGCACTCCCGTAAAGAAAGTCTCTCTATACCTACTAGGGGGGACTCACGTTGTAACTCTCGGTCGCAAATCATGCTCTACACCTAAAATCCTCACACTTCGCAATTTATCAAACTTTAGCCTCTTTTGATTGCCCTTTTCTCAAAATTTTCTATTTTTAATTTTTTTTTTTTATATAATTCCTACTCTACATGCAAGCCGACACGAACTAAACGAAACTACACAAGACATTCAATAGGGTAGGTAGACTCAAATAAGAAAACGTGCAGTATTAAACACAAACACAACCAAATATATACACGACTAACACAAACAATATGACATACTATCACAATATCACGACACGGACTACAAAATTAGACACAATACGACACGAACAAACTATATGCAGACATGGCGATGCAGACACGGACGGACTGGCTAGTTAAGACTAAAAATCCCCCCACACTAGACTGCTTCGTTGTCCTCAACGAATTCGGAGATCAATCAAGAGGACTCGGCAATTCTAATGCGAGGGGCGGTGCATCTACTCGGACTCCTCACCACCCTGGTCTCCTGAGTAGTCACTCGAGGCATATGTGAAATCAAGTTCCGGTCCGGGTGCCGGCTCATCCAGAACCCCACACGCAATCGCTATCTCCTCAATCCTCCGGTCTTGCCTATCCTGACGCAAACCCATCCGTCGTAACCCCTCACCCAACTGACGCATGACGTGACGCACATGCGTATACTGTCGGTCCCTCATCGTAGAGGAAGCCGCTATCATATCCCTGGTGAGTCTCATCTCCCGAGCTAGCTCAGACTCAGAAGAACTGGCACGACCGGCTCTAGAATTGGGACCCTCCTCAACGTCACTCTTTTTCTTCTTCTTCAAAGGATCCGGTATCATCTTATATTTTCTCTCGCTTTTTGCTACTAGATCCCACTCATCGCGATCCCCTTTCACAGTCACACTCCCAACAAGGTGTTTCAAAAGATACCCGTATCCCGCGGCCTTTCTGTTGTCGTCCTTCCCCCTAGATAGGAAAGAAAGGTATAGTCGCTTAGGGATATCAATACGATCACCCTTCGATAAGCACAAAGCCATCAAACAAGTATCAAAGGACACAAAGTTCTGAGGAGACAAGCCCTCGACCCACGACTCTATGATCTCAACCAGCCACCGTGCCTCACGAAGAATAAACCCTATCTTAATTTTCCACCGCCTAAGGCTCTTTTTCCTAATCCACTCAGCACCTTTCACACCCTTGCAACAAAACTGGTGAACTTCATCAAACAACTCTCTGGGGTCTTTCTTAAGGTAAACTTCGAATTGGCACTTCTGAGTCAGTGGCGGCCATTGAAGAGCCGCCCCTACGGTCTCGGGAGAAAAGAGAATCCACTTCCGCCTCACATAAATCAGTCGCTGATCACGGAGATGGCGACCCTCCGCAGAGTCATAGTATAAGGAGTTAACACAAATCTCCTTGGTAAGGGCCGTACTTGCCTTACCATCAATCAAGCGCATCCAACCCGCAAAATTCTCTCTCTTTGCCACATCCTCTAAATCCGAGGGTACACCATCCATTGGGAAGAGTCTCTCTGCATTTGCATTTCTCGAAATACGAGTATCAAATTCATACGCAAAATGAGCTTCCGCTGATATGAAACGGAAGTTACAGAACAACTTAGGGGTTGGCTCTATGCCAGATTTCAATTCTATCATCTTCCTAAGCCTCCCTTTGTCAATGGTCGGGAACCCACTCGGTAAAGATCTCTTTAACTCTTCCCTTTCCGGAGATAGCGGGACCTCGTATGTGAAATCGCCACTATCTCCACCTATGACCATCTCGTGCTCACTATCCCCCTCATCGTCAGGTGCATAATCAAGGTCACCACTAGTTAAACGCAATCTCTTACTCATTGTTCACAATTTCCAGAAACGTTTCACAAATACACAAATAAGTACACGTGACAATTCACACCTACACACTAAACAGCAGCTCCAAATTGACAAGTGGTACAAGGGATATGAATCAATTTTTCAAATAAAGCGCAACCTACTTGTGCCTAGATGCCAAATTGAAACTGAGAGAGAATAAGAATTGACCTCAGACGGTTGCGTGTTCCACAAAAATTTCGACAAGAAGGGCCGAAAATCGACCGTCGAAAATTTTCTGAAAAATTGGAATTGCTTGCGTTACTGAACTCCCCAAAGTGTCTGCGTCCTTCTTCCTTCTTCCGTGAAAGCTGAATTGCAATCTTTCTTCACAATTTTGAACTTTTCTTCGAAGAACCCTAGGTGTGTTCGTCTTCAATTCAGTGCGATTTCAGCCCCAATCACCAAAAATACCAGCAATTAACTATTACAGTGTTGATGTCACCTGGTTTGCGAGCAAAACCCACCAATTAGCTCACAATTTCACCGCTTGAGAGGTTCTGGACGACGGCAGAGGGATCGGCGGCTGGGGAGATACGCTGCCTCGTGATAGCTCTGTGAACCACCGCGACCTGACGCCGAAATAGTGGTGGCGCGGTGATTGCGACGAAAACCCTCCCCGATTGGCCGGATTTTGGCTCCAATCGGAGGGTATGGCCGACGTCCGACGGTCGGCGACTCCTTGGGCGGCACTCTGCGTCGTGATACTCCAACCCACACGCCGCAATCGCCCTTTCGGAGCGTTGCTGCTCTGAAACGCGAGAGAAAGAGATCTGTCGCGGTATGATTCCTCTGGGTTCGATGATTTCTGGTTAGAATCGAGAGTGATGCTCTGTGTTCGTCGTCTGAAGAGAAGAAGAACCCTCTCACGATTTTTTGTCTTCAAACTTTACCCAAAATACCAAATATACCCCCGTATAATTAACAAAATCTCGCCCGCGCCCATCATGGTCGTACGACCACTGGTAGTGGTCCTGCGACCAGCAGAAGCCTAATTTTGCTAGTTTTTCAAATTTTGACTAAGTAACAAGTGGTCTTACGACCAGTTGGCTGATCATAAGACCAGTCTGGGGCTGAACTGCTGCTCTTTTTTTTTTTTTTTTTTTTTTTTTTTTTTTTTTTTTTGATCCGTTTCCTTTGCTTGATCTTCGAGGATCCTTAGCTTGAATTCCATGTTCCTCTTTTTATTCTTGAGCCAACTTTTCGTGACAAGCTTCCCACATCCTCGGAAATCTCGTCAGGATCATGTCTTTCTCGTTCAAATTCCGCCTTTCTCTTACGTCCGAACTCCGATGCGCGCATTTCCATGCGAGTCTACGCGCATCAAGAAGGGGAATCCGAATCGCGTAATAACCTGTAATCCTGCGGAGACTCAATTCAAATGTCAAATTCTCGCTCTCTCACCCCTCAGATAACAAAACGGAATTAAAAACGCACACAACAGTATTTAAAACGCACTCTCTACACTAATGCATAAAATACGTTGGGTTGCCTCCCAACAAGCGCTTTGTAATTTACGGTCGACGGCCCGACCCAGTTACCTCAATAAGATCACGGCTCGTCAAAGTAGATAACATCCACTTTGGCCGGAATTGGCGCGGATTCCAAGTACGGTTTCACTCTGCTTCCGTTGACGCGGAAACACTCATTCGTATGTGGATCTTCTAACTCAACCGCACCCCAAGGATAGATTTGGTGGATCCGGAACGGCCCGGACCATCTCGAACGAAGCTTTCCCGGAAAGAGCTTCATGCGTGAGTTGAATAACAACACCTTTTGTCCCACACGAAGTTCCTTCGGTTTGAGACGACTGTCGTGCCATCTCTTCGTCTTCTCCTTATAAATCCGGGAACTATCATAGGCTTGTAATCTCCATTCCTCAAGTTCAAGAAGTTTCATCTTCCTTGCTTGTCCTGCTAACTCAGGATCCATGTTCAACCGCTTGATCGCCCAATAAACCTTGTGCTCTAACTCAACGGGAAGATGACACGCCTTACCGAAGACAAGCTGGAACGGAGACATGTTCAATGGCGTCTTCCATGCGGTGCGGTATGCCCACAATGCGTCATCCAGCTTCACAGCCCAATCCTTGCGTCCGGTGTTGACGGTTTTCTGAAGAATCCCCTTAATCTCCCTGTTCGAAACTTCAGCTTGCCCATTAGTTTGGGGGTGATAAGGTAGGGAAACCTTATGGATAGACACCCCGTACGTCTTCAAGACTCTGGCAAACACTCGGTTTATGAAGTGTGAACCTTCATCACTCACCATTGCCCTTGGTGTGCCAAACCGAGTGAAGATATGCTTCTTCAGAAACTTGTCTACAGTCGCTGCATCATTCTTGGGGCACGCAATTGCTTCAACCCATTTCGTCACATAATCAACAGCAAGGAGGATGTAGAGATTACCATACGAAGGAGGGAACGGACCCATGAAGTCTATGCCCCAAACATCGAAGGGCTCCACCTCAAGCCATTCAGACATTGGCATCTCATCTCGCTTGGAGATGTTACCCGTTCTTTGGCAACTATCACATCCTGCAACCCAATCATGACAATCTTTAAATATAGTGGGCCAAAAGAAACCGGATTGTAGTACCTTCATGGCGGTGCGAGGACCGCTGAAATGGCCTCCACTAGGCGCTGCATGACATTGCTTGATCACATCATAGATCTCATGAGTAGGCACACACTTTCGAATGATATTGTCGGCTCCCATCTTGAATAGATATGGATCCTCCCAAAAATATTGCTTGACCACATACAAGAACCGCTTCTTCTGCTGCACTGTCCACTCTTCCGGAATCTTCCCATTGGTGAGATAGTTAGCAATTGCCCAATACCAAGGCTCAGTATCCCCCAAAGACATCAAGCTCTCGTCCGGAAAGTTCTCTTGAATCGGCACCTTCTCTACCATTCCATTCTCGAGTCTTGAGAGGTGGTCCGCTACCACATTCTCAACACCCTTCTTGTCGCGGATCTCAACATCGAATTCCTGCATCAAAAGAACCCACTGCAACAATCTTGGCTTGGCATCCTTCTTATCAAGAAGATATTTCAGCGCCGAATGATCTGTAAAGACAATCACTTTCGATCCCACAAGATAAGGCCGGAATTTGTCAAGAGCAAAAATCACAGCTAAAAGCTCCTTCTCAGTAGTGCCATAGTTTAGTTGAGCCTCATTAAGAACTCTACTAGCATAGTAAATAACATGGCATACCTTTTCCTTCCTTTGCCCCAATACTGCTCCAATGGCGAAATCACTGGCATCGCACATGAGCTCAAATGGCAAACTCCAATCCGGAGTTGTGATGATAGGAGCTGAGGTGAGCTGTTCCTTCAAAAAGTCAAAGGCCTTCTTGCACGCTTCATCAAACACAAACGGGACATCTTTCCCTAGCAACTCACACAAAGGCTTGCAGATCTTCGAGAAGTCCTTGATAAACCTGCGATAGAAACCTGCATGTCCCAAGAAGCTTCTGACCCCCTTTACTGAAGTCGGATAAGGGAGTTGCTTGATTGTCTCTACCTTCGCTTGATCAACCTCCAAACCTCTGCGTGAAATCTTGTGACCAAGAACTATCCCCTCTGTGACCATGAAGTGGCACTTCTCCCAATTCAGCACGAGATTAGTGTCTTCACAACGAACCAAGACACGGCCGAGATGATGTAGACAGTCCTCAAAACTGTCACCAAATAAGGAGAAGTCGTCCATGAAAGCCTCTAAATGCTTCTCAATCATGTCCGAGAAGATGGCCATCATACACCGCTGGAAAGTAGCCGGTGCATTACATAATCCAAATGGCATGCGGCGGAACGCAAATGTGCCATAGGGACATGTAAAGGTCGTCTTCTCCTGGTCTTCTGGAGCAATGGCTATCTGGTTGTAGCCTGAATATCCATCCAAGAAGCAGTAGTACTCGTGGTGAGCCAAACGATCAAGCATCTGATCAATAAACGGCAACGGAAAGTGATCCTTGAGCGTGGCTTCATTCAGCTTCCTGTAATCCATGCACACACGCCATCCTGTAACTGTCCGTTGAGCAATCTGCTCATGCTTGTCGTTCTCTACCACAGTCATTCCTCCTTTCTTAGGCACACACTGGACCGTGCTAGTCCAAGTGCTGTCTGAGATCGGAAAAATAATACCAGCCTCTAGCCACTTCATGACCTCTTTTCTCACCACTTCTTTCATATGCGGATTCAATCTCCGCTGTGCTTGGATCACTGGCTTCTTTCCTTCTTCAACCCGAATCTTGTGCTGGCAATAGACGGGCCTGATCCCCTTTATATCTGCGATAGTCCATCCAATTGCTCCCTTATGCTTCCTTAGCACATCCAAAAGCTGCTCCTCCTGTGCCTGAGATAAAACAGAAGAAACAATTACAGGCAATGTGTTATCAACACCAAGAAAAGCATACCTGAGATGGCTAGGCAATGGCTTCAACTCAAGCACGGGTGGTGACTTGAGTGAAGGAACAAGAGCTAACTTCTGCTCCCCTTGCTCATATAAATCCAGCTTGGTCCAGCTGCTCATGTGACACAAATCCATGGGAGGGCTCTGATCTTCATCCTTGTACATTCCATCAATTTCCTCCCACATCAATTTAGCTTCCTCATCTCCCATGTCATCATCCAAGATCTCTACGCTAAAGCAATCTTCATAGTTATAACATGAAGGCACTTTCATTGCCTTGAACACATCGAAGACCACTTTTTCATCATTGATCTGCATAGATAGCTTTCCACTCTTCACATGAATAATAGCCTCTCCTGTAGCTAGGAAGGGTCTGCCAAGAATGAGAGGTACTTCACCAACCTCTATGTCTAAGATGACAAAATCCGCAGGAAAGATAAGAGTACCAACTTTGACCAAAATGTCGTCAATCACCCCATATGCTCTACGGATCGACCTGTCAGCCATCTGCAAGGTAACTCGGGTGGGACGAGGCTCCCCCACACCTAGCTTCCTGAATACGGACAAGGGCATCAAATTGATGCTTGCCCCCAAATCGCACAATGCAGTCATAGTGAGAGAATCACCAAGAGTAACCGGTATCACAAAGCTCCCAGGGTCTTTCTTCTTCTTAGGCAATCCATTCCTGACGCATTCAGAAGTCTCAGCAGTCAAATTCACCTGTGCAAAATCACTCATGCGTCTCTTTCCTGAAAGAATATCCTTGAGAAACTTGGCATATGTAGGCATTTTAGAGATAGCCTCTGCAAAAGGAATGTTAATCTCCACCTTCTTGAATATATCAAGAAACCTCTGAAAATCTCTAGAATCATCCCTCTTTCTCGTTCTCAAAGGATATGGAACTGCCTTAGAAACAGTAGTATCAGTACGTACCTCATCCTTGTCTTTCACCGCCTCCTCATCCGTCGCGCCCTTTGATTGGGGGATCACGACATTAGTATCATCATCAAATATCTCATGCTCTTTAGCCTTAGAAGCATCGGCTCTAGCATGAGTGGGATATGGCGGATCTTTCAATGCAACCCCGCTTCGAGTAGTGATTGCATTAATTTGACGAGGATTTTCTTCCGTGTTGGAAGGCAAAGAACCTGGAGCTCTAGATGAGAGCTGAGTAGCAATCTGACCCACCTGTACCTCAAGAGAACGAAGAGAAGTCTTCGTAGCCTGTAAATCCGCAGACACAGCAGTAACCTGCGTGGACATGTTGTTCACATTGGTGGTCATAGTATTCATGTTTTCACTCAATTGTGCCAATGCCTTTGTCAACACAGAGATTTCTGAACTTGGTGCTGCATCAGCTGCTGGTGGAGCCTGCGAAACCTGTGGCCTATGCTGGAACCCCGGTGCATATGTCGCTCCAGACTGATCCCCATACCTGAAGCCTGGATGATCTCTCGTGCCTGGCCTGTAGTTCCCTTGATTCCAGTTCTGCCTCTGTCCGTGTGCCCCCACATAGTTCAAATCCTCATTTGCCATGTGTGCCATTGCTGCATCATATTCTGGCTCCTCAACACTTGCTACTGTCTTCTTGTCCTTATAAACATGCTTGGCCAAATCTGACACCATCTTGCTGATCCCATCCTTCCACTCATTATCCTTAGCCTCAGGCAATGCCGAAAGTCTTCTAGAATCATAAAACTGTGTATCCTGCTTGGCTAGCTGTTTCATAAGTGCAAATGCTCCCTCTTTGTCAACTGAATACATGAAATTTCCTCCAGCTTCCCTGTTAACTAACTCCTGGTTATGGCGTTCTAAGCCATGGTAGAAGACCTGCAAAATTTTGTAGTCCCCAAAATCGTGATTTGGGCACTTCCTGATCAAATGCATAAATCTGTCCCACGCCTCTACCACGGTCTCATGGGCCTGCTGCTGAAAACCAAGGATATCACCTTGTAACTGAATCACCCGCTGAACTGGGTAAAACTTTGCCATGAATTCATCCACACATTGAGCCCATGTAGTGATGGAATCCGGAGCTCTCGACTCAAGCCACTTCTCAGCTGCACCTTTCAAACAATAAGGAAATAGGATAAGTTTCAACGCCTCTGGAGTCACGTTCTTATACTTCACAGTCTTGATATAAGCATTGAACTTCCCAATGAAGTCGTTGGGATCCTCATCCTTGTTCCCATAAAACTGGAACTGATTGGTGACTGTCTGGATCGTAGCTGGCTTGAGATCGAAATGCTCAGCCTGTATGTCTGGCACTACAATTGCCGGATTGTGTCCATACGTGGACGTCTGAAATTTCTCCACAATCGCCTGCCCAGACTTGTTGTATGGTGTCTGAGTGTTGCGATCATTCAACTGTTTCGCCAACTCTTCCATCTTCTCATTGAGTTGCGCGTAGGTCAATTGATCACCCATCTTGCTCTGTTTTTGTCTTCTCCTCTGATCTCTGAATAACTGTTCCGGGTCTTCAAGTGGGGGCACAAGTTCTCTAGGGATCCTGGGCATACACTGACGACCTGAAAAGCAAAAATCAAATACAAATGAGAAAACAAATAGCTAATTAAACAAAAAAAATAAATGAGATATCCTAAATCAATTTCCACTAAACTAATAAACCGTTAGATTCCCCGGCAACGGCGCCAAAAACTTGACGCGAATTCTTTACGCGCTTAAACGCAAGTATACGGTCAAGTAGTATGTGGAGTATTTTACGACTCCGAATATCGAACCCAAGGGAAAATTACGATTACTAGCTAACTAGAAATTAACGCTACGATATCTAAGTAACAAGTAAAAAATGGTGTGTGATTTTGTAACGTTGTCGCCCACGAACAAGCGACGTAAATTAAATAACAAGTAACTAACTATTTTTTAAGGGTTTTCAATTTTTAACGAAAATAAATAGTGATTTGATTTCAATTAATGAGAAAGAACTAGGCAATTGATGTCCCTAGGGTTGTTAATGATTTCCGGAATTATGCATGAAACACTCCACTCACATTCTAGTTATATCGGGTAATGCTCATCACGATCTTCTCTCGATCTCACGTGAATTTGTGTAAGTAATAGATTTCGGGTCCTCTCGGTCCACCTCCGTCTATCACTACAATCTAATTGATTTGCTAGACTTGTTCACCGGGTCCTATCGGTCCACCGAATTCACTAAGTTCTAACAAAATCAATTGAAACTACCCTCACACAATTAATCAAGTTTCTATCTCCTCTCGGTCTCAAGAAACTACAAGATTACCTACAATATTCTTTAACATGTATCAAAAAGTTCACTTTCGTGCAACAATCTCAACGACTAGTATCCTAAGGGTGATCAAGCCAAGAATACTAAGAATGAAGTACAAGAATATGTAGGATAACTAGAACATTCATAAACTTTAAGCAAACGCATGTATCATGTCCAAAATCCGGAAAATCATCCAACAAACCCTAGTTTCTCATCAATCACCTAGCTTTAAGAAGTTTAGCTAGACATAATATGGTTCAACATAATCAAAATAGTGAAGTTCATGAAGAATAGAAGAAGAAAAGATGATCAAACGCTTGAATCTTCAATGTAGTTGATGATCCTTGCTCCAAGCTTGTTCTCCCTTCTTCCCTAGCTCCAAAATCTTCAAAGATGCGTCAATAACCCTCTCTTAGGTCGTTTTCCCCGTTCTCTACCAGCTGGGCACGTTTTTTAATGAAAATATGCCGAAATTGCACTTCAGCCCCTCTACTTTGTAATTCCCGGGCAGAATTCTTTGCTGATTTTGCGCGGGCTGTTTCTCCCTCATACGGACTCGTCTTCGGGCCTACCATATACCGTTGGAAAGCTACGGATGTCTACTTTCCAATGCCGCAAGCCTTGCTTCAAAATTCCTTGTAGATTTTCCTGTGCATCGAAAAGAGTGCAGGCTGGTCCTGTGTGACTTTTCCAACTTTTCTTCGTTTTAGCGTCTTCTTTTCTCCTCTTCATTCCCGAGCATATCCTTGAGCTAGCTTGTGTTCCGAAGTTCGTTTCCGCCCCAAAATCATCGCTCCAAGCTCCCGGTTCCTGAAATACACAACACGAAAACATACCGGAAGATCACAAGCAATAAACAATGTATAAATCATACGAAAAACGCCCGGATTATGAAATAAAGCTCAATAACTCAAGTATGCTCAATACAACCCGGATTTGGTCAATTTCTCACATAAATACATCAAAACGCTCGCAAAAAGGTCATGGATCATAAACAATATAACTCCTAATGTGGAGTTATCATAAATCATGTAAAATAAGCCTATTAAAAGTAATATGGAAGTATAAATGTAACTCCTAAAAGAGAGTTATGACCCAAAACCATTTATGGATTAGAAAAACCCGGATTCAAGCGACGGAATAATTCCCATGAAAACTTTCTGTTAGGGGTAGAAGGGTTCCCATAAAAGAAAGTTGCATAAAAAGGTTTCGTAGCATCGTCCGGGGGACGGATAAAAGTATGAACATAGAACTTAATACTCTTCAACACTCGTACATAAATCCCTCTTACCCAGTACATTGACAAACCTCCCGAAAGACCATCTCTTGGGAAAGTTACACCCTGAGAAAAACCAAGTTTATACTTACAGTGCTCCGCTTGAGAAGAAGTATGTTTGGTCTCCAGCAAAAACATACGTCCGGATGACTTCTTATACAAAGGGAATTTAGAGATTGGAATGTGTAGGGCTTCCCCAAACCCTGCACATTCCAACTGATGAAATTCATTGCGATCGGCAGGACCGGTTTTCACCGATCTCTGTCGATTGGTGGGTAAGAGAAAAGTCTCTATCACCCGAAGAAGTGTCTGACGTGCTTGATTCATCGTCTGATTTTTTTTTCTTCGCTTCGTTTGACTGTCCTGAGGCTTCAATTCCCTGACTTGCCAAAGATTGTACCTTATTACCATAAACATGAGCCTCTGACGTGTCATTCCCTTCCACAATTTGTTTTCTCTAAGTGCCAGCAGTAATGGTAGGTGACGTTGATACAGATTCTTCCCTTCCGTACGGAAGTCCATATTTTTTCCTAAGCAAACGGGTATCCTCCATAATGTCACACGCCTCATCCTCCCAGTGTCCAAATCATGTAATTCGTGAGGCATCTCCTTTCGAGATTATTTCCTTTGTTGGCGATCGTGAAACTCTCTTTCCTCAACAGACATACCCCAATCATCGTCGTCATCTTCAAAAGATCCACCAGTGTAGTTAGAAGCAAGAACTGGCCGCATGCTCATACCTCCTGAAGAAGAAGAAGTACCACCAGAAGAAGGGCCGAAAGCATGCGTCAAATCCTTAGTTAAGCCTAAGACAAAGTTGATCATGGCTTTGTAAGTAAGCCACTGACCATAGAGCAAAGGCAACTCTTCAGTTTTCTTGTTTTTTGCCCGTCCTTCAGAGCAAAACTTGACTTTGTGTCCCATCCTCCCGCAGAAAGAACAGACATTTGGTAGCCTTTCATACCTAATCCAAACCCTTACATCGTTGCCCTTTTCAATAGTAACATTTTTGGTTCGAGGGAGTGGATCCTTGACATCAACACAAAGTTGGATTTTGATAGTTTTCCCCGAAAGAACCCCTTTTGTCTGAACCCAAACATCTTCAACCGTTCCCAAACTATGACCAATTTCCTTTCCAATGAGTTCCGTCTGACTTTTTGCCGGCAATCCCCAAATATGAACCATCAAAGAGGTCTCTAAGAAGTCTAGATCTGATACATCCTCCATCCATGTATCCCACTTCCGCATAACAATTAAATCCCCAAAGAGAAACCAAGGTTGGGAATTATATACCATCTCTATCGATTCCTCAGAATCGAAAGAAAATTGGTAAATGTAATCCCGTTTAGGAATCACGTTTAAACCTGGTGGATCCTTTCAAGCCTTAGCCATCTGCATTTGTAGGATACCCAAATTGATAGTTTTTGCAGAGTAGATTTTCCCGAAGATGCTTTTGTTAAACACCTTTTTAGCCTCCTCTCTTGCTTCCACTGAAATTTTGGTAGTCGATTTCTCTTGTTGAGTGAGTTCAAATTGGTCTAAGAGATGTGTAAGATCAAGATTGGTAATATCCACGGTGTGTGAAGACGCCATGATTTTGGGATTGAGAGTGTGAAGTAACGTAGAAGAAAACTGGAAAAGAGACGAGTAGATTTATTTTAGACCGAACGAAAAATTAGCGAGTAAATAACTGATGGAAACCTCCACAAACACGGATTCTCGAGAATTTTGACCAGATTAGGAGAATTTGAAGGATAATGATTGAAGATCGTAAAAAACGGAGATGTAGCAATCTCCTTCGGAAGAAGGAAACTGCTAAGAGAGTTGGGTCCTGGAAAAACGCCTACAATCACGGTTTAGGAGAGAGGAGAGAGCTTTTTCCTTAGACTTTGATTACATTGGGGATTTGGTGCTCATTAGTTGTATTTGAGTTGACTAAAGGGTACAATAGTATTTTATATTGTTATTAAGTTTGCTAAAGTAAGTGAATTTGGCAATTTTCTAAACATGAGCCGTGTATTTGTATTTACATCAAAATTTGTGGGAGGATAATAAAGATTACCCTATATAAACTTAAATTTGTAAAGTTACTTATCAATTTTTTATTTGAAAATTTCTTCTCTAATAAATTGTTTTTTTTTGCCATTTTTTATTTCAAAAATAAATAAATAGGAATATTACTTTTTTGCCCCCCTCTCTCTTTTAAAATAGCAATATTGGAGAAACAAACTTAATTTTATCATACTTAATTTATTAGCTAAAATTTTGAGTGACTCCGGATTTTCTTTCAATGAATTTTAATATATGACCTTTCTACAAAAAAATATAAAAGATGACCAGAGAAAAATAAGGAGACCAAACATTTAAAAATAATATAAGCACGACATTGAAAATGATTATTAAGGTTCATCAATGAATCAAATAATCTTATAACAAATGGTCATTTAAGTGTATTTTGTTAATTTTTTTCAGTTGAGTGTATCAAATTTACAACAACAAAAATTGAGTGGAACATAATAAAAATGTGGATACGAAATTGTAATAAAGTCGTTAGTATGGGTGCTGTTGGGTTTATTTTATGTTTGCAAAAGACAAAATACCCACATTAACCGTTAAAAGACTATATAACTTAGTGAAATGTACCACCGGTAAAACAATATCAAAATGTAAGTACTGCAAATGTCTAAATGTAAAATATGGGGTATGAAAATATAACAAAACGCATAATATGAATACTACTAGTGCAAGTTTACCTATTAATTTAAGGAAACAATTGCCATCTATTATGGAAACTCCAATAGTATATAAAGGTCACCCTTGCGTTAATTAGCAGTTCGCAGAACAAAAGACTTATGCCCGAAGACACAATGCGTACCAAAAGAGCAAAACCTACGCCAAGACAATTGCGCGACGAGGCTGAAGAAGTTTTCAGCAACGTCGATCTCTTACAGCAAATCCTCCTACATGTTCCGGCGACGTCGCTGATCCGATTGAAGACAGTATCCAAACAATGGCTATCTATCATCTCCGACGCCAAATTTGCATCCGACCACACCCAGCTAAACCCCAAACCATCAATCTCCGGCATGTACCTGTCGAAGAATAAAGAGTTCTTAAAACCCGTCTCTCTTTACCGTCACACGAACATTCCCACGCTCGCTTTCCTCGACAAAGTCGACAAAGACAGATCAGAACTTGGTTACACATCCCTAATATCCGTAGCGGACTCTTGCAATGGGTTGCTTCTCTGCTGCTACAACTACAGTCGCAAACACTACTTGGTTTGCAACCCAACTACGGGTAATTACAAATTGCTCCCCACGACGCCTCCTGGTCCTGGTCTCTTTCAACTGCTTTCTAACCACTCAGCTGTATTAGTCTTTAATCCTTCAAGATCGATACACTACAAAGTTGTTCTGGTTACTTGGGGTCGAAGTCACTGTCCAGTTGAGATCTATTTTTCAAGTACTGCTTCCTGGAAACAACTCGTGCTAGAAACATGCTTTCTAGGCCCTTGCGTGTATTGGGAAGGCGCGGTACAGTGGACAATGTGTAGCAAAGAGAAGAGAAACATTCACTGTTTATTTAACGTCGATAGTGAACAATTGGAGGTCATTACGCTACCTTCCGAGCCAAAAATACACAGTCCTGATAAGGTGAGGTACTTTGGGGTATGCGGTGGGCGTTTGCTTCTTATTCAGAGCTATCATCTCTCGCATATGAGCTTTAAGATCCTTGAATTGGGTAGTGGCCAGAGTTGTTGGACCGTTAAGTGTCAGGTGAGCCTTGAACATGTCTTTCCATCTATTAATGGTGTTTTCTCTGTGGCTAATATTCTTGAAGGAGGGGACAAAGATGATTTGGAACTTGTTATAGCTGTAAGTCACAAAGTGTTTTCATACAACGTAAAGTCCAAGACACGGAAGTATATCGCAGATTTGCCACCTCCAAAGGTTGGATTTTATAAAGAGGAAGATGAACGGAGGATCCGTGGCTTTCAGTTCATAGGAAGCCTAGCTCAAGTTACATGATTGTTTTAGAGCAATCTATTCAAGCCTTGCTGAGAGATACGATTTAGAGCAATCTGGAGGGAAGCAAAGCAAGCAAGGTGCTAATTCTTTTGACAGATTTTGCTTACCTGATACGATTCATTGGAATTTGTTGATTTCTCCTCTAATGTTCTCTACGAAACTGGTGGAGTTAGATAGGCTTGAGCAAGGTAGTATAAGATGATTCTGTAAGGGCCTTGAGGCTTCGGCCATTCAATCATTCATTACAAGACTGTTTGGAGCAAGGTAGCCTTTTGCAGCAGTTAACACAAAATATTGTTAGTCCGATCACATTATGACTTTGATGATCTAGAATTAATGGTGTAGCGTTCTTTATCTAATTTGCAAGTTTTTTTTGTACGTGAATTACAAATATGGATGTGCACTTATAAAACGATTATGTAGAATAGTACACTATCTTGCGCGTATATATATATACAAGGATCATTTTATGTGAACTGTTAGCATTATGTGCGCCCATGTGGGGTGCAGAATGCAATTAACCTAAACTTATGGGTTTAGGTGAGACAAGCTCAAACCTTATGGGGTTAGTAGCAAGGACAAACTCTAGGGGGTTATGTTGCAATTGGGTATAAGTCTGTCTATATAAGGAGACAGCCTCCTATTATTTTATACACAATACTGTAGAGATCATGTGCTGATCATAATACAGTAAACCCTAGACTCTCTCTTCAACTAGCCTCCATTGGGTGGAACTTGGTGTGGATCAGAGCTCTCGTCCTAGTGATTCGAGCCAGATTGTGGGAGCAAGAAGAGCACGTGAAAGCAAGCACCCTTCGATCATCCGTTGCGCATAGGAGCTAAGGAAGACAAGGTAAACACATGAATCTTCCGCTATAATTCATGTTGTAGATCTGTATGTGATAGATCAGATTCGTCCTTCATTGGTATCAGAGCCTTAGGCTTGTTTTTCGTGCCTCGTTATGCGTTTCCGAATCAGATAAAAAATTCGAGTTTTTGAAATTTCATAATCTGTTAGTGAAATTTCATACTCTAGTGTGGGGGTGTCGACATTTGACTACGGACATAGAGATCGTGCATTGACGACTCCACCCCCATACACGCTTTGACTTTGACGGTTTGTGGCGTCGCACTTCATGGAGTTAGGGGGAGATGTATTATTGTTGTGATATACATTCATGGGTTTGTTTATTTCCTTTCCCTGACATGATTACTATAGCTTGAGTCTTGAAAGAGGACCACTCATATTTATTTGATTGTATTGATGTTTGGATGAGAGAGAGAAAAAAAAGAGAAAAAAAATAATAATAATAAAAAAAGAGAGAAAAAAAGAGAGATAAAAGAAAGAATAGAGTTGTGCTTATTGGAAAACGAGTGGTGAAAGTTCCTAGTTCCAGATTGAAGATTGATTGAGTTTTCGCGCAGTATTCGCATTGATGGCCATGGGATTGACATGGTACCGGGGTTTGAGGGGATTGAGGGCCGGAGTCGGTGAGATTCGGGTTGTGGATTCCTATCATCATGGTGAGGGTGTGTGAGATATGATGTTTGGTGAGTTTATGTGACGCTTTAGGATTTTCTGCTTCATAGAAGTTATATCCTTTTTGTCCCTAAGCCTCATCATATTTGACCGTTAGTGGAATCGGAGCTCGGACTATGAACGTGTCTTAGCCTTGATTAGCCTCTTATTTTTATCGGCACACATGAAGAGGTAGTTCATTCTTGATAGTAAAGTTAAGCTTTCTATACTAACTATGGAGATTTACTGGTTGTCGAGCTTAGTTGCGCTTCACACCTCTTATCTAATTTTTTTTCATCATCCATGAGCATCAGTCTATGTTATTGAAATTGCCTGATCTCACAAAAACAAAGAAGTTAAAAGCTTTTATGTGTTTAAGATCGAGTCTAGATTTGCATAGCATCATCTTGCTGCATTACTTGTGTTGTGAGTCGTGTTAGAGTCGTTTGAGTCGTGTCGGCTAGTAGACAATTAAATGCAGTAGATGAGACTTTGCTCGGGACGCGCAAATGGTAAGTGTGGGGGTATTTGATAACTCCACTTTAGGAGTTATATTCTTATAGGATTCACCATCGATTTGCGTGCGTTTAGAGAGATTTGTATGAGAAATTGACCAATTCTTATATGTTTTGAGCATACTTGAGTATTTGGACTTCATTGTATAATCCGGGCGTTTAATGCATGTTTTAGACTTTATTTGTCGCATTTGATCTTCCGGTATTTGTTCGTGTTGTGGATTTCAGGAACCGGAAGCTTGGAGTGCGGATTTTGGAGCGGAAGCGAACTTCGGAAAGAAAGAAACTCACGGAATGCATGAGAGTGTGGACGAAGGAGAGTAGAAGCTAAGAGGAGAAAAAGACTTGGCCAAAAATTCAAGAGGAGTGAAAAGAAGCAACTCACTGGAAGTAGATGATCACAAATTGTGATCACAAGATCAAGTGCAAGACCACATGGAAGATCAACGTGATCCTACAATTAAAAAAAAGTGATCCTATGATCACAAGATCAAGTGCTAGACCACATAGAAGATCACCGTGACTCTACAACTAAAAAAGGTGATCCTAGGATCACAAAAGGTGATCACAAGATCACATTGTTGGATCTGGCGTGAGTAGAAAGGGGTAAATGTGTTATTTCTGAAAACAAAGAAAGAAGGAACGGGTTTTAATAGTAGAGAACGACCTAGGGCATTAAATATTCATCAAGGGGACGCCATTGGAGAGAAGATGAGCTTTCTTGGGAGCTTGGATACCATCGTTTGATTTTTTTCTCTTCTCTTCTCTACTTTTTGTTGATGATCAATAAACTTTGTACTTTGATCATGTGTTTTAGTAGCTAAATCTTCTACTCGGGATATCTCATAGGTAGCTAGGGTTTGAACACCACGTTTGGTGATTTATGGATCTTGTTTCATGCTTATATGCTTAATTGAATGTATTTTGTTTAGTTATGCTTGATTCATGAGTTTAATCTATCTTTCATATTGTTAGACGTAGCAATATGATTGATCTAGGTGATGAATTTTAGAGTAATCAATATTCGTTGCTGGAACTTGAATAATGCACTAGCTGTATCTAGGGTTGAGGAATCTTGCTAGTTGGCTAAGAACTAAGAGTAGATCAAGAGAACATAATGCGTAGTTAAACTTGAGTAGGCTAGAGGAATCAGGTACGTGAGTTTAACTATAGGCTTTGGTTGAGGAATCTTCAAGGTAAATGTGCTCGTTTGGCTAAGTAGAGTACATTCGTGTTACTAGAACGTAAATCATTAATGGTGTGAGATCCCTAATGAACCGAAGAGATATCCTGATACTTATCCCACATATTAATCTCAATTTTAATAATTAGCTTGTTACTTACTTTATTAGATTAGTCAAACAAACTTAATTACTCGCCCACATTAAAGTTAATCATCCTAATTCGTTCACGAGAAGTCCTTTGGGTTCGACAAACCCGGATTTACCGGATATTACTACGCACGACAACCGTACACTTGCGGAGATCGTGTCAAGTTTTTGGCGCCGTTGCCGGGGACTTCGGTTGAATTGATTAGAATTATTAACTTCAGAAATTTTATATTTTTTTTTTTATTTATTTTATTTCTGAACTCACCTGCTTCCTAGAGATTAATTGTGCAGGTATCTTGGTGATCATGTGGGGGAATAATTCTTATATGCAATTTCCATGCTATTCACCATACTACTCCTATGGAGATATGTACACCCCTCCTCCTTGCAATCAAGAAGATGAGGAGATGAAAGAATTATTGAATCTTCTGGTAGCTAGTATGGACAGAATGGAGGAAGGGATTAATAGGATGGATGAAACTCTCCAGCTAAAGGGACAACACTTGGCAGAACTTTCGAGTGCATTGGCATATGCAGATAATGACGATGGGCCAAGTAGCATCATTCCTGACTTAGTTGAGGAGTGTGAAGAGGAAGAAGAAGAACCTCCAGAGGTTTATGTCTACAATGTTGTTCATCGTGAAGTAATAGATCCTCGGGCTGCTTCAGACTCAGATTCGGACTCAGATTGGGATGATATTGTGAAGCCTATACAACTTGTGCCTCGCATAATTCCAGAGTCATGGCATGAATGGGAGAGTGTGGACATCGCAAGCTTATGGCCCACTGAAGATATTTGCTTTGAGGAAGAAAGTCATGAAGCTAATGAATTACTGCATGGAGATGTTTGCAAGGACATATATCATAAAGTTCCTCCGCCTAATTCATATCTCTTGGAGATCATAAAATTGGGTGAATCACATGAGAAACACCAAATACCCCAGTTTTATGCAATCCATGATTTACCACCCGTGATTCCAAGACAAGAACGAATAAAGGAAGTAGGAAAGGAAGAATGCATGGTTATAGCCGTTCCACTTGAGAATAGCCAATCCTCGACGACTGGAGTTTTGAAGAACTGGAAGAAGAAGAAGAAGAAGAAGACGAGGAAAGATAGAGTGAGGCATGTGGCGGCTAACAACTTTTCTTTCTTCTTGCCATTGTCTTATGCATGCTCGCTTGAGAAGAGACAGAGAGAGAAGCGATGGTGGAAGAAGAAAAAATGGAGAGAAAAACCTCCTTAACATCTTTTGAGGTAATGGGGTCGGGTCGTCGACCTTAAATTACAAGGCGCTTGTTGGGAGGCAACCCAACCTATTAATTTGCTTTAATGTAGTTGTGTTTTTAAATTCAGTTATTTTATTATGTTATCTGGAGAGATGAGAGAGAGAGGGACTAATGATGTTTCCTAATGACATATTTGAGAAGGATATGGGAGAGTCTACCACGGTGTGCCACGGCACACACGACCTTCATGGGTACTCGTGTATGCGAGTTGGGGATTCTCCAAGACACAGATTTTAGCATAGGAGGGCTGTCTACCCCGGTGTGCGAGAACACACTGACCGCTGGGAGCATGGTTGCGCCACTACTATGCTTGGAGACTGCTAGACGTGATTTCTTCCCCACCCTTGAGGTGGTTGTGAGTATCTTTTTCTTTTTGCTGGATTTTGTGTCACTTTTAGTGTATATGTCATGCTCCATCTCATCTACTGATCCTAAACATTGATTGCTGAGTCTTCTTGAATAATCTCTAAATTCGTTGAGGACAAAGAAGCATTCAGTGTGGGGGTGGTTTAACTGTTTACTAGCCATATGTATTGCATAGCCAGTCACATGTAGGATATGTCTAGGTTGTATTGTGTGTAGAGTCAGTGGTTTTTGTTAAATTTTTAATTATATTGTCGTATTGTGTAGTGTAGATTTATATACAGTTTGCACTTTTAAATAATTGAGTCTACCCACCAAAGAGTCAAATTGTATAGAGTCAATTATTTTTCGTGTCAAAGCCTTGCATGTTGAGTTAAGACTTATGAAAAAAATTAAAAAAAAAATGAAAATTTTGATAAAAGGCAATTGAAAGAAGCTTAGGCTTGGTTGATATAGTGTGATGTGAAAACTTTAGGCATAGGGTGTGAATTTTGACTAAGAGTGACACATTTAGTTCCCCCTAGTACGTATAGAGAGAATCTCATTACGGGAATACCTACCTATTTTCAAACTACGTGAAATTTTAAAAGCTAAAGTGTGTGTTGTTTTTCTCTACAAGAGTTGAGCTTGGTGTTTGCTAAACAAGCCGAACGTCCATGTTGTCCGTCTTAGGTAGTCGCCAGCCCGCCTCGTAGTGGCACACAGAACAGCTGTGCGAGGATGTGTATTAGAGCACTCACTGCTTTTAGATCTTACCTTGTAGGACCACTAGTAAACCCTAATTGATCCTTGGATTCATTGTTAGCCTATATGACCTAGAGAGACGATTCTTGTCCATCATCATATATCGTTTAGAATTACCTGTCTAGAGCGTCACGAGGGAGCAGTCGTTGAGGGGGTTCGATGAGGGAGTGCTTGATTTCACATTTATGTGAGTCCTATTGTTCGCATGTGCTTTATTTGATATCTTCGAGGGGATGCGAGGGTGAGTGAGTTGGCTTGCACACTAAGGTGTGGCGGTGTTCCATGTCATTACACCATGGACACAGTAGTGGAGAGTCTAAGTGTGTGACGTCTAATCCGCACAAAAATGGGGTTGGTTGTTCTTGATTGGTGGAACGTGCTAGGTACTGGATTCCTATCATCTTGGTGTAGGAGGTTCGGTTGGATTAGGCACGTGACATATATCTTCTTTGACTACTTGAGCGGGGGATATGACTACACTCTAGTGTGGGGGTGTCGACATTTGACTACGGACATAGAGATCGTGCATTGACGACTCCACCCCCATACACGCTTTGACTTTGACGGTTTGTGGCGTCACACTTCATGGAGTTAGGGGGAGATGTATTATTGTTGTGATATACATTCATGGGTTTGTTTATTTCCTTTCCCTGACATGATTACTATAGCTTGATTCTTGAAAGAGGACCACTCATATTTATTTGATTGTATTGATGTTTGGATGAGAGAGAGAAAAAAAAGAGAAAAAAATAATAATAATAATAATAAAAAAAGAGAGAAAAAAAAGAGAGATAAAGAAAGAATAGAGTTGTGCTTATTGGAAAACGAGTGGTGAAAGTTCCTAGTTCCAGATTGAAGATTGATTGAGTTTTCGCGCAGTATTCGCATTGATGGCCATGGGATTGACATGGTACCGGGGTTTGAGGGGATTGAGGGCCGGAGTCGGTGAGATTCGGGTTGTGGATTCCTATCATCATGGTGAGGGTGTGTGAGATATGATGTTTGGTGAGTTTATGTGACGCTTTAGGATTTTCTGCTTCATAGAAGTTATATCCTTTTTGTCCCTAAGCCTCATCATATTTGACCGTTAGCGGAATCGGAGCTCGGACTATGAACGTGTCTTAGCCTTGATTAGCCTCTTATTTTTATCGGCACACATGAATAGGTAGTTCATTCTTGATAGTAAAGTTAAGCTTTCTATACTAACTATGGAGATTTACTTGTTGTCGAGCTTAGTTGCGCTTGACACCTCTTATCTGATTTTTTTTCATCATCCATGAGCATCAGTCTATGTTATTGAAATTGCCTGATCTCACAAAAACAAAGAAGTTAAAAGCTTTTATGTGTTTAAGATCGAGTCTAGATTTGCATAGCATCATCTTGCTGCATTACTTGTGTTGTGAGTCGTGTTAGAGTCGTTTGAGTCGTGTCGACTAGTAGACAATTAAATGCAGTAGATGAGACTTTGCTCGGGACGCGCAAATGGTAAGTGTGGGGGTATTTGATAACTCCACTTTAGGAGTTATATTCTTATAGGATTCACCATCGATTTGCGTGCGTTTAGAGAGATTTGTATGAGAAATTGACCAATTCTTATATGTTTTGAGCATACTTGAGTATTTGGACTTCATTGTGTAATCCGGGCGTTTAATGCATGTTTTAGACTTTATTTGTCGCATTTGATCTTCCGGTATTTGTTCGTGTTGTGGATTTCAGGAACCGGTAGCTTGGAGTGCGGATTTTGGAGCGGAAGCGAACTTCGGAAAGAAAGAAACTCACGGAATGCATGAGAGAATGGACGAAGGAGAGTAGAAGCTAAGAGGAGAAAAAGACTTGGCCAAAATTTCAAGAGGAGTGAAAAGAAGCAACTCACTGGAAGTAGATGATCACAAATTGTGATCACAAGATCAAGTGCAAGACCACATGGAAGATCAACGTGATCCTACAACTAAAAAAAAGTGATCCTATGATCACAAGATCAAGTGCTAGACCACATAGAAGATCACCGTGACTCTACAACTAAAAAAGGTGATCCTAGGATCACAAAAGGTGATCACAAGATTACATTATTGGATCTGGCGTGAGTAGAAAGGGGTAAAAGTGTTATTTCTGAAAACAAAGAAAGAAGGAACGGGTTTTAATAGTAGAGAACGACCTAGGGCATTAAATATTCATCAAGGGGACGCCATTGGAGAGAAGATGAGCTTTCTTGGGAGCTTGGATACCATCGTTTGATTTTTTTCTCTTCTCTTCTGTACTTTTTGTTGATGATCAATAAACTTTATACTTTGATCATGTGTTTTAGTAGCTAAATCTTCTACTCGGGATATCTCATAGGTAGCTAGGGTTTGAACACCACGTTTGGTGATTTATGGATCTTGTTTCATGCTTATATGCTTAATTGAATGTGTTTTGTTTAGTTATGCTTGATTCATGAGTTTAATCTATCTTTCATATTGTTAGACGTAGCAATATGATTGATCTAGGTGATGAATTTTAGAGGAATCAATATTCGTTGCTGGAACTTGAATAATGCACTAGCTGTATCTAGGGTTGAGGAATCTTGCTAGTTGGCTAAGAACTAAGAGTAGATCAAGAGAACATAATGCGTAGTTAAACTTGAGTAGGCTAGAGGAATCAGGTACGTGAGTTTAACTATAGGCTTTGGTTGAGGAATCTTCAAGGTAAATGTGCTCGTTTGGCTAAGTAGAGTACATTCGTGTTACTAGAACGTAAATCATTAATGGTGTGAGATCCCTAATGAACCGAAGAGATATCCTGATACTTATCCCACATATTAATCTCAATTTTAATAATTAGCTTGTTACTTACTTTCTTAGATTAGTCAAACAAACTTAATTACTTGCCCACATTAAAGTTAATCATCCCAATTCGTTCACGAGAAGTCCTTTGGGTTCGTCAAACCCGGATTTACCGGATATTACTACGCACGACAACCGTACACTTGCGGAGATCGTGTCACTACTTTAGGATAAATAAATTGCAATAACTGAAATAACACTAAAAAATAATTTTTATTCCATCTGAATAATACTAACCATTACAATGCTTAAATAGAAAAACAATAACTCTAGCTAGACAACTTGACCTAACGGGATCGGCCCAATCTACTACTAATTAAATAATAAACTAATTAAATAAAGAAATAAATAAACTAGTAACATAATTAAGTAAATAAATAATAATACATGATGACGATACGGTTAACCCGTATCAACTCCCCTGTGCTCGAAAAACACCTTGTCCTCAAGGTGGATGAGTTGAAAATATGTGTGACGTCTTGTTTCTCTTGTACACGTCTGTCAGGATCAAATGGACGGATGAGGACCTTCTGAACAGTACTTAGAAAGTCTAACCTTGAAAAATTGAGGCCGAAAACGAATTCAGAAGGTCGAAAAACCTATAGGTAGACCTCGTGGCTCGAAAAAACATCATCGCAGCCAAAAAATAAGCAAAAAACGGTAAAGTGGCTCACTTGGAGCCAGGGAGGAGCCGGTGGCTTGGGCTGAGCCGATCGGAAGCCAGCAAGCCGAGTAGAAACCCACAGCTCGAGCTGAGCCACGTCCAAGTTGTTGGCTAATTCAAGCCAATACGGAGCCATCTTCAATTCCTCGACTGGACCGAGTAGTATTGAAGTCAAAAGCACCACGTTGGCTGCAACCACGGAGAGCTGGGAGTTGTCTTCCTAGGCGACGGAGAGGCGACAGCGAGGGTTCAGTGGCTTCGTCTTGGGTGGGGGTTGCCTCGAATCACGAAGGGTGGCGGTGAGGCCTGTAAGCGCAACGGTGACTGGGGACGGATCTGGGGGCTTTGGGTTGGAGTCTGATGTCGAGTCTGTGTTTGGTGGCGCAGAGAAAGCTTCCTCGTTCGCCGGAGCAGGAGAAGATGGCGACAGTGGCATGATTGGTGGACGAATTTGGTCTGGCTGGTGCAGCGCTGTTCGTGGCTGGGCTTCCGGCGGTACTGCTAGGGCTTGCTATGGCGGCTGCGATGGTGGCGATTTTTGATCTACTTGTTCATATTCCTGGTGTTTGATCGCCGGATCTTGGCAGGGTACGAGTTTGGGCTCGAAGATTTGCTCCTGGATGCGATAGAACTCCTCATTAGTCACCGCTCGGAGTCGTCCGTCACCAGCTTTGATGTTGTCCAGCTCTCTCACGGTGCGATACCCACTCGTTTGGAGGTGTTATAGCTCTGCCATGGTGAGATAATTAATTGTTGTATTCATTTGGTGGTAGAATTCTTCGATGTCTTCGGGATCTCGGAGAAGGATAACGGCGCAAGGGAGACCACCCATGTCCACAATTCGTTAATGAAAGAACCAATGATACAACCAGTATCGTTGGCAAAGCCACGTAGCAAGCTACGGTGTAACTAAAATTATTTTACGAGATATAAATTGCAATAACTGAAATAACATTGGAAAATAATTCTTATTCGATATGAATAATACTAACCATTACAATGCTTAAATAGAAAAACAATAACCCTAGCTAGACAACTTGACCTAACGGGATCGGCCCAATCTACTACTAATTAAATAATAAACTAATTAACTAAAGAAATAAATAAACTACTAACATAATTAAGTAAATAAATAATAATAAGTGATGACGATACGTTCAACGCGTATCAACTCCCCCGCGCTCGAAAAACGCCTTGTCTTCAAGGTAGATGAGTTGAAAATATGTGCGACGACTTGTTTCTCTTGTACACGTTTACCAGGATCAAATGGACGGATGAGGTGTTGGAATAGATTGCCCTAGAGGCAATATAGTTTAGTATGAACTTATTTTGGCTAGAATAGTCATTGTATTATTTATTGGATATTTAATATAATGATGTCCTTAAATTTAAATTTGTGTTGTTTATCTTAAGTATCCCTAGTCCATTATAATGATTAATTGGGAAAATCATCTATAAACTAGTATGGGGTTGGATTGATATGGAGATATCATGATCCAACACATGGGTATGCATTAGGGGTAATGGCATATTGGATTGACCCATCTCCGAGAAGGCTACATACAAGTTATGTAAAGGTCACAAGCGCTTCTCTTGGTGACAATGATATTTTCATCCTTAGACTTGAAGTCACTAGATTGTCTATTTGTGGATTATTATGATTTTGGTTGCGTCAAACGCTACACCGTGACTGGGTAGATATAAAGGCGTGTACCAAATACAATAAGAAGCAAGCTTAGAGATCGTAGTAGACGTAGATAGATCGTCCCTCCCACATAACGGGAGAAAATATCCTATTTCGCTCGAGGGATAGTGCTTATGGAATGTCTGGCGAGTCTCAAATAAATCAATATGGGATATTGATGTTATTTGCACGAATAAGGCTATTCCCAGGATCGAGAAACTATGGATTGGATATAAGAGTGTGACTTGTATGTCTCGTGTCCAATCCAGTTATGGAGACAAAGGGATGAGACAATTACTTGCAAAAGGTTTGTCGGATGACTAATCTATTAGTTGGCTAGAATGGATGTCTTGCTAGAGACCGCTCCATATTAGCAAATTGTTGCTACCAACTAGATAGAACCTATGGGGTCACACGCCCAATAGGGCTGAACTAGATTTGGGAATTAATCTATATGATTAATTAATTGGAAGGATCACTTTGCAACACCTTGCAAACTTAGTAGGACTAAGCAAGGAAGGGACTAATCCGGATTCATGTAGGATTAGGAAGGGCCTTTAGGTAGTTGACAAGGAGTTGTTGGACTATATAAATAATGCTCCTAGCTTCCTTCGCACACTCATGCTAATAACATAAGTTGAGTGGGAAGGAAACAAAAGAGAGAGAGAGCAATACCACAAGGAGGCCGAAGCCCCCTTGCGTCTGCCCGTCCCCGTCGGCCACAAAGAGAGGCCGAGCCCTCTCTTTGATCCTCGTTGCGTGATTTCTTCTTCCTCTTCCTTCGGTCCAAGCTAGCACAAAGGAGTAGGAAGATATAGACATCAACCCTAGGCGTGGATCAACCGTAGAGACGTGACACACTTCACGTTACAGGTCATCACATGAGACCTCTAAGGTTTGTTACTTGTTTCTTCCCTCACCATCGTGATGATTATCTTCCTGTGATCATTGGATGGTCTCGCATGGATAATTATTTCTTCCGCTGCGTATCCATGATCAAAACCCTACAGTGATATCAGAGCCACAGGTGGTAGAACATAGACATGGTTTATGTGTTACGTTTTATGTCATTTACACCCATAATTGTTAGATTATCTCGTTAAAACGGAAAAATTAAGCATAAAGATGGATGTTGAATGTGATTCAACGATACAAGACCTAGTTTGTGCATTGGATTAGTGAGTTTGAGAAAATTTAGGATCTTAGATCTAGGTTTTTGGGCACAAATGGGAAACTAGTTCTATTTTGAAACGTTTTGGACTTGGGGAAGAAGGAAGGAGTTGTTTTGGAAACAACTAAGAGGTTCGACCCCCTAGGGAACCGCCCCTCACCTTCCTTACCGCCCAAGCCACCTAGGCCGAAGGCCTAGGTGGTCGGCCAACCCCACCGGCCTAGGCTCGGCCTGGGGCGGCTCCAAGGTGGTTCGGCCATGTATTGTTAGGCCCCTTGGACCGTTTTGACCCTAGTAATCCTAAAACCAATTAAAAATTGACCAAGCGCGTTAAAATTGGATTTTAACTGTTTATGTGTAAATCGCATGGTGATTGGATATGGCCTTAGGATGTAGTTTGGTGTGATTGTTTAATTTTGTGGTTTGGTTTACGGCATGCGAGCCGATCAATTTGATGTAATAATTAATTAGGGTTTACAGCCTGCAAGTCGATTTTTTTTCTCAACTTTTGAGATTTACTATATTTAGTATAGTTGTTAGCTAGTACTAGGTAGAATAGATTGTTACCCAAGATTGGAGAAAAGAAGCCCAAAGACAAAGAAAACGACAAAGATGGAGCATGGAGCATTCCATAAGACTATGAAGGATGGACCAAAAGATGGAGGTGCATGGAGATGTGTTTGCTATTTAGGGTTCATAGATATTCCCATTGGCTTGGTAATATCGTAGTCTAGAAAGGCCATATCCACATCACGATTTATTTATTTATTTTGTGGTTGTTTATTTTTCCGTCTTATTATTTTGTGATTGGTGTATGAATTATGCATGCAATTAGGATAATAATATAATTTACAACCCGAATCTATTATTTAGAGTTGTGCCCAAACTCAAGATAGATAGATCAGTTGATATGGATAAATAAAACAATTAAAATTGAATTTTAAATCCCTCAAAAATCAAATATTGTGTTTTGCCTTCTTGTTATTTAAACACTCATCATCATGATGATTTATCAAGCTCGTGCGTACCAAAGCAAGACGACTTGGTTCATAATGATGTGAGGCGATGTCACAAGCAAGTAATGTGCAATTGTTTAAATAAGAGGTTGGACACAACTAGGTTATAAATATGATTAAAACCTAGAGGCAATAAATTGCAATTATCCATACGGATGGATAAATAAGGATTTATTTTCCCAATTGAACTAAGAGTTGCATGGGATGCAATTGGAATTGTTCATACCTAAAGTAGTCAATTTTTGGGTGACTTGCCAAAGCAACGTCAAGAGGAGATGAAACATGGATATTGGCCCACTAGAAAAAATAATGATATTTTATGCATTAATATCTTGAGGGTTATTAATCCGTAGAAAAATAGTGGGAGCTATGTTTAATAATCTAGCCATTATTAAATATATTCAAAAGTTCACAAATACTAAAACTTGTGTATTTCCATTTTGTAGAACTCCAAATGGGAAACAGCTCATCGAGTCCACAACATTCCCTACGCTCTGTCCTTGAGAAGCACAAGCTTTCTAGAACCAATTTTTTAGACTGGTACAGAAACGTGAGAATCGTTCTCAAGCAAGAGAAGAAATTGTACGCTATAGAGGAGCAAGTTCTTGTAAGTCCAGAAAACAATACTCCTGCAGCCCTAAAGGCGTATCAAAAGCGTGTTGCGACGCTAATGATGCGGCCTGCCTCATGCTTTGCACCATGATCTCTGAGCTTCAGAAGCAACATGAGAACATGAATGCAATCGATATGATCGAACACTTGAAACAGCTCTTCCAAGAGAAGGCAAGGTTTGAGAGGTATGAAGTTTCTAAGGCATTGTTCAAATTCCATTTGGCTGAAGGAAACCCTATGGGACCTCATGTACTCCGTATGATCGGGTACTTGGAGAATCTGGCACGACTAGGGTTCCCGGTCGGCCAAGAGTTGGCCATCGATCTCGTGTTGCAATCGTTGCTGGAGAGTTATGGACAGTTCATCATGAACTATAACATGAAAGAGATCGTGAAACCACTGCCAGATTTAATCAACATGTTGAGGACAGCTGAACAAAGCATCAACAAGAGTAAGGGCAAGGCCATTATGATGGTGCAGAAAGGAAAGGGCAAAAGGTTTGCCTCATCCTCCAAGGGCAAAGGCAAAGCAGTTTCCAAGTCCAAGGAACCTGCCCTTAAGCCTGTTGATGGCATTTGCCAAAGGTGTGACCAAAGGTGAATGTCACTACTACAGTCAGCCTGGACACTGGAGGAGGAACTGCCCAAAATATATGGAGGACAAGAGGCTTGGAATAGTGATTCCACCAACACTAGGTATTTTTTTTGTGGATGTCAATTTAACTATCTTTACATCATGGGTATTGGATACTGTATGTGGATATCACAATTTTTGAAATGTGCAGGATCTAAAGAGAAATAGAAGATTGGCTAAAGGGAAGATAGACCTGCGCGTTGGGAATGGAGCAAATGTTGCTACATTGGCCGTAGGCGTGTACGAGCTGTCTCTGCCTTCAGGATTAGTTTTAGAATTAAATAATTGTTGTTTTGTGTCTGCTATGAGCAGAAACATTATTTCTATTTCTTGTTTGGACAAGGAAGGTTTTATTATTTCAATAAAGGACAATTGTTGTTTCATTTATTTTGATAATATTCACTTTGTAGTGCGCAATTATTTAATGGACTATACGTCCTTGATCTAAGTAATCATGTCTACAACATTAATACTAAGAGGATTAAAATAGATGATTTAAATCCTGCTTATTTATGGCACTGTCGTTTAGGTCACATAAACGATAAACGTGTATCTAGACTCCATAAGGATGAATTTCTAGACTCATTTGATTTTGAATCATATGAGACATGCGAGGCTTGTTTATTGGGAAAATGACAAAGTCCCCTTTCAATAAGAAAGGTGAGAGGACTAGTGAGCAATTGGCACTCGTGCATACTGATGTATGTAGGCCATTTGCCACGCCTGCCAGGGGTGGTTACGCCTACTTCATCACATTTACTGATTTGTTCAGTAGATATTGATTTGTATACCTTATGAAGGCCAAATCCGAATCCTTTGAAAATTTCAAGGAATTCAAGAGTGAATTAGAGAAGCAACTTGGCAAGAGTATCAAGGCTCTACGATCGGATCGTGGAGGAGAATACTTGAGCCAAGAGTTTGACGACTATCTTAGAGAGTGTGGGATCGTGTCCCAACTCACTCCACCCGGAACGCCACGGTGGAATGGCGTTTCCGGGAGGAGGAATCGAACACTATTGGATATGGTTCGATCTATGATGTGTCAAACCAATCTTTCATTGTCATTTTGGGTCTATGCTCTATTAAGTGTAGCTTTCACCATTAACCGTGTTCCATCTAAATCAGCCATGAAGACACCACATGAGATCTGAAGTGGGAGGCGTCCTACAATGTCGTTCATGAAGATTTGGGGTTGCGATGTCTATGTAAAGCGCTTACAATAAGACAAGCTAGGGCCCAAGTTGGATTAGTGTAAGTTAGTGGGGTACCCTCAGGAAACTAAGGGCTACTATTTCTATAATCCAACTGAGAACAAAGTGTTTGTTGCTCGGTCCGGCGTGTTTCTAGAAATAGATTTTATCTCTTAAGAATCCAGGGAGAGGACTGTAGACCTTGAAGAGGTTCAAAAACCACAAAGCACTAATCCTTCTATGGAACATGAGAAGGAACAACAAATGGTTGTGGAGCAACCTGTTCAAGCAGCACAAGAGCTTCGTAGATCTAGTAGAGTGCGCCAGGAACCAGAGAGGTATGGACTTCTCGTAACTGAATCTGGTGACACGATGCTCATAGATGATGAGCCTACTACCTATGAAGAGGCCATGAAAGGGCCGGACTCTCATAAGTGGCTTGAAGCCATA
This sequence comes from Linanthus parryae, assembly GCA_023055425.1. Lineage (NCBI taxonomy): Eukaryota > Viridiplantae > Streptophyta > Magnoliopsida > Ericales > Polemoniaceae > Linanthus > Linanthus parryae. Next base: position 28,576,916 of record JALGPY010000009.1, on the reverse strand, counting down.
AGATCCGAGATGGAATCTATGTATACCAAAACAGTATGGACATTGGTGGAACCACCCAAAGGGGCACGACCCATAGGGTGCAAGTGGGTCTTCAAGAAGAAGATCGACATGGATGGTAATGTGATTACCTATAATGGACGATTGGTGGCTAAAGGATTCAGACAAATTCATGGTATTGACTATGATGAAACATTTTCACCAGTCGCTATGACCAAATCCATCCGAATCCGACTTGCTATTGCAGCATACTACGACTATGAGATTTGGAAGATGGATGTCAAAAAACATTACTTTATGGGAATCTCCCCGAGGACGTGTATATGATATAGCCAGAGGGTTTTGAAGATCCAAAGCAAGTCAACAAAGTCTGTAAGCTACAACGATCCATTTATGGGTTGAAGCAAGCTTCTAGGAGTTGGAATCGACGTTTTGAAGTATTCAAAGAGTTTGGCTTCATCAGAAACGAAGATGAGTCTTGTGTCTACAAGAAGGTTAGTGGGAGCTCTGCTTAACTGGTCTTGTATGTGGATGACACACTGCTCATTGGAAACGACATTCCCATGCTGCAATCTGTTAAAGATTGGCTAGGAAAGTGTTTCTCAATGAAGGAATTAGGGGAAGCAGCCAATATACTTGGTATCAAGATCTATAGAGATAGATCTAGAGGAATTATTGGCCTAAGTAAGAGTACATATACAGACAAGGTGTTGAAGCGGTTTAACATGCATGATTCCAAGAAGGGATTCTTGCCCATGTCACATGGAAGTGATTGTCCTTCCAATGAGATTGAGAAGGAACGCATGAGTAGGATTCCCTACGCCTCGGCCATAGGATCTATCATGTACGTCATGTTATGTACTAGACCAGATGTGTCATATGTCTTGAGTATGACAAGCAGATATCAGTCCAATCCATGTGAGATTCACTGGATTACAGTCAAGAATATCCTAAATTACTTGAGAAGAACTAAGGATGCTTTCTTGATATTTGGCGGTGAGGAAGAGTTGCGTGTAAGGGGTTACACGGATGCAAGCTTTCAAACTGACAGAGATGATTTCAGATCACAATCGGGATATGTGGTTTGCCTGAATGGAGCAGCGGTGAGCTGGAATAGTTCCAAGCAAGAGAGGGTGGCTGATTCTACAACAGAGGTTGAGTACATTGCTGCGAATGGCGCAGCAAAGGAAGCTGTTTGGATTAGGAAACTCGTTTATGAACTTGGTGTGGTTCTTAGCATTGCGAATCTAGTAGAGTTGTATTGTGACAACACTGGGGCGGTCGCGCAATCAAAGGAGCCCTGGTCACACCAGAAATCCAAACACGTGCTCAGGAAGTTCCATGTTATTCGAGATATTATCGATAGAGGAGACGTTCGGATATGCAAGATTCCTACAGATGAGAATCTGTCAGATCCACTTACAAAGCCGCTTGTTCAGCGCAAGCATGAAGGGAACACTAGGAGCATTGGCATAATGGATGCATCAGATTGGCTCTAGTGCAAGTGGGAGACTGTTGGAATAGATGCCCTAGAGGCAATCTAGTTTAGTATGAACTTATTTTGGCTAGAATATTGATTGTATTATTTATTGGATATTTAAAATAATGAAGTCCTTATATTTACAATTGTGTTGTTATCTTAAATATCCCTAGTCCATTATAATGATTAAATGGGACAATCATCTATAGAATTGTATGGGGTTGGATTGATATGTAGATATCATGATCCAACACATGGGTATGCATTAGGGGTAATGGCATACTGGATTGACCCATCTCCAAGAAAGCTACATACAAGTTATGTAAATGTCACAAGCGCTTCTCGTGGTGACAACAATATTGTTATCCTTAGACTTGAAGTCACTAGATTGTCTAGTTGTGGATTATTGTGATTTTGGTAGCGTCAAATGCTACACCGTGACTGGGTAGCTATAAAGGCGTGTACCGGATACAATAAGAAGCAAGCTTAGAGATCGTAGTAGACGTAGATAGAATTTGTCCCTCCCACATAACAGGAGCAAATATCCTAGGCCACTCGAGGGATAGTTCTTATGGAATGTCTGGCGAGACTCAAATAAATCAATATGGGATATTGATGTTATTTTAACGAATAAGGATATTCCCAGGATCGAGAAACTATGGATTGGATATACGAGTGTGCCTTGTATGTCTCGTGTCCAATCCGGATATCGAGAAAAATGGATGAGACAATTACTTGCACAAGGTTTGTCGGATGACTATTCTATTAGTTTACTAGAATGGATGTCTTGCTAGAGACCGCTCCATATTAGCAAATTGTTGCTACCAACTAGATAGTACCTATGGGGTCACATGTAGTGCTGCGATTCGGTTCGGTTCAACCGGCGGTTCCGGTTGAAACCGAATCGAATTAACCGAGAACCGATCGATAACCGATGTACCGAAACCGGACCCAGACCCGGTAATACTCGGTTACGGTTCGGTTTCTCATTTCGTCGGAGCTGGAACCGGAGCCGGAACCGGAACCGGATCGAACCGGCCCGGAACCGAACCGAACCGACCAACGGTCGAATTTTTTTGAACGTTATGAGATGTCACATCGGTCATTGACCATTTGGCATTGATTTTGGCCGGATTTTTTGAACTTTACCTTTATTACAATCACCGCCTTCCCTCCCTTCAACACCTATAAATACCCCATCACTTCTACCATTTTTTTCACACTTCCTCATCAAACACTCTCCATCTCACACTTCTTCATTCAAAATTCATCATACACTCTCCAATTTCTACATCTTGCCTCACTAAAAATCATCATACACTCTCAAGTTTACAAAAATTCTCAAATTCCTTGGTTCTCGACGGCAAATTTATCATCTCCAATCTTCGACAAGCAAAGTTTCTTCAATCTTCGACAAGCAACGCATCTTCAATCTTTGACATTTCAAACCTCCAAGAATTATTCTTGGAGTCTGTAAGTTTTATTTTTTGTCGTTTACTATTTTATTGTGCTCTTATTTGTGCATTATTTGTTAAACTTTATTTTTTTCATCAAATTTGTCTAAGAAAAAATGGCTTCCTCTTCTCATTTCGATGACCAAAACAACCAAAACGTAGACGTAGACATGACTATTGATGATGATATTGAAATTTTATTTGACGAAGGTGCCACTAATGATTTTGGTGGTTTAGAAGAAAATGAGCCGAATTTAGGTCCTAATAAAAGAACTCATAAGGGGAATGGTAAAAAAAGCAAAGTTTGGGATCATATGGATAAAATACCCGATGGCGTAGACGAAAAAGGAAAACCAAAATTTAGGGCCATTTGAAAACATTGTCAAGCAATTTTTGTATATCATTACACCGGTGGATTAGGATCAATAAGAAAACATTTACAAAATAAACACGGACTTCTGAAAGATACACCCGTCGTAGGTGACACGATGGTTCAAACCCAACTAGGATACGACGCACACGGTAAAGTAGTTACTTTTGTCTACAATGAACCTAGGGAAAGAAAAGCATTAGCTCATTATATGACCGCCACCGAAAAACCTCTTAATATGACCGACGACGTAGAGTTTGCAACATTAGTACAAACCGCTTTTTGCCCGAGTTATAAGCATATTAGTAGACACACTATTAAGAAAGATATAATTGATCTATATAGTGATAGGAAAGAGGAAATTATGCAAACCTTTTTAAATTCTAATTTCACAATTGCTTGCACTTCCGATATGTGGTCCAGTAGAAATGATAAAGGGTATATTTGTGTCACCGCACACTACATTGACCCGAATTTGACTTTACAAAAACGTTTTATTGCATTTCGAGAAGTTCCATATCCTCACAATGGTGTAAATATGGGAGAAACCATAGTTGATGTTTCTGAAGAGTGGGGTATTAGTGAACGAATTACATCAATGACTTTTGACAATGCATCGGCATGTGATAGTGCGGTAGACCATATGCAAACTTTGATACAAACACCATTTCACGAAGAAATTGACCATGTCTGTTGTGTATGTCACATTATCAATTTAATTGTACAAGAAGGTCTGAAACAACTAGATGAGCATGTTAGTCCTATTCGTGAAGCTATTCTCTTTATTGCGTCTTCAAACAAAAGAACCAAATTTTTTGCGGAATATTGTGAGAAAAACGGCAAGAAAAAAAAAGAAAGTTTGGGGCCGATTGTAGGACAAGATGGAACTCGACCTACTAGCTGTTGAAAAGTGTTAAAGGTTATGAGACCACAATCACACTTTTTATGAATGAAAGTGGCCATCCCGTTTCCGTTTTACTTAATGATTGGAAGGCTGCCGTTGTCTTAAGAGATTTTCTTCAACCATTTTATAACGCAACTAATCTTCTTTCTGGTGTTTATTATCCTTCTACTAACAACATTGTTCCAAAACTAATGCTTTTAACTGAAGCTTTTAATGAGTATAGGAATAATAGTATTTTATCCGACGCAATTGCGGACATGGAAGAAAAATTTCTCACATATTTTGAAAGAATCCCTATGATTTTTTGTTTGGCAAGTATTTTGGACCCAAGGCAAAAGGATGCAACCACAAGTTTTATGCTACAAAAAATTTCGGAAAACATGACTACCGAGTATAGAAAGGTAGTGATATCACCAAGTATTGAAGAAGTTAAACAAACTCTTAATGTTATGTATGAAAAAGATGTTGTTAAGTTTGGTATTGGTTATCAAGGTTCTCATACATCATCGAGTGATCCGAAGGGTAAGGGTACGAAATCTTTTGGTATTGGTTCTTTATTTAAGAGTACACAAACCACCCCCACCGGGTCGAATTGCGTCTCGAAATTATTGTTGTAAATTAACCAAAATTATTTCTTAAAACTATCGGAGGAAGAAATAGAAAATATGGATTTACTTGCTTGGTGGAAAAATTATGAAATCCAATATCCGATTGTTTCTAAAATGGCACGTGATTTACTAACCCCTCCCGCTTCTACAGTCCCTTCGGAATCAACTTTTAGTGCATGTAAACGAGTTTTGTCGGAGAAAAGATCGTGTCTAACCTCGGAGATGTTGGAGGTACTCATATGCTCAAAGGATTGGAGCGACGCCAACAAACGCACACAAGACCTACACCCTTTGGACGTGGCCGTGACCGAACGTTACCAAAAATTTGGAATAGACGCGGACACTTTGCTAGATCAAGACGAATTGCCTACGGCTACGCGTTGAAAAATGAAGACTATTATTTTGTATTTTTGTTCATTTCAATAAGTTTGTATGTAAGTTAGAAAAAATGCAAATGATTGGTAGTTAAGTGGGTGCCAACCTAGTTGGGATGTACTTAAACTATAGTGATGTAATTTTTTCTAACATTTGATATTTTAATTAATAATACAAGTTTGTTTCTTTTTTTTTATTATTCGTCCAATTTTATGTTTTCATTTATTATTACCACAAACAAAACAAAAAGGAAGAAAAAAAAATTATCCGGATCGGTTGGGAACCAGAACCGAACCGGTTAACCCAACCGGTTTCGGTCCACGGTTCCGGACCGGTTCCGGATATACCCAAAAATCGGTTCCGATTAAACCGAACCGAAAATTGACTTAAACCGGTCAACCGAACCGAAACCGACCGGTTTTGCTTAAATCGGTTCGGTTCCGGTTCGGTTGGAACCGAAATCGCAGCTCTAGTCACACGCCCAATAGGGTTGAACTAGATTTGGGAATTAATTAATATGATTGATTAATTGGAAGTATCACTTTGCAACACCTTGCAAACTTAATAGGACTAATATGCAAGGAAGGGACTAATCCAAATTCATGTAGGATTAGGAAGGGCCTTTAGGTAGTTGACAAGGAGTTGTTGGACTATATAAATGATGGTCCTACCTTCCTTCCCACACTAATGCTCATGACATAAGTTGATTGGGAAGGAAACAAAAGAGAGAGAGCAAGACCACAAGGAGGTCGAAGCCCCCTTGCTTCCGCCTGTCCCCGTCGGTCACGAGCCCTCTCTTTGACCTCGTTGCGTGATTTCTTCTTCCTCTTCCTCCGGTCCAAGCTAGCACAAAGGAGTAGGAAGATCTAAACATGAACCCTAGGCGTGGATCAACCGTAGAGGCGTGACACAATTCACGTTACACGTCATCACATGAGACCTCTAAGGTGTGTTACTTGTTTCTTCCCTTCCCATCGTTATGATTCTCTTTCTGTGATCCTCGGAGGGTCTTGCATGGATAATTCTTTCTTCCGCTGCGTATCCATGATCAAAACCCTACATGAGAACCTTTGGAACAGTACTTAGAAAGTCTAACCTTGAAAACTTGAGGCCAAAAACGAATTCACAAGGTCGAGAAACCTCAAGGTAGACCCCGTGGCTCGAAAAAATATCATTGCGGCTAAAAAATAAGCAAAAAACAGTAAAGTGGCTCACTTGGAGCCAAGGAGGAGCCGGTGGCTTGGGCTGAGCCGACCGGAAGCCAGCAAGCCGAGTAGAAACCCACGGCTCGAGCTGAGCCACGTCCAAGCTGTCGGCTAATTCAAGCCAATACGGAGCCATCTTCAATTCCTCGACTGGATCGAGCCGTATTGGAGCCGGAAGCACCACGTTTGATGCAACCACGGAGAGCTAGAAGTTGTCTTCCCAGGCGACGGAGAGGCAACAACGAGGTTTCTGTGGCTTCTTCTTGGGTGGGGGTTGCCTCAAATCACGAAGGGTGGCGGTGAGGCCTGTAAGTGCAACGGTGATTGGGACAGATCTGGGTGCTTGGGTTGGAGTGCGATGTCGGGTCTGTGTTTGATGGCGCAGAGAAGGCTTCCTCGTTTGCCGGAGACGGAGAAGATGGCGGCAGTGGCATGATTGGTGGATGAATTTGGTCCGACTGGTGCAGGGCCGTTCGTGGCTGGGCTTCCGACGGTACTGCTAGGGCTTGCTATGGCGGCTGCGATGGTGGCGATTTTTGATCTGCTTGTTCATGTTGTTCCTGGTGTTTGCTCGCCGGATCTTGGGAGGGTACAAGTTTGGGCTCGAATATTTGCTCCTGGATGCGATAGAACTCCTCATTAGTCACCGCTCGAAGTCGTCCGTCACTATCTTTGATATTTTCCAGCTCTCTCACGGTGCGATACCCACTCGTTTGTGTTCTAGCTCTGTCATGGTGAGAATATTAATTGTTGTATTAATTTTCTGGATGAGTTCTTCGATGTCTTCGGAATCTTGGAGAAGGATAACGGCGCAAGGGAGACCACCCATGTCCGCCATTCGTCAATGAAAGCACCAATGATACAACCAGTATCGTTGGCAAAGCCACGTAGCAAGCTACGGTGTAACTAAAACTACTTCAGGAGAAATAAATTGCAATAACTAAAATAACACTGAAAAATAATTCTTATTCCATATGAATAATACTAACCATTACAAGTCTTAAATAGAAAAACAATAACCTAGCTAGACAACTTGACCTAACGGACTCGGACCAATATACTACTAATTAAATAATAAATTAATTAACTAAAGAAATAAATTAACTATTAACATAATTAAGTAAATAAATAATAATACGTGATGACGATGCGGTTAACCCGTATCATAAACTATTTAAGCAGCGACACTTCTACGAATCGAGAAAATTCGTCTGAAACGACCAATAACTGCCAAACAAGGACAACTTGCATCCAATACAGATATAGCTAATAATACAATAATATTTTTTACTATAATGTACATGGGTGGTATATTAAATACCCACAAAATCGAGGGTCTTAGAGGGTATATTAAATACAATAATACATTGTACTGTATGCCCCAACAATAAAAACTATGCGCCCCAAGCGCCCCTTGATGATTTTAAGTCAAAATTGATGTTCTTGTATACGCCCTATGTGATTAATCAGTCAAAATTGATGTTCTTGTATACGCCCAGTGGTTCATCAACATGATTGTTACATGAACGTAGTCGTGAAATTTACAGAACAACTTGATTTCATGAACCAATTTTGCACCAAAAAATCAGCATAACATCAATTTTTTCTAACCCTAGAACATGAGTTTGATGAAGAAAACTTGAAGAGGTGAAACAAACTCACCTCTTGGTGGACATTGGTGGGTGCAGAGGGAGGAGCCGGTGAAGCCACGGCCGCAGCCATAGCCACTGTCGGAGCCGGAGAAGAAGACGCCGGAGGAGACGGCGACATGGTCAGTTGGTTCGTGGAGGTGAGATCTGCTAGAACGTCTTTCACAAGTTCGGTAGGAGAGGGTGGGGAAGAGGTTTGGGAATCCATGAGAGTGAGTCGCCGGAGATGGAGGAGATTCGCCGGAGAGAAGTGGAGGAACGGCAGGAGAAGGAAGAGAGAGTGAGGAAGCCGTCTGTTGTTCTTCTGTTCTCTCTCGGGTATAATCCCGATGGAGGGGAAAGAGAGAAGAAAAGTTGTTTTTTGAATTTTAATGTTTTTTTAATAAGATATGTTTTTATTAGTTTAATTAGGTTGTTATTTTTTGATTAATTCCTCAAATGTAGGTCAAACTAAAAGCCAAAAAGTCCATAGTTAGTTTCCACAAAAAAGTGAGCAATGGTTTTTTTTGCCAATTTCTCCGTATTACCCCGTAGGACAGTGAGAAAAACCTAGAAAGAAATCTCCACTCACTCAATCCGGCGAGCAACTTCAGCCTTTGACGGCCGGCAACAATTGTAGCTGTTCGATCGATACTGAGGTGGCAGCTTCTTCTTCTTCCGGCAACGGCTTCTCCGAGGGAAGTACTTTGTTCTTTTATCTGTTTTCGTAACTGTTCATCCACAATCAAGTTATATCACAATCCCCCTCACAACCTAGGTTTATTCAGTAGCATTTTCTCTCACGCTACAATTTAGCCCCCCACTGTTACACAATCCAGGATTTACTCATGATAGCCCCTAGGGAACGAACTGGTGTGAGATTAGCATTAAAAAAGGGTGCTGATAATTACAGCACAACAATCACTAGTTACAGCACAACTTTCTTTTGCACGACTTTTTTACCTCTGTTTACTAAAGCGACCTGTGCAATCCTCTTTGCTATTAATTCGACAAAAGGTATCCCTGCAGTACACAAATTTCAAGGGTTAATTTCCGCTTTCTTCTTCCCCTTCACCCTCCCTCGAATCTGAAAGAAGAAAAAGATTAAACAATATGCTTCTCTCTCTGCCTCTCCCGTCTCTCTCAGCCTCTCGCTGTCCCGCTCGGACTCTCTCCTTCTCCCCCTCTCTCAATTTGCAATAATATTTAGGGATTGAAATTCAGATAATCAAATCAATGAAATCACTCCGAACAAAAGCATTGCTAACAACCACAGTTCAATAGAGACTAGCGGACGACGTCAACTTAACTCGATTTCGATTTGCAGCGTGTACCAATGTTTGGATTTATTTAAGAGGTCTTACCAAGGTTCTGGATCCTTTTTTTGTTTGATGTTTGGGTTTGATTTGGCGCACATGGGAGATGAGAGATAAAGATGAAGAACTCATAGGCGGTTTATGCTCGATTTAAGTTCTCTTATCGGGGTTGATTGAGGTTCTATTTATCTCTCTCTCCTTACTTTGTTATTTCTCACAATAAATTGTGTGAAATAATAAGCTAGGACTCTCTTTATATAGTTAACAACTCCTTATTAACTACATATTTTCCCCAATACTGATCATGTTCATACACGAATTAGTCCACCTTACAAATTAGTCCTACTAACTTTTGTTGTGGTTGTGTTTTCATCTTTTTGATAAGTAGTCCAACTAATTAATATCAAAATCCACTTTAATCCATAAGGTATGTGACCTCGTAGGTTTCTACTTAGTTGGTGGTAACAATTACAAACACAGAGCGGTGTCTAGCAACACACCTATGCCACCCAACTAACATAAATAGTCAGTGATCCGACAAACCATGTGCCCAATGTTATTGTGTTGTATCTATCCCTTTGTCTCTATAACCGGATTGGACACGAGACAAAAATGTTACACACGTATATCCAATCCATAGTTTCTCGATCCTGAAAATAGGCCTATCTATGCAGATAACATCAAAATCCCATATTGATTTATCTGAGTTTGGCGAGACATTTTATAAGCACTACCCCTCGAGTCGTGGACATTTAATCCCATTATATAGGAAGGACAAATCCTATATACATACCATCCCTCATCTTGCTTCCTATCATGCCCGATTACTATCGTTATAGTTACCCAGTTACAGTGTAACGTTTGATAATATCAAAATATGATATTTCACAACTAGAGTATCTAGTGACTTAAAATCTAAGGATTACGAGAAGCACTTGTGAAGTTGACATAATTTAATGTAACCTTCTCGTGGTGGGTCAATCCAGTATGCCATTACTTCTAATGCATACCCATGTGTTAGACTTGATATCTCCATATCAGTCTACCCACATACTAGTCTATAGTTATTGTCCTATTGATCAATATAATGGACAGAGATAATTAAGACAAACAACACTTGTAATATAAGGGATTCATTATATTAAATATCTCTATAAATAATTAAAGAATATTCTAGCAAAAACAATAATCATACTAAACATAGATTGCCTCTAGGACATCAACACCAATAAAAAAGACCAAAATGTAAGATACCTTTCACATACCTTAGAATTCTATGCAACACTTTTTAATCAGCCGTTGTAGGATTATGCATCTTCTGACAAGCAAAGTTAACTTCAAAAGCCAAGTATGGCCTAGTGACAGTAAGGTATAGAAGTGATCCAACTGCACTTCTAAATTGTTTAGTGTCAGCAACAGAAAGAGGTGTGAGATCAGGAGAGATATCAATCTTTAAAGCCATTGGAGTATCAACACATTTGCATTCTGAAAACCCAGATTTGACCAATTACTCAGCTGCATACTTAGCTTCAGAAAGAACAAAAGCATATGAGGTGGAGATGTAAGAAATGCGAAGAAAATGTGACAATGTACCAAGATCTTTAATGGAGAACTACGTGTGCTTAGCAGACACTAAGTATAATGAGATGAAAGAGCCATCACTGCCAGTAAGAATTATGCCATCTACATAGACTGGGAGAATGACCACACAATGAGAGTCGTGTCTGTAGAACAAGGAAGTATCTGTGGGAGAGAAGTTTGAAACCCAAGAGAAAGAAAAAACTTGTAAAGACGTTGATACCTAGCTCTTGGAGCTTGTTTGAGCCCATACAGAGCTTTCTTTAGACAAGAAACAAAAGAAGGCAGAGAAGAGTCCTCAAAGCTAGGAGGATGTTTCATGAGTACAGTTTCAGAAAGTGGGCCATGGAGAAAGGAATTATTGACATCAAATTACAAAATGATTAGCAATAGTCAACACCAACTTGATTGTTTTTGCTTCACTACTGGGCCGAAAGTCTCATTATAATTCAGACCTTCTTGTTAATGGAAACATGTGGCCACAAGCCCTTCTTTGTACCTTTCTATGGTTCCCCCAGAGTTTCTTTTGAGTTTAAACATCCATTTACAGCCTATAATGTTGCGACAAGTAGAAGGAGAGACAAGATCCCTTGTGTGTTATTGCTGCAATGCTGAAAACTCTTCACAAATGGCTTTAAACCAAAGGGATGTCTTTTGGCTTCAGCTACATATTGAGGTTCATGAGGTTCTTCAGCAAGACGATTTTTCGCTTGACCATACCACTTTTAATCTGGTCATCATAGGGTGAGTTGTAGACTAAATAGGAGGACAGATAGAGACAGTGGAGGATACTCCACTCGATGAAGCAGCTGCAGAAGGTGGTGACAGCACCTAAAGAAGTATATGTACTGTAGTTACTTGAAGAAGTGGTGGAGCTAGAACTGATTGAGGCAGAGATTGAGCTACTGGTAAAAGGTGGAATAGTTGGAGACTGAGAACCTCTAAGAGGTGAACAATTAGTTATGGTATCATGAAGATTAGAGAAGACTGTAGATGTGCCAAGAGCGACCTCATGTGACACAGCCGCATTGGTAAAAGGAAAAATTTCTTCTTCAAAAGTTACATGTCTAGAAAGATACACATTCCCAGTAAGTGGATCTAAGCATATGTATCCACAACGTATGTGATAACCCAAGAACACACAAGCAACACTCACGTTATCAAGCTTAGTAGGTGTGTAGGGTCTTAGCCATGGGTAGAAAAGACAACCAAACACCCTGAGCAAAATGAAAAAGAACATCATAAGGTGACACAAACTTGAGTGTGGATAGGGGCATCCTGTTGATGAGATATATTGAGGTAAGAAGAGATTGAACCCAGTACTTCATAGGTACAGAAGAGTGACCAAGAAGTGCTCTCAGTGTTTCAGTGATGTGCCTATGCTTTCTTTCACAACTCCATTATGTTGAGGAGTGTAAGGACAAGTGACATGTTGAATTCCTCTCTGTTGAAGAAAACTAGTTCCTTGTTACAGAACTCTCCACCCCCCATCTGTTCAGATGGCTTTGAAAATTTGTGATGAAGAACTGAAGATTAGGTGGAATAACAACCAGAGACGACAAAGAAGCCATGGATCGAAGAATACATGTGCTCTGATATCATGAGAAGAAATGAGAAACTAGGGTTTAGAGAGAGAATTTGGAACGAGTATTTCTTGCTGTATTGATTCGATACATGTCATTACACACTGATATAGAGATAACTACCAAAATTAAAAACAGACAGAGAAAATACAAATTACAACTAACACTACAACAAATTGCGCTTTTTATGACCAAAAAAAATCGTCACAAAATATATTTTTTTAGTTGCTAAATCAAATAGGGGACATTAAATTTTAGTTACCCATGTCTTCGCCTATAGAGCGTCCTCAAAGGTTATGGAAACGAAATGATGCTTTGTGACTAAAAGTTTTTTTTTCTACGTATTTTCTACGTCGTCTGTAATAGATATTTGTTACAAATTTTGAGTTGACACTAATGACAGTTAGTCGCAAAAAAATAAACAGACAGTGACGTAATCAATCGTCACCTATGCATATTGGTAGCTACATTATTTATTCGTCTCTAGTCACTTGACGTTGCAAATACAAAGAGATATGGAGACATATTAAACCGTTGTAGATTATTAATAATTACCACTAAACTAAAATGGTCTCTAAAACATGTTTCTATGTACTAGCAACATATTGTCTCAAAAAACTGTTATTTGTAACAAAATTTATTTCTATTTTTGTTTACAAATGAGTCAAATAGTAACGTTGTTTGGAACTTCTTGAAACGAAGTTAATGTTTCATATGATCATGTATTAGCGTCGTAGAGTTCGTCCCAAATAATTTGTATGCCAAACAAAAAATTTAGTCTCTTATAGTACAAGGAAACCAAATATATTTGTCATGATTGTTCATCGTACTACGAGAGGAAGCATATATAGCTACAAATTTTAATTTTGGTAAACAAGTTTTACTGTTTTGTAAAACACAATAACGAACAAATAAAACAATTTTATTGAAAAATATGCCATTATTACTAATAAAAATGAAAGTGAAAACTACAATAGCTTAACAGCGCACACCAAGCGGTTGACTTTATTGAATAGATCCACTAAACTAACATTCCTGACTTTTTGAACCACATCTACTAGATTACTAATAAATATGAAAGTTGAAAACCACAATAGCTTAACAGCACACCAAGCTGTTGGCTTTATTGAATAGATCCACCAAACTAACATTCCTGACTTTTTGAACCACATCTACTGATCAACTGTAGTATTACCAGCCGAAGGGGGTTGAGTCTGGGGTGGCACGATTCTTGAAATAAATTGTTCATACACCTTTTGACGAGCCGCCATATCTCTCATTTTCTCCATCATGTCAGACATTTGACTTTTGTACTGCTCCAATTCATCCTCTAATGATGTGTTTCGTGATATTGAGCTCGAGTCATTTGTCCTACAACCAAGACTTAAGGTGTACGTTGATCGCTTTCCGAGCACCTCTTCAACAATCTTAGCTGAGCAAGGTGGTTGTTGGCCTTCTTGGATGGGATTCAATTTCAATGCTAACATTTGCTCATGCACATACGTGTGTAAATTCAGTAGGTCATTAAATTAAAGAAGGTTATTATTTTGTTTCAATAATTTAGTGAATCAGAATATTACTGAGCATAAAGGGACTATGACTGTATGTTTGGCCCCTGGCCTCTAGTTGCAGCAGTGGGCACATCATTGTTGCTAACTCTAAGTTCCAGACATAAAGCACATTGCTAAAAACTCATTTAGAGATAAACATTTTCCTAGCTTCACATAACAAGTTCACATGCATACAAAACCAACCTATAAAATCAGAAGCACAAATGGCAAAATTGGTCTTGTATGGTGGTTCTGAAAAAAAGAGATTGGATTAGGATGCAATTCCATATCAGTAAACATTTCCTCCTGGGTCATTGCATTACATGCCACAAATAGATGTAAGTTGAAGATCAACGAAATAGTGAACATAGCTAAACCTGAAACAGTAAATAGAGTTAATACAACTAACAATGCACGAACAACATTCATAGCACAACGTGCCTGAGTGAAGAACAAGGGAGCTCGGACCTAAAGAGACCAGAGTTTACATTGCCAGATTAACCATGTAGGCCCCACAAGAATGTTTTTATTGCTAAGGCAAAAACTATAAATCCATTTACTGAAAATCCAATGGGAGCATTAAAACCAACTTTCTGTACGATTATTCAATTAGTCAGTAGTAAATTTGGTCTTAAGGTGGAAGGTTGTCCACCAGAAATAACAATTTTAATATAATACAAGAAAGAATTATTAGAAGATCAGTAGCACTGATAAACTAATGTAGCTAGAGTTTGGTAAAGAAAATGAAAAAGAAAAAGAAAAAATTAAATAGGATTATAGATGTTACTCACATGATTACACTTAGTCTTCTCAGATCTCCATCCTTCAGTTTCACTGAAATAAAGTTTTTTGTAAAAATCAATTGCATCCATTTCCTCATTGGTCTCCTTGTTACGCTTCAAGATACAAAACAAATTCTAATTAGTTCACAATTCTTCATTCACATACAACACTAATTCATTCACATACGATCCTTGTTACGCTTACCAATTCCTCTCTAGAGACCTCTAAACATTTCGATCCCATTTTGTTAATTGTAGCAACCTTCTTTCCATTCTCTTTGTTCTGTGCAGATCTTGCCTAAAAAGATTAATTAGTGAGACAACATTAAAACCAAAGAAGATATAACCAATAGTGAAATTACTATAAAATAAAATATGCTTGGAGTAGTTTACCTTCCATTTGTCACTAGTCCACAAATCAACTAGTTCTTTCCAATGTGCAGCATCGACACCTCTACGCGGGTTTTCTCGAGCTTCAACCTCAGAGTTGAATGCAAGGAACTTTTTGTGCAGCTTATGCCTGTGACTCTTCACTCTCATTTTAAGTTGAGAAACACAGCTCGTCTTCACATGCATCTCATCAACATCAATGTCAAATCGCTCCTAAAGAAGATACCACGTTACTACAACTATATGAAATTCACATATGAGGTTAAAATAAAAATAGTAGATGAATGCAGTTACCTTTAGACGGTCAAATGTGGTAGTCATTGCATTAGCTTCTAACTTCTTCCAGGTTGTAGGTGGCTGTAAGAACTCTCTCGGGATTATACTAATCTCATATGACAACTTTGATGCTTGTATGCCGTTAAGAGGCCTTCCTTTTTATTCATCTACACTTATCCGTAGCTTGCCATCTGCTCTATTAAGCTTCTCAAGACCTAATCCTATTGTGGGTCCACGACCACGTTTCCTTCCTCTTGCTGCTGCGTAGATGTAATCAAGGTCAAGCTTTTGAATAAAACTGTGATTTGTTATTAAAACAACCAACAACAAACAAATGAATTGATTTACCTTGGTTGTTAACCACGAAGTAGCCGGAGTCTGTGAACCAACCAGATTACTTGCTGAATCATCTTGAGTATTAGATAATGTTGGCAACCTGCCAAGTTTTCCTCCGGGTGCCATCTTTGCCAACAACTTAGTATATTATGTACACTAAGAAAAAATAACTTAAAAAAAAGATATATGATGTCAATGTTTCAGATGAGAGGGAAAAAGATTATCAGGTTATAACTTATGTAAGGGACTAAGGGTCATGCAATTGTGGTATGGTAATCATGGTTAATACTATGGTAATAAAGGGATTACAGTGGTTCTCTTCAAGAGTTGTTATGTTATGAACATCCCATGACTTTTTTGCCTTGGATAGGAATTCAACACTTAAACAAAATTGAAAACCATAACATTTTATACATGAACAGATTAGACATAACTAAGCCAACAAATTTGGGAAATCTTAAATGATTCGGTGGACACAACCACCATCAAATTTTGCTTCACAACCTAGAAAATAAGTTAGCCAGAGGCCTTCTAGTTTCAACTAGATAAGAAATTTAACTGAAGAAAAACTAAAAATAAGATTGATAGGCATACCTTAATACACAGGGGAGTCAAATACCAAAACTGAAGCTACAGAAAAAGAACAAAATTGAAGCTACAAAAAGAGAACAGACTTAGTAATTCCCTGGAAGAAGAACATTTAGATGAATTGAAAAGCAATTGGTCGACTTTTTCCAGACCTTCATGATGATAAACACTACGAACATCAGATCAAAAATAGAGAAAAAACAGAGATTGGCTTACCAAGATTGAATATTTGGCTTCCGTAGATGACCCATAGGCATGAACTGGACCATCATATATATAGCCTGACATAGGGCATATCTAGATCTGAACTTCCCGCCCTCATTACTTCGTGAAAGAGGGAAAATCAAAAGCACAATCAGCTGATAGAGCATATCTCAATCCGATCTTGGAGGGATTCTCCCGCGTGCTCAGAGTTTTTGGAGGGAGAAATCCAGAGCCGCGTCTGCTTCAGCCTCTGGGAAGAGAACGATGAGAAATAGATGATTAGGGTTCTAGTGATTTCTTTATACTAAGGATAAAATCAATCTAAGCCTCCATATTTATACGTAATTGAAATGTGAACCACCATATTTTAATCTTATCATTTTTTACATCTCAAAATTTTGCCTTATGTCAAATTTAACCCTTGGTTATTAATTGACCTACATTTTAGAGAGTACATACAAGTACAATTTGACATATTCCGCGTGAGATTGGTCAAATTCAAAAAACATACTAAAGGTGATATCAATTGCGTTTTAACACTAATGTAAATATATAAAACATAACTGAACAACTTCTTGGTAGATTAAACTAGTTAAGTCAATCTCAATGAATTATATGAACCCCTAGAGAGAGGCGTTACGTTCCCGTGGCGTGGAATAGCAAGCTCAGTTCGATTACTGAATTCTTTAGTACGATAAGTGCCACAGAGAAGTTTGAGCAAAAGTCTTATTCTAATGGACATCTATTAGTCAGTAGTGCAAGGCCGAAGTGGGTTAAAGTAGCAAAGCCCTAAATCGGATCTCCAATCCCTAACTAGTCAATCGAGGGAGTCTTGGATAGCCCCACCACAATGATGGACCAAGATGAATAGTGATAATACCTAGATTTAAGAAGATAAAAAGAGTGTGCTCACTGAACTTCCTCGGAGAGATCCACGTGTGCACCTCAAGTAGAGAATAGGAACACAAAGAGATGTAGGGTGTGGGTAGGGAGAGAGTAAGCACTGGTGTAGATAGTGCTCCACACAAACTGGATCACCACCCACGCTGATCCACGTGGGGGGTGCGAGACAGGGCCCTAGCATACCACCACACGGGACTTGTAGGGACTTAGTGGTTTGGAGGCTAGAGTATGTCCTGTCGCGCGCGAGCGACAACCAAGCCCGCACGCGACCTTTAGTAACTGCCTTGAGAGATTTATGGCACGAGCTCCATAAACCCGGTCAACCTCATAACATTTCCGGTATACACGGACGAAGTGCGTAACGGTCCCTATATATATGGACAAACGTGTCGTTGTGGTTAAGGTTATTAAGCCGCCATTAATGGGTGCATTAACCCACTACAACGGTCATATTCTCCAATATATATAGGATCGTTAACCCTTCCTTACATAACAAAATTCACCTGAGTTACGCGGAAGCTCTGCCAAAACTCTGTCTCTCTCTCATACAGCTACTATTGCCTTACTCTCTCCCTACACACAATCCTATTCTTCCTGTGTTCCTCCTATCCCCTGTTCTTGGTGTACATTGAATCTTCCTCAAAGGATTCTCCTGCACACAACTGGTAACTGCTCGAGAGATAGATAGTAGGCTCAGAGAAAGTGGGTTGCTTACTTAGCGTTCCAGGAGCTGAGATGTATCGGTATGTACTTAGTGTACTCAATCCTGTAAGCCTAGAACCTCTCAGTCAGTTACCAGAGGTCGCACGCGAGCTTCGTTGTTGCACGCGCGCGACGGGCCTTACCCAATCCTCCGAACCACTAAGTCCCTACAAGTCCCGTGTTGGTACGCAAGAGCCCTGTCTCGCAGCCCCCACGTGGATCAGCATAGGAAGTAATCCGGTGTGTTTGGAGCAAAGCTGGGTGTGCTGGATTGCTGCCACGTGGCTGTGATTTGTCTGTCCAGAAAGCTGTGTCTACAACTAGCCGCAGGATCTGCAGTGTTTCGAGTGGAAACCTGTGAAGTTATAGGTGACAACGCCATGCCATTACCAACCGCCCTAAGGGCAAAGGTGGTGGCGCTCATGGTGATGCGGAGGGAGCTCATGGTGGCACTCAGTCTAGGAATCCAATGCCTCATCTGTGATCAGTTTGACGAATTGGAGATCGTAAGGGAATTGAAGGACCGGAGAAATGGGAACATGGAAAGTGTAAATGAAGTGTCTGCAATTGCAAAAGACATTCAGTCTCTATCCGCAAACTTCGGGGAAAAAAAATTCCAGTGCATTAGGAGTACCGAGGGGGTAAAAGTGTATTTTACCAAGGGGGTAAAAGTGTGTTTTACCAAGGGGGTAAAAGTGTGTTTTACCGTTCTTTTTATAAAATACAATCTAATTAAAAAGGTAAAAGTGTCCTTTCTTGAAACTAGAGGGGGTGAAAGTGTCTTTTACCGTTCTTTTTTGAGAATACAACTTACTTAAGGGCCTTCCAGCTTGTGTTTTTGCAAACCCGTGCTTAATATACTCTAGAACAGAGAAAAAGAGATGGACGAAGATAAGGAGAGAGGCTGAGATAAACGAGAGGCAGTGGTGAATATTGAAAAAGACCTAGCTCTTATTAAATCTGACGGCCGGCCTCGCTTCTTCGAGGTTCGTCCACAGCCCCTTCCACTCCCAGTCCAGAAAACTAAGGTCTTGGCGGTTCACAGTCTCAGCCAGGAATCGGTGCTTCGTTACCTTTGGGTAAGTTTTAGGGTTCGATTTGTTACTTTTCTATTTAATATCTGATTGAATCTTTGATTTTTTATCTCAATTTCAGTTTAATTACATGTTTTACATAAGTTACATATTGATTCGTGGAGCCTTTTAGTCTAGGGTTCTGAAACTGGTATAGGGGTCCAAAATTGGGGATGTTTACTATCTTAATGCAGTGAAGAATCATAAGTTCAAGATTTGTAATTTATTTTGGCAAAATTTATAACTTAATTTATGTAGAATTTTGGATATTTTTGACTTGAAAAACAATAGATATTGAGTCAAACGAGGATGCTAATAAACTATGTTTTGCTACAGACATTGAACATGGATAAGAGTTGGATAAAAGATCCCAAATTCTCAACAAGATATGTTAATGGGGTTACTCAATTTATGAAGTTTGTAAAAGAAAATCTTGGAGAAGAGTGTCTTATTCGATGTCCGTGTGTACGTTGCTTGAATCTTAGTACTTTAAATCAAAGACAAGTTGAAGACCATATACTTATCAAAGGATTCATGGAGAGTTATACTCAGTGGATATATCACGGAGAGATTCATCAGGGAAGGAATGAAAGTGTAAACAGTGGTGATGGTAATGACACAGTGGTAAATAATGTGAATACGGAGAATGAAGGGTTGGATCATATGCTAGAGGATATTGTGCGGGAAAATTTATGCAGTGATGAAACTGAAGAGGTAAACCGTGGTTATACTTCCGCAGATAGAATGGTCCAAGGAGACTCAAACAATGCTCCTAGTTTTGCTAGTTTGGTAGAGGATTTAAAGCTTGAATTATATCCCGGATGCACAAAATCTTCAACACTATCATTTGTTGTGAAGTTACTCCACTTGAAAGTATACTACGGTTTGAGTAACAAAGCGACAAATGCGATATTAGAATTCATAAAGAGTAACCTTCCTGCTGGTGACACTGTACCAAAATCATATTATGATGCAATGAAAATGCTAAGAGAACTGGGTTTGGGATATATTAAAATTCATGCATGTAAATATGATTGCATTTTGTTTAGAGGAGAGTATAAGGATCATGGTGAATGTCCTGTGTGCAAGACATCTAGATGGAAACTCAATGATGGAAAAGGAAAAAAGATACCTCACAAAATTCTTCGATATTTTCCTCTGACACCGAGATTGAAAAGATTATATATGTCAAGAAAAACTGCAGAAGATATGAGATGGCACGTTGAAAAGCGACTGGATGATGAGAATGTTTTAAGACACCCTGCAGATTCTCAGGCTTGGAGGGAATTTAATAGGCAACATGAGTGGTTTGCTCAAGAACCTCGTAACATTAGACTTGGACTAGCTACTTATGGCTTTAACCCATTTGGAAATCAAAATACTAACTATAGTATGTGGCCAGTTGTTCTAGTGCCATACAATCTACCACCATGGAAGTGTATGAAAGAACCATATATATTTTTGTCATTACTTATTCCTGGACCTAAGTCACCAGGGACAGATATCGATGTGTTTTTGCTTCCATTGGTTGAGGAGTTAAAGGGGCTGTGGGCAAATGGGGTGGAAACTTATGATGCATCTAGTCAAAAAAGTTTTAAAATGCACGCAGCAGTGATATGGACCATAAATGATTTTCCAGCCTATGGTGATTTGTCTAGATGGAGTACTAAAGGTTACAAGGCTTGTCCTAACTGCAAAAAAGATACTGATTCGATTAGGTTAAGAAGTAAGATATGCTATACAAATCATCGTAGATTCCTTCCTCAGAATCATAGTTGGAGAAGAAATGGTAAGATGTTTAATGGAAAATCAGAAAACCAACCACGCCCGCGGAGTATTTCTGGTGAGGAAGTCCTAGAAATTTTTTCTAAACTTCCTGATTACACATGTGGAAAGCATCCAGATAATGAGAGTAGGAAGAGAAAACGGGGGGATGAAGAGTTGAATTGGACTAGGAAACCAATCTTATTTGAGTTGCCATACTGGAAGACATTGTTATTACGGCATAACCTTGACGTCATGCACATTGAGAAGAATATTTGTGATAATATATTGAACACATTATTTAGCGTCCCTGGAAAAACAAAGGATACGTACAAAGCTAGAAAAAACCTTAAAGACATGAACATCATGAAGGAATTATGGTTGCAGCAGAGTGGGGAAAAATATAAAATGCCGGCTGCATGTTATACACTCTCTAAAGAAGAAAAAAGAAAGATATGTGAGTTTTTGAAGACGGTTAAGTTCCCTGATGGTTATTCCTCAAATATTTCAAGGTCTGCTAGTGTAGAGGATTGTAAAATATCCGGATTGAAAAGTCATGACTGCCATATCATTTTACAAAGAATTCTCCCAGTTTTAATGCGTGGCTTTTCACATAAGGATGTCTACATTGTGCTTGTTGAGTTGGGAAACTTCTTCCAACAGTTATGTTGTCGTACTCTCCAGTTGGATGTACTTCAGAAACTAGAAAATGACATTGCAGTTATATTGTGTAAACTGGAAAAGATATTTCCCCCCAGCATTTTTCGATATAATGGAACACTTGCCCATACACCTTGCACGTGAAGCAATTTTGGGAGGGCCTGTACAGTATCGCTGGATGTTTCTAATTGAAAGGTACATGAATTAAAATTATATGATAACATCTTTGTGTTTATAAAATAATAGCACATAACATTTATATTGTAAGTCTAATGATAATATATGTATATATATATATAGGTACTTGAAGAGGCTGAAGGTTACGTGCGTAATAAAGCTAGACCGGAAGGATCCATTGCAGAAGCGTATATTGCTGAGGATTCATTAACATTCTGTTCAATGTATCTGAATGATGTTGAAACAAGATTTAATAGGCCTGAAAGAAACCATGATCCATCGGAGGAGGTTGAAATTGATCATTCATGCGTTTTCACTAGAGGGATACATGTTTTTGGAGCAGCCAAATTGTTGGAGTTGACATACAAGGACCTTGAAGTTGCTCAGTGGTATGCTCTGAATAATTGCACAGAGTTGCAGAGTTATTTCGAGTAAGTTATTCTAACTTGAAATAATATAATTTACCATGCCAAATATTTTATGCAAACATTTTAATACAATGACTTATTTATGTAGAGAACACAGAAATGAACTCCTAC
This sequence comes from Linanthus parryae, assembly GCA_023055425.1. Classification (NCBI taxonomy): domain Eukaryota; kingdom Viridiplantae; phylum Streptophyta; class Magnoliopsida; order Ericales; family Polemoniaceae; genus Linanthus; species Linanthus parryae. The sequence goes on along the minus strand of JALGPY010000009.1, from coordinate 28,554,474 downwards.
AACAAGGATACTCAAATGTAGATGAAGTGCAGCGAGAAATGTTTCCGGCGTGGTTCAAAAGTCATGTAAGTTTCTTGCTTCTGTTCACAGGCTATATACAACGCGTATATGTATTTACAAATATGATAGTATGTTGACTATTATCTTCTCATTTGTAGATGTTTAAATTATATAGTCAAAAAGCTACTGAAGCTACTGATGATTTGTATGCACTATCATGTGGCCCTGATAGACGTGCAATATATTTTAGTGGTTGCATTGTGAATGGGGTTATATTCCATACGGCAAATCGGGATTCTCGTCGTAAAACTCAAAATAGTGGTGTAATGGTTGAAGGTGTGCATAACAATGAGACAGTTGATTTCTACGGTATTTTAACTGATATTATTGAGTTACAATACGTAAAGGGGCGTCGGGTTGTGCTTTTCAAGTGCAAATGGTTTGATGTTCTAAATAGAAGAACAAAGTTTCAAAAGGATGCTTACTTCACAAGTATTAATACCAGCAGTTATTGGTATGAGAATGAACCATATGTGCTAGCAACACAGGCGAAAAAAGTGTTCAATTTGGCTGACACAAAATTAGGGAGCAACTGGCGAGTTGTGCAGAAGTTTAACCATAGACATATATATGATGTTCCCGAACAGGATTTGGTTAATGAGAATGAAGGAGAAAGTCAAAATTTCAATGATGATGTGTATCAACAAAGTGATCCTTCTGAATTATTAAGCTCCATTGTAGTGGAAGATCATGAAGTAGAAGTACTATCTAGGGAGGATGTTGACCCAGATGAACTGGACGACAATGACATAAATAATGAAACAACCTATCAAAATGATGATGCTCTTTTTGCTGATGACAACAATGACGAGGACGATACTATAATGGAATACTTTGATGATGACGGAGACCAGATTCGACACAGTGATGATGATAGTGATGACGATTATGGTATGTAATCTTGATGTTCAAACGTGTTAGTCGTTGTGTAATTTTTCTTTATGACCCTTTAGAATTCACACTAGCATTATACGCCTTTATATCGGTTCATTAAATAATGTTACGTCTTATATAGCTAACGCTTTGACTAATAAGTTCAATTTTTTTTTACAGATTAAGAGCTGCTTCTTATATGGAACATCAAGATACCATTCTCTGTCGTATTGAATCAGTAAAACCTCCGCTACTTTCTTTCAATTATCGCATTTGGATGATGAACTGGTAGTCCATTGTTTTGGTACAAAAATTGTGATGTCTGATGAAAAAAGTACTCCATTCTAGATTTCTGTTGAAGCAATACAATTCTTGAGTTATTTTATTTGATCTCACTGTCAAACTCTTTGACTAAGTGTTAGTTAATGAATTGTCTATACATCTCTGATTCATATTGATCTGGAAGAGGAAACCGAAATGGATAACTCCTTTGTTGAAATAGTAATTGCAGAGTTGGAATTTGTGATAAGTGCTGTTCACTGGACCATGTGACTTTTTACGTAGTTTAGTACATTTTATTTAATGATTTTAACATAATTTTATCAGTATGGTTTGCACAATCTGTAGTGCCTCCTTTTTCTGGGTTTGCATCAGATTTGTTTATCCAGAGAGAGTTGTGGTCTCATTTAAAGATTGCACCTCTAAAGCTCCCTTCACTGTCTCGAACACCTGCACAGGCCGCATCCACATTCACTTTGACTGTTTTTTTTTTATGAATCCAAATTTATTAAAGCGGCAAAGGAGCCTCCAAACCAACATCAGAGGGGAAATCCCCATTACAGAGAAAAACTGTAATGTCCTCAGGGAGATCATCTAAAACTATGCTACCATTAAACAGTATATATAGTTCGAACCCAGTTTGCTAAAACATGAGCTAAACTATTATGTTTCCTCCTACAAAAATTGATGGATTTCCCACTGTCGTCTTTAACCCAGCTTCGAATTGCCTGAATTCTTGTTTTTCTGCTCCGCATAGGAGATTTCTTCCCTGTACGTTCATTCACAATCACTTGGCTATTTGAATCATACCAAACCGCCTGCCAATTCAAGTTAAAGCTGACTTTAATACCTAACTCCATAGCTTGGAGTTCTGCATCTTCAACATCATCATTATTCCAGCACCTTCCTTCCAAGCTTAACACATTACCCCTCATATCTCTAGCAATCATTCCAATACCTTTTCCTTTTTCTTTAATGCTAGCATCGGTAAACACAATAACTCCCCCTATTAATTCTAGAATGACAGGCGTATAATAGGTGTTGGTAAACCTGCCCCTGGAACGTGGCCAGGCTCACCCCAGGACCGGAACAGGACCATAACCTGCCCCTGAACACAGCCCCTCCCCCCCCTCAAACCACCAATTTCTTGGCCTCTTGTCCAAAATTGTTTCTTAATATAATTATACAGTATTTTTTAAAATAATACATATCGATATATGATAAAATAATATAGATTTTAAGAAAATTGATGGGCTAGCACTGCTCTCCCTGAATTGGCTTGACTATAGGGAGTCCGGTAAATTCTGGTGAGCCAAAACAGGGCTGGGGTTTAAGCCGGTGGGACTGTCCCGGGACCGGGCTGTCAGCCTCTTGAATCAACCCAGGACCTGCTCACAGCTTGACGGCCCTCCCTCCAATGGTTCAGGCCTGGCGGGAGCTCTAAGGTGGTGTGGGCGTGTGGCTGAAGGTGAGTGATGAAGTTTATGCAACCGACTTGTATTGGGTAGAATTGAGATTCATCAGCTGGAAATTCATGAATGAATTGCTTATCTTATGTGGGATGGAGTATCGTTTGAGGAGATCACTAACCTGCAAATATGGATTTATGCATTCCATTTGTTTTTAATAAGTATTTCTAATACATTTTTTGTTTTTAGTTAATTTTTAATTTGGTCTTTTTTGCAGGGGACTTATTACATGCCTCAACGCCACAAGCTGGGTTCTAAATTTTTTTTGGGAAGACAAACAGAGGACGATAAAAATGCGGCTCATGTACGTCATTCGAAAAGAACACTTTGGTTTGGACCGACGAAAACAAGATGGCATATGTACATGTACCTTTCACTGGGACCTTTAAGATTTGGAAGTTGGGAACAAGATTAGAATCATATAATATCGTTTCTTTAGTATAATTATGATTTTTTTTCGTTTTATGTATAATTAATAGAATCTCAACATCACATTAGGATAACATTTTTTTTATCAATGTCAAGTAGGATGTGTTTTATTTTAATCGAGGATCTATATCTATTCAATAAAGACACTCCATTACATTTGTACAGGATTGAACAGTCAGTGTCTTTGAATTAGTATGCCACTTCTCAAGGACTACATGACAAAGTAAGGGCTTATAGCCAGTTTATCACTATTGATGTTAACTTCAACTTGTGTCCTATAATTTTTTGAAAAAATACCTTGTGTCGGATAACGAGAATGGTATGTTTGTGACGACTTGTCATATAAATTGTTATAAGTTACAATATTAATGCCACTGAAACGGTTTAACCAATTTACTCTAAAAGAAAATCGTTTAACTACTAGTTTCACTTATAGAAACTTGATATATGGAGACAAGAAAATGATTGGTACCATTGCCATCTGTTTCAGCCACCAAAATTTATGTTTTCTAAGTTTTATTATTCATGACTATCTTTTACCGTTGCTTAAACTTCATAAACTTTCACTCCCAACGCAATATTTTTCGTTCCAAAACATATAATATCAATGTCATAAATGTTTAGTCACAAAAGCCACTAACAAAAACATTGGCGACTAAAATCATCCGTCCCCGAATGAGGAGATTTGTGCGACGGAAAGTGTTTTCATAGATTTTTTTAGTGACAACAACTTTGTCAAAAAAGATATGGTGGGAAAACTAACTTAGGCGCCAAACATTTGGCGACGAACCAGGGGACAAAACAGGGTGCTCGTCGCTATTTCTTACAACTTCAGGGACGAATTTAGTTTTTGTCGCAAAAAAGTCATATATAGTGACAAAATGTCGGGCGTAGCACAAGATTATGTCGCAGAAAGACATATTTGTTGTAGTGTAAGACCCTAAACTTCTCATAGCTTGCCAATACCACCCTTTTCTTAACACTGATCACCACAAGAATGCAACTTAATTGAACTTCAAATTTTCTTAAACTATCCAGACCTCCACCAGTTCAAGAGCATGTCATGTTGTCTAATTAAATGTTGGATCTGTTGAATTTAAATCATATCTAAGCTTTTGACTTTAAAGCGTGATACTTTATTTGATTTTGTTTTACACGTGATACCTACTGAGCATAAGAATGCTATTCTCTGTGAAATCTTGAAAAATGTGTCACGAATCAAGAAAATGTTCCATGCATGAAGCATTAAATGAATTCATCAGTATCGATTGCAGCACATTTTGACTGGAGATGAAAAATATCGAGCCGACCACAATGCACCACTTGAGCATATCCATAATTTTCTTCATTCTCCTTCTCTTAATGCAGTTTTCCTTCGGAAGAGATACCCTATCCACAGGCCAAACACTTGAAGGTGATGAATTGTTAGTATCTTCCAAAGAAACATTCGCTCTTGGGTTCTTCAGCCCAGCTGGAATCCCCAAGAAACGCTATCTCGGGATATGGTATTACAAGGTGTCAGAAAAAGTAGTCATTTGGGTTGCAAACAGAGACAACCCGGTCAACGACACATATGGAGTTATGTCTTTTCAGAAGCCTAAAAGCCTTGTCATACATGGACGTGACCTGAACCCGATTTGGTCGACGAACTTTTTTGGCCCAGGGAAGAGTTATTCAGCTCAGCTACTGGATACGGGTAATTTTTTAGTGTTTGAAGAAGACAAGAAGAGAGTCATTGCATGGCAAAGCTTTGACCACCCTGCAGACACTTGGCTTCCGGAGATGAAGCTTGGGGTGAATCGAAAAACCGGGTTGAGCTGGTCCCTAACTTCTTGGAAATCAGTTGATGACCCGGGAACTGGAGAGTACACGTTTAGAATGGACATCATTCGTGGGTTATCGGAGTTGTCTCTGTACAAAGGGCCGGATCGGATATGGAGAACTGGACCCCTGAACGGAGGAGCCCAGCTTCTAACAGATACTTCAGTTGATTCCACTGTCAATTTTACATTGAAAGGAATCAATGATTCCAAAGAGAATTCAAAGATGTGAAAGATAAACAACCCAAAAAAGGGAACAAAAAAAGAGAATAATTTCATTGATAATTTTGGCAGAGCTTCGCTGCCATTGTTGCAGAGAAGACAGAGTACATGAACCCTAGAGCCGCGAGGCTTATATAGCCCGAATCCAAACGGTCACAATTTGAGCCGTTGGATTGAACAAGAGAAGATCTCAGCCATAGATGAAGATCTACTTATTACAAGATTTCCACAGACTTTGAATAATTTGGAAAAGAACCCAGCAAGGTTTAGAGGAGTTTTAAACAACTCTTTGGGAAATATAAAATATGCAACTCAAGTTCTGGAAAATACCAAAAGGCACCAAAATATTGAGAGAACTGAATGTTGACTTCATTTTCCAGCTTTGACTTTGACTTCTTCTTTGAATCTTGACTCCATTGACTTTTGAGCACCAATTTTGACTCTTGTCTGCTAATACCCTCCCTCAAACTGATGGTGGTTGAGACACCATCAGTTTGTGCTTAAGGTATTGAAATGGAAGTGCTGCTAGACCTTTGGTGAAGATGTCTCCCAGCTGATCTGCAGAATGAACATATGCAACCAGTAATTGTTTCTTTAAAAACTTTTCTCTAACAAAATGGTAATCTAGTTCAATGTGTTTTGTTCTAGCATGCATAACAGGATTTGCAGTCATTGCAATAGCTGATTCATTGTCACAAAATAATGTAGTAGGTTGATGCATGAAAATGTGAAGATCATGAAATAGATACTGAAACCAACAAAGTTCTGCTGCTGTGGTGGCAAGAGCTCTGTATTCAGATTCAGCAGAGGATCTGGAAACAGTAGGTTGCTTTTTAGCAGCCCAGTGAATAGGGTTATGTCCCAGAAATATGACAAAACCAGTGGTGCTTCTTCTGTCAGTTGGGTTACCAGCCCAATCTGCATCAGAGTAAGCATGTAAATTAAGAGAACCAGAGTTGTAAAAAATTCCTTCATTGATAGTGCCTTTCAGATACCTTAGAATTCTTTTGGCACCAATGAGATGCTGAGTTGTAGGCATATGCATGAATTGACAAAGATGATTAACAGCAAAACAAATATCTGGTCTTGTAAAAGTCAGATATTGAAGAGCTCCTAACAGTTGTCTGAAAGGAGTTGGATTTTCAAGCAATGCACCATCATGAGCATGGTATTTAATACCAGAGGTAGTAGGAGTGTCACAAGCAGTGCAGGACATCATATTAAATCTAAGATGTAAATCATTGATGTATTTGTGTTGATGTATAAAAATGCCTTTTGTAGATCTTTGAATTTCTAAGCCCAGAAAATAGGTTAAAGGACCCAGATCAGTCATACTAAACTCAGTGCCAAGTTTGGACACAAGATAATTCATATAAGTAGTATCATTTCCAGTTAGAATAATGTCATCAACATATAATAACAAGATAGTAATAGATTGAGGATGAGTGGTGTATCTAATAAACATGGAGGTGTCAGCCACAGATGCAACAAAACCAAGTGATAAAATAAAACTAGTGAATCTCTCAAACCAGGCTCTAGGTGCCTGTTTGAGACCATATATGGCTTTGTTTAACTTGCACACAAAATGGGGATGAAGTGGATCTTTGAATTCAGGAGGTTGTTGCATATAAACAGTTTCTCTCAAGTGACCATGTAAAAATGCATTTTTTACATCAAGTTGATTCAGAGGCCATTTCATGGAAGCAGCTAGAGCAATAACAGTTCTAACAGTGGCATGTTTAACAACAGGACTGAAAGTTTCTTCAAAGTCAATGCCAGGTGTTTTATTGAAACCCTTGGCAACCAATCTAGCTTTGTATCTAGATATGGTGCCATTTGGGTTATATTTTGTCCTGAAGACCCATTTGTTCCCAACAATATTTGCATTGTTGGGAGGAGGTACTAGGGTCCAGGTGTTTTGCTGTTGGAGGCTAGAAAATTCTTCAGCCATTGCATTAAGCCACTGAGAGTGTTTTCTAGCTTCACTAAAACAAGTAGGATCATTTAAGAAAGGAGAGATATCAGAGTTACCAGAAGTGGCTGTGAATCCAATCACTTTCTTTTTGACAATCCCAGACTTGCTTCTTGTCTGCATGGGATGTCCACCAGCTGGAAGAGTTGTAGACACCTGTTTAGTTGCCAAGCCTGGGGTTGGGACATTTGTTGTTTCATCAGCTTCTGTGTGGGAGGCATCATTTGAATTTATAGTGCCCGGCTGCAGAGCTGGAACAGGGTCTAGCTCTACCTGAGCTTGGTGGCTCCCAGAGACAGGTGTAGCACTGTTCTTATCAGTTAGATCGGCATGATCAAGAGTAGTAGTATATTCTGTATCAGGTGTGTGACTAGGATCAAGAGTAGAAGAGTTCTCATTCAGTGCACCTGTCATAACATCAGAAGATAAGTCAGTAAATGGAAGATTAGGAGCAGACACATTAATGTTTGAATTAGAACCATTAATGTGTGTAGTGTCAGCAGTGGCATTTAAGTCAGGTGAATGCATGAAATCAGAGGAAGTATTAAATGCAGTATCTGGAAGTGTGACAGATATGTCTCCTATTTTGAAATCATTAATTTTGTCAACACTTACATTTTGACTTTTCTGATATGGAAAAATGTGTTCATCAAAAATTACATCTCTACTTATGAAAAATTTCTGTGCAGATTTGTCAAAGCAAACATAACCCTTATAGTTTTGTGCATAACCAAGAAAAACACATTGAGTTTATTTGGGATCAAGTTTAGACACATTATAATGTCTTAGATAAGGATAACAGGCACACCCAAAGACTTTGAATTTTGAATAATCTGGAATTGTTTTATAAAGCAACTCCCAAGGAGATTTATTGAAAGTGTTTTTGCTTGGCATGCAATTGATAAGATAAACGGCAGCAGTGAAAGCATGATACCACAAATAATTAGGTAAAGAAGCATGTATCATCATTGTAACAGCTGTTTCAACAATATGTCTGTGTTTTCTTTCAGCTACTCCATTTTGTTGAGGAGTGTAAGGACATGATTTTTGATGAATAATACCATGATTTTGCAAATATTGATGAAACACATAAGATATATATTCACCACCACCATCAGATCTCAAAATTTTAATTTTGTTACCAAGTTGGAGTTCTATTTGAGTTTTGAACTTATCAAAGACAGAAGCAACCTCAGATTTATGATATAGAGGAAATAGCCAAGTAAATTTGGAATAATCATCAATAAAGAGCACATAAAATCTGTAACCATGATAAGATTTGGTACTAGCAGGACCCCAAACATCACTGTGTATAATATCTAGAGAATTTTTAGAAGCAGAAAGAGAAGATGTATAAGGCAGTCTAGTCATTTTGCCTTTCACACAGTGTTCACATAAGGAACTTGAAGAAATATCACATAACTTTAAGTCTTTGCATAAATTAGAAGCAGAAATAAAAACAAGTTTTAAAACATCTTCAGAGGGATGTCCTAATCTGGCATGCCAGATAGGAGACATGACAGTTTTTCCTAGATAGGCAGTCTTGACAGGGTCTTTGACTTCAGAGACATGAGAGAAGGGATGAGTGTGTATGGGATAGAGACCATTTTCACTCAACCCTTGGTATAGAACTTTGCCCAGAGTTTTGTCCTGGATATAAAAAGAATCAGCATCAAAATAGAAGGCACAGTTGTGTTGTTTGCAAAGTTGATAAACAGAGACTAAGTTAGCAGATAAATTTGGGACATGTAGAGTTTTGTTTAATTGAAAAGAATGATTTGGGGTGTTAAGAAAGGCAGTACCAGAGTGATTTATGGCCAGGGTATTACCATTACCTACTGCAACTTGATCAGACCCATGATAAGGAGAGCTCACAGAAAGGTTTGCAAAATCAGAAGTCATATGATTGTTGGCACCAGAATCAGTCAACCAGTAGTTTGGAGAGATGCTTGGAGAAGGATCAGCCACAGTCACAGTGTTCATAGCAGTTAACTGGGTAGGAGGTTTCTTTCCTTGGAAGGCATGATCCATTCTATGCCAGCAATCTATGGCAGAGTGGTAATCATAGCCACATATTTGACAGGTTAGAGGATTACCATTGCTATCTCTGCTTTTAGAAGGACCTCTGTTATACCCAGTTCTTCCTCCTCTTTGGTTTTCAAAACTTCTACCTCCTACCCTGTTGTTTCCTCCTCTACCAAAGTAGTTTGAATTATAGGTTTGACCTTGAGTTCCTGGCCCTTGACCATAATTTGAATTAGGGTTTAGACTTGACCTTTGACCATAATTAGGGTTAGGGTTTTGACTGAAGAACCCTGACCCTTGACCTCTGTTTGAATTAGGGTTTTGACTTTGATTCACAGACCCTTGACCTCTACCATAACCAGTCCCATTGGAGTTGCCTCCTCTACCACGATTGTTCCCATAGTAAGACTCAGATTGAGTACCAATAGACATGTAAGCAGCATTTCCAACCAAATCAGAGGATATAACAGTTTGAGACTCAATCATTTGTTCCTCAGCTTTCAACAAGACATGCAGTTCTTCAAATGTAATTTTATCAGGAGCAAGAGACATAGTAACACGAATACCAGATCTAAAGGAGTTATATTCAGGAGGAAGACCATGAAGAGCATATAGAATCATATCTTGATCATCAGTGTGAACCATAGCAGAGGAGAGTTTGTCTCTTAGGGTTTTGAGTCTTTGCATGTATTCATCAATAGATTCCGATTTCTTACGAATCGTTTGAAGTTCAGATCTCAGCTGCATGATATTTGAGCGAGTGAGAGAGGAGTACCTGTTTTCGAGTGAAACCCAAACGTCACGAGAAGATTGCTTACCCACGATTTGAACAAGAGCCTCTTGTGTGAGTGTTGCTGTGAGAAGAGTGAGAACCATCTGATCTTGAGCCACCCAGACTTCATACGCCGGATTCCGATTCTCCGTCGCCTCACCATGGTCATCGGCTAGGAATTCGGACGGACAGATCTTTGTGCCGTCTACATAACCAAAGAGCGATTGGGTTTTCAGAACAGATGAGACCTGATATTTCCAGATCAGATAGTTGTTGTTGTCTAATTTAAAGGGAACTAGGTTGTGAATTTGAGAGAGGACATAGAAAGGGTTTGTAGAACCCTGATTTTGAGCAGTGGACAAAGCCATGGCTCTGATACCATGAAAGGAATCAATGATTCCAAAGAGAATTAAAAGATGTGAAAGATAAACAACCCAGAAAAGGGAACAAAAAAAGAGAATAATTTCATTGATAATTTTGGCAGAGCTTCGCTGCCATTGTTGCAGAGAAGACAGAGTACATGAACCCTAGAGCCGCGAGGCTTATATAGCCCGAATCCAAACGGTCACAATTTGAGCCGTTGGATTGAACAAGAGAAGATCTCAGCCATAGATGAAGATCTACTTATTACAAGATTTCCACAGACTTTGAATAATTTGGAAAAGAACCCAGCAAGGTTTAGAGGAGTTTTAAACAACTCTTTGGGAAATATAAAATATGCAACTCAAGTTCTGGAAAATACCAAAAGGCACCAAAATATTGAGAGAACTGAATGTTGACTTCATTTTCCAGCTTTGACTTTGACTTCTTCTTTGAATCTTGACTCCATTGACTTTTGAGCACCAATTTTGACTCTTGTCTGCTAATATACATATGTGGGAAACAAAGATGAGGTTTATTTAATGTATGGTATGCATAGTCCGGCAGTTTATTCAATAATGGTTTTGAACCCATTTGGGTCCATTGTTCGGAGGATATCGCACCCCCGTTCACATCTATGGTCGGCGGTCTGGCAGGCCCCAAATCTCCGTTGTGATAGGTATGGCTTCTGTGGTCCAAACGGATACTGTCATGCTTCCAATACTACAACGTACATGTACAACTGTTTGTGTTTGCCTGGGTCAAAACCGAAGTCTCCGTGTGACTGGAACTCAAAAAACGAATCAAGAGGGTGTGTACGGAAGCGTGATCGCAATGACTGTAGAAACGGAAAAGGGTTCAAGAAATTGCTGGTTACAAAGATGCCTGACACTACAACTGCAATTGTGGATAGGACATGGGGAGGATTGAATGAATGCGGACAGGTGTGTTTGAGAGATTGCAATTGCACAGCATATGCTAATGTTCCAGAAATGGGAAGTGCTTGTGTCATGTGGTATGGAGACCTATTGGATGCAAAACAGTTTGGAACCATTGGACAACATTTATTTGTACGCATTGATGCAGGTATGAAGCTAAAGAGCTCTTCTAATCACCTTCTAATATGTTTTGTTACATAATCCACAATTCAGCAATTTCGTTACTCTTATTTCGCACACGAAAAGTCAGACTGAGACTCTAAATCGTAGGAACATCGGGGTATTACTTTTCCCATAAGGAATGGTAGATAAATTGTTGTTAATTTAGAGCATCTACAATAGACTAGTTAAACAGAGTGTCATGATAAAATAGCGAGCGACGTTTTGTAAAGTGTAGCTCCAACAGACTTGCTAAAATTCTATTTTGTTGAGCTTAATTTTTGCTCGACACATCCACAGAGCAGACAATTTGCTGCCAGATTTTAGTAAAGGATAATTTCCATGTCCCCTTGATTTCCTATAATCTCTCATGTTGTTCTTCATCCGAAACAATAACTAAACAACGTTTCTTACTATGAGAGTCATAATAAAGAGTAAGTTTTATATTCTGATTAACAGATATGAAGATTATTTTAGAGATACATCAAATCCTACGTCTATCCGGGTTCAACCCGGGACATCATGAAGGGGTTTTAAATGCTCTCTGCAACTATGCTAGCACCAATTTGGGATTAATCTGAAGTTGGGATCTAAAATATGGACAACACCATACAATTAATGTTTATATGCCTCATAAAATGTAACTAATTTTTATCTCTTGATAATGTTGATCTTCTATGCAGGAGATGAAATTGGAAATCGTGATGATGATAGAGTTGGTCAATCTCCTGATAGTGGCAAGGGAAACGATATATTTGAAATTTATTATCAATTTAAATGAAATTATGGAGTACATTAGAATGTATTACTGCAGCGTAACTTAAAAACACAACTGAGTAAAGTAAAATTTGAACAATAAATACCTAAGTTGTAGATCACACACTACTGTGGATACTCTTACCATCTTCTCATCCCCATCATCCTCGCTTTTACCGTTATTCACTAGGTCACTTTGACCCTCTGATTTGGATAGCTAAATGATGCAATTTTTTGTAATTTTTTCATGGTGTTGTAGAGTAGAAGTTGCTCTATAACACGGTGAAAAACTTATCAAAAAATCGTATTATTTTGCGATTCAAATCACCCGGTCAAAGTGACTCAAATACGAGTCAAAAATTCAAATGACGAGAAAAAAAAGAATCAGACTGGTCTATGTTTTGAAATCTTCGCTCTTCCTAAATCCTACAAGACTCCACTAATATTGTAGAGTGATATTCATTTGTAATCAATCTTTGCAGGACGGAACATGAAGAAACAACAACAACAACACCAACAACAACACTACTCGCCTTCCAACAAGTAACGCAAGGTGCCAGCTATGGTGACTTTTGTTGGAGTTGTTGCTGCTTTTACTACAATTTTTATAAACTACTAGATAGCACGTGAGTTGCGCACGAGATGCATATTTATGTTTACTGTTACAACAATAAGCACATGATAATGGTACTCTCTTGAACAATGTGACTGTACTTGATGTTACAGGCCAAGTGCAAAATGAGAGATAACATGAACTGTCCTAAGCTATTTCTATATTTGGCATTTTCTATTCTAGAAGAAAAATCTACATTTCTGCTAACAATCCATTATGAGTTCCATAGCATTACATACCATATTTACAAAGACGTGCTTATTTACCAAAAAATGGTCTACAGTCCAACAATGGTTTCTACCTTTCTGGATAATTGTCCAGTGAAAAGATAGAGTATCAAAATGCTCAAACACTATCATGTTCTATTTTCAGTTTCCGCTTTGCATACCTACAAAATTTCAATACCTTTAAGGAAAAGTTTTATTACACCTTAGTTTGTTGACCCACATTGGACTAATAAGAAAAAGCACATCTGAAGGGTCAGGAATTAACAAACCAGGTTATAAGTATCCCACTTCTCCCACGACTCACCTACAAAATCATTCAATGAGCTTCCAAACTAAGACCTTCCTTCCTATGTGATTCGTATTCGTATATACATAGATGTTGATCCAGCCATGATGGGTTTAAAAAGTGATTACTTGGGTCTAGTACTGTCACCTTAAAAATTTAATAATATATACGGATAGTTATGGACAGTGGCGATCTAAATAGACCAAATTGGGGACTCGCTCAACTTTTGAAATTGAAACTACCCTTATTTTCATTAACTTTGTCAGTTTACCCCACAATTTTTTTTACTAGAGTTCCACGCTACACTTTACAAAATTTAAATTTTACATGATTTTTTATCATTTTTTTTTTCAGTTTAGCTTCTACTATATTAAGTTCCTGAATCCATCCATGGCTATAGCAAACAACTATTAAATTGCATATGCATATCAGCATATCTATCACGGTGCCTGTAAATGACTTAAAATATATCTGAAGTGGATACGCATTAGGACCTCCAAGTTATACTGCAAGAATGGCACCTGCAAATAAAAGGCACATCTCAAAACTGGGAGACGCGGAACAGTTTGACTATGACTGACACTTGTCCAGGATCCAGATCAAGGAAAACAATACTTGTGAAAAGTCATATGTACTCTCAGCTCCCCACTATTATTGCTTGAATTTAAGGATATTCTTCATAATGAGCGACTCCATCTTTTTCAATATCAGTACAAACTTTTTCTACTAAAGAATCTGAAAAATTACGATGTAGTTTCTTTGTCAGTTCATACTTCCGTAGCAACAAAAGAAATAAAGTCGAAGAACAATAATAACTGGAAGCAGCATTCGGATGGTTGCATAAGAAAGCAAGCAAGTAATATACATTATACTTGTAAGAGAACTAGATCCCTTTTCTTCAAAACCATGTGCCCAAAAGTTTAGCCTAAGCTTGGAAGTATTGGTGCACTGCCAAGGCAATGGCGGGTATTCTTGACACAAGATTTATACTTCTGAAGTACCCAAAATCATATAGCTTGTCCTCATGGAAGCTTCCATTTGAGACATCATCAAACTATTTTTTCTTCGGCCTTGTTTGTTGGAAATAAACATAATAAGATGTGATAGTTCCAGAGCAAAATTATGTGGTCTGTAGGACATATTAGTATTTAGTTACACTTTAGTATTTACCTGCCAGTCCTTCCCCTCAGTATGTTTAGAGCTTGTATCATTCCGATTTATTATTTTAATAAAACTACAAGATCTATCATGGTATCAGAGCTGGTTACGAACCCTAGTGTCTGATTTTTTTTTCATCCACGAGGACCGATCATCGTAGTTCCCTCAATTGTCGGTCACAGTGCACCATCGGCGCGAAAACCTATCGTCAACAATCTCGCAAGCGAACCACGCCTGGGTCTTCTTCCCTACGCAATCTGATCGGACTCCTCAGCACCATCTCTTCCTATGTTTTCCGACAGTCTCAGGTTCGCCCACATCGCCGCCAATTGCGCTGACCAGTTGCGCCTCGAGCAGAGCCTCAATCAACGCCGAACAGTCTCGTTCGGATTCTGCGTGTCTTTTGGATTCTGCCGTCTGGCTGACTTCCGATCATTAGATAATCACACCATCCCCGTCAATCAACTCGGAGTAGTTTTTCGAGTACCGTCTGAAAATTTCGCTGCAAACGGAGTACTAACGCGCCTTCACGCGTCTCCGTCGAATTTTGCTCCCCCGCTTGACAGATCCGCGCGCGCGTAACCGCTCATCGCGCCCAATCGGCTCAGTTGGCTCACCCGGCTTCCGTTTCGGCTCAACGTAGTCGTATTCTTCAACGCGGCTCCATTTAGCGGCCTTCTTGGTCGGCTTCCGTGCGGCTAATTTTTTTAGCCATCGTCTTTCTTGCTAGCCGTTGCTTGCTCTCCTTAGCCGCTGCTCCCGTTCCAAGGTCGTGCTCAGTTTGGCAGTTGGTGTTCCATACCGATCAGCAACTTTGACCCGCAGTTTCAACTTGGTTTTCCTATCGGATTTTAACCGGATCATACCGGTTCTCAAGGTTTTGGACTCTCTAAATTCATCTGCAGACTTACAAATTTGGACTTGTTTCTGCTGTTTCTTGGTATTTTTGGTCGGTCACATCTTTGCTTTGGTTATCATGATGCATACTAACAATGTTCCGGATCCAAATAATCTGCAGCATCAAAAGCACCTATTTTTGCCACAGTGTTTGTCTCCTACCCAGAGCTCGGGTTGGCAGCCTCAGTGTAACACCCCACGTTTCCCAAGCTTTCCGTTCCGCACCGGAGAGCTTAGAAGGGTGCTACTCAAAATGAAGACGTGGAAATCCAGAACAACATATCCGATAATTATATATATTACAAACTTCGAATTTGTCTCCAACGTGATATCTTACATACTATTACACAATGTGAGATTAGACTAAGAGTTTGACTTATTAATAATACTGACGCGGATTCTTAACGCGTATGCGCAAGTGCACGGTCAAGTAATATAGGGGTGGTATTTCAACCCCGAGTTATCGATCCCACGAGGACAGGCTTGAGATTACTTAATTAGTTACTTAATTTAGAGTACGGTACAGGAGGAAGGATTTGATTGATTTCTAGAATTGAAATAACAACTAAGCTAATATTTTTGGATTTTTATATTTAATAAATAAGTTTGGAGAAACTAGGCAATCTCTAGATCACCTAGGGTTGTAGACGATTTCCGGATTATTTGAGGAACACGTTAACTATATTCTAATTAAGCCGGGTAACAGCGCTGACTATCTCCTATCGGTCTCAAGTCATTCTACTTCACGGTAGAATACAATCTCCTATCGGTCTCATGTGTCTACCGGTCCGTTCTAGTAGGCTAACGACATGCACGACAACGGGTCCTGTCGGTCCACCGTTGCACGAAACCGTCGAATCTCACCTACCGAATCTATCCACATTTGGCCAATCCTAACACGTCTCTTCTCAGTCTCAGTGATACGGGATTGATGTTCAAGTTCTCTACACAATTAGGTTGAGTCACTGTCGTGCACTCATCTAATTAGTTAGCACGTCCGGGTAGCTACTCCATTCATACTAAAGATTAAGCGTAGAACAAGAACAATTGAATAAAAATAAGCTAACTTTAAGCATGAATCAACTATTGAGTGAAACCCTAGTTCTTGAACCCTAGTTTTATCTCCTAATCGTGTCACTCAATTAGGATTACTAACATCAACAAGAAACTAGAATTGATTCAAAAGAAGAAATCAAGAAATCATGAAGCAAAGATTAAATCCGGAAAATATTCATCGTTTACATAAACCCTAGGCTCTCAAAGAGATGCCTAGCAAAGTATTTAGCTAAGAATAATCAACCAAACAAGACTTACAAGTTTCTCCATAGAAAGATTTGAAGAGAGAAGAAGAAGAAATCAAGCTTGAGTCTTCAATGGAGGAGAAGTCCCCCTCTCTGTCGTGCGTCCCCCTTCTCTTGTTCGTTGCGTTGATGGCCTCTCCTCTCTTTTTTCTTTTGTTTTATGTCCCTTTTTTATCTTCACTTAGGGTATATTAATTAATAATCAAGAAATATTAATTAATAACCCTAATTTCTGGCTTTTCCCCCGTGCGTTGCTGGGTCTGCTAGCAGATCGTACGATCTGCTACTTGATCGTGCGATCTGCTACTTGGTCGTATGATCTACTACTTGATCCTATAAGTCAGTGAGTTCTCCCCTAGCATATCGTACGATCACGAAAGTTGATCGTGCGATCTGCTTTGATCCTAGGATCAACTTTTGATCCTACACTTCAAACTTTCTAAAATGACACTTTGACCCCCTTTTTCCATCTTTGTTCTCTTTTCTTCCAATTTCTTTCTCTCCCAAGCTTCCGCATATGTTCCGAAGTTCGTTTTCCTCCTCCTCTTGATCCATGTGCTCCGTTTCCTGTCCAACACAACACGAAAACACCCCGTGCGATCAAAAGTGACAAAATAAATGTAAATAATGTGAAAAACGCCGGGATTAATAATTTATCACTCAAAGCTAAACTTATCAAATTTCCTCAAGTTCATAGTGTATTTCTAATATATTCAACCCGGAAACTACACAAAACGGTACACAAACGTAGAAGAAATATAACTCTAATATAGAGTTATCAAATCCCCCCACACTACCTTTTTGCGCGTCCCGAGCAAAATCAAAAACATTTCTCACACTATGATTTTCAATCCACCGAATTGCATTCAACTTCACTAGCCATGTGACACAAACAACACACACACCCATGCAATCTACATGACTATACAATGCAACTCGTTTATCAAACAATGCAAAAATTGAAACAACACCAATTTTTTTTCTTTTTAGTTAGAGATTGGGCAATCTCAAAAAGTAAACCGGCAAGTCATAAGGCTCTCATATTCCCTCGGAAGTTCTATAACTTTGGTGATCGGTAGAACTTGCGGCCAGTTTCGTTAGACAGAACTGGCACGAACACAAAAAATGTTGCTTCCGCACACTCATCAAACGTATCCCTAGCACTTACCTTCCGAGCTATTTATCCACGGGTTAAATTGCTGACGGTTTAGGACGGGTAGGATAGGATATTTAGAAGCGTAGTCCTAGACGTCATGATCTAACTCACAAAACCCGATTCTCACACTCCCTCACCAAAATCCAAGGAACCACACCGAATCTCACTACTCCGGCCCTCATTCCCTCAATCTTGGTGCAAAGCCGTTCTCGCGGCCACAAATGTGAAGAAGTGATCTCGAACAATAGGTAATCTCCCCGGTCTTCAATTTCAAGCTTGCTCCTTTATTCCCTTTCAATTTCACTTTCACTTTCTATTTTACTTTTTTTTCCCTTTTTTTTTTCTTTTCCACACAATAACATTAAGCACATGGAGCCGACAATACGATAGTAATATCCGAGGAGATCAAATATCAGAATTAGATAACATGGGGGTGGAATGTGTCAAATTAGTGATGTAATAACATAGATGTCGACACCCCCACACTTGATGCAAAGCAAATTACGAACCCAGTAGTCAATGTGTAAACGTGCTTCTCCAACCGATCCTCCTCATCAACTAAGATATAGAGAATATAAATAAAGCATAAGCACGACCTCCTATAAGATCAACCAACCCCCACCCCATGACGTGCGGAAGAAATACCACGCACTACGGTACTCCACCTGTGATCGTGGTGTAAGGACACGACTCACCGCCACACCGAAGTGTGCTACCGTCTCTAACTCACCCTCACATCCCCTCAAAAGACGACATGTAAGAGAATCCACGTAAGATGTATCAAATCAGCTCACCCTCATCAAACCTCCCTAACTCAACTCCCTCTATCATGACGCATAGGAAAGGACCATTCTAACAAGTGATGACAGTCACAATGAAAGGCTTCCTAGGCTAGAGGATGTGAATAAAAGGGGTAAACGGTTCAATAGGGGTAACTAGTGGACCTAGGAGATGGAGACGGGACGTGAGGCCCCCATAAAAATCACTCGCACAGCTGTTCCGTTGCCACTACGATGAGGGTTGACGACTACCTAAGTGACGGTGGTGTAGCGCTAGTAGGATGACTAGTCTGAGAGGCAGCTACTCGCATTTCTAATGTGCATTAGCCCTATAAGTCTTCCTACTCCAGATTCTCGCGTCTACCTCACCTCAGATTTTCATATTCCTAAGGAATTCTATCTTTAAGCCCTCTCCACATTCACTCTCTTCGATTGCCCTGTCTCAAAAATTATCAATTTTATGATTTTTAATTTTTTTTTTTCATATTTTCCTAGACTCTATATGCAATGGCCAACTCGACTAATCACACGATTTGGTAGGGGACTCAATAAAGTAAAAGTGCTAAAAAAATGCATACTAACAATCCTAACACAATACGACACTATATCAAACACTCTACACTAACCACATGTACTCCACAATACGACACAACTGCATGTAACTGGCGATGCATAACTGACATGGCTAGCAAAATATACACAAACCCCCCCACACTTAAGCGTTTCGTTGTCCTCAACGAATTTAGAGATATAATAAGAGGACTCATCGCTTAAATGTGTTGGCGGTGGATCTACACTATATGGCTCAAAACTTAGAAACAAGAGAGAGAGTTAAAGGTACCCGGGGTGCCCGGACCTACATGGGCACCGTTGCCGCGAAACTGCAACAAGAAGGGGTCTTGTGGACCGTTGACAGTTTCCGGAAAAGTCTCACCTCGCGTCCGGATTCCGATGCGCCTACTCACATTCTGTCACACGCATCAAGAAGGGGAACCCGGAGCGTCTTATGTACCTGTGTCCCTGCACACTGATTGAAAGTATTAAAGCAACTCTCTCTCACCCCTCAAAATCAAATATGGAGAACTAAAAGCAAAAACAGAAACAAATTGCATCCTACTCTACATTGGGTTGCCTCCCAAGTAGCGCTTTGTAATTTAAGGTCGACGGCCCGACCATGTTACCTCAAACTTCTAGGATAGTGGAGAATGTTTTATCCCTCCACTTCTTCTTCTTCCACCATCTCTTCTCGATAACTTCACGTGCACCCCTGTGCTGTGCAGATGGTGGAGAGTTGTAAAAGCTGAATCTTTTCATCTTGCAATTTATCTTCTTTATCAGCTTCCACCAAGTACCACTGGGCTCAAATGAATCTTTGGACATAAAATCATCCCAGTAATACCTCATCTGTGCTAGATGCTCTTCAAATGACCCATGCAATTCATCCACACCCCCACACTTGCTGACTTCCAACTCCTTGACTATGGCATATGGATGATCAATAGAATCGCCCATAGAACAAGAGATTGGGAGTTTCTCATCAAATTCTTCCCCATACGAATCCCCATACAGTAATTGTTCCAGCTCATCGCAGACTTGCGTGACATAAGATATGGAGAATTCATCATTAATCAGAGTTGGGGCTTTTACCTCAATATCACTGAGCACAAGTGTTTCACCAGCTTCATCGTCGACACACCACAGGCTTCCAATTTCGGTTTCTTCCCATTCATACCAAGGATGTGAGGAAACCTGCGGTCTTGGCTCGCAATACGGCAGATCTTCCCATCTTCGGCACACATGTCCACCCCAGTCTGAATCAGAGTCTGAGTCCTCATATATGGCAGAGTCCACCAATGGTTCCTGGACACTGCAGTATTCGTTCAGCTCAGGTATCTCTTCTTCCACTTGTGGTGGGGATGATGAAGGTTCAGTTTTAGGCTCACTGTCATGTGACAAGGGTTCCTCTTGTGGCTCTTGAATACTTGATTCCCCTGTCACTGACAGTTTCTCTACTCGTTCCTTTATCCTCTTCATCATCTCCCTCACGTATTCCAAACCTGTGGCAGAATCCTCTTGTGGCAATTGTGAAGCTATGGACAAAAATTTGGCGCAAACTTCCATGTCATTCATAATACTACGTCGTTCTGCCATATCCGCTGATGAGTCTTCCTGGTGCTGATGAAGCTGGGGTTCATGTACTCGACATGAGTCTCTACGATCGTGCCAAATTCCGCATACGTAGCACCAAGTTATGCATGCGTCCTCGTCTTCATGGTTACCCCTGCAGTGGAAACAGTAGGGGGGACCCGAATAACAGTCTTCGCTCCACATGCTTAAATTGTCTCTTGCTTCCTGCGTTCCTGAGAAACACTCACAAGACACTCGTGAAGCACAGAGATATAGAATAAAAATATTAAAACTAAACTAAATAAAAGTACTCTAAACTAACTCCTAACAAAATAATCTACCGCTGTCCCCGGCAACGGCGCCAAAAACTTGACGCGGATTCTTAACGCGTATGCGCAAGTGCACGGTCAAGAAATATAGGGGTGGTATTTCAACCCCGAGTTATCGATCCCACGAGGACAGGCTTGAGATTACTTAATTAGTTACTTAATTTAGAGTACGGTACAGGAGGAAGGATTTGATTGATTTCTAGAATTGAAATAACAACTAAGCTAATATTTTTGGATTTTTATATTTAATAAATAAGTTTGGAGAAACTAGGCAATCTCTAGATCACCTAGGGTTGTAGACGATTTCCGGATTATCTGAGCAACACGTTAACTATATTCTAATTAAGCCGGGTAACAGCGGTGACTATCTCCTATCGGTCTCAAGTCATTCTACTTCACGGTAGAATACAATCTCCTATCGGTCTCATGTGTCTACCGGTCCGTTCTAGTAGGCTAACGACATGCACGACAACGGGTCATGTCGGTCCACCGTTGCACGAAACCGTCGAATCTCACCTACTGAATCTACCCACATTTGGCCAATCCTAACACGTCTCTTCTCAGTCTCAGTGATACGGGATTGATGTTCAAGTTCTCTACACAATTAGGTTGAGTCACTGTCGTGCACTCATCTAATTAGTTAGCACGTCCGGGTAGCTACTCCATTCATACTAAAGATAAAGCGTAGAACAAGAACAATTGAATAAAAATAAGCTAACTTTAAGCATGAATCAACTATTGAGTGAAACCCTAGTTCTTGAACCCTATATCTCCTAATCGTATCACTCAATTAGGATTACTAACATCAACAAGAAACTAGAATTGATTCAAAAGAAGAAATCAAGAAATCATGAAGCAAATATTAAATCCGGAAAATATTCATCGTTTACATAACCCTAGGCTCTCAAAGAGATGCCTAGCAAAGTATTTAGCAAAGAATAATCAACCAAACAAGACTTACAAGTTTCTCCATAGAAAGATTTGAAGAGAGAAGAAGAAGAAATCAAGCTTGAGTCTTCAATGGAGGAGAAGTCCCCCTCTCTGTCGTGCGTCCCCCTTCTCTTGTTCGTTGCGTTGATGGCCTCTCCTCTCTTTTTTCTTTTGTTTTATGTCCCTTTTTTATCTTCACCTAGGGTATATTAATTAATAATCAAGAAATATTAATTAATAACCCTAATTTCTGGCTTTTCCCCCGTGCGTTGCTGGGTCTGCTAGCAGATCGTACGATCTGCTACTTGATCGTGCGATCTGCTACTTGGTCGTATGATCTACTACTTGATCCTATAAGTCAGTGAGTTCTCCCCTAGCAGATCGTACGATCACGAAAGTTGATCGTGCGATCTGCTTTGATCCTAGGATCAACTTTTGATCCTACACTTCAAACTTTCTAAAATGACACTTTGACCCCCTTTTTCCATCTTTGTTCTCTTTTCTTCCAATTTCTTTCTCTCCCAAGCTTCCGCATATGTTCCGAAGTTCGTTTTCCTCCTCCTCTTGATCCATGTGCTCCGTTTCCTGTCCAACACAACACGAAACACCCCGTGCGATCAAAAGTGACAAAATAAATGTAAATAATGTGAAAAACGCCCGGATTAATAATTTATCACTCAAAGCTAAACTTGTCAAATTTTCTCAAGTTCATAGTGTATTTCTAATATATTCAACCCGGAAACTACACAAAACGGTACACAAACGTAGAAGAAATATAACTCTAATATAGAGTTATCAAATACTACCATACACTACATGAGTCCGCGAATCCCCTTATGCCGAGCTCCGTTCACCTAGACCTGCGGGGAAATGAAACAAGACCGCAGTTTTTCCAAAAGTCAGCAAGAAATGCTGAGTAAGCAACACCCAAACGTGTAAACAGATGAAGAAGCATCTTTTCTTTCACAATAATCACCAATAAACAGGAATAAGTCAGAATCATCAACAAAGTGCTATTTTCGGAGAATCAAGTACTAGCTACTTGTGGCAAGTAAAAATCCTTTAAATTCATGCATTGTGTCTTATACTTCTTCTTATAACTCAAAGGGGAGCATTACTCCCAAACTATTCCTTCTTGTCAAAAATATTTTCCTCAGAGAACTTCCTTACTATCTTGTTGATACGGGGAGGATCTATTCTACTGTAGCATCCAAGACCATAAGTGTCGACACCCCCCTAAAGCTCACTCGACCAAAGAGGTAAGTACAAGGAGCACCCGGCAGGTTGCGACCGGGTTACAAAATATATAAGTAACCAAAACTATTCACCCGCACATCTCTTTTCACTTTACGTTACTACGTATTATTTACTTTTCATGTAAGAGTTTCAAAAATCATTTATCGACAATCAAAGCAAGCTTTCAAATAAGACGCAAAAAGCAAATATTCATTTTGAGACGATATACAATAAAATCATAGTTTCGACACGAAAGAAGATAAGGCTCTAGGCTTGGCATGTTTACTCACCTCTAGTAGCAACAGCAAATATCAAGAAATAGCTCATGCGGATAGATGTAGCATTCGTCTATGAACTCGTCGCCTACAAATTATAATTCCTAATCAATCACAATTTCATCTAGCACGTATGATGCAAGTATGCGATGAATGTCCTAATTATTGAGTGAACCTCTTATTTTAATTTTCACGATAACCCAAAACCCTCATTTATTTATGTAAAATGGTTTAAATCTAATGATAAGAAGTTTGCCCTTATTTTGTATAAATAAAGTGATAATTTACAAGATTTGGCTAAATGATTATTAAATAATTTTATCTAGAAAACTCATGTTTAATTAAACATATATTTAGCCATAAAACCCCCTTCAAATTGCAAATTTTGGAATTTACTAATTTTTTTTATTTCATAAAAAAAAAATTTAGTTGACTGTGATATAATAAATAGCTTATTTTTTCCAAGAGTATAATAATTCCTTATACAATACTTAGGAATTGATTAAAACCATATTTTTCTTCTTCTAACAAAATATTCTATTTCATAAACCTTTTATAAAGTAATGTGCATATATTTAGTTTTGGCAAACTTTCATGTTAAAATAATCTTATCTTTTACTTAAAATACTAGAGTAGTTAATTGTTTTTGTTTAAATTAAACAATTTATTACTTTGTAGCTATAAAAAGAAATCCCATTCACAAAATACTTATACACATTTAGTTTATAAAAAGTTTATACTTTTATAATATCATGGCCAAATTTACACAAATATTTTCTCCTTAAATTTTTATACAAGATTATGCATGTTATAGATATATGAGAAATTATAATTACTCATTTTTAATTGATTTAAACAATTATGCTTATTTAGAAATTCAGATTATCTAAACTACGACAAGATCCCCAAGACTCTATGAATTAACACTTTGGTTAGCCCCCCCCCACCCCCCAGAGATTAAACTATTTGTAAAATGACACTTTTTACGCTTAACTTTATGTTTTATACACATGCCTCCCCCCAAAGTTTCAGTTTCATGTAAAAAAAATCACCCCACCTACACCCTCACGTTCATCTCCTTCTTCCCCTCCAAGACCAAATCATGAATCTTCGAATACAAGGACCCCCATTCAATTTAGATTATGCAGAACTCTAATTTTAGTTAAAACATGAGGATTTGAGCCAAGAATCGATCAAAATGGTTACCGGATGATGGGTTAATCGGTTGCCGAAGTTTTGGGTCAAAACCCGCCAGAAAATATGACTTCCCGGCGGCTAGGGTTGTTGTGGTCGGGCTCTGAGGTCTGATCGATGTTCAAGGAGGTGGAGGGAAGCGCCAGAGATCGACGAAGATGAGGGAGGAGGCGCGGTGGCTCCACGCCTGAGCTCCCGTCGGGTTCGGGTCGGGTTCGGCGGCGGCCACTGCTGCCTCTTCTTCTTCCTCAGTTTCTGGGTGCGGATAACAGAGAGGTTCAGAGGGAGATGGTGAGGGAGAGAGAGAAGGTGGAGCTGGTGGAAGGGGGTTGTTGCCGTCTGATTTTGATCGGCGACGGTGGTGGTGCGAGGTTGATGGTGATGACGATGGTGGTGTTGGGGGTTGTTGTTGCTGCTGGTTTAGGAGGGAGAGGTGGGGTCAGAGAGTTAGAGGGTGAGCTATGTAGGCATGGCTGTGATGATGGTGGAGATGGAGGTGGTGTTGTGGTGGTGATTGTTGATGATGGTGGCAGCGGGGGTGTTGGTGGTTGTTGATGTTTCTGCTGCTGCTTTACCGAGGTGGATAGAGGGTGAGATTGGTAGGGGATGAGCAGAGTGGGATGTGGGAAGAGATGGTAGTGATGGCGTTGGAGGTGGAGGTGGCCTTGTGTTGTTTTTGTTGTTGTTGATTGTTGGGAGGATGAGAGATTGAGAGGGATGTGGTGATGAAGGATATGTGGGGGTGAAAGTTGTGGTGGTTTTGATGGAGCACGAGGTAGCCATGTGCTCGGGTGAAACAAGAGAAGAGAGGAGATGGATGTGTTTTTGGTGAATAAAAATGGAGGAGGAGTATTAATTTATAAAAGAATTGGATGAGGAGGGGGGTGAATTTGATTGATAGGTGTAGGGAGGTAGAGGTGTAGGGAGGGAGAGTTGTGAGAGAGGAGGATGGTGATGGAGGAAGGAGGAGGAAGATGATGAATTGTTTAATAGGGGAGTAGGAGGAGGAAGGGGGGGGGGGTGCATTAAATTGCTAGAGAAGTAGGGAGGAGTTGGGTGTGTGGGTGTGGGTGTGTGTACGGGTGAAGAAAAAGAAACAATAGGAGGAGGGGGTTGTCTCCCGGTGAAGGAAAAAGAGAGAGAGAGAGAGAGAGAGAGAGAGAGAGAGAGAGAGAGAGAGAGAGAAGAGAAGAGAAGAGGGAGATATAATGGAAGAGGGTAGGAAAAAAATAAAAAAATAAATATATAAATAATTTTTTTTTTTAATTAAAAATATGGGTTTTGGGTCGGGTCAAGAGAAGAAATACGGGTAATACGTATACAACACCGGGTTATACGAATATATGGGTCGGGTTATGTAAAATACGGGTTGTATATAAGTATTTAATACGTATATACATACAACTGTTTATCTAAAATACAATTAGCTCCCCAACCTTTTAATTAAATTAGTTATTAACTCCTCTAAACAACAGTCACCTCCCCTAAACTTCATTTCAACTAACTTATTACTTCTCAAAACTACAAATATAGCCCTATTCTTTAATTTAGTTGAAATATAACTTCTCAAAACTACAATTAATGCCCCCACTTAGTTTGAATAATATATAACTTCTTTAAACTACAACTACCTCCCTATTCTTTAAATTAACAACTTTATATTCTTGAAAACTGTAATTATAACCCCTCCAAATTTTATCCAACTATTTTATAACTTTCAAAAAACTACTATTACAACCCTATTCTTTGATTTAATTAATTCAAAATTTCTATAAATCACTATTATAACCACAAGCTCTATTACAATTATTAAATTATCCTCTCATATAAAGATCGGGGTATTACATCCTTCCCCCCTTAAACTGAGCTTCGTCCTCTAAGCTTAAACCAAATACTCCACGGGATTGAAATACTTTTATGGTGAACTAGTATATAAGATATTGTATATATATGATATGCAAGCTATTATGGTATGCAACCGTGTAAATATTTTACGCGATGCTAATACTTAATATGATGGTGTAATGGTTATGGTACGAATAAAAGTGTTACATCCTCTCCCCCTTAGGAGAGTGACGTCCCCGGAACTCAATATACTTTGTTATTAATCAGAGGTCGAATGATTGCGGCATATTCGTCTAGGAAATTCTAATATGTAATTAGTCGATTTTCGAACTTAGTTGAACCACGTATTAAGGTATCCTCCAAGATCCTACGAATTTAAATGACATTTAGATTGTCGAACCATTCCTTTATTATTCGGGTGGAGGTTGGTTTACTGAAATACAAGATAAGTCATTATTTCTACTAATCTCTCACTTTCCAGTGACATCATCCGCACGGTCTGCTGAAGAACATGTGTAACCTTTGGTTCGAACAAAAATAACTTTAGAGTAGCCTGATAGAATAGTATAACATTAAGGAATAGCTAATAAGTGAAGGAGCATTCCACGACCCCAAATAACTTATTTAGTGACATAACTTCAATATGCACACTTCCAATGACGAATTTTACCACCTACCTCGAGCTTGAATCTGTACACTAATTTAGTATATGAAGCCTAATCATGCCCAATGACGATAGTACTGAAATCAAAACATCCCAAAATTTCAATAAAATTCTAAGGCCAACTAAAAAGTCTGTTTGTTATGATATGTGGTCCATAAATAACCTCAATCAAAACATGTGGTAATTTTAAGAGTATAGCGAACAATACCTCATGGTAATACAATTCTCTTACTCTTGAGAACTTACCAATTGACCCAAAATATGCTATGTCGCCCAAGAATCCTAGAAGTATGCGTTGAATTACTAGAGAGATCACAATACCAAAGACCAAACGGCTAAGCCCTTCATTATGATCTCAATAACCTTAGTCAAACATTAATTGAATTAAATCTTAGTGGAAAACTCAATACCATGTTAGTAATAACAAGACTTCAAGTAAAAGTTATGTGAAGAGTATATAGCATAAGGATGGAAAAATGAAACTACACAGACATATCATCGTGTTATGTATCTCCAAGTAATTTTGTAAAGACTTACTAGTCCATATTATGTTGAGAATTCTTGATCATATCAATAAAAAAATTCTTTTATGATTCCTCTCGCCGCATTTCCGTTGCTATAGAATTTTTTTCCTTAGCTCATGATTACGAACCCCTAAGATTATGTTGTGGTAGGTTGACTCTGCTTTGGGTTATCTCCTTGTTACATTTGTGTTATTAGCAACTCTGACTGGCTTTTCGATTTCCAACACTGTAAAGATGTCTATTTTATGACTCTTCCTAATGTTGTAAAAGTATGCTCTATCGGACTTGCTTCTTACAGTATGAATTAGTGCATCCTTTCTTAATCTATCGTTGATACAGGTAAAATAACATAACATATAAGATGCAGATAAGGATATAATATAGCATGTTGATCACTATCACAATCATTGCTAAAGTACAATCATCTAACCATGAAATTTCACATAGGTTATTCTGCTACACCTATTTCCTCTTCTTTGAAAACTAACATTGGCCCATTCGGGCAACTATATTGTGAATCTATCATGATGTAATGCCAAAATCCCTAATTGATTTTCTTTAAGCAAGCCTCCTGCTAGCACAGTATCATAATCCCAGCAATGTGTCAACATACTGCACACCGTGCCTTTTCCTTTCCTTAAATATTCGTACTAACATTTTGCCAATTCATATAAACATGTAATTTTCTTCTGAAACATATTCAAATTAATAGGGGACTTAACTCTAGATCTGGTCATTTGTGCAAATTGGCACATAGCAAAAACTATAGACTTTTTGTTCCATTTACATGCTTCTACCTAGCGTTCTAATCAAACTCCAAACTATGAATTAATTTTCATAACTCGTCCCAGCCTAAATTTGTTACTTGTCTTACTAACGTGGGTTTACAAGAATTCAACCAAATAACTTGAAACACTAATTGACCTCCTGTCTTGTAACAAATCTCCAAACATATACTTATAATATGCCTCGGACTCCTAAATTATTTATTTATTTATTTATTTATTTATTTATTATTATTATTATTATTATTATTATTATTATTATTATTATTATTATTATTTTAGCTGATATTATCATCTCATTAAGTTCATACCACAAATCATAAGCTAAACACCGCGAAGTTGAAGAATGTATAACACTTTCCCCAATCCCAACAAAACGTGAGAAAATGATAGTGACATACGCGAATCATATTACTTTTAAAGACAATACATATCTGAACACATCCCGAGCGTAGACAATGATATTGTAACAACATCCTAAATACGTAATAGTATCGGAGATAGTTAGCTGATATAAGAAACTTTCAAATTTTCCCCATAGTAGAAAACACCTCCCAAGTAGATGCCATGAAATATATTCCAAATATGAACTTTCAATACCTAAGTTACAACTTTCAAATAATCCCCACGACAAAAATTTAACGTTAAGACGACTCGAAATGCGCAACTTCAAAATAAATCTCACTAGATATGTCATAAGCTGTACAAAAGTCTCATAGACGATCATCGGTGATCCAGCAGTATTTACTCTACAGTTAAAAATCAGTATTCCTAAGCGAGTCATATACTCCATAACCGAATAGGCATCCGATCCTCGAACAATGATTGGGTAACCAGTTTTCATGTGATTCCTAAAGTTGGAACAGCTTAGTATCCTCGTAGTTATTAAATCTTTTATGACGATCCAGTCTAGTATTGTCTCCCGAGTACAATTCATAGAGAAGTAGAACCCAATTATCAAAATCCCCCGATAACTAAAGTGGTAAATAGATCTAAAATTTAGCGGGTAAGCTTCTAGTTGCTTGTCTCAGGTGAGGGTGGGTGGTAACTTCCTCGACCGCTTCTAAGATAAAATCTCTTCCATCCCTACAAGTAACTCATTCTTGACCCTTAATTCCAATTTAACATCACAACCAGTACCTCTAGTACGCCAACTAAATCTTCACAAATCTAGTTAACGGATATGTGGTTTACTATTCAAATATCTTAACATTCCCGTACGTCTCTTAAAAGTTTTTCAATGTTCGAAATCCGATACTCTGCCTTAGTGTTCTTATAAGAGTCTTGTACCTTAGCAACATTACTATCGAATGAAAGATCACTCCATTATTGATCTGAGACGTATTTTCATGTTGATTCTTCCTAGCATAGTACTGAAGTGGACTATTAGTCATATTCCTATGCCATCCCCTATTGTACTATTGTTTTACCCTATCACGATTTCAGGAATTCGAGTAAATCATCTCATAAAATGCACAATTATCACTCTTATATGTCACAAGTATCTCATATAAAGTATCATTTATCACACAAAGGTCGGAACCTGCAACATTTAATTATCCTCACTGATACACATGTGGCTCATCTTTTTAAACTAATCGTCATATTATCCGTAATCTAGATTCTAGTCTCCACATTTCATAATTTCTATTTTCTATATTGGGAATAACACTTGGCATTGATGCTCATATAATTCGTTCCCTCATCTAGAACATGATTCATAATCAAGAATCTAATTCGGGTAATCCATACTTCTCATTGTCTATCATAGGGATAACATTCGTCAGTTAATCTATCAATAATGAATTCCTCAAATAAAACTGAATAACAACATCAAAGGATGAGGGTGGGTGGGACAATAAGTCTGATACTTAGGCTACCCGTATCTCGATCGGCTTTTCCAATTTTAGATTTTCTTACCCTAAATTCATTTTATATAACCCTACATGTTTTAATTCCCATTTGGATTGCCCTCTCTGATACCACCTGTAACACCCCACGTTTTCCAAGCTTTCCATTCCGGACCGGAGAGCCAAGGAGGGTGCTACTCAAAATGAAGCGGCGGAAATCAAGAACAACATATCCAATAATTATATATATTACAAAACTGGAATTTGTCTCCAACGTGATATCTTACATACTATTACACAATGTGAGATTAGACTAAGAGTTTGACTTATTAATAATACTACCATACACTACATGAGTCCGCGAATCCCCTTATGTCGAGCTCCGTTCACCTAGACCTACGGGAGAATGAAACAAGACCGCAGTTTTTCCAAAAGTCAGAAAGAAATGCTGAGTAAGCAACACCCAAACGTGTAAAGAGATGAAGAAGCATATTTTCTTTCACAATAATCAGGAGTAAACAGGAATAAGTAAGAACCATCAACAAAGTGCTATTTTCAGAGAATCAAGTACGAGCTACTTGTGGCAAGTAAAAATCCTTTAAATTCATGCCTTGTGTCTCAAACTTCTTCTTATAACTCAAAGGGGAGCATTACTCCCAAACTATTCCTTCTTGTCAAAAATATCTTTCCTCAGAGAACGTCCTTACTATCTTGTTGATACGGGGAGGATCTATTCTACTGTAGCATCCAAGACCATAAGTGTCGACACCCCCCTAAGGCTCACGCGGCCAGAGAGGTAAGTACAAGGAGCACCCGGTAGGTTGCGACCGGGTTAAAAAATATATAAGTAACCAAAACTATTCA
The DNA here is from genome assembly GCA_023055425.1 of Linanthus parryae. Classification (NCBI taxonomy): domain Eukaryota; kingdom Viridiplantae; phylum Streptophyta; class Magnoliopsida; order Ericales; family Polemoniaceae; genus Linanthus; species Linanthus parryae. The sequence continues at coordinate 28,523,300 of JALGPY010000009.1, read as the reverse complement.
CCCGCACATCTCTTTTCACTTTACGTTACTACATATTATTTACTTTTCATGTAAGAGTTGCAAAAATCATTTATCGACAAGCAAAGCAAGCTTTCAAATAAGACGCATAAAGAAAATATTCATTTTGAGACGAGATATAATAAAATCATAGTTTCGACACGAAAGAAGATAAGGCTCTATGCTTGGCATGTTTACTCACCTCTAGTAGCAACAGAAAATATCAAGAAATAGATCATACGGATAAATGTAGCATTCGTCTATGAACTTGTCGCCTACAAATTATAATTCCTAATCAATCACAATTTCATCTAGCACGTATGATGCAAGTATGCGATGAATGTCCCAATTATTGGGTGAACCTCTGATTTTAACTTTCACGATAAACCGAAACCCTCATTTATTTATTTAAAATTGTTTAAATCTAATGATAAGAAGTGTGCCCTTATTTTGTATAAATAAAGTGATAATTTACAAGATTTGGCTAAATGATTATTAAATAATTTTATCTAGAAAACTCATGTTTAATTAAACATATATTTAGCCATAAAACCCCCTTCAAATTGTAAATTTTGGATTTTACTAATATTTTTTTTCATAAAAAAAATTTAGTTGACTGTGATATAATAAATAGCTTATTTATTCCAAGAGTATAATAATTCCTTATACAATACTTAGGAATTGATTAAAACCATATTTTTTTTCTTCTAACAAAATATTCTATTTCATAAACCTTTTATAAAGTAATGTGCATCTATTTAGTTTTGGCAAACTTTCATGTTAAAAAAATATTATCTTTTACTTAAACTACTAGAGGAGTTATTTTTTTTTGTTTAAATTAAACAATTTATTACTTTGTAGCTATAAAAAGAAATCCCGTTCACAAAATACTTATACACATTTAGTTTATAAAAAGTTTATACTTTTATAATATCATGGCCAAATTTACACAAATATTTTCTCCTTAAATTTTTATACAAGATTATGTATGTTATAGATATACTAGGGGATTGCCCGTGCCCGAGGGCACTACAATAAAAAATACCAAGATATGTGTTTAATTATTTTTACGCAACTTCCATGTTTGAGTTAAAAATTTAATACTTACACGCCAAGTCAATTAAGAAAAATGTTAGAACTAAACGTCAAACTTAAAGTTGTAACTTCATCAAGCCATGCTTTCATTTCTTTCCCTGTTTCGATATATGAAAATAGCTCGCCAAGTACATGAATTCTGAAGTCGTGCTTTCATTTCTTTCCCCCATAACTGTACTCTTAGAGATTTTCAGGATTCTTTCTTGTGGTCTTTTTTTTCAAGCTCCTGGTAAACCAAAGACGAATCAATATGATCATACACATAATATTTAAATACGAAATGATTAAATCAATGAATGGAAAATGACATAAGAGTAAAACGAACTAAGATGCTTACCTTGATCAACATAAACAAACACTTGCATGTATGAAGAGGCCAGAGCTAACTACACGACCTTCATTTTCTGTGTAGACAGGCATCCCAAACATCAGCAAAGTTCACAATTAAAAATCACATAGCTAACAACACTATAAACCCGTACAAATACTTGTTCAATGTCACCACAAACATTATAAAGTATTTCTTAGACTAATTGTATCTCCATCATAGGAAGAACACGCAACTTGGTAATCAAAATGGAATAGCTTACAATACCATCTAATAACCTTTTCAATAGTAATCTCACAATTTGATCTAGTTGAAGAAGAACAATGAAAGTGCACTTTATGCGGATGTATAAGAGCAGATTGATTTTATTCTTTCTCACAAAAGATGACATTCATGGGTCTGCATGAATAGTGACCACCAGAAACGAAACAGAAGCAAATCCAGTTTATGTAGGAGATGAAAATGAACACCATAATGATTAATTAGTCCATGAGCAGCAGCCTACAACAGTTTCCTAGCAAGCAATAAGGGTGTACTACCACAATGTAAAGAACAATTTACAAGCATAAGTTATACAGTTAAAAAACCTATACTGCAATTTTATTGATGTCGATGCCCATACCAAAAGCAAAGGAGATCTAAGACTGCAGTATTGAAATCGATCTGAATGTCTAATTACTAAAACTACGGCAGCCTAAGGGAAGAAAATTGAGATTGTGAATAATGTATTCAACTTCTTTGGTTACTAACTGGATATAAGATACCATAGTACTACTATTTTAGGGGACATATGCCAGAGCCAGAGATAGTCATTGAAACATTCTCTTGGCAAAAACTTGACATAAACTGTAAAAAATGAATTAGTAAACTTAACCTATGAAATTGAAGCATGTCAAGCCCACATCGCCATATTTCACCATGTCAAGCCCACATCACTTGCTACTTACTACTGTTGTAGCTTCTTCTGTTGAAGAAGGTTTAGGTGAAGGAGTGGGATTCAATAAAGAGATGGTACAGGGTGGGATTGGAAGTATCTGCATTTATCCATATGAAGAACTCACTTCAATATACTTGCTTGACCTGCAAGCTAATGAATTGAAACCGGTGCAAAATGGTATGTTCAAATATAAAGTGAAAAACCGATATAAAACTATCATCTTGGAGCATATAATTAACAAAACTGAAGACTTATTAATTTGAAACAACTCGAGAATAAAAAATATGAAAATGGAGTACCTGGTTTGATCAACCTAACAGAGAAATAATGAGAGGCATTGAATTTGAAGTCGTGAAGAGTCTGCAATTCATAAGAGTACTTCTTATGATTTCAAGGTGTGAAAATATGGGAACGATTTGCAGTGCTAAAGCCCAATTCGCATCAACGTTTGCAAGTCTGAAAACCACAAATATAGCACTTGAACCAACAAAAGTAAGTAAGAGGGCACCCTGATCCAAATAGGAATTGAAATCCAAATTTGAACCCAGATCTTAACTATAAAAGAGATATCAGCCTCTGTGATGAAACCACACCCAAAAGCTATAAAAAAATGGCACTTCAAAGCTGTAGTCCATCAGAAAATCTCAGCAGCTACTCAAGGAGTACCCAAACCAAATGCATAGAAATCAGGATAGAAAAGAGGTAAGAAATTGAAATCGAACAGACCAACACTTGTACCAATTACCATCAATAATCCACAGACAACCACCTAATAAGTACCAGCACCAAAAGTTATACCATCCTACATCATTGCCAATTAACCCACCTGCTGAAACACCTTTACCATCCTAAAACACCTTCACCACCAAGAAAATCTTCACCTTCTCCAAATAACCACCACTGCCACATAGCAGCCACAATAACTATCATAATCACCTTCTTCCATTCAACCTGATCACCAGTACATACTGCCCAGACCAAACAAACACAATTTTTAAAAAACTTGACTTTTTCTGCTCCTTCGATAATAAAGTCTCATAAATTGAATCAGACCGGTACCTGTGTTTCCGATTTCCGAATGAATCGGCATTGTAGAGAAGGAAACCTGAGAATGAAAGGGAAGAAGAATGCGAAACTGAGAATGATTGTTTTTGAAACTGTTGAGGTCTGGTTGTGTTTCCCACCAGAGGGAGATAAGGCAAAAGAACTCTATATACAAATTCCAAATCCAGAACTCTATATACTTGACTGGGTGTGATGTGCGAAGCGAGCGGTTGATTTTGCAGATGAAGAAGGCAAAGAAGACAGGTGACTTACCTGAGATCGGAGCTTCCGAGAGGGAGAAGTTTAAATCGGAGAGGGAGAAGGAGCTTCCGATGGCGATGTGGTGGCGCCCAAAGTTCGGTTCTTTAGGCACGGCAATGTGAGAGAGACCATGTGAGAGAGAGAGGGTGGCCATTTCCGATAGAAGGTGGAGGGTTCGTGGGCATATTTCCAGGTCGTGTGTGAGAGAATTCCCGCGTGTTTTTGATTTTTTACCCGTACTTAGTTTTGAGGTGGTAGGTAAGATCTAAGGCTAGGGTTAATTTTAATCCAACGGTTGACAAAGAGTCAACCGTTCTATTTTATAGAATAGATGAGAAATTATAATTACTCATTTTTAATTGATTTAAACAATTATTTTGTTTATTTAAAAATTCAGATTATCTAAACTACGACAAGATCCCCAAGACTCTATGAATTAACACTTTGGTTAGCCCCCCCCCCCCAGAGATTAAACTAGTTGTAAAATGAAACTTTTTACCCTTAAATTTATGTTTTATACACTTGCCTCCCCCCAAAGTTTCAGTTTTATGTAAAAAAAACACCCCACCTACACCCTCACGTTCATCTCCTTCTTCCCCTCCAAGACCAAATCATGAATCTTCGAATACAAGGACACCCATTCAATTTAGATTATAAAGAACTCTAATTCAAGTTAAAACATGAGGATTTGAGCCAAGAATCGATCAAAATGGTTACCGGATGATGGGTTAATCGGTTGCCGAAGTTTTGGGTCGAAACCCGCCGGAAAATATGGCTTCCCGGCAGCTAGGGCTGTTGTGGTCGGGCTCTGAGGTCTGATCGATGTCCAAGGAGGTGGAGGGAAGCGCCAGATATCGACGAAGATGAGGGAGGAGGCGCGGTGGCTCCACGCCTGAGCTCCTGTCGGGTTCGGGTCGGGTTCGGCGGCGGCCACCGCTGCCTCTTCTTCTTCCTCTGTTTCTGGGTGCGGAGAACAGAGAGGTTCAGAGGGAGATGGTGAGGGAGAGAGAGAAGGTGGAGCTGGTGGCAGGGGGTTGTTGCCGTCTGATTTTGATCGGCGACGGTGGTGGTGCGAGGTTGATGGTGATGACGATGGTGGTGTTGGGGGTTGTTGTTGCTGCTGGTTTAGGAGGGAGAGGTGGGGTCAGAGAGTTAGAGGGTGAGCTATGGAGGCATGGAGGTGATGATGGTGGATATGGAGGTGGTGTTGTGGTGGTGATTTTTGATGATGGTGGCAGCGGGGGTGGGGGTAATTGGAAATATGCCAGTCTGTGAATTGGTCTTAGAGAAATGCATTCAGGTGAATTGGTCTTTGAAAATACCCTCCTTTTTAAACACTAGGTACAAGTGGTTGTTAGCAGCGTAGTGGGGCCATCTGTCTCTCTCGTCTCCATTCTCTCTCTCTCGTCTCCATCTGCTTCTCGTCTCCATCTCTCTCTCTCGTCTCCAACTGTCTCTCGTCTCCAACTCTCTCTCTCGTCTCCAACTGTCTCTCGTCTCCAACTCTCTCTCTCGTCTCCATCTCTCTCTCTCTCTCGTCTCCAAATACGGTATGTCTCGTCTCCAAACACAATAGTTAAATGACTCTAAAAACAAACCCTAAAAACGCGTACTCTCTCTCTCCAACATTGAATTGTTTCTATCTACCTCAACCTACCAAGTACAGTTGAATTTACTCCAACTGTAAACTTTAAGAATGTATACCTTAAACTCCTCAAGAATATGGCTCATTTGTCACTCTCATTGGCTCCAGTTCTCCCATAGAAGTATCCCATTTGTTTGTACAAGTCTCTCTCTTTCCTCACTTTTGTACAAGTCTCTCTCTTTCCTCACTTGGATAATACGATAGGAAACTCATTTTATATACGTGAGAGATACTTGAAATTTTCTAAAAAAATAATAATAATTAGATTTTGACATTTATTTACAAAGTGGATTATTTGAAATTATTTGGCGATTTTGTAATTTATGAAAATTAACTTGTATGTGATAGTTAATATCTGAAAATTATATTTTCACCCATCAACTTTTAGTTTTCACAAAGAAACATCTCATTTATCAATATTATATTTTTTTTTACCCCAACTAGCAATTCATCTATTGATTATTTATAATCAAGTTCCCCCTCAATTATTTTTGGTCAACTCTACTAAAATATGGAGATGTTTTTTTTTACAAGCATCTCACATTTTGCTCTACTAATACGTCAAGAACACTACACTCATTATATTCAATTATTTTTTTTTCTTCTATCACTCCCATCCCCATCAACCTCTCATTACTACCTTCACTTTGTATCAACTTCTTTTGGGAGATTTTTCTCCACCAACCTCCACCATCAACCCCATTTCTTTCTTCCACAATTCTTCACATGTTTTTCTCTTCAAGAGCATTCACACATGCTCTTTTCTCTCTCTCAAAACTCCATGCCCGTTTTTGGGTGTTGACTTCACAAAAACTTCATCAAAACTCAATTTTATGGTCTCCAAATCATGAAAAACTTGAGTCCAACCTTAATATCATCATGGAGGGGGGCTATTCTACCATTCTACTCATGGATTGAAGCCCAATTTCACAACTTCTCTCCAATTTCTTGAATCTTGGGGTAAATCTTCCTTCTAGTCTTGAATTCATACATGCATGTTTATGTTTTTCTTTTATTGATGAAATTTCACATTAGTTTTCTTCATCTCCATGCTTGATTCTTCATTTCCACGGTTAGATCATGTGATTGACTCCAAAATCTTGACTATTTCATGAAACTCACACTAAAACCCATATGCACTTTGTAAATTTCTTGGTAGTTGCACTTGCATGTCAAGAAAATTTTGATAATTTGTGTCAAGAGCATGTGAAAATCTTACTTCATGCCTAAAATGATGTTATTTGTGTGAAAATCAAGTCTCCATAAGTTGCATGTATCTTTTGAACCAAACTTGTTGATTTTTGGGAAAAATGCATATTGACACAATCTGACCAGTTCGTGAAAAATGTATATTATCTCCAAATTTTGTCTCTGTGAAATTTTTAACTCTTGCATATTTTGAAACTAGACTCAGAGGTGGTAATTTTGAGAAAAAAACCAACTTCATAGCCATTTTGGTTAGGGAGATATGCTCATTTTAAGTTGCATGTTTTCTGAAACTCTGTTTCAGTACCAATCTTGCCATTTTTATTAAAACACTCATTTTCAAAAACCTATGGCATCTCATCTTTCTTGTGATTAAATTAGACACATAGGGGATTCATTCTAGAGAAGATGAGCTTTATTTATATTCTCCAAGTGGTAGTAATCCCCTTGAAAAGTTGAAAGTTTTTGCAAAACTCTTCTCTGCATAGCAGTGGTTGTTATTTTTGTAACTTGAGTTTTATAATAGCTATGCATGATTTTCTTGATGTTTCTGAAAGTAGACACATGTAGGTTCATCATACATTAATTCCAAAATTTTATGAGATGATTTGATATTGCAAATATGGCTCCAAAATCAGAGCTACAATTCTGTCCAGAATTGTAGTTTCACATTTTTTAGAAAACTTGAATTTTTGAACTTCTAGGTGTTTTGTTGGAATTATTTTGATAATTAAACATATTTATATGTTCATTAGTGACATATAGGACTATGTGACATGTAGGTTTTCACGGTTATTATGCATGTGTAAATTGGTTATAACGAGTACGTCATACGTGTGATTGTAGACATCGACCTCGTAGGAGAGAGCGGTTGTCGTCGGAGTGCTAGGCTTAGTTTCTTGCTTTTAATTGTGCTTCATCTCAGTGTTAAGTACATATGTACGACCTTTTTATATCAAAATGTGCGTATGCGTTCGATGTTTCAAATGAATGCTTGTTATATGAAAAAGTATGAGAATGCATGTTTTCCACTCGAATGTTGTTAAACTATTCTTTTCATCTCATTTGAGAACTCTCGGAAATTACTTGTGAAATGTTGATATTCTGATTCTGGTTATGTGAAAGAGAAGAAATAAAATACCTCTAATAGACTTAGGACGATGTACAGAGTACTGTTATTAATGAGAGGCGTCCAGCGATCCTCCATTTTCTTATGGCTAAGACCATTGAAGCAATGCTTCTTATTATTGGATAGAACGTTAATGTTCACAAATCCGCCCCCGATGAGCCAAAAGGTATCAAGATATTGAGGCCAAGGGGTTTATAGAGCTATAGAGTGCTACTTATACTTGTAAGGGTCACTACGGTATAGGGGTGTCGACACTTAAGGCCTTTTAGCTAATGTTATGAGCGGGGTTGACGAATGGGCTCCCTTAACGCTCGGGTGAAATAGGGTTTGATAGACCCTAGAAGGAACCCTTAGTGATTATTTCGTGATCCCTCTGTCTACATCGATCCTGCTGGTGGCTCTAGACATGCCTCAGCTAAATTTAACGGTTAAATTGGAATTGAAAGAAAGTTTGATTACTCTATTGATGTTGTATGTGGCTCTTGATTGCCTAATCTAATCAAATAATTTGAAAAGCTTTGGCTACTTGTGATTTAATATCATTATCAGGTCAAATGGACTTGTTTACTGTTGATATCCTACTTGTTTAAGAATATGTTGACTACTTGTGGTTTATAAATGTTTTAAAGATGATGGTTCTCGCTACGCGATTACTCATAAATGTTCCGAATTGTTCCAACTCTTTTTCTCATTGATTTTCAAATCTCTTTATTTGCTTCAACTCATGCTTCCGTGCCACTCGTTGCTTTACATGTCGTAGTGTGTATTTACTCAGTTTTTACTGATCATTTCTTCAAAACTGCGTCGGCTCTTGCTATTTTAAAACCGCATGTCATCACTCAAGGTGGGGGATGGGAACGCGGAACGAGACAAAGACGTTTAGATTAAGTTAGAGTAGATCACGTAGATTATTTCAAACACATTATATTTGTAATCTTATCTTCTCAAGATTGCTGTATTTATTAAATAAAATGTAATATTCGTAACTATATTTCTACTTATGGTTATCGATTGTCTCTTTAACCCTGAACCGAGATCCCGGGTCGTTTCATCAAGGCATTACCGTGGAATCTTTGGAGCACGAAGTTTCAGTCAGAATGGATACAAATTGTCCGCCTACCAAAAAGGTTGTCTTATGTTATCATTTCCAATTTCCAGATGCTAACCTGATCGAGCCTAATATCCTCACTAAAGATTTAGAAATCAAAGATATCTTTGATACTACGGAAAAGGGATCTATTGTAACCATGTACGTCACGTTAAAGGATTTGGTGGATCAACCATACATTAATGCTGACGTTGCTGACCAGGATTTGATGGATCAAACTGAAACCCTTAACAATCAGTTGGTTCCTTTGAGCCCCCCCCCCTTACATACCGCGAGGATTACTTTCAGGGTATAGAGATACTCGCCGAGGATCATGACGAAGACAGGGTAGCATATAACGCAATAGATCTCACTCCGTCTCCGGATCACTGTAACGACATTGTGCAATTAGATGACAAAGTTATGGTTGCCACTAATGAGTCAATGGGGCAAACTAATCTTGCATTGCCAACTGTTGCGGTAGATTGTACAGAGAGTCGTGGACAGACTGGTGTGGGAAGGCTAGACGGTCTGGAAATAGAGATGAAAGGTTTGTATACTGGGAGGGCGTTGTCCCACCATATCAGAACAGTTGCAGGTTTGAAGAGATGGACTTTTTACGTTTATAAGCGAGACCAGACTCGTATTATACTGCGGTGCTTGAATCGGGAATGCAAATGGATGCTTGGGGCTTACAAGCAAAAAGATTTCGTGCACTACCAGGTGAAGAAACATAACCCCATTCATACATGTACGGCATGCAGCGTAGATGGGAAGCACCGTAACATTAATAGCGAAGTGATCGCACAGGAATTGCTGGGAATGATGGGCCAAGCAAAAAAGGCACCCACAATCAATGAAGTACAGAACATCGCCTTAAGAATGGGAAGTAGAATATCGTACTGGCCGGCATGGTATGCACGTCAAAGGTCCAAACAGATGATCCAGGGTACTCGTGCTCAAAATTACGCTGATCTTCCCGTGTTCATGTCATTATGTGAAATCCTGAACTCCGGTACTAAATGGGATATGGGAGTGGACGAAGGTGGTGTTTTCTTGTACTGTTTCCTTGCATTCGGGGCACAAATTCAGGGGATACCGTATATGCGACCCGTAATTGTCATCGACATGTCGCACATGAAGAAAGAACCCCTGCAATTGGTCGTATGCACAATGGTTGATAGCCAGAAACAGTGCTATCCCATTGCATGGGGACTAGTGGACAAGGAAAACACCGTTGCATGGACTTGGTTCTTACACAGACTGAGGTTAATTGTCCAGGATCATGACGAATTGACGTTCGTTTCAGATCGGCACCAGGCTATCATCAATTTAGTCAAGGCCGTGTACCCCTTATCCAACCACGTCCACTGCTATTACCATTTGAAAATGAACGCTCTGAAGCATTACAATACACAAAAGTGGGTGCCTCATTACCACGATGCGGCCCACACATTTGATAAGGATGTGTGTGAGTCACATATGATAGACATGGGTATTGAGTGCGACAAAGTAAACAGCGTTAACGACAAGACCGTCGAACGTTACTTCCGGGATGCCGGTCTAGAGAAATGGGCAAGGTCCCATTGTAAAATAGCACGGCTTGAGATGCTTACATCCAACTATGCTGAGTCTATTAACTCGTGCCTGCTGCCGACCAGGTCTGACAAAGCTCTTACAATGTTCTCCCAAATATGCGACCATCAGAGCGAGTGGCACCTTAAAAAACGAAACTTCGGCATTGACATGGGCAACACCTACCTGACTGCGAAAATGGAGAAAAGAATGTTGAGTCGTTCTATAAAGTGTATAGATTTTCGCGTGCGACCAATTTCAAATTCTCTGTATGAAGTCCGCGGTAATCATCTGAAAACTCATATCGTGGAATTCAAACCTGGACATTGCCTCGGAACCTGCACGTGCGAAAAATACCAACAGATGTGGTTCCCGTGTGTACATGCGTGTGCTTGTGCAAAAGAACTCAGAAAACTTGGTCGTTACAATGCCGACCATGATATGAAGGTCATGTACGACCACACCAGCAGGTTCTATTCACTGGAATTCTACAATCTGGCTTATGCAGGTACAATTAAGACTCCTCCCAACCCAGCAACATGGAGCAGCAAAGTCACAAGCGAAGTACATGCACACATAAGAAACATTCGCCCACTTCCACCGAAGAAAGTGGTAACAGTTGGGAGGGACAAGGAGAAAAGACACAATCCAATGGTCGAAACCGTTCGTGAAAAGAAGCGAGGAACGGGAACGTACGGATGTAGCCATTGCCATGTAAAAGGGCATACCGGAAAAATTTGCCCTCAATTGAAAAATTAATGTTGTGATAGAAGCCGTTGTTCTTCGTTCTTTGTAATGTAATTCCAAGTTCGCAACCTTTTATGATGATTGCGCAAACAATATATCTTTTGTTTCGATCAATTATTGTGTTTTTTAATATGAATATGCATTTTATTACATAAATAAACAATATATCTTTTGTTTGGATCAATTATTGTGTTTTTTTAATATGAATAGGCATTTTAATACATAAATAAACAATATATCTTTTATTTCGATCAATTCTTGTGTTTTTTAATATGAATAAATTTTTTATTACATAAATAAACAATTTATTTTTTAAATTTATTGGCAAAGAGGAAAACTATGATACATTGTAATACTGTTAAATGTTTTAAATTTTGATTCATCGTCTTACAAAAACTGTTACATTTTTCAAGAATGTTTGAAAATTATTACAATTTCTAGAAAACAGACATGCATGTTTTCTAGAAAATGTAATAATACCCGACACATGAACCTAAATCTCTCTCCTTCTCTTCATCTACCCAGGAAGCACTACAAAAGCCACTGTTCTCTCCAAAACTCACCACATTCTGAAATGGCAAAGAAGAAGATACCAAAGGAGTGGGAAAGCGACAAGGAGGAGGATATTGAAAGGTCCGAGGACGAGGACGAGGAAGAGGAAGAAGATGAAGACAGTGAAGAAGACAGTGAAGAGGACAGTGAAGAAACTGACAGTGATGCAGAAATCACAGCCTCTTTCAGGGCAAAAAGGGGCTCTGAAACGACTCAGTACACTTAAGATGAAGACGAAGAAGATGATGATGACTTCGTGGATTGGCGCCATCTCCGCCGCTGAAGAAAAGAAACAGAGACGACAGCAGTGAAGAAGAAGATCCGGAGCTCTGGCCTGGCAAACCCAAAAAACCCAAAAAATGTAATCTTTCTTCATGTTTTTAAGTTTTTAATGTAATGAACTCTTCTGTTTCTGAACCTTTTTCATCTTTCTGATTATGACTGTTCATCTTTCCGAAGTTTTTCGTAGTTTTTTCTGGAAAAAACACAGTTTCTGTGTAAGACGAGCAGTTGCTTGTCCCAGTGTTGACCTACTCGTCTCAGTATCAGTATGTCAATATACTTAGACGAGCAGAACTCTCGTCTCAGTATATTTCCACACTAATACGAGCAATCAAGAATGAGACGAGGGAATACAAATTGGGACGAGGAACAACTGGGACGAGAAACAACTGGGATGAGCACACAAGTCTCACGTCCCAGTTGTTAAGAAGAGAGAAATGAGAGTTTGGTTTTAAAAAGAAAGTTAATCAAAAGATAATTGAATTAGTTACAATGGTTAACCCTAAGTCAGGTCAACAAATAAACATAAGTGAGAGACGGGTATTTTTCAAAGACCAATTCACCAGACGGGTAGGACGCCAATTCTTTCGCGGGGGTGTTGGTGGTTGTTGGTGTTTCTGCTGCTGCTTTACCGAGGGGGAGAGAGGGTGAGATTGGTAGGGGATGAGCAGAGAGGGATGTGGGAAGAGATGGTGGTGATGGCGTTGGAGGTGGAGGTGGCCTTGTGTTGTTGTTGTTGTTGTTGATTGTTGGGAGGATGAGAGATTGAGAGGGATGTGGTGATGAAGGATATGTGGGGGTGAAAGTTGTGGTAGTTTTGATGGAGCACGAGGTGGCCATGTGCTCGGGTGAAACAAGAGAAGAGAGGAGATGGATGTGTTTTTGGTGAATAAAAATGGAGGAGGAGTATTAATTTATAAAATAATTGGATGAGGAGGGGGTGAATTTGATTGATAGGTGTAGGGAGGTAGAGGTGTAGGGAGGGAGAGTTGTGAGAGAGGAGAATGGTGATGGAGGAAGGAGGAGGAAGATGATGAATTGTTTAATAGGGGAGTAGGAGGAGGAAGGGGGATGAATTAAATTGCTAGAGAAGTAGGGAGGAGTTGGGTGTGTGGGTGTGGGTGTGTGTAAGGGTGAAGAAAAAGAAACAAGAGGGAGGAGGGGGTTGTCTCCCGGTGAAGGAAAAAGAGAGAGAGAGAGAGAGAGAGGGAGAGAGAGAGAGAGAGAGAGAGAGAGAGAGAAGAGAATAAGGGAGAGGGTAGGAAAAAAAATAATAATAATTTTTTTTAAATTAAAAATATGGGTTTTGGGTCGGGTCAAGAGAAGAAATACGAGTAATACGGTATACAACACCGGGTTATACGAATATACGGGTCGGGTTATGTAAAATACAGGTTGTATATAAGTATTTAATACGTATATACATACAACTGTTTATCTAAAATACAATTAGCTCTCCAACCTTTTAATTAAGTTAATTATTAACTCCTCCAAACTACAGTCACCTCCCCTAAACTTCATTTTAACTAACTTAGTACTTCTTAAAACTACAAATATAGCCCTATTCTTTAATTTAGTTGAATTATAACTTCTTAAAACTACAATTAATGCCCCCACTTAGTTTGATTAATATATACGTTCTTTAAACTACAACTACCTCCCTATTCTTTAAATTAACAATTTTATATTCTTGAAAACTTTAATTATAACCCCTCCAAATATTATCCAACTATTTTATAATTTCACAAAACTACTATTACAACCCTTTTCTTTGATTTAATTAATTCATAATTTCTGTAAATCACTATTATAACCCCAAGCTTTATTAAAATTATTAAATTATCCTCTCATATAAAGATCGGGGTTTACACTTAGCCCCCGCACACCACTTCAAGGCAACCTCGTTTGTTTCAGGGTTTTCTTTCAAGGCTGTGGTGAACAGGGTCATCGCATTCGACAGTGTTCACAGTTTGGATGGATGCTTCAGCATTATCACGACTCTGGGAACGCTCGACCATCTAGCTCTCGCTCCGGCTCTACTGGGCACTCCGATTTTGCTTCTTCCTGTACTTCGCTGACTCATGTTGCCACCGCTTAGTCGGGATTACTACCACACTGTCATGGCTACTTGATAGTGGTGCCACTCACCACATTGCAGCTGATATGGGTAACTTATCGATGCACCAGCCCTATAAACGTGGAGGTGATGTCACCATTGGTGATGGCACGAGCTTGTCAATCGCCCACACTGGTTCGCTATCTTTATCCTCTTCTTCTCGTTCTTTTCAACTTCATAATGTTCTCTTTGTTCCTTCTGAAAGCTCAGGTTGTTCAAGGCTTGAAAGAGCTTGACTATTTCAAGGCCTTGAAACAGCTTTCAAAGCCTTGAATCAGCTTCATAGACTTGAAGGCCGTGATACTGGATTCAAAGCCTTGAAACTATAAAACCTGAAAGCATATTCTCAGGGGGAGTTTTTCTATTAACTCTGATCTAGTTTATCATGTCTCTTGCTTATGATTGATTATCTGTTGTTAGATGATGAAAGAAAAATTGTTAAACATGTTTTGAATCGTACTATATCAACTGTTTGACCATGATAATGTATGAAATATTTGTTTCTAAGTTTGCAGGATTGTTTCCTAAACTGGATTGCTGCAGATTTGGAAATACTTGAAGACTTTGATCCTGTGATCAATCAGATGTGTTTGACAGCTTCTCATGATGGTTAAATGAAGGATTACAACAATATCTCAGAAGATTAGAATCATTCAACTGTTGGAGAAGATCTCAACATAGTCAAACTCTGTTACCTACAAAGTAGGAAGGTTGTTGCTGAAAATCTAGAGAGATTTGCAGAGCTGTTTGAAGTATTTAAAGAGCTCAAATTCGAAGCAACAACAACACAATTCTCAACGGGAAAATACAGAGAAAGCATTCTGGATTGAAAAGCATCAAAGAATTTCTTCATCTCTTCCAATCCATACACAGAATTTCACTGCATTTCACTGCAGTTTTCTACTCTTAAGTGATCTTCTGTATAGAGCTATATTGGTAGATCATTTCTGTATTATTTCTTCATTCATTCTCAAGGATTGTTCAAGGTGAACAATAGAGAATTCTTAGTTAATCAGTTAGCTAGAGCAGGTACTAGACAGGTTAGAGAAAACCACAAGCTGTAACAGAGTAAGGGAACTCTCTGTGCTTGAGTTCTAGGGCTTAGCTTTTAATTGATAAGAATGGAGTTGAAAATCCTGCAGGTATCTAATCCCTGAGGTAGAGACGTAGGTCCAAGTGGACTGAACTCTATAAATCACTTGTCTTGTGCATTTTCAATTCATCAACTTTCAAAGCTTTTGCAGCATACAAAAACTGTTTATTTTTCAAGGGTTTGAACTTGTTTTAAATGCCTTGAAAAAGGCTTACTTGTTCTAAAACTTTTTGCTACATTTCAAAGGCTTGAACATGTGTTCAAGGACTTGAACTTCATTTTCTACACTATTTCTTCTACTTGTTAGCTAGTTTTGCAAAAAGTTGGCATACTCTATTCAACCCCCCCCCCCCTTCTAGAGTATCTTAGTTGCTTATACATCTTCATACTCACACGTTGAATTGGTATCAGAGCTTGTATCACTGTATAAGATTTAACCATCTGGTGATCATGAGTACTGCAGGTGATGGTGGCTTCTCACAAGGAAGAGCTGCTAACAGACATTCTGTGGAGAAAACTTTGCTCACTGAAAAGCTATCATGAAAATGTTTATCATTGATCAAGATCTAGAGCTTTGGAGCATTATTCAAAATGGACTTCATACTTTTTAAACAGACAAATATGGGATCAGAACTCCTAAAACAAAAGACTCACTCTCCTCTTCTGAATTAGAGAAAGTTTCTAAGAATTACAAGGCTATTAACATTTTATATTTTGCTTTGAGTACAGATGAATTCAACAGGATCTCTGGATGCACAACTGCTAAAGAAATCTGGGATAAACTTGTGGTTACCTTTGAAAGAACCAGCCAAGTCAAACAGACCAAGATCAACATTTATCTCAGACAGTATGAGCTGTTCAAAATGAATGCAGATGAATCCATCAGAGATATGTTCAAGAGATTCACTGATATTGTCAACAACCTTGACTCATTGGGAAAACACTATTCCAATGAGGAAAAGGTGAGGAAGATACTTAGAAGTCTTCCAAAGGCAAAGTGGGAACCAAAAACCACAGCTATTGAAGAATCTTGGAATCTCTCAACTTTACAACTTGATGACCTCCAAGGGAAGCTCCCAAAATATGAGATATCCATGAATGAAGTTTATGGAAAACTCCCAGAAGGTGTCAAAAATCTAGCCCTCAAAGCCAAAGAGAATGAGAGAATTCAAAGCCTTGAAACAGATGATGGTGATGATGAAGATCCAATTGCCTTTATTTCCAAAGCCTTGACAAGGATCTTCAAATTGAAGAGAAACTCTGGAACAAAGAGTTAAACAGAGAAAGGCATAGACCATCCAGCAGCAAGGACTACAAAGGTAAGCCCTCTTCACAAAGCAAGTCAAAAGTTATTAACTGCTTTGAGTATGGTGATGCAGGACACTTGACAAGAGATTGTCCATACAAAAGGAGCAAGAAATTTCAGAAGAAAGATCATGACGGAAAAAAGAAAGCCATGATAGCCTCATGGAGTGATTCAGACAGTTCCAGTGAATCTGAATCTGAAGAAGAACATGCCAATCTTTTCTTCATGGCCAAGCATGATGATAGTTCTGAAAAGAACATTGAGGTAATGGTTAACTGTTTAATTTCAAAGCCAAAAGAAGCCCTTTCAGAATATCTCAAAACTATGCTTTTAAATGAGGAAGATTATCTGAAAGATATCAGGATTTTGAAAGAGATAGTTCATGAGCAAGCAAAAGAAAATTTACAACTTGTTTGCCTAAATCAGAATCTTGAAATTTCTCAGAAGAAAACTGAAAGTGATTTCAAGGCCTTGAAAACACAAGTCAAGGAAGTAGTCACTGAAAACTCCTCTCTGAATGACAGCCTCGTTAATCTAAGACATCATGTTGATGACTTAGAAATACAAAAGACTACTCTTAATAAGATACTTCAAGAATCTGAACTAGTCAAAATCAAGCTTGCTGGATCGGAACAGAATTTGAACTTGATTCTTGGAGAAAGTTCACAGTCTGTTCACAAAGCTGGTATTGGATTCAATCCAAACTTTCCAAGAAGAAACAATACCAGATTTGTGGAAGCTGGAAACAAAACCTCTCCTACTTTTCATTACTGTTGTAAAACGGGTTATGTTAAAATGACTTGTCCTTTTAGAAGAAGAGACCCTCATATAATGAGGAACACTTTTCCTTTCCAACTTAAAGGACAAGTTAAGCAGATTTGGGTTCCTAAAGGAGTTAGACCACCTAACATGGTTGATCCTTAATATGAATCCAAATTCCACACTTGATCTAACAGCTGGGTAAGGCAGTGATTGGTGCTTGCAGGTTGTCACCAAGGAACAGAAGTGGTTCATGGACAGTGGTTGCTCAAGACATATGAGTGGAAAGAGCAATCAGAAGGTTCGATAACACTTGGTGATAAAGGAAAGTGCAATATTCTTGGTATTGTAGAAGTTGGTACAAATTCTGAAAACTCTATTTCTGATGTTTATCTAGTTGAAGGTTTGAAGTTTAATTTACTTAGTGTATCTCAGCTTTGTGATAATGGTAACAAAGTTATCTTTGATAAAGAAAAGTGTGTGGTGCAAAATGAGAAATCAGGAGATTGCATTCTCACAGCCTCTAGATCAATTAATGTTTATACTTTTCAGACTAACAAAGTTGCAGGTGAAAGTTTGAAGTGTCTCAAGGCCTTGGAAGAAGATTCAAAGCTTTGGCATAGGAAACTTGGTCATATCAGTTTGCATACACTGAATAAATTGATTTCTAAAGACTTGGTAAGAGGATTGACATCCTCCAAGTTCAAATAAGATGAGTTATGCAAAGCTTGTACACAAGGAAAGCAAACCAGAGGTTCCTTCAAGCCAAAAAAGTTTGTAAGTACAACTAGACCTATTGAATTACTTCATATGGATCTATGTGGTACTATGAGGACTCCTACTCCAAAAGGTAAAAGGTATATGCTAGTTGTTGTAGATGATTTCTCTAGATACACTTGGTTTATGTTTCTCAAAGAAAAATTTGAAGCTCTCTCTGAATTTTCAAAGCTTTGAAGAGAACTTCAAAACTTGAAAAACCTACATGTAGCTTCAATCAGAAGTGATCATGGTAGAGAATTTGATCAGTTAGAGTTTGATTTATTCTGTGATAAGCATGGTATTTCTCATA
The DNA here is from genome assembly GCA_023055425.1 of Linanthus parryae. NCBI lineage: Eukaryota > Viridiplantae > Streptophyta > Magnoliopsida > Ericales > Polemoniaceae > Linanthus > Linanthus parryae. The sequence goes on along the minus strand of JALGPY010000009.1, from coordinate 28,505,072 downwards.
ACTTTTTTGCTCCAAGAACTCCTCAACAAAATGGTGTTGTTGAAAGAAAGAACAGGATTCTGGAAGATATGTGAAGGACAATGCTTCTTGAGAACAAGTTGCCAAAACACTACTGGGAAGAAGTTGTGAATACAGCAAACTATATTTTGAACAGGTGCTTGATCAGACCCATTCTAAAAAAGACCCCCTATGAATTATTCAAATGGAGGAAGCCAAACATCTCTTACTTCATACCATTTGGATGCACTTGTTTTATCCATAACAATGGAAAAGACAATCTTGGTAAGTTTGATGCAAGAAGTGATGAAGGTATTTTTCTTGGTTACTCTCTGAATAGCAAATCTTATAGAGTGTACAATAAAAGAACCAAACTGGTTGAAGAGAGCATTCATGTTATTTTTGATAAAAGCTATGATAGTTCTTTGAGTGAAAGTTTTGCAGATTTGAATTTGAACAAGCATGAATCAGAGGAAGAGACTGAGAATCCACTTGGATTCAATAAAGGCTCAGAATAAAATAGAAGACATTTTCAAGACCTTGAAAACAGTTCTCAAGGCCTTGAAAATACAGCTCAAAGCCTTGAAAAAGATGATCAGAAGGATTCAAGTGACAAAGCTACTACTTCAAGACCAGAGAAGATCTATGGTGATCCTGAACCATGGTCTCCAAGGAAGAGATTTAAATATCTCTCATCTCATCCAGCTGAAAATATCATATCAGATCCAACCGCTGGTACACAGACTAGATTACAGTTGAAGAACTTATGTGCTTTTAATGCTTTTATTTCTCTGGTAGAACGAAAAACTGTGAAGGAAGCTTTGCAAGAAGCAGGCTGGATTATTGCTATGCAAAGTGAGCTCAAGGAGTTCTAGAGGAATAAGGTTTGGAACCTGGTTCCTGCACCAACAAACGAGTCTGTCATTGGTACCAGATGGGTATTCAGAAACAAGTTAGATGAAAGTGGCAATGTAATCAGAAACAAAGCAAGGTTAGTTTCTCAAGGTTACAATCAAGAAGAAGGTATAGATTATGAAGAAATCTTTGCTCCAGTTTCCAGAGAATTCTCAGGTCTTATGAGCAGGGAGTTTGAAATGAGCATGATGGGAGAATTAACCTTCTTCCTAGGACTTCAAATACATCAATTGAAGAAGGGTATTTTTTGGAATCAAAGCAAGCATACAAGATACTTGTTGAATAAATACAGCATGGCTAAATGAAAGGAAGCCAAGACCCCAATGAGCTCCACTCTATCCTTAGACAAGGATGAATCTGATGCTGAAATTGCAGGCTACAAAGTTGATAGAAAAAGCACTTCTGGAACCTGTCAATTGATTGGATCATATTTGATTAGCTGGCATTCCAAGAAGCAGAATTCAGTTGCTATATCGACAGCTAAAGCTGAATGTATAGCTGCAGTAGCATGTTGCTCACAAGTACTATGGATTGCTCAACAGCTAAGAGACCTTGGATTTGACTTCAGAGGCATACAAATTAAGTGTGACAACATGACAACTCCTTAATAAGAGTTATCCTATGTACATTTCACATTGTTATTTGTGTGTGTTTCGGTGCAAAGGGATAGATTTTGATCCAAAATATGAAGAAAACGCACTTTTGGATGTTTTTGAGCTTTAATGCACAATCTGGGCGTTTCTTAATGGTTTTGAGTGTGATTTTGATAATTTATCACATTTGATCTTCGCGGTAGTGTTCGTTTTGTTGTTTGACAGGAATTACGTATGCGGGAATCAAGTAGAGAGAAGAAACGAGCTTCGGAATAGAAGAAAAGACGAATTTTGCGCGTTTTGGATGTTTTCGCCAAATATTGGGCAATAATTGAGAAAAACGAGAAAATAATTCGGAAACGAGAATTTCTCTACATGGATGAAGTCTACATCGCAAAAAGAATCCAAAGGTGAAAAAATCACATTTATCGGAGTACGGACGAAAAAGTTATGTCATAAAGGATGCTGAAGGAGATAAAACGCGGCCAAAAGCATCCGGAAATGCCAAAAACGCCTTTCGAGGAGCTAAATTGATGAATGAAGGGTTCCCCGAAATTTGGGAATATTTTATAGCATAAAAGGAGTCTCAAGGTCGAGGAGATACTTAAGGAAGCAAAGGCGCAGGCAAGGAATCGAAAATTAGTCGAAAAAGGATGTTTCTGGGTGACCCAGACTTCTCTTCGTACGAAGACATTTGTCTTCGCACGAAGAGACTATACTTAGCCAAATTTTGAGTTGCTGAAAATGTCTTCCTAAAACAGCTTGCAGTATCTATCTGGGAAGGTCTTCCTACGAAGAGAAAAAGTCTTCGTACGAAGACTCTTCCTACGAAGGTCTTCGTACGAAGAGAATTGTCTTCGTACGAAGAGATAGCCAGAAACAGCAGATTCGTTGGGGCTTCTGTGTAATTACTTGTAACTTGGTCTAAACACTATGGAAACATATTATACCGGGTTAGGGCATAGTATTTCAGTATCTTTGAGTTGGAGACAAGTGTTTGGAGCTACGGGGAGCTTGGGAGACGCTTTGTTTGATCTTTTCTCTTCCCTCTCTATAGTTTTTGGTTTATGATCATGAAACTTTATATCTTGATCATGTATTGTCGTAGCTATACCCTCTTTTGCTGGAAATTCTCGTTTGGTAGCTAGGGTTTGATATTAACTTGATGTTTTGGGATTGTGATTCATGTTTTGAACTTAATTAAGCATGTTCTTCTATTATTATGAAAAGTTTATGTTAAATCTCTATCTTTCTTGCGCGTAGCTAACGTAGGATTGATCTTAATTAGGATTCACGCGGTAACTCCGTGATTCTTAGTCGGTAAATTAAACTTTTAACCTAGTTGTATCACTACTTGGTAACTCGGTAGTGTTGATTAGGATCGTAAGTAGATTAATACACGTAATGCATGCTTAAAATTGATTTAGGCTTGGTAACTCGGTTTAAATTGATTTTAGACATAGACAACTTGTTTGGTAACTCGGTGAGTTGTGTAGTGCTTGATTAATAATAGAAGACATGGTAGTGATTCATGAATCAAAGCATAACTCATATCATCCCTAGTGATCCTAAAGAGAATTCCCGGTATTTCCCATCTTATTAGAAAAGTCATAAATCACTCTTTGTTAATCGTGACCTACTTCACTCGATTAATTGAGAATCTTGCATTTTTATTTTAGTAGAATTAGAACAAAATACAACTTTGCGACTTGCCCACATAAGGTTAGACATAATAACGGATTTAACAAAGCCCCTTGGGTTCGATAACCCGGATTTCCGGATATTACTACACACGACAGCCATACACTTGTGGTAAGATCCTGTCAAGTTTTTGGCGCCGTTGCCGGGGAATTCGGTTGAATTAGTTAGAATTATTAACTTTAGGGAATTTTATTTTTTATTTTGTTTATTTATTTGTTGATCTCACCTGCTTCCTAGCGAATTATTGTGCAGGTATCTTGGTGATCATGTGGGGGCATAATTTCTATAGGCAAGCTTCAAGCTATTCACCGTACTACTCCTATGGAGATATGTACACCCCTCCTCCTTGCAATCAAGAAGATGAGGAGATGAAATAAATATTGAAGCTCACGATAGCTCAGATGGACAGAATGGAGGAAGGGATTAATAGGATGGATGAAACTCTCCAGCTGAAGGGACAACACTTGGCAAAACTTTCGAGTGCATTGGCATATGCAGATAATGACGATAGGCCAAGTAGCATCATTCCTGAATTAGTTTAGGAGTTCGAAGAGGAAGACGAAGAACCCCCAGAGGTCTATGTCTATAATACTGTTCATCATGAATTAATAGATCCTCGGGCTGCTTCAGACTCAGATTCAGACTCAGAGTCAGACTCAGATTGGGATGATATTGTGATGCCTATACAACTTGTGCCTCGCATAATTCCGGAGTCATGGCATGAATGGGAGAGTGTGGACATCACGAGCTTATGGCCCACTGAAGATATTAGTTGTGAGGAAGAAAGCCATGAAGCTAAGAAATTATTGCGTGATGATGTTCACATGGACATATATCAAGAAATTCATAATTCTAATCCATATCTCTTGGAGATGATAAAATGGGGTGAATCACACGAGGAAGACCAAAGACCCAAGTTTTATGCAATACATGATTTTCTACCTGTGATTCCAAGGCAAGCACTCGGAATGGAAGCAATCAAGACGGCACTCCTTGCCATTACTATTCCACTTGGGATTTTATTTCCACATGACCAGTCCTCGATGATAATGCTTTTAAAAAATTAGAAGAAGAAGAAGAAGAAGAAGAAGAAGAAGAAGAAGAAGAAGAAGAAGAAGAAGAAGAAGAAGAAGAAGAAGAAGAAGAAGAAGAAGAAGAAGAAGAAGAAGAAGAAGAAGAAGAAGAAGAGGAGAGGTACAAGGGATCATGATGTGCTGAATGAATTCTCGAGAAGACCGGTGATCAAGGAGTGGAAGCACAGAAATAAGAGATTTTTTCAGGCCGTCTTCTACAATTTTGTTGTGCCATACGCATCTCATGCACGCTTACTTGAGAAGAGACAAAGGGAGAAGCGATGGTGGAAGAAGAAAAAGTGGAGAGAAAAACCTTCTTAACATCTTTTGAGGTAACTGGGTCGGGTCGTCGACCTTAAATTACAAGGCGCTTGTTGGGAGGCAACCCAACCTATTTATTTGCTTTAATGTAGTTGTGTTTTTAAATTCAGTTATTTTATTATGTTATTTGAGAGATGAGAGAGAGAGGGACTAATGATGTTTCCTAGTGACATATTTGAGCAGGTTATGGTAGAATCTACCCCGGTGTGCCATGGCACACATGACCTTCACAGGGACTCGTGCATGCGAGTTGGGGATTCTTCAGACATGGATTTTAGCAGAGGACTCAGTCGACCCCGGTGTGCGAGTACAAATTGACTGTATAGGAGCATGGTGGCGCCATCACTGTGCTTGGGGACTGCTGGGCGCGATTTCGTCCCCACCCTTGAGGTGGTTGTGAGTATCTTTTTCTCTTGCTAAATTTTGTGTTTCTTTTATATAAGTATGTCATAGATCCATCTCATCTACTGGCCTTTCACATTGATTGCAGAGTCCTATGCATGATCTCTAAATTCGTTGAGGATAACGAAGCATTCAGTGTGGGGGTGGTTTAACTGTTTACTAGCCAATGTGTCTTGCATAGCTAGTTACATGTATGATGTGTTTATCGTGTTTTGTGAGTTAGTGTTGTGGTTTATGTTTATTTTTTAACTATATTGTCGTATTGTATTGTATATATTTAGATATTGTTTGCACTTTTAAATAATTGAGTATACCCACCAACAAAGTAAATTGTGTAGAGTCAAATTTTTTTCGATTCAAGCCTTGCATATAGAGTTAGGATCTTATCAAAAAAAATTATAAAAAGAGAAAATCCATAAAAAAATAAAAAATTGAAAAATTTGAGAAAAGGCAATTGAAAGAAGTATAGACCTGGTTGATTTAGTGAGATCTGAAAACTTTAGGCATAGGGTGTGAATTTTGACCGAGAATGTACAAATTTAGTTCCCCCTAGTAAGTATAGAGAAAATCTCATTACGGGGATGCCTACCTAGTTTTAAACTAAAATTAAATTTGAAAAGCTAATGTGTGTGCTGTTTTTCTCTTAAAAGAGTTGAGCTTGGTGTTTGCTAAACAAGCCGAACGTTTATGTTGTCCGTCTTAGGTAGTCGCCAGCCCGCCTCGTAGTGGCACACAGAACAGCTGTGCGAGGATGTGTATTAGAGCACTCACTGCTTTTAGATCTTACCTTGTAGAACCACTAGTAAATCCTAATTGATCCTTGGATTCATTGTTAGCCTCTATGACCTAGGGAGACGATTCTTGGCCTTCATCATATATCGTTTCGAATTACCTTCCTAGAGTGTCACAAGGGAGTAGTAGTTGAGGGGGTTAGTTGAGGGAGTGATTCATTACATATTTTTGTGAGTTCTACAGAACGCATATGATTCATTCGATATCTACGAGGGGATGCGAGGGTGAGTGAGTTGGCTTGCACACTAAGGTGTGGCGGTGTTCCATGTCATTACATTATGGACACAGTAGTGGAGAGCATAAATACGTGACGTCTAATCTGCGCAAAAATGGGGTTGGTTGTACTTAATTGGTGGATCGTGCTAGGTATCAGATTTCTATCATCTTGGTGTAGGAGGTTCGGTTGGATTAGGCACGTGACATATCTTATTTGACTGCTTGAGAGGGGGATGTGACTGCATTCTAGTGTGGGGTTGTCGAATTTTGACTGCGGACATAGATATTGTGCATTGACGACTCCACCCCCAGACACGCTTTGACTTGGACGGTTTGTGGCATCTTGCGCTTCATGGATTCAGGGGAAGATGAATTATTCTTGTGATACTCATTCATTATTTTGTTTCTTTCCTTCCCCTGACATTATTACTGCTACTTGATTCTTGGAGGAGGACCACTCGTACATATTTTATTGTATTATTGTTGTTTTACTGAGAGAAATAAAAAAAATAAAATAAAAAAGTAGAAAAAAAGAAGAAAAAAAAAGAGAGAGAAAAAAAAGGAGAGAAAGAAATAAAGTATGCTTATTGAAAATCGAGTGGTGAAAGTTCTTAGTTCCGGATTGAAGATAAAGACTTGAGTTTTGCGCATTATTTGCTTTGATGGCCACGGGATTGACATGGTATCGGGCTTTGAGGGGATTGAGGGCCGGAGTCGGTGAGATTCGGGATGTGGATTCCTATCATCAAGGATTAGGATTTGTTTCTTCATACAAGTTATATCGTTTTTTTCCTTAAGCCTCATCATATTTGACCATTAGCGGAATAGGAGCTCGGACCATGAATGTGGCTTAGCCTTGGTTAGCCTCTTCTTTTTATCAGCACACATGAAGGCCAGGTTGTTCTTTATAGTAAAGTTAAGCTTTCTATACTAACTATGGGGAATTACTTGTTGTCGAGTTTAGTTGTAGCTCACACCTCTTACCTAACATTTTCATCACTCCATGAGCACCTAGTTTATGTGAATTGAAATTGTCTGATCTCACAAAAAGAAAGAAATTAAAAGCTTTTATGTGTTTAAGATCGAGTCTAGATTTGCATTTGCATCATCTCGCTGCATTAGTAGTGTATTGAGTCATGTTAGAGTTGTTTGTGTCTTCTCGGCTAATATACAGTTAAATGCAGTAGATGAGACTTTGCTCGGGACGCGCAAATGGCAAGTGTGGGGTATTTGATAACTCCTTAATAAGAGTTATCCTATGTACATTTCACATTGTTATTTGTGTTTGTTTCGGTGCAAAGTGATAGATATTGAGCCAAAATATGAAGAAAAGGCACTTTTGGATGTTTTTTAGCTTTAATGCACAATCTGGGCGTTTCTTAATGGTTTTGAGTATGATTTTGATAATTTATCACATTTGATCTTCGCGGTAGTGTTCGTGTTGTTGTTTGACAGGAATTACATATGCGGGAATCACGTGGAGAGAAGAAACGAGATTCGGAATAGAAGAAAAGACGAATTTGGCGCGTTTTGGATGTTTTCGCCAAATATTGGGCAATAATTGAGAAAAACGAGAAAACGATTCGGAAACGGGAATTTCTCTACATGGATGAAGTCTACATCGCAAAAAGAATCCAAAGGTGCAAAAATCACATTTATCGGAGTCCGGACGAAAAAGTTATGTCAAAAAGGATGCTCAAGGAGATAAAACGCGGCCAAAAGCATCCAGAAATGCCAAACACGCCTTTCAAGGAGCTAAATTGATGAATGAAGGGTTCCCCGAAATTTGGGAATATTTTATAGCATAAAAGGAGTCTCGAGGTCAAGGAGATACTTAAGGAAGCAAAGGCGCGGGCAAGGAATCGAAAATTAGTTGAAAAATGATGTTTTTGGGTGACCCAGACTTCTCTTCGTACGAAGAGATTTGTCTTCGTACGAAGAGATTATACTTAGCCAAATTTTGAGTTGCTGAAAATGTCTTCCTAAAACAGCTTGAAGTATCTATCTGGGAAGGTCTTCCTACGGAGAGAAAAAGTCTTCGTACGAAGACTCTTCCTACGTAGGTCTTCGTACGAAGAGAATTGTCTTTGTACGAAGAGATCGCCAGAAACAGCAGATTCGTTGGGGCTTCTGTGTAATTACTTGTAACTTGTTCTAAACACTATGGAAACATATTTGAACGGGTTAGGGCATATTTTTTCAGTATTTTGAGTTGGAGACAAGTGCTTGGAGCTACAGGGAGCTTGGGAGATGCTTTGTTTGATCTTTTCTCTTCCCTCTCTATAGTTTTTGGTTTATGATCATGAAACTTTATATCTTGATCATGTATTGTCGTAGCTAAACCCTCTTTTGCTGGGAGTTCTCGTTTGGTGGCTAGGGTTTGTTATGAACTTGGTGTTTTGGGATTGTGATTCACGTTTTGAACTTAATTAAGCATGTTCTTCTATTATTATGAAAAGTTTATGTTAAATCTCTATCTTTCTTGCTCGTAGCTAACGTAGGATTGATCTTAATTAGGATTCACGCGGTAACTCCGTGAGTCTTAGTCGGTAAATTAAACTTTTCACCTAGTTGTATCACTACTTGGTAACTCGGTAGTGTTGATTAGGATCGTAAGTAGATTAATACACGTAATGCATGCTTAAAATTGATTTAGGCTTGGTAACTCGGTTTAAAATGATTTTAGACATAGACAACTTGTTTGGTAACTCGGTGAGTTGTGTAGTGCTTGATTAATAATAGAAGACATGGTAGTGTTTCATGAATCAAAGTATAACTCATATCATCCCTAGTGATCCTAAAGAGAATTCCCGGTATTTCCCATCTTATTAGAAAAGTCATGTATCACTCTTTGTTAATCGTTACCTACTTCACTCGATTAATGATCTTGCATTTTTATTTTAGTAGAATTAGAACAAAACAAAACTTTGCGACTTGCCCACATAAGGTTAGACATAATAACTGATTTAACAAAGTTCCTTGGGTTCAATAACCCGAATTTCCGGATATTACTACACACGACAGCCATACACTTGTGGTAAGATCGTGTCACAACACTAGTGCAATTTCAATTACAAAGAATCCAGTACAACACTCAAGAACCAAGCACATTCATGTCAGACACCACTTCATCAGAGAACATGCTGAGAATGGTGATATTGTTCTTGTTGTTGCTACTAATATGCAAATTGCAGATATATTCACCAAACCATTAGCAGATGAGAGATTCTCAGCTCTAAGATTGGAATTGGGAATGCTAAATAAGACTACATCGGTTTAGGGGGAGCTTAAGGTAAGAAAGGTAAGTTATTTGTGTTTACAAAGGTTTGAACTGAATTTCAAAGCCTTGAAAATCAGTTCAAAGCCTTGATCTTTTATTTGTTGCAGTGTTACAGTATTTCAAGGCCTTGAAAGCCTTTTCAAAGCTTTGAAAATGAATCTGTTACACTAATAGTCAATAAACTTGGATCATTCTATACTGGGTGATATCTCTGTAGATATTTGCCTAATATAGCCTCTACCTTTTTCAAAAATTTGTTTTAGCCAAAAATAGTATTAGTATATTCTTTTTCCAACGGCATAATAGTTTGAAATTTTTCTGATCTCTGCAAATCTTTTTAGAATCAGAGAAATACTAGTTTCCTTTTGAAACTCAAACTCTTTCAGTATTTATCCTCTTCTCTTATCCTTCATTCCGTATCATTCCATCTCTTTCTTTTCTTCTCCCTAACCCTAATGAGCACAAGAAGAGCCTCAGATCGAATCAAGATGGCCGGTGGTTCAAAACATGTCTCAGAGAAGAAGAGAAAAGCAGCAGTGGAAGAGGTTCAAGAAGTCAGTGGAGACTCTAGCTCCAAAACTCCTAGTGCAGAAGCGGTTCCAGATCCTCCTCCACCAAAGAAGAAGATCAAGAAGGCTACAACCTCCTCTTCATAAAAGCAAAAGAAGCAGAAGGCCATTACAGAAAAGCAGCCAGAAAAAGAGCCTACCAGTTCAAAGAAGGTGAAGAAGAAGGGAACTCAGGCAGAAAAAGGGAAAGGGAAGGTGACTGAAGCACAACCAGAAGGTAAATTGGATAAGGCTTTGCAGATCTATTCTCAGGTCTCAACAAAGAACACAGCTCCAGATGAGACATGGTTTGTCTCAAACATCTCTAAAGGTAAGTGGTTAGATGGTTTTGCGTCAAGGTCTATTGGTTTCTGCAGTTTGGTTAATAAGTATGTGTTGGAACACATGAAACTCAAGTGCATCTCTATGTTAAAGAAGAGCTCCTTGTGGTGTATGCTAAATCCTAGGGATATTTCCTACCCAAGACTCACCAGACTCTTCTATCTGAACCTCACCCAAGTAAAGAGATCTGCACACTTAGTGATCACATCTAAAGTTGCTGGGATAACAAATGAACTTGATCACTCTGAGTTTGCCAATGTGTTAAGTTGCCCAAAGAGGTATGACACCAGTAACCGTCCTCCAAAGTCAGAAACTTTGAAGCTAGCCAAAGAAGAATTCTTTCTTCCAAGTGTCTCAACCTCAGGCAAACAATTAATACACTCTGTGTTAAATGTTGAAGCCAAAGTTCTTCATACTATTATGGTGAGATGTGTCTTTCCTAGAGAGCATTCAAGAGAGTTGGTGACTGAGAGAATGATGCACATCATGTACCTAATTATGCATGGCTATGAGATTGATCTCCCAAAACTAGTCATTGAACACATGCTCTTTAGCTTAACCAGTAAGAGAGTTCACCCTCTGCCATATGCAAACCTCCTTACCATGTTCTTTGAGCACTTTGAGATCCTTTTTACTGGAGAAGAATCAGTCACATCTGGTTTTGGGGAACTCAATGAGAAAGCCTTTGAGAAAATTAGAATTGTGAAAACCAAGGAGAAAGTTTGGAAACTTTACTCAGATATTACTGAAGCAGAACTAGGTGCAAAGAAGTTTTCTAATCCCAAGACCTTAACTCCCACTTCAAGCCAGACCTCTCACCCTACAGACAAACAAAGACTTGATGGTTTGGAACTGGACATGGAGGATGTCAAAGCTACTGTTTTTGGACTAGAAAGTGATATGGGACAAGGCAAGTATATGGTGGAAAGTATCTTCAAAAGCATGACCTTGCTTGATGCTTCTGAGGAGACTGAAGGAACAAATAAAATAGAATCAGACAAGGAATTGCCTAGTGAGCATTCAGAACAGGAAGAAGCCACTCCAGTTTTAGATAAGGGAAAGCAGGCAGCAAAACAGGCAGAAGATGAAGCTGATAGTCTTGATTCAGATGATCTGTTGATCACTTTGAAGAAAAAGAATAAATCTCCAAAGGCAGATGAAATGGACAATACTGGTGAGACAGCTACTGCAGAAGAAGTTGCAGAGGAACAGGAGGAGCAAGACAAGATTGATGATGAAGACAATGAGAAAGAGGAAGGAGATCAGGAGGAAGATGAAGATCAAAACCCTTAATCTTTCCTATTCTTTCTTCCATATTCTCTCTGCTTTATTTCTTTAAGTTTTCAAAATTTTCCAGACACTTGATCCAACATCTTCTGTCTTTTTGATGAAAGTCAAAAATGGGGAGAAAATTCTAGATTTTCAGTTTAGGATCTTAGGTTTATTTGATTTTATCTGCTAAACTTTTTAGGTGTTTTTGTTGGTATTTAAATAATTTGGATCTTTTTGGAATAATTGTGTCTTTAAGTTGCAGACTAATCAGTTTATTTTGCAGAGACTAAGGATCGAACGGAATTTGGTTTTGTCTTTCATCAAGGGGAGATTGAAAGCTCAGGTTGTTCAAGGCTTGAAAGAGCTTGACTATTTCAAGGCCTTGAAACAGCTATCAAAGCCTTGAATCAGCTTAAGAGGCTTCAAAATAGTGTTAGCTATTTTCAAGGCCTTGAAACTGGATTCAAAGCCTTGAAACTGTTAAACCTGAAAGCATATTCTCAGGGGGGAGTTTTTCTATTAACTCTCTGATCTAATTTATCATCTCTCTTGCTTATGATTGATTATCTGTTGTTAGATGATGAAAGACAAATTTTTAAACATGTTTTGAATCGTACTATATCAACTGTTTGACCATGATAATGCAAGAAATATTTGTTTCTAAGTTTGCAGGATTGTTTCCTAAACTAGATTGCTGCAGATTTAGAAATACTTGAATACTTTGATCCTGTGATCAATCAGATGTGTTTGAAAGTTTCTCATGATGTTTAAATGAAGGATTACAAAAATATCTTAGAAGATTACAATCATTCAACCGTTGGAGAAATCTAAACAGTCAAACTCTGTTACCTACAAAGTAGGAAGGTTGTTGCTGAAAATCTGGAGAGATTTGCAGAGCTGTTTGAAGTATTTAAAGAGCTCAAATTCGAAGCAACAACAACACAATTCTCAACAAGAAAATACAGGGAAAGCATTCGGGTTTGAAAAGCATCAAAGAAGTTCTTCATCTCTTCCAATCCATACACAGAAGTTCACTACATTTCACTGCAGTTTTCTACTCTTAAGTGATCTTCTGTATAGAGCTATATTGGTAGATCATTTTTGTATTATTTCTTCATTCATTCTCAAGGATTTTTCAAGGTGAACAATAGATAATTCTTAGTTAATCAGTTAGCTAGAGCTGGTACTAGACAGGTTAGGGAAAACCAAAAGCTGTAACAGAGTAAGGGAACTCTCTGTGCTTGAGTTATAGGGCTTAGCTTTTGATTAATAAGAATTGAGTAGAAAATCCTGCACTGATCTAATCCGTGAGGTAGAGACGTATGTCCACGTGGACTGAACTCTATAAATCACTTGTCTTTTGCATTTTCAGTTCATCTACCTTCAAAGCTTTTGCAGCATACAAAAACTGTTTATGTTTCAAGGGTTTGAACTTGTTTTCAAGGCCTTGAAAAAGTCTTACTTGTTCTAAAACTTTTTGCTACATTTCAAAGGCTTGAACTTGTGTTCAAGGCCTTGAACTTCATTGTCTACACTAGTTCTTCTACTTGTTAGCTAGTTTTGCAAAAAGTTGGCATACTCTATTCAAACCCCCCCCCCTTCTAGAGTATCTTAGTTGCTTATACATCTGCATACTCACACTTTCACCTTCCATTAAGAAAAATCTAATATTTGTCTCACAGCTTTGTTCGTCTAATTACCTAGTAGCAGAGTTTTCCTCTGTAGGCTTTGTTTTGAAGGATCAAACCGCGGGGGCGTCTATCAACACCGGCCCTCTTAGAGATGGAGTCTATGATTTGCCAACATCCACTCCCTCGCTGGCACTCGTCATAGAGTCTCGTCCGTCATTTCATTCGTGGAATCATCGTCTTGGTCATCCAGTTGGATCTGTTTGTCGACTAGTAGCTTCGAAGTTTACTCTTCCGTTCAGTAGCTCCCAAGAGTCTGTGTCCTGTAATGCATGTCAATGCACTAAGAGTCACAAACTCCCCTTTCATAACTCTAGTATAAAGTCTTTTCAACCTCTTGAAGTTGTCTTTTCTAATGTCTGGACCTCCCCTGTTACATCTCATGATGGATCCAAATACTATGTCATCTTTGTTGACCATTTTTCTAAATATATTTGGCTCTATTCCATGCAACGCAAATCTCAATTGCGTGATATTTTTTTCCGATGGCGTGCTTCGGTTGAGAAGTACTTCTCTGTGTCTTTCAAACCCTATATTATGTCAATGGTAGAGAATACACTGGTCTCCATGACTATCTCTCTACTAATGGCATCACCCACCTTACCTCTTCACCTCATACGCCTAAGCATAATGGGTATGCTGAACGACGCCATCGGCACATCGTAGAAACTGGTCTTGCACTACTTCATCATGCGTCCATGCCCTCACACTACTGGCCCTATGCCTTCACCACTGTTGTCTATCTCATCAATCGCTCCCTACGCGAAGTCTTCAATTCCGCTCCCCGTTTCAGATCATCTTCAACCAACAACCTAACTATGCCAAAGTTTGTGTCTTTGGTTGTCTCTGTTACCCTTACCCCCGTCCGTACACAACTCATAATCTAGATGATCGGTCTACCCCTTGTCTGTTTGTCGGTTACTCCTTAACCCATAGTGCATATATTTGTCTTAATGTTACTTCCTATCGTCTATATGTGTCCCGACATGTTCAGTACAATGAGTCATCTCTTACCTTTGCAGTTCAATCACCTGCCCCCTCTTCCACACCCGATGACCTTGCCTCTCTATGGTTTTCTTCTTCCACCAGCATACTATTGGGTTTTGACGTAGGTAACGCAGCGGAACAACAAAATTCCTACTCAAAACCCACCAAGGATCACAGGAAGAGACAAGCATAACATGATGAGAGCATAGACGATGTGTACCTTGGTTTGGGAGATCACACGAAGAATAGTGTCTTCGTCTCCATGAATATCCACACCTTGGATCTTGATTGGAATCCTTCTCTCCGTGATATGCTAGCAAAGGAAGAAGGAGGAGGATGATCACGCAAAACGGAGCACCAAGGCCTGGCCTTGGTGTGGACGACGGCAAGGGGGATGGACGCGGTTGAGGGCTTTGGCCTTCTCCTTGTCTCTCTCTCTCTCTTTGTTAAGTTCTCTCAAATAATGAATTTTGTAGAGAATTAACAAGCTAGAGATCCTTTATATAGTCATAACTCTTTATAAACTACATAAAGGCCCCAAAACTAATCATTTCCTTACATGGATTTGCCCACATGCAAATTAGTCCCACTAATTTTGCTTGTGGTTGCGTTATGATCCTTTTATTAAGTAGTCCAACTAATTAATACCTATATTCAATTTAATCCATCCGGTGTGTGACCCCATAGGTTTCTACTTAGTTGGTAGTAACTTATTACAACATGGAGCGGTGTCTAGCAACACATCCATGCCACCCAACTAATAGAAATAAGTCAGTGATCCCGACAAACCTTGTGCCCAATATCTCATATTGTAATAACCCTTTGTCTCCATATCCGTATTGGGCACGAGACATAAATAGTCACACTCGTATATCCAATCCATAGTTTCTCGATCCTGAGAATATGCTTATGTAAGCAGATAACATCAATATCTCCATATTGATTTATCTAAGTCTGGCCAGATATTCAATAAGCACCATCCCTCGAGTGGCCATGGATATTTTCTCCCATTATGTGGGAGGGACAAATCCCCACCACGTCACTACGATCTCTAAGCTTGCTTCCTATCATGCCCGATAGCTATCTTTATAGTTGTCCTGTTAAGGCGCAACGTTGGATAACATCATAGTATGTATTCCAAAACTAGAGTATCTAGTGACTTCAAGTCTAAGGATTACAATATTACTGGCACTACGAGAAGCGATTGTGACTTTGACATAATTTAATGTATTCTTCTCGTCGTGGGTCAATCCGCTATGCCATTACTCCTAATTCATACCCATGTGTTAGACTTGATATCTCCATATCAATCTACACACATACTAGTCTATATTTGATCGTCCTATTAACCAATATAATGGACTAGGGACATTTAAGATAAACAACACATTGTATCTAAGGACTTCATTATATTAAATATCACAATACTTAATAAATGAATATTCTAGTCAAAAACATCGTTCATACTAAATATAGATTTCCTCTAGGGCACTTATTCTAACACATATTTACACTGCCATCTCTGTCACCATCAGTAGTTACACCCTCGAGAGTACCTTCCTCGCCTTCAGTTGTTGTCCCATTACCTCCACCACCTCCCCCACCAGATATGAATGCTCCTCATAGGTATTCAGGGCAACACTTTGTTCGTCGTACCCGTGCCCCCGCCCCCTCTCCACCTCCTACAATGATCGAGTCTCCAGATTCCCCAGTGGCCGAATCCCAGCCTCCTGCACCCCCTCTAGCCTCCGCTCTTCCTATGGTCACCAGGTCTCGCGATGGCACAATTCTTCCCAACCCTCGCAATACCTTTACTACAATCTCCTCTAGTGATACTGATAGCGAACCTAGTTCTGCCACCGAAGCTTTGAGGTAACCTCAGTAGCGTACTGCCATGACTGCTGAGCTTGATGCTCTGGTTCATAATAATACATGGGATCTTGTTCTACCACTTCGTTCAGCTAATGTGGTTGGTTGTAGGTGGGTTTTCCGCATTAAGCGTAACCCCGAGGGCTCTATTTACAGGTACAAGGCGCGTCTAGTTACCAAGGGGTTTCACCAACGACCCGGCATTGATTATCATGACACTTTTAGTCTGGTTGTTAAACCGTCCACTATCCGGCTGGTACTTTCTATCGCTGTTTCTCAGCAGTGGCCTATGAGACAATTGGATGTTAACAATGCTTTCCTCCAAGACTCTCTCTTTGAGACTGTGTATATGCAGCAGCCTCCTAGCTTTGTGGATCAGGATCGTCCTAGTCACGTGTATCACCTTAATAAGGAAATTTATGGCCTCAAGCAGGCCCCCAGAGCATGGTATGCTGAGCTATGCCATTTTCTTCTTCAGCAGGGTTGTTGGGTTTTAATGCAGGTTACGCAGTGGAATAATAAATTAATCCTGCTCAAATCCCACCAAGGATCACAGACAAGCTATCATAACATGATAAGGGCATAGAAGATGTGTACCTTAGTTTGGGAGATCACACGAAGAATAGTGTCTTCGTCTCTATGAATATCCAGACCTTGGATTCTTGATTGGATTCCTTTTCCCTGCGGCTTGCTAGCAACGGAAGATGGAGGAAGATCACGCAAAACTGAACAACCACCAACGCCCAAAGGGGCCGACGGCGGCAAAGGGGCGGACGGACTAGGGGGTGCGAACCTCCTTTGTCTTGTCTCTCTCTCTTTCTTTGATATGTTCTCTTAATAATGACTTGTGTTAGAGAAATAACAAGATAGAGTTCCTTTATATAGTAATAAATCTTTATTAACTACATAAAGGCCCCAATACTAGTCATGTTCTCACATGGATTAGTCCACTCGCAAATTAGTCCTACTATGTTTGCTTGTGGTTGCGTTATTATAATTTTATTAATTAGTCCAACTAATTAATACATATATCCAATTTAATCCATCTGGTGTGTTTCCCCATAGGTTTCTACTTAGTTGGTAGTAACTATTTAGTAACATGGAGTGGTGTCTAGCAACACATCCATGCCACCCAACTAATAGAAATAAGTCAGTGATTGTTCGACAAAAATCCCAAGTATAGGATATCGTCTCAAGTAATAATCCGGTAAGTCCGGAGTCGAATCCACAAGGAGAGGAGGTTTTGACAATGACTTGCTATCACTAGAAAACGACAAACTAAAGCAAGAAACACAAACTCTCAATGGTTTTAAAGCTTGCCAAGCTATCAAATCCACCAAAATCAATTGATGGAGAAAGTTTGAGGTTTGAGTTTAAGAACAAAGTAAACGACTACTAGAGCTACGATTCAAGAAACTAAGTGAAATGACAAGTAGAAAGGGGCTAGGGATCATCGGTTTCTCTAGTGACCAATCCTCCTATTATATTCAAGCCCGATTCTCAAATTCGCATGTGTCAATCCACAAGACAAGTATCTCAAGAAGTGATTGCTCATACAATCCAACTCGCGACAAGAGAAGTGTGTAAATCCAACACGCTAACCAAGCACTAAAGAGGCTATTCAAATGAGATTCCCCAAATTTCAAGTGTTTCGAGCACAACCACATGTTAACACACATAGATGTTTCCACATGAAAGATCAAGAAACAAATGAGATTTGTAAATTCTCACTCAAATCATCTAACTAGAACTTGATTTCTCATAGTTAGGATTGACGAGTTCCTCTCACTCAAATGCAACGTCAAATCAAACACGTCAAAAGTATTCGCACATCTACCTATTCAATGCATCAAATACTTCAACAATACAAATCCAAACATTGCACTAAGCATTCAAGTGAACCCAATTCAACCCATTCATCCTTGAAGTTCAACTTGAATCAATATGGAGATTTAGACACTAGATAGTCCCAAATCACCAAAGCAATTGAATTAGCTAGACATGATAGATTCAAGAGTAATAAAGATCAATGATATTTTCATAACCAACACTTGAATTCAACCACTTGTGTTCACCAATTCAACCTCAATACATCAACTACTAGTTGATTCAAATACACAAAACAAAGATCAAAATAGCTACAAACACTAAGCATAAGCTATAAACTAGTGAAGCAATTGCAAAGAAAGCTACTGCTACTGTGACTACTGCTGCTGCTACTGAGAAATCAACCCAGAAAAACAGAGCATTCACAGTGCTCAAGAAACAGCCCAAAACAGAGCACAAAAGTGCCTCAAATCGGATCAAACCAAACTGAAACTACCTCCTCTCTCCCTCTCTTCCTCTTTCTCTGTTCTTAGCTTGAAGAACAACCCAGAAACAGAGAGAAATCGGAAAGAGAGAGAGAGAGAGGAGAACGACGAACCCAAAAACAGAGCAGTAACTGTGCCGACCGGTCAGAGAAGAGAGCCTCCAATTTCATCAACCTCATGTTATATAGATGCTAGGGATTTTTTTCGTAGCCCCCAAGAGATCATCCCCCCCCCCCCCCCGTTGAATTCATCCCAAGACCTCTAAATCATTGATTTGTAGAGCTCATGAACCCTAGGTTTGATTTGGGGCTTTTCGTTTGGGATGTTCTTGGGCCGAATTGAGCAGTGGGTTAGGAAGAGTATTGGACAAGGAGAAGATTGGGACCGGTTTCACGCGATTTGGTGGCGATTTGGTCCGGTTATGGGATTGCCAAAGCTTCGTTCGAAGCTTCCATGGCCGTTCTGTGCTCTCTGCGTGTTTAGCGTCGTGAGGAAGAAGCAGGTCGCGTCTGGTGCTGAGTTGTTGTCCGCAAATTGCAAAAATCCCCCTTCTAGTTTGCTGGGGGCTTTTAAAATGCCCCCAGCTGTTAATTTCTTTTCTTAAGAACCCTTAAAAACTTCGTAAAACTCCAATTAAGACCCCCATCCATTAAGAACATTTGAAATCAGCCCTTAACAACTTTAAAACCTTGCACTTTAGCCCCAAGTCCGTTATAATCTTGTCTATAATGCCCTTGACTTCACTTTTGACTTGCAATTTAGCCTTTAACTTGTATTTTCTTCAATTGGCATCTTTTTCACTTGATTTCTTCAATATAAGCCCCTTTAAATCCTTCTTCACTTCTCTTGGCCCCTCCAAAGCCTCTCAATTCCTCATTCAAGCTTTCCCGAATAGCCTCTTGCGTTCTAAATCACGTCTTTGCCTACAAAATAAGATAAAAACAAGCAAAACTACAAAGACAAGCATAAGTATAGAAAGAAAGATAAAATAGCTAAATTACACATATTAGCAAGTTATGAAGAGTTCGTTAACATACTAAAATATGCAATTTCAATTCATCAACAGTCCCCCCCCAACTAGCCTTTTGCTCGTCCTTAAGCAAAGAGAGCGATATTAGTAGAAATTTAGTGAAAAACCAATCATGAGAGACACACACTCACTAGACAAGGCTTGACTCAATTCTAAACTAAACTCAAAAATTTACGAAAACGCACACACACATTATCTATCTTAAGTGTGAACCCAAAGAAAATAAAATCCTAAAGATTACTAGCTAGTTTTAATTGTTTTGGTGGTGGAAAAAGAAGAATGCATAAATGTTTCCTCAAGTAAATTCTCAAAGTCCAAGAAGATTGAGAAAGAAGCCTATGGACGTCTAAGCATATACTCATACAAATCTGGGCGGTGTTTGGTAGAAGGTGACTCATGCGAACCACAAAACTTCTTAATTAAGTCTAATTTGCGAGAAAGTATGCCTTCAAAAATAAGGATCACATGAAACTAGCCATTCTCCTACTTATTCAAAAGCACCCATGTAGGATGGACCTCCAAAGCTTTGAACAAAAACGAGTTTTAGAATGGGGGATGTGGTTGTGGGCTTGTATGATCCTTTTGTGGATTGGGAGGTAGTGCGAATTATTATAATTTCTTTCTTTTTTTTAACCTCAAATCCAAGGCTCTCCAAGACCCACAACAAAATAGAGGAACATACAAGCGAGTGGGCTTTTTAAGCTAAACCAAGGGAGCTATCTAGGTGGTGACGTAACATTATCCCCGGACACCCCTCTATTTCTTAGACATCGCATGGGGTGTCATTGGTAACCACCACTCCAATGGGCTACAAGTTTCCACCGCAAAAACAAATAGAGTAAAATCCTTTTTGTAGAGTTCAAATAGCTTTAGAAATGCACCCTTTATCAAAAGTAGAAGACGTCAAAGTTTATGTGATCAACTTAGCTTGAAGGACTTAAACATGAAACGTAAATTTAGTGTGTCGCTTTGTGAGAACGCATGAAATCGCGGAATGTGGGATATTGGTGTAGATGTATTGAGTATAAGCAAAGAATTCCTTATTAAAATAAAAATAAAAATAAAAAGAACATGGACTAAGAGATTTTATTCTTTGAAAACATCTAGTTTCCAAAATTCCCCCTTTTCACTTTTTCTCATTTTTATATCAATTTTTTTTCAAATAAGTGACTTAATTATAACTCTCTAAGACTCAGTAAATCTATCAATAAACTCTAGACTCAAGATGAAAGGTTAAAATAAATAAAACTACCAATGAAAGAGAAAAAAAACTAAGGTTTGACACGGGAAAAGAGTGATGCTTCTCATGAAAGGTTCACACATTTTTTCAAAATTTTCAAATTTTTGATTTTAAGATTTTTTTCAAATTTTTCATTTTTTTGTATTTTTCATGTAAATTACTAATGAAGAAAAATCATGCTAGTAACCATTTAAGCAAGAAATAAAATCTACTTCCCACCCCCCAACTAAAATGTCACATTGTCCTCAATGTGTGAGAACAATGGAAGAGCATACAAGTTCATATAAGATATGAGGCATATATAGACCTCATTTTAGCTTTCTTGGCCACCAAGCACAAGTCCTCCTCCAAGAGCAACCTACAAAATGGTAAAAGAAAAGAAAAGAAAATGCAAGAAATAGAGATAAACTAATTTATTTATTTACAACTAGGGAGGTGGAACAATGAAATTATGCTATCCCACCCCCAATCTTGGAAATTTCTTTTCATGCCATGCCCCTACATCATTCTTAGAAAAGTATTTCTCCCTTATAAAGTTTGATTCGTCAATTAGAATAGAAAGGAGAAGTAGGGGCAAGACACAAAAGATGAATAAGAGATGCAAGCAAAATCTAACAATAAAGTTAGAGCAAGTTGTTATATCATGCATCATCTTAAGAAAAGGGTTTGAAATCCTCAAATGAATTGAATCATAGAATGGGTCTTCATAAGTTGCCAAATTTTTACTTGAAATCAAAACTTGAGAGATGGAGGCCACTTGTGAATCCTCAATCTCATCACTTTTAAATAATTCATATGGATTTAGGGATGGGGCTTCACAAGTGGGAGTTAAAATAATTTGAGAACTTGAAGCCTCATCCAAACCCTTAGGCACATCTTCCATAATGATATAATTCAAGGGAGCATTCAAGCAAAATTCAATTTCGTCACAAATACGAGCATAGCTCCGCGGATCTTCATTAGACATATCAATACTAACCGGAGTACCTCCCAATAAAATTTCAATTTCGTCACAATCAAGATCATAGGAAATCCGGTAAGTATTAGGCTCTTCTAGAGCACAAGACAAGACTACATTCCCTTCACTGGTGGTAGCATCAAATTTGACCTCTAACTCATCACATGAGTGATTTTCATTTTGCGACTCCTCCTCACAAGTGTCACTATGTGAGTCATCCAAAATGGCTTCACTATTGTCATGGGTTGAAGAGTCATCATCAAAAACATCAATTTCACTACCAACATCACTATCACATGCTTCTTTAGAATGTGCAAATGAGAAATGAATACAATCACCTATCCTAGTAGCAACAACTCCATCATCAAACACATCATCCAAAATTTGATCTTGAGCAAGCTCGTGATGTGTGTGAATAGGAAGTTGAGACTCGTGTGAAGATGGGTCTTGTGAAGAGTAAGAACTATATGCAAGAGACTCATCATCATGCGATTGTGAATATGAGGAACACACTCTCTCCTCCAAATGAGAAAATGATTCTACGAATTCTCTTTGTGATTCTCTTAGTGATACCATAATTTCATTATTATTTTGAATAAACTTTTGAACTTTGTCATATAGAGAATCACTTATAGGCGTATTTATCTCATCGTTCACAAACGATTCCCTCTCAAAATGATTAACTCCTCTTGATTCACACATCATATCATTATATTGATAAGTGCAAGAATCATGAGAGTTCAAAAACATATAAGTGTTTGAGGGAGGTGATTGTTCACAAGAAGCATGAGATGTGTAATCTAGTGTCCTACTATCATGCCAAGAATAATCATTTTTAGGGGAATAATCGCCATTTTTGTAAGCACACTCACGTTTGGAACGCATTGATTCCTTAGAATGATTTTCATGTCTAGAAAATGCATGATAGTAAGGATATGAAGGAATGTTATGCCGCCTCTCACCAAAATTAACATATTCATGAGACATTTTGTTTTCAAGCAAGTAGATGAGAGCTACTTGATGAATTTCACAAGCCCTCTTGAATCTCACAAGCTTAAGTAACCACAAGCAACTAGAGAAAATGTCAAGAAAAATACTAAGAAAGTAAAGCAAATCAAATCTAAAGCCTAGCCTCTCCCCGGCAACGGCGCCAAAAAACTTGTTCAACAAAAATCCCAAGTATAGGATATCGTCTCAAGTAATTATTCGGTAAGTCTGGATTCGAATCCACAAGGAGAGGAGATTTAGACAATGACTTACTATCACTAGAAAACGACAAACTAAAGCAAGAAACACAAACTCTCAATGGCTTTAAAGCTTGCCAAGCTATCAAATCCACCAAAATCAATTGATGGAGCAAGTTTGAGGTTTGAGTTTAAGAACAAAGTAAAAAACTACTAGAGCTACGATTCTAGAAACTAAGTGAAATGACAAGTAGAAAGAGGCTCGGGATCATCGGTTTCTCTAGTGACCAATCCTCATATTATATTCAAGCCCGATTCTCAAATTCGCATGTGTCAATCCATAAGACAAGTATCTCAAGAAGTGATTGCTCATACAATCCAACTCGCGACAAGAGAAGTGTGTAAATCCAACACGCTAATCAAGGCTTAAAGAGGCTATTCAAATGAGATTCCCCAAATTTCAAGTGTTTCAAGCAACAACCATATGTAAACACACATAGATGTTTCCACATGAAAGATCAAGCAATAAATGAGATTGTAAATTCTCACTCAAATCACCTAACTAGAACTCGATTTCTCAAAGTTAGGATTGACGAGTTCCTCTCACTCAAATGCAACGTCAAATCAAACACGTCAAAAGTATTTGCACATCTATCTATTCAATGCATCAATACTTCAACAAGAGAAATCCAAACATTGCACTAAGCATTCAAGTGAACCCAATTCAACCCATTCATCCTTGAAGATCAACTTGAATCAATATGGAGGTTTAGACACTAGATAGTCCCAAATCACCCAAGCAATTGAATTAGCTAGACATGATAGATTCAAGAGTAGTAAATAGCAATGATATTTTCATAACCAACACTTGAATTCAACCACTTGATTTCACCAATTCAACCTCAATACATCAACTACTACTTGATTCAAATACACAAAATAAAGAGCAAAATAGCTACAAACACTAAGCATAAGCTATAAACTAGTGAAGCAATTGCAAAGAAAGCTACTGCTACTGTGACTACTGCTGCTGCTACTGAGAAATCAACCCAGAAAAACAGAGCATTCACAGTGCTCAAGAAACAGCCCAAAACATAGCACAAAAGTGCCTCAAATCGGATCAAACCAAACTGAAACTACCTCCTCTCTCCCTCTCTTCCTCTTTCTCTGTTCTTAGCTTCAAGAACAACCCAGAAACAGAGAGAAATCGGAGAGAGAGAGAGAGAGGGGAGAACGACGAACCCAAAAACAGAGCAGTAACTGTGCCGACCGGTCAGAGAAGAGAGCCTCCAATTTCTTCAACCTCATGTTATATAGGTGCTAGGGATTTGTTTCGTAGCTCCCAAGAGATCATCCCCCCCCCCCCCCCCCCCGTTGAATTCATCCCAAGACCTTTGAATCGTTGATTTGTAGAGCTCATGAACCATAGGTTTGATTTTGGGCTTTTCGTTTGGGATGTTCTTGGTCCGAATTGAGCAGTGGTTTAGGAAGAGTATTGGAAAAGGAGAAGATTGGGACCGGTTTCACGCGATTTGGTGGCGATTTGGTCCGGTTATGGGCTGGCCAAAGCTTCGTTCGAAGCTTCCATGGCCGTTCTGTGCTCTCTGCGTGTTTAGCGTCGTGAGGAAGAAGCAGGTCGCGTGTGGTGCTGAGTTGTTGTCCGCAAATTGCAAAAATCCCCCTTCTAGTTTGCTGGGGGCTTTTAAAATGCCCCCAGCTGTTAATTACTTTTCTTAAGAACCCTTAAAAACTTCGGAAAACTCCAATTAAGACCCCCATCCGTTAAGACCATTTGAAATCAGCCCTTAACAACTTTAAAACCTTGCATTTTATCCCCAAGTCCGTTATAATCTTGTCTATAATGCCCTTGACTTCACTTTTGACTTGCAATTTAGCCTTTAACTTGTATTTTCTTCAATTTTGGCATCTTTTTCACTTGATTTATTCAATATAAGCCCCTTTAAATCCTTCTTCACTTCTCTTGGCCCCTCCAAGCCTCTCAATTCCTCATTCAAGCTTTCCCGACTAGCCTCTTGCATTCTAAATCACGTCTTTGCCTACAAAATAAGATAAAAACAAGCAAAACTACAAAGACAAGCATAAGTATAGAAAGAGAGATAAAATAGCTAAATTACACATATTAGCAAGTTATGAAGAGTTCGTTAACATACTAAAATATGCACTTTCAATTCATCAACAGTGATCCCGACAAACCTTGTGCCCAATGTTCATATATTGTGTTATCCCTTTGTCTCCATATCCGGATTGGACACGAGACATAATAGTCACACTCGTATATCCAATCCATAGTTTCTCGATCATGGGAATATGCTTATGCGAGCAGATAACATCAATATCTCTATATTGATTTATCTGAGTCTGGCTAGACATTCCTATAAGCACCATCCCTTGAGTGGCCCATGGATATTTGCTCCCATTATGTGGGAGGGACAAGTCCTCTCTACATCATTACGATCTCTAAGATTGCTTCCTATCATGTCTGATAACTATGTTTATAGTTACCCGCTTAAGGTGCAACGTTTGTTAATATCAAAGCATGATATTCCACAACTAGAGTATCTAGTGACTTCAAGTCTAAGGATTACAATATCATTAGCACTACGAGAAGCGATTGTGACTTTGACATAATCTATTGTATCCTTCTCGTTGTGGGTCAATCCAGTATGCTATTACTCCAAATGCATACCCATGTGTTAGACTTGATATCTCCATATCAATCTACACACATACTAGTCTATAGTTGATCGTTCTATTAATCAATATAACGGACTAGGGATATTTAAGATAAACAACACATTGTATCTAAGGACAGATACAATGGCATCATTGTGCTAGAGATGTTAACTGGGAAGAGACCTACCGAGCATCATTTGTTCAATGGCTGTTTGAGTCTCCGAGACCATGTTGAGATGTCCTGGCCTGAACAAGTGAACACAGTTGCTGATCCAAGGCCTGCCAACTGAATGCGATCAAGAAGGCCCTCCTCAGGAATGGTTCAATTCACGTAGCTGGAAGAGGGTCTCAAGTTCCATAATAACAGGAGGTAAAGTTTCTATACTATTGAGTAACTTTAACATGACATGAACATTGACTGAAAATATACTATTTAGGATCTCTTCTTTTAGTGACTGCTGATTTGTTTCTGTTTTTTTCTTCTTGCAGGTACTTTTGGGGGTCTGATTGCTCTTCGAAATAATGTTAAAATGTTCTCTGCGTACTGATTTTGACACTTTTAGCATGTTCAAATCTTGTGGTTTTATTGTTATACTTCTTTTCATCCTTTTGTCTTTGCTGTACAAGCTACAGAATCTGAATTAAATGTTGTTATTGTTCCTGTTGGGGATTTATCCTAAATGACTTTCCAGAATGAGACATAATTAGTTATTCTGATGACGATGAAGGAATATACCTTTGGATTGGGATCCTAGTTGGACTGGCTGCTGGATTTGTTATTTTGTTAACGGGAAAGCAGAAATCGTTTGTGAAAATGTTTAGGAAAACTGATTAAAAAGACAAAGCCATCAGGTAAGCGCATAGCATATCTTTCTCTTGGATGCTCGGAAAGATCACCAAGCAGGGTATGATGAGGTGAAGTATGTTAAGTTAGCTCATCATAGTTTTCGTCTGCTTCTTCCTTTTTCCGCCTCCAAATCTGACTAGTTTTTACAAGAACACTAGTGTCTCCAATTCGCGCCGGAGTATATTTCTTATGTGACCATGCTTTTGTATTCTTAAGGTTGATGGAAGTGACATGGATGCAGAAAATGCTGAGTAATTTTAGAGCCTCAAGAAAATTATCCAGAGTATTCTCCATTAAGCCAAATGCTTGCGTTGATTTTTCGATTGATAAAAACTGTGTCGTTTGGTCCATCACCCAAAGAAAACATTTGTCAATAGTAAGTTTGTTTTGGGGTGGAGGTGATTTCTTGATAATCATATTCTGTAGGATCTACTCTCACCTCTTTGACTTGGTCTCTTACACACTCAGGTGACTTTTCGACAAAATATTTTTAAGATTTGTCAACCACAGTGACAAAATGTTAGTGGTGGTGGTGGTGGTGGTGGTGGGGTGTGTGTGTGTGTGTGTGGGGGGGGGGGGGGGGGGGATCTTTAACTGGATATGGAAGCTCAACAAGATCCCCCAAAAAACATATTTTTTGTTCTTTTGGTTCTGACCAACGACACCCGCTTTGTTAGAAATACGACTAACGACTCTATTTGTAGTGATGTCCATGACCACCTTTTGAGAAGCTGCAAGCATAGTAGTGATGTCCATGAGCTCTAATGGCAGAATATGGCCCTGGAGAAATCTACAGTTTCCTTCTGATCACAGGTTCTTGGAATCGGATATTTGAGCTGCATCTATCTTCATTTACGCGGATCTTTTTTCTAGTGTCATTTGTTGTTTCCAATTTTTTCCCAATCTGAAATAGGTATAATCAGTCAGATTTTGGCTCAGCAGTTCAAGTCCTCAAGCATCACGATTTGAAATTTTGATGTCTAAACCTTGCATCCTAATTTTTCCCTGTTTGAACGAGTCAATTTTATCAGTTAACAAAGTATGTTGCTCGATGAACATACATTCTTTTCGTTTTACTAGCTCCGATTTCTTTCCATTGAAGATGTGGAAATAACAAAGAATGTCTATATGCATGAGCAGACATCTCTCATTCTTAATGTTCCCTGTTTGATTTAGGTATAATAAGCTGCACATGTATTTTGGAAATGAGTCAAGTTGCATCCTCAGGATTTGAACTTTTGTCGTCTGATACAACTTACTGCATTCTTTTTCTTGGTATTGAAGTTTACTGCATTTTCTCTCTCATTTACTTACAACTTCAAAACTCTTGTGTACTCAATCTGTATTTGCTTGTTGCTGCCAGTTTTTTTTTTGTGGTTTGTTCAGGTCCAGATGAGGAGGACCTGATAGGCTTGAATACGCTGGTGGTTTTTTAACCTTGGTATGGAAATTTACTGCCTCTACCCCTTGTAGTTGCTTAATTTTTGTGGTTTGTTGGACTAGAGATCTGCCTTGTGTCTCAGAAAGCCCAGCCAGGCCCATTGAGTTATTTGTGAGGTTATGCACTTTCAAACGTTACTAAGAAAAATAGATGATGGGCTAATGAATTGTGCCCATTGAGTTTCAGGGTTGGGCTTAGACTTTGCAACTTTATCCCTAGCTAATCAATCAAATTCAAGCAAGAAAAAAATTGAGAGGAAATAAAATCTCAATTTGCCTAGTTGTTGATGATATCTAAAATGTGATCAAGTAGTCGTTCCGGCTTTGCCCGTCTGTTTGGTCGTCTCTTCTCCTTTAATAATTCCGTTGAAATCTAATGACAGGAATCATTGGACATGGAATCGTCCTCTTGGCCCGTAAAGCTCAACACTTATTTGAGTTATTTGTAAGGGCTTTCGCTTAAAGTGTTATGTACTTGAATATAATTCCCAAGCCTAGGTGACTATGAAACAAATATCAATACCCTTACTGATAGATAGAAATATAGTCTATCTAGATTATATACTTGAATATATTCTCTTTGTGCTTGTTTCTTTATCTTCGTGGTTATTTAATTGACCACGAGATCAATATCCTTACAGATAGATAGAAATCAATTGGGATTGTCATTTTGTCTTGGTACTTATAGGTATGTACATCTCACCCTCGATTTTAGTATTGGGAAAAAATAACATATCCTGAAGTATTTAGTATCTAAATAGTTTAGAACATACCGTTGAAGCTCAACTTTGAACGGGATTGTCATCGTGTGTTTTCCTTATTCATATGGTTTGTATTAGTTGAAGTACAACTTTGAACGGGATGGATACCAGCTTAAACTACAAGAATAATGTTTGCTAGGTCTTTTGGTAAATAAGTGGACCACTCCCAACCTTATCAAATCACCTGTCAACTACTGGTTGCTAGATAGGTCGGACGATAAAGCTGTTGAGTTTGTGCCTTGAATTGGTCAAAGGCGGCCAAACACTTTGTTTCCAACTTTGATTAGAAAACATTGGAAGTCAAAGGCGGTGGAGGATTAGTTAGGAAACAAGTTGTTTCCAAATTGGATTTGGAAACGTTAGGGATTTCCTAGCACTATATAAAGAGACTAGTAGTCACATTATTAGGCATGCAAAAACATTCTTGTAGTCTTGTTCCTCTTAAGTGAATCAAGGGTGCTTTTCCGCCGTGGAGGTAGTTAGCAAATATTTTGCTAGCGAACCACATAAAATACTCGTGTTCTTCTTTTTCGTTCATTGTTCGTGAGGTGGCTTGTCACAACAAACTGGTATCAGAGCCAATGTTGACGGTGTTTCAAGATCAAGATCAAGGCGGAGCAAAGCTAAGGTTTCACAACTTGGTGAAATCAAAGCTAGGGTTTTGCGATCTAGGTGGAGCACGCGACTAGAGTTCAAGATCCACCAAGAACGATGTCCGGATCGATGTTGAAGATCGACAGGTTCACAGGAGGGAACAGCTTCAGTCTGTGGAAGATAAAGATGGAGGCTTTGCTCAAATCGCAAGGCTTGTGGGCACCTTTGACAGCGGACAAGGGAGGCATGAGTGTTGCATTAGCGTAGTTCAAGGCGATGGAGGACAAAGCACACGCAACGATTATGTTGTGCTTATCGGATGACGTGATCATCGAGGTCGCAGATCAGAAGCAAGCAGCAGGTCTTTGGCTCAAGTTGGAGAGTCTCTACATGACGAAGAGTCTCACTAGCAAGTTGATGCTAAAGGAAAGGCTCTTTACTTTGCGGATGCTCGAAGGTACTGCTCTCAAGGACCATCTTGATCAATTGAACACAATCTTGTTAGATTTGCGTAATATTGGCGAGAAGGTGGAGGATGAGGATGTTGTACTTTTGTTATTGATCTCGTTACCCCCATCATATGAGAACTTCGTGCAATCGTTCATTGTGAACAAGGACGACTTATCCCTAGAGGAGGTGAGATTGGCGCTCCATGCTAGGGAACTGCGCCATAAGGGTGCAGGCACAGGTATAGAAGACCATGCTTCCGGATTGATGGCAACGGGGGGAAGCAAGAAGGGTAAGAAGAACAAGAAGAAGCAATTCTAAGGTTCTAAGTTTCCCAAGGATGTATGTGCTTGGTGCAAGGAAAAGGGGCATTGGAAGAGAGATTGCCCGAAACGAGGTCAACATGGGCAGAACGGAGCCGCAGCCGTAGCAGAAGAAGGTAACTCGTCTGAGGATGAATACGTCATTCGATGGCGATGTTGTCACGCACTCTCAGGATGCGTGGGTCCTTGATTCCGGAGATTCCTATCATATTTGCTATAACATGGAGCTATTCTCGACGTACAACTAAACGGATGGAGGGTTTGTCTACATGACAAAAAAAGCCATCTGTAAGGTGATTGGGAGCGGCTCAGTTAGATTGAAGACGAATGAAGGGAAGTTATGTACTTTACAGCAAGTCAGGCATGTACCACTTATTAAGAAGAATCTGATCTCCTTGAGTCTACTCGACAGCAAGGGATACAGTTTCAAAGGTGAAGGTGGAGATCTACAAGTCCGCAAGAGTTCTAAGGTGATTCTCAGGGGAGTCAAGAATGGGACTTTGTACATGTTGCAAGGTTCGACGATCACTTGTTCAGCTGGAGTTGTCTCAGCCGATATTAAGGAAGCTGATCTAACCAAGTTGTGGCATATGAGGCTCGGTCATATGATTGAACGTGGAATGCAGGAACTACACAAGAAAGGCTATCTCACCGGGCATGCGCCCAAGAGCCTAGGGTTTTGTGACGACTGCGTGTATGGGAAGCTACAGCGTAGCAAGTTCCCTAAGGCGGTTCATAGAACGAAAGGTACTCTTGATTATATCCATTCGAATTGCAGGGGTCCATCTAGAGTTGAGGCGATTGGCGGGTACAGGTATTTTCTAAGCATCATAGACGACTACTCCAGGATGACTTGGATATTCGTGATGAAGCACAAGAGTGAAGCATTCGCAATATTCAAGGAGTGGAAGGCACTAGTAGAGAATCCGGTGGGAAATAAGGTGAAGAGGTTGCGCACAGACAACAGCTTAGAGTTCTGTTCATCAGAGTTTGATGGATTCTGCAAGGATCATGGAATAGCACGCCATCGCACCGTTTGACACACAACGCAGCAGAACGGTGTAGCCGAGAGAATGAATCAGACACTTTTAGCGAAAGCAAGGTGCATGCTTTCGAATGCAGGTGTTTCTAGAGGTTTCCGGGGAGAGGCAGTTTCCATGGCATGCTATCTCATAAATCGGAGCCCGCACACAGGTATAGGATGCAAGATTCCTATGGAAGTCTGGTCCGGTAATGCAGTGGATTACTCGGATTTGAGAGTTTTTGGTTATGTTGCCTATTATCACGTTGTTGATGGAAAACTAGAACCAAGAGCTAAGAAGGGAGTATTCATGGGTTTCGGAACAGGTGTGAAGGGATACAAGATATGGGCAGACAACAAGATTATACTTACCAGAAGTGTAGTCTTTGATGAGACACATATGTTGAAGAACTCCGTGGAAGTGGAGCTTGGAGGTGGAAAGAAGAAGGTGGAGGGAGGGTCGGATCCTACTGATCCTAAGGATTCTGAAATCCCTACACCGCCGCCAGAAGCAGAAGAGGAAGAAGCAGAAGAGTCTGATAGTAAGGATGCGTCTACACCAGAGGAACCAGTTCATCAAAGTGTTGCTGAAGGAAGACCAAGGAGAGTCATAAAGCCTCCGGCAAGATACAGAGATGATTGTATGGTGGGATATGCATTACAGGTAGAGGAAGAGGTAGAGGACGAGCCATCCTCCTACAAGGCCGCTATATCTAGTTCTGAGTCAGCACAATGGATTGCCGCAATGGGAGAGGATATGGAGTCTCTTAGCAAGAACTCGACCTGGGAGCTTGTTAAATTGCCAGCGGGAAGGAAGATAGTCAGCTGCAAGTGGGTTTCAGAAGAAAGGAAGGAACTACATCTGGAGAGGGCGTCAAGTATAAGGCAAGGCTAGTTGCAAGAGGTTTCAGTCAGAAAGAGGGAGTTGTACAACGAGATCTTCTCACCGGTGGTCAGACATACTTCTATACGGGTGTTACTAGCTTTAGTGGCACACCACGACCTAGAACTTGAGCAATTGGATGTCAAGACAGCTTTCCTGCATGGAGAGTTGGAGGAGGAAATATACATGAGCCAACCGGAGGCGTTCCAATTTCCTGGAAGAGAGAACTACGTGTGCAAGTTGAAGAGATCTCTCTACGGACTTGAGCAGTCACCGACGCAATAGTACAAGAGGTTTGACAGCTTCATGTTGAAGATTGGTTACCACAAGTGCGAGTATGATTGTTGCGTGTACCACAAAGAGTTGCATGGTGGATCACGTATTTACCTAGTTCTGTATGTGGATGATATTCTTATTGCAACTCGGGATATCAAGTACATCAGAGAACTGAAGAGGTCCCTTAGCGCGGAATTTGAGATGAAGGATCTGGGAGCTGCTCGGAAGATATTGGGAGTTGAGATCTATAGAGATAGGAAGAAGAAGAAGCTTTTCTTGTCACAGTAGGGATACATCAAGAAGGTCTTGGCAAGATTCGGGATGTTATCAGCTAAAGCTATAGATACTCCTATGGCAACTAACAGCAAGCTAGGAATGTACACCGTTCAGACCGAGGAGGAGAAGGTGTACATGTCCAAGGTTCCATATGCTAGCGCAGTTGGAAGTCTCATGTATGCTATGGTCAGCACTCGACCGGACATAGCATTCGCTATTAGTGTGGTTATTCGTTTTATGGCTCATCCGAATAGGGACCATTGGCAGGCGGTGAAGCGCATATTCAGGTACCTTAAGGGTACGTCAGACAGTGGCCTATGTTATGGTTCTAGTGAAGACATCTTGGTAGCTGGTTTCTCGGATGCGGACCATGCAGGGGATATTGATAGTAGAAGATCAATGACGGGCTATGTATTTGCTCTGGGAGCATCTGTTGTGAGTTGGAAGGCAACGCTACAACCGACGGTGACTTTGTCCTCCACGGAGGCGGAGCATATGGCTCTAACGGAAGCAGCAAAGGAGGCAATTTGGCTTAAGGGAATGGTCAATGATCTAGGGCTACATCAAGATCAGGCGATAGTCTATTGTGACTGCTTGAGTGCGATTTGCTTGACTAAGGACCAGGTTCATCATGAAAGGACCAAGCATATCGACGTCAGGTATCATTTTCTAAGAAACGAGAGCAGGATCAAGGTGAAGAAGGTGGGGACAGCTGACAACCCCGCAGATATGTTCACCAAACCGGTTCCGGAGAGCAAGTTCCAGCATTGTCTGGAATTGCTCAACATCTTGAGCCAGTGAGGCCCTTATGGCATGTCGGACCCGGTGGGGGTCCAGTGAGTCTCTGTGACGAGAGACATAGGGTTCGGAGAAGACGTAGCTTTATTTACGAGAAGAGGAGCAGCTGCTGTTGACAAGACAATTCAAGTCAAGGTGGAGATTTGTTGAGTTGGTGCCTTGAATTGGTCAAAGGCGGCCAAACACTTTGTTTCCAACTTTGATTAGGAAACATTGGAAGTCAAAGGCGGTGGAGGATTAGTTAGGAAACAAGTTGTTTCCAAATTGGATTTGGAAACGTTAGGGATTTCCTAGCACTATATAAAGAGCCTAGTAGTCACACTACTAGGCATGCAAAAACATTCTTGTAGTCTTGTTCCTCTTAAGTGAATAAAGGGTGCTTTTCCTCCGTGGAGGTAGTTAGCAAATATTTTGCTAGAGAACCACGTAAAATACTCGTGTTCTTCTTTATTCGTTCATTGTTCGTGAGGTGGCTTGTCACAACAGAAGCTAATGTTGAATTTTCTTGTTTAACTTGTAACACTAAAGTCGAATGTGGAGTAACAAAACCCTGGCTCGCCTAGTACCTATTAGAAACACACATAAACTGGAGAAGCTTCATCCATGTAAACAGGATCAAGCCTAGTTGTTCTTGCAGAAACACGCATACCTCCATGTGAAGGGGAGGCTTCATTGAAGAATAGTTTGTGAAGTTCCATGTTGGAGTAACAAGACTCTGAGCCTGGGAGACCAAATTCATTGAAATTTGAATGACTGAAACTTCTTTTACTCCTATATCATTTATATCAATTAAGACTCTGTTTCTCAGTGCTCGGCTGTCTTTCGAAACCATATTTATTTCAGTGACATTTGAATAACAATGACTCTGTAAGAAAATCAGGGAGCATTTTTCTTTCCAACCCAATGAGTCTTCTCTCAGGGGTCAGAAACTTCAATGTCAATTTCTGACTTGCAACTTTCATAGCTGTTGTTTGCTTCTGTGATGATTCCACCATTGTTTTGAGTTCTTCCACCACTTTAGTCATGTGCACCACTGCCACTACCACTACCTTAGAGATGTGCTTAGATAAGTTTATTTCCAGTGGATAAATATCTCTTTACATGTATAAATATTGTTGGATTTGCGTCTTGAATAAGCTGAAAAAAATCATCAACAGCAACAACAGGGACCAAGATAGAGAGCAAAAAAAGCATTTTGGATATTTTCAGAGGTCGCACGAACAGAAAAGTAACTGGCACGACCTGGAGGAAAACATCCGGAGCATCAGGATTTTTTGGAGGAGGTCGCATGACGTGATCAGAGGTCGCACGACCTAGTCTGGGAGGTCGCACGACCTGGACCACTAGGTCACACGACCTAGTATACTCCTGACGTTTTTTGGAATTATTTCCTAATCTATCTGGGATGGCCCTAAGTTGGTTTTAAGCACTATAAATAAGCTCCTAAGTGTTTAGAACGTGTATGTACTTCATTGTAATTGTTCCTCTTGAAAAATAAAGGTCTCTCTTCGCCGTGGATGTAGTTAGCTCAATTTGGGCCAGCTAACCACGTAAACTTGGTGATTTGTTGATTACTTCATCTTTCGTGAGGCGTGAGTGATTGTGAGAGGTATAAAAAACTGGTATCATAGCCTAGGTCAAGATCAATCCACCAAGAACGATGTCCGAATCGATGTTGAAGATTGATAGGTTTACAGGACGTAACAACTTCAGTCTGTGGAAGATAAAGATGGAGGCCTTGCTAAAATCACTGGGATTGTGGGCACCTTTGACCGCGGACAAAGGAGGCATGGATGCTAGTACATCGGAGTTCAAGGTATTGGAGGAGAAGGCACACGCGACGATTATGATGTGCTTATCGGATGACGTGATCATTGAGATCGCATATCAAAAGGAAGCAGCGAAGATTTGGCTGAAGTTGGAGAGTGTCTACATGACGAAGAGTCTCACTAGCAAGTTGATGCTAAAACAAAGGCGTTTTACCATGTGGATGCTCGAAGGTACGGCTCTCAAGGACCATCTTGATCAATTGAAAACAATTCCTTTAGATTTACGTAATATTGGCGAGAAGATGGATGATGAGGATGTCGCGCTTTTGTTATTGATATCGTTACCTCCATCATACGTGAAATTTGTTCAGTCATTCATTATGAAAATTGATGACTTATCTCTAGTGGAGATCAGATCGGCGCTCCATGCTAGAGAGTTGCGCCATAAGGGTGCAGGCATAGGTACAGAAGACCATTGTAACACCCCCAAATGGCTGAAGCCAGAGGCCCGGGGATGTCACTCCGTACCCGAGGTTAAACCCGAATACAAGGAGATTTTATAACATGGTTCTCAAGCAAAACATCCGTAAACTAATTAATACTAATCGTTATTACAAACCGAATTATTCTAGCCTCAAACCGGG
Source organism: Linanthus parryae (assembly GCA_023055425.1). Classification (NCBI taxonomy): domain Eukaryota; kingdom Viridiplantae; phylum Streptophyta; class Magnoliopsida; order Ericales; family Polemoniaceae; genus Linanthus; species Linanthus parryae. The sequence goes on along the minus strand of JALGPY010000009.1, from coordinate 28,469,579 downwards.
CATAAAGCAAACTAAAGTATTTAAAATACTAAAGAGTTCAAATTTAAAATGAAAATACTAATGATACATATGATGATACGCGTCCCCTTCTACGCCAGACAACCATCCTCTAAACCTGTGGTGCAAAATCAAAAAGAAACACCACAGTACAAAATCAGCATGAAATACTGGTAAGTAAACACTCAAACATGTAAAATGATGATAGGATAGTTATAAAACCACGACTCATTTACAAGTATGAGTTTTTGTCAAACATAGCTGATGCGCAAACTAACGTGCTATCGCAAGTGTACGAATCTTGTAATACCGGGTGCAATTAGACTCGGGTGATCGTTCCCACGAGGACTGTTTCGGGTTTACTTACGTTGTCAGTTTCGGTTAACCAAGTGTAGTAACCAGGAGGAGTAGGTTGTGATTATAGTGACTAAACTAAAAACAGAAATTAAAAAACGTAAACGTAAATATTTTTTGTGACGTTTTCTGAAATAAGCTGAATTGGGTGTAACGATAATAGATGAAGACTAGGCTCCAGGATCCCCTAGGGTTTCTACAGATTTCATTTTTACGTTCGCTTATGAAAACACTCAGCAGTTTCGATATCTGTGCAACGTACCAGTTGTGCAGTGACTTTTCAGATTCCACACGTAATCCCGATCCTGCAGACTTTCGGATTCTTGTTAAGCTGCCTAAATCTGCAGTCTCGGTCTAATCCTGTTAGGGTTTCTAACCTGTCCGAATGGTCCGGGCCAAATTCTCTAACAGTTGGTCTCACGTTTTTCGATGCTAGCCCTATCTCCCTTTCTCTGGTTGGTCTATCAGGGTAAGGTACTAAATCCTGGTTTTTCTTCCTAACCCTAACTTGACGTTTTCACCTACAAGCTCGGGTCTATAGCAATCCTGGGTGATCAATCCTATCATGCATATACGATAACAATCAAAACCAGAATAACAGATATAACTTGCTGAATTAAGATAATCATCATGAATCCATAAACGAAGTAGTCATAAAATCTGGGTACAAAACCCTAGGTTCACCGAGAACCTAGGTGATAAGTTTAGCTACGACTAGACATAATACAAAACGCAGTTTCTGAATATAAAGAGAGAGAACGAAATCAAACTAAGTCTTCGAATCTCGAATCGCGCTTTCGTGCTCTCCGGGAATGCTCTGACTTTGCCCTTCGGTTGTGCTGAGAATTGTGTTGTGTCTCCGTGTCTTCAAAACGAGTCTGGACGAGTCTTTAAATAGTGCTGTTTCCCGAAAACGCTCGTGCCTGAAATTACGGAATCTGCCATCGGTCCACCGCCTTTGACCAAAAAGTCAAAACTGGCTGCGTATATACGCAGGGTTGCGTATATACGCAACCAGGGCCCATCAACCACCCCCCATCTCCTTCCCTGCCTGCGTATATACGCAAGGCTGCGTATATACGCAGGCCTGCGTATATACGCAGGCCTGCGTATATACGCAGGCAGGGGGTGGAGATGTGGGCCCCACTTGGTCCTTTGGTGGGCCAAGTTGGGTCCCCTGGGTCCCACTCTTCTGCAAGACGCTCCCAGTTTGCCTCTTCGGTGTTCTCCTGCTTATCCGTGTTTCTGTCGTGTCCCGGTCTTGTGCACGTTTCCCGAGACGGTCCCGGCTTGGTCCCAGCACGCTTCCAGATGCACCTCCTGAACCTGTTCCTGAAAAGGCAACACGAACGAAAACCCGCGATCATATCCAAATATAGCAAGAAATAAACAGAAATCCATCAAGTGCAAATAAACGTCTCGTTCTAGATTCCCGAGGCATTCTAAGGCATTTTCCGGCAAAAACCGCTAATTCCGACACAAATACTCGTGAAATCAGGCTAAAAGATAACCCTTAATTGGGCGTTATCAAATACCCCCGCACTAAACATTGCTCGTCCCGAGCAATCCTGCCAACTCTAGCCTGCATTTCTGTCCTCGTAACTGACTCGCATACGCTTTCGACCTGAACCTTTCAACCGGACGACTCGATAGAAAAACTGACTCAGATAGAATATACACAGACTCAAACGACTCAAAACAGACTAGTTACAAAAATATTTTTGGCGAGATCGGGCAACCTCAAAAACATAAATAGTGTGTCCTCGTGATCTCATCCTTTTCAGAATTTACTTCCCTGCAAGCGATCGGTAAGTCTGAACAAATTTATATGGTGGATTTAAGCACTGAACCGAAGTACTATTACTTTGGTTATCAAACAGAGCAAATCCCTAGCTAACTTACCATCCGAGCTGTTTCCGAAAGGATCTATGTCTAATCAGGTAGGATAAATATATGTATCAAAGTACGGCACAATCCTACTTGTTATGACATTCTCACAATTTACCAAACTCACACCCCACACCGAGATCCCGAAAAACTGCCCGAAACACCTAAGTTCCTGCTTTCCCAATTCTCCTGTCCCCCGGTGTGTCTTCGCCGTGCTCGCGGCCACAAATGTGAAGCGGTGCAAAACGTCTCGAAAATTGTGCCACTCACTCAGCCTTTTATTCAAATAACAAAAACACAAAACAAACTAAAAACTAGATCATGATTTTTTTTTCTTTTTTTTTCCTTTTTCTTTTTCTTTTTTTTTATAATATATACTTTTTTTTTTATAACACAACTATATATACAAACGTATACGAATACTGACAATACTACACTGACTAAAGCTGAGTGAGTGAAAATAAATCTCTGTCGTGGGGTACGCAAAATGTCCTCATGTGAAGTACCCCCACACTAATCCTGAAGCGCTGATCCTGTAGTCGAGATAAAACTGTGCGGTCCCACCGAACCTCCTCATCACCAAAGATGTAGAAAAACGGCACAACCACCAATTGGCCCTACAACACCCCCCCCCCCCCCCGGAACCCCGTTTTGTGCGAAAAGATGCTCGCACGCGACTAACCCCTCCTGTGGTCACTATGTAGTGAAGTGATCCACCTCCGCAAATTAATGCACTGTCGCCACTAACTCACCCTGTCCTTCCCTCGAAAAACGTGTTAAAATCGAAACTGTCCAAAACTGATAACTCATGAAGCTCCCCCATCTAAAACCTGCCCCTACTCACTCCCTCCGTCATAACACGTAGAATAGCCAACTATCGACTGATGAGGTCTCAAAGAAGGCTGCCTAGGCTAAAGTGGCTACAAAGAAAGAGGGTAAATGGCTTCAAACGGGTTGACTAATTGGACCTAGGGGTAAGAAACAGGACGTGAGGTCCCTTGATAGCCAGTCACTCCACCGAAAAATGCGATGACCGTGACGGCGCCCGTGGGCGGGTTGTCGACTACCTATGTGACGGTGGTGTAGCAACTAGTCGGATTTTTCGCTCAGTTGATAATTACTTGCAGATTCCAAAGGTCACTGACTCTCACCTATCTACTATACCTCGGTGCAAGTTTTCTGCTCTTTCAAAGGATTCAAACTAAATTTCTTCACTGTTTTCGTTATCTCGATTGCCCTTTCTCAAAATTTTTTGATTTTAAACTTTTTTTTTGTGAAAAATAATTTATACTTGCTGTTTGCGTATATACGCAGGTCTGCGTATATACCCAACCAGCAGCATAAAAAAAATTTAATTTTTCACTTTTTTTTTTGAAATTATATACAATGCATGGCCAGAATGATTATGGTGGGTTGACTCAAATAAAGAAAATATGCTGACTCAAAAATAAAAATAAAAACTGCAAATAAATATGAAAAAACGTACAGACCGGGTAAATGCAGACACGACTACCACCCCCACACTAAAAGGTGGCATGCCCTCATGGCACTCACTCGTCCGGAAAAAATGTCGGGTCAGACCCGGTCTCGGACGTACCGGATATGCTACCCGGCGAGCTGCTCTCTGAATTAGTCCTAAAGACCGGCTGACGCGCGCGTGTACGGGGCCGGTAATCAGAGGACTGCGACTCGGACCCAGTCCAACTGCTAGGATGCTGGGATCGCAAAGTCGTCCTGCCACTCGAAGGCTGCTGGGTACAGGTCCCAGTCTGCTGGGTACGGGTCCCAGTCTGACGACCTGTAGGCTGCCGGGATCGTGTCCCGGGCTGCCGTCTCTCCTGTCGGGCAGGTGGCTGTGATGGCTGAGTCGGGGGAGGTGGCTGGGTCGGAGGTGGTGGAGCAGACGTGCACTCACTAGAGTCCCCGTCATCCGACCATCCCTCGGTAAAGCTGCTGGAGTAGGTAGGTGGAAAATACAGCGGGAGTGGCGGTTCTCGGCCTGCGTGCCGAGCCGCATCCCGCTGCTCCTCTCGTATACTAGCTAGGGCAGCCTGGGTGTCCTTCGTGACCTTCCGCTGAGTCCGGCGGTTATGCGTCAACGCCCTCCAAAGCTTGCGCACGCTCTCAATCACCTTCTCTCCTATGGACTTGCGTCCGCCCTGACACCCCTCAAATCTCTCGTCCACTCGAGGCAGTCTACGCGGCGGGGCTGGTCTAGCTCGTGGGGTCGGGTTGGCCCGTGGAGCCGGGTTGGCCCGTGGGGTCGGCTCACCTCTCTGTCGGGCAGGCAGAGGCTGGGCATTCCTCTCAGTCCCCTGTCTACTCGACTCGGGGCGCTCACTCTCTCTACTAGTACGACATCGCCGAAGTCCGGCCGATGCCTGGCGACTGACTGGTCGCTCCTGAGTCGAACGCCTCCTAGGGGCAGGGGCAGGTGCAGGGGCAGGAGCCGGGTCCTCCTCCATGATATCGTCATCCTCATCGACGTCAACGACTGGCTGTGGTGGGCCCGGGTGACGAGCGATAATCTTCCTATAAGGTCGTGGCTTAGGAGGAAGTAGATCACCCTCCACATCAAACATCGGAACCTCAAACTCCCGTGCCAGTTTGGCAATGAGGTTGGCGTACCCCAATCCCTTGTGTCTACCGGAGCAGTTCCGCTCCTGCATGTACACCCAAATCCGATGAGGAATGTCCACCTCTCGTCTAAGAACAAGGAAATAGACTAAGAGTACGTACTCAAATTCAAGGTAGGTAAAATGCTTAATGCCCACTACCCTGTTCACTACCCACTCGGCCCACCACCGTGGTGGGCCGGTAATAAAATGAGAATGCAATTTCTTGCCTATCTCGCCTGGCCCCTCTCTCTCAAAATGGGCACCCGGGTACCCCCCAGTCACAACCCGCAAAAGCTCAGAATCGCTCGGCGGGTAATCTGCACACTCAGCATATGCGCACGTGAAATGGCGCATCGGAATCTGGTACGCCTGGCGGATGGTATCCGCCGTGATCAGCAGAAACGTACGCCGCAAATACACCCATCGGACATCCCCGTTGGCCTCACCCTCCCCCTTGTGCATGAGGTTCGCGTAGAACTCACGCACCAAGTCAGAACTGGAAACGTCCGGAAACCCCGCTAGGGACGTTCCGAAAATGTCCGGTCGACTCGCATACTCTGCCATTTCTGGCGGCATGCTCGTATGGTCTACCTGAAACTGGTAGTCTACGGGAAGGCTATGACCCATTTTGGTTCCGGTCATAAAGTAAAACTGTGCATAATGGTTGACGAACCTAAAACTGTCAAACTGCGTAGAGGTAAGCTCATCCGCCTCATAGTCAGTCGGGATGTCATCTCGCTCGGGGTCTAGGACGGGTACATGAAACTCCATAACAGACCAAACCTCGGAAAACGTGCCGACTCGGTAAAATAAGCAAAAACGTGAAACGTGCACAAAAATAGTGTGTCTCAATAGATAGTCCACCTAAGAGCTACCAGAGGTCCACACGGCAAGTGCCGCTCCAAAACGCAAAATTACCGAAAATAACGGGCCCTGCTACGGGCCGTGCCAAACGGAAAATAAAGCGAGGGATGAGATTTTCGACCTTCCCTAAACAGGGGTGAAGACCGGAGATTCTGCCCGGAAAGTCGCCAGAAAGCCGCCGGCGGTCGCCGGAAAAATCTCCGGAAAACCAAACTGCCCGGAATTGAAATCCGAGCCCACCAAATCGAAGCCCTCGACCTCCTCGTTCACGTTCCCTTGTACGGTTTTTGCTAGTTCTTGCTCTAACACCTTCGAATCTGCACTTTTCCTCAAGAACACCTCACTTTTTGATGAAAATTGCCCGCTCGATTTTCGCTTGTTTCTGGATTTTGATGGATGAAACTTGATCCTTGCGACGAGGGGATTCCAGAAATGTGCCCGGAATTTGATTTGGAGGTCCGATGCACAATTTGTGTTCTTCAAGTGAGAGGAAATGGAGGTAGAGAGAGAAAGAGAGGTGCCAACAATGGTGTGACCGGCCCCCTCTTCCCATTTAAACCCTAAATGGCCAAAATGACCAAAATACCCCCGGGGTTTTGAAAAAATTTCTAATTTTTTTTTCTTTTCTTTTCTGTTTGCGTATATACGCAGTACTGCGTATATACCCAACCAGAAAACAACCAAAAAAAACAAAAAAAAAATTACTTTATTCCCTCGGGTTGCGTATATACGCAGGGCTGCGTATATACGCAACCCGAGGGCATAAAGAAAACAACCAAAAAGTTATTTTTTTTCTTTTTTTTTCAAATCATCTCTCTTCCCCTGTTTTCCCGGTTCTGGCTGTTTTGGATGTTTCTGTATCTGCACATTCTCAAATTCAAAGTCAAAAACCCGCTCATCTCGCCTCTCTCGAAAATTCAGACTGAACATAATAACATAATAAGTAATAAAAATAAATAAATAAACGATTAATTTTGGGTTGCCTCCCAAACAGCGCCTTGTGATTTACGGTCGACGGCCCGACCCTGTTACCTCTTACGGATCATCAAAATAGACCGGGTCTATTTTGACGACTTCGGCGGTCTCGAGATACGGCTTGATCCGGTTCCCGTTCACCCTGAAACTGGACTTGTCTTTTGGATTTTCCAGCTCGAATGCCCCCCAGGCAAAAATCTGCTTGATGATGAACGGTCCCGACCAACGAGACCTCAACTTGCCCGGAAAGAACCGCATCCGGGTATTGTAGAGAAGCACTTTGTCGCCTTCGTGAAACTGCTTTGGCGTGATACGGTTATCATGCCACTTCTTTGTCTTCTCTTTGTAAATTTTGGCGCTCTCGAAAGCCGTTCTGCGAAAATTCCTCTAATTCCAGCAGCGCCATCTTCCTCTTATCTCCTGCTAGATTCTGGTCCAAGTTCAGCAGTTTGATGGCCCAATACGCCTTGTGCTCCAGTTCCACCGGTAAGTGGCACGCTTTCCCAAAAACGAGCTGGTATGGTGACATTCCCAGCGGTGTTTTGAAAGCTGTCCTGTAGGCCCAAAGCGCATCGTCCAGTCTGACAGACCAATCCTTTCGGCCGAGATTCACTGTTTTCTCGAGTATGCTCTTGATCTCTCGATTCGACACCTCGGCCTGCCCGTTCGTCTGCGGATGGTAGGGTAACGAGACTTTATGAACTGACACGCCGTACTGTTTCAGAACTTTCGCAAAAACCCGATTGATGAAGTGAGAGCCCTCGTCGCTAATCATTGCCCTGGGAGTCCTGAAACGAGTGAAAACGTTGTGTTTCAGAAAACGCTCAACGGTGGCTGCATCGTTTTTCTGACACGCGATTGCTTCGATCCACTTTGTCACATAATCTACTGCCAGCTGAATGTAAAGATTTCCCATCGAAGACGGGAACGGACCCATGAAGTCAATCCCCCATACATCAAATGGCTCTACCTCCTGCCACACGGTCATCGGCATCTCGTCCCGGTGTGACGTGTTTCTTGTCCTCTGGCACCTATCACATCCCTGCACATAGTCGTGACAGTCTTTGAAGATTGTCGGCCAGAAAAAACCGGACTGCAGTATTTTATGAGCTGTTCGCGTTCCCCCAAAATGACCCCCACACTGTGATGAGTGGCAGTGTCGGATCACGTTCCAGGCCTCGTGGGTCGGGATACACCTTCTCAGGATGTTGTCGGCCCCTTGTTTGAACAAGTACGGGTCGTCCCAGAAATACTGTCGACTTTCGGCAATGAACTTTTTCCGCTGCCATGGTGTGAGATCCTCGGGAAGCGTGCCAGTTACCAAGTGTGCACAAGAGATTCCGGCGGGGAGACCTCCGTGTACACCGTATGTAGAGGATCAGGGATCGCACAGGAAGAGTGGGGTTGTGTGTAGGGAGAGAGTAAGGCAGTAGTAATGTCTGAGAGAGAGACAGGGGTTTGGCAGAGCTTCCGCGTATGGCAAGTGTGTTCTCCTTTGTATGGAAAGGGTAACGGCCTATATATAGCAGAGAACGTGACCGTTGTAGTGTGGTTAATGCGCCCATTGATGGCGGCTTAATTAGCTTAACCATAACGGCACGTTCTTCCGAGTATATAGGGACCGTTACAGCACGTTGTGCGCGAATACCGGAACCGTTACGAGGTTGACCGGGTTTGACCGGATTGACCGGGTTTATGGAGCTCGTGCCATAATCTCTCAAAGCAGTTACTAAAGGTCGCGTGCGGGCTTGGCTCGCACGCGACAGGGCTTACTCTAGCCTCCAAACCACTAAGTCCCTACAAGTCCCGTGCAGTGGTATGCGAGGGCTCTGTCTCGCAGCCCCCACATGGATCAGCTCGGCTGGTGATCCAGTGTGTGTGGAGCACAATATGGTGTGCTGGATGGTTGCCACGTGGCCAAGATCTGTCAGCTCAGAAAGCACTATCTACATTAGCCCCCTTTCTGCGCGTGAAGACTCATAGCTGTATAGACTTCCATGCGCGGAAACCAACATACGCGTCGTTGCCACGCACCAATTCAAATATGGGTAAGTTCAGCCCCCGTGCGTGCCATTATGACCTAAAACCCTAGAGTCGTGCCGTCTGGCTTCTAGGGTTTTAGGCGTGACGTCAGCTTGTCCTGTGATTGCGCGATTCGACGGTGACGGTTGCGATTCGACTACTGAAAGGACGCAACCTTTCATTGTTTTTGGATAAATACTTTGTATCCCCCACTGTTGCAAAGCATCACTTCTTTCTCTTAAAGTGAATGGTACCCGGAGATCTTCGAGAGCAGATTCAGATAATCAATCATCAGTTCGAAACTGCAAATCGTCTTCTTCAACTGTGTGTATCCAAGCAAGCTTTGCGAAAACAAGGTTGGCCTTGTTCAATTTCGATTTAAAATACCAGTGTATGCCTTGAACTGCGTTGAATCTGTAAACCCATATAATCTGTTGAAACTTGTGAAGAAGCTTCAAGCTTTGGACCCAATTGCGGCTTGATCCCTCAATAATAAGGGCCTTGGATAGGGTTTTGAAATCCCCTGATAATGCAACCCTCTAATTTTTGAAATTGATACCAGAAACTGTTCATCTTTCTTTCTGTAGATCTTGAATCTCGAAATTCAAACTGAAGTAGCATATTTCTCCCCCCTTTTTCTTGCTCTTCCGCAGGAATGGCCAAGACAAAAGGAACCAAACTCATCAAGGAGGACGAAGAGATCCCCGATCTTCCGCAGGCTTTGTGGCGAAAAGCCCCCTATCTAGGTGGCAAAGATTTTTACCATGCGAGGGTTAAGGCGAAGAGAATGCCTGCTCCTGTCCCAATTGAGGGATTGCTAACACTGACTCGCCCGATTAACTCAGCCTTGCTCGAGTTAATTGGCTCCGAGGATGTGGTTCGATTGGGAATCGAAAATGGGTACTTCCCCTACACTGCGATTTCTACCCAAGCTTTTGTCCAGAAATTGGACTACATGGATGAGTGGATTGACCACGTGTTGAACAATCATGCCGCGAATCTTGATGAAGCCGGCGTATACTTCGCTGTTCGTGCTATGAAGGGTGTTGCCGTGAAGCTGGACCAGTCCATGCTTCTAGACCTTCTTTCCCGCTACTCGCCTGCGACTCACACATTCCATTTTGCTGAGTTCGAGGCTGCCCCTACACTCGAGGACGTGCAGATGCTGTACGATCTTTCTCCCATGGGTGAGGTAGACCCTTTGAGTCCTTTGAGGACGGCTGCGGAGATTGCCTTGTACACGCAGATGGAGGAATGCCTGGCAGAGGTAAAGAAAATCTCCACCCGGTGGACTACTACGAAAGCCCTTCCAAATTGGCAGTTAGTGGATACGTCTGCGAAGAATACCTGGAATAAATGGTTGCAGTACTTCTTTCGAGACTATGCGAACAGCAGCATCAATAAGAAGCTTCTAAGTGAGAACCCAGAGGCCGAGAATTATGTGGAGGGTAAAGGCTATCATTTGACCCTTTGTGCTTTCCTCTGTGCTTGGTTGTCGAGGTACTTGATTGACGGTCACCCACATGATGGGGTCTTCTACCATGTTTTGCCACTTGCTGTGAGGCTCGCCCTTGGCCATAGAGTCGCACACGGACCCTTGGTCTTGGGCACGCTGTACTATAGGCTTGATCAGTTGGTTCTAGCCATGAAAGAGTCGCGTGGCCGCCTCGATGTACTAACTTTTGTCAACATTTCCTTCTTGACGATGTGGGTTTTCGAGCGATGGCCATCCTATGCTCCAACTGCTCTCAAACCCGACAAGTGGTGTCCCCCAAGCGAGACGGAGGAGCGTAACAGCGGCAGGGCTGCGAGGTGGTTCGGAGCGAACAACACCAAATGCGTTTGGAGCCTGATATGCGACAAACGGAAAGAGTTTACTGCTAGGCCCTATGCCACACGCATTGAGAACGTGCGATGGTTTCCAAAGCTGTACCCCTCTAAGGGTGTTGTCTTCTCAGAAGAGCTCCTCTTCGAAGAGGGATCGCATTTCCATGAGCGCTATCCCGAGTTCTTTTGCTGGTGCCTACGAGGCTCCCTTCCTTCCCTCGAAGAGCACATTCGTGAGCTCGCGCCAAGGTATGAGAGGATTACCGTGGATGTTGACCCCACTCGAGTTTCTCCCCAATTCGGCTTTGATGCAGTGGCACCATCAATCTGGCCCCAGTCCATTATCATAGGTTGTTATAAGCGCTTGCTAACAAAGGAGTGCAAGACAGTATTCATGAACAATCTTCCCTTTGAGCAGCCTGCAGGGACCCGCGAGGGTGGTTGTTCTCAGAACTGGCTCGCATACTGGATCGCCCAGCAAACGAGGGTTGAGACGCAGTCGGCCGCGCAACCAAGTAGAGCTCCCTTGATCAAGAGAAATTCTTTTCCGTTTCGCCCCAATTGCAGCCTGAGCGAGTCTGAATATGGTTGCTACTCACTGTTGGATCGTGAGAACCATTTGTGTCCTGACGTCATTCTGAAGGAGAAGGTCGCCGCAGTTAAGAAAGGCGACACGCATGTCGTCAGATATAGCAAGGCATTTGCTGAGGTAAGCAATTTTTCCGTGTGCGTTTAAGCTTCTCGATTTCCTTATGCTGACGCCTTTATTCTGTACTGTTTGCTGTAGTGCCATGTGCGGAGGTTCGCATTTGGTGATCGCTCCAAGTCATTGGTTAACACCATTGTTGCCACCAGGAGACAAAAGCAGCCGTTTCTGCTAGCATGGAGGATGGACCCTGAGGTCGAAGCCAAGATTCGCGCAGTCATGAATGCTTTTGCTGACTCGCTGATAGATAATGCCCCGGCCTCGTCGCCTCCCGGAGATGATCCGTCCCCTCCAGCGACTGCGGCGCCGAGAGTGAAGAGACCCAGGCAAAAGGGAATTACAATTTCTTCCCCTAGAAGTGCTCCAACTTCTCCCCCGGGGAGGTCCCTTTCTGTCACGGATAAAGGCAAGGGTCGCATGCCCAGCAAAGTGCGGAAAGAGCTCGCAGTTGAGACTTTCGTTCCATTCAACCAAGAGGAAGAAGGAGAGAGGCAGGAGCCCAGAGAGAGTGATGAAGAAGAAGAAGAAAGAACAGTTGTGATGCATGAGGAAGAATCAGGAGGTACTTCCGTCGCGTTTCTCTTCTCATCATCGTAATTCTTTTGTAATTCTTTCTGACACCAATCATATCTTTGCAGGTGATGATGATGATGAGATCATCGAAGGCCTTTTGGCCAAGAGACAAAAGAGAGATACCCATTCTGGCATTCCAGACGATCCCATAAGCGAGGACGTTCTTGCTGAGTCCCGGAAGACTGCCGCGGAAGCTGCTGAAAGAAGAAGGCAGATGGAGGAGGAGGAGCTCGAGCGTGTGAGACAGCGGAGCCTCGAAGAGCAGCATGTTGACGACTTAATGCGTCCAGTTACCGAGGAAGACGAGCTTCCCGAAGAAGTGGCTCCTCAGGCGGAGGAGGAAGATGCGATTCCAGAAGAGGATGCAGCAACCCTGGAGCAAGCCCAAGCGGACTTTGAAGAAATCGCAGGCGGCGATAAAGGTGAGATCTTCAATCTCGCAGTAACTTATAGAGATGTTATTGTGGGTGCGTTAAAGCATGGTGTGTCAAAGGCTGACATTCGCCGTTGGCTAGTCGGCAAGTGCGGAGAACCTTCAGGTAACCATTTGAGCGATATACATGTACTAGTCCTGAGCAACTTGAAATAGAATCATGACTGGTTTCTTCGCATCCCAGGTCACGCTCCCTTTAAAGACTTGCTTAATGAGGACACACTAATAGGACATGGTTCCACGTCTTTAGTGTATGACGAAGATACATCAATCCCACCTTCGCGTGGAGGTGTTTGCTCTTAGCTTTAGCAAAGATAGTAAAATAACGTTCAATGCAAGTTACCTCATACCATCGCATTTTGTATCGCAGGAAATGTTGAGGAACCTGCGCCGGAGCAAAGAAGTCAACCTTCTGTGTCCTATGTTCCGATTCCGAGCTCCCATACCGAGAAGACTGTCGCAGCTGCTGAATACGCAGATGAGCCTCTTGAGGACATCATCGAACTTTCTGATGATGCTGAAGCTGACGCTGTGCTGATGGAGGAAGACGCCCATACTGGCGCTGAGGAAGTAAGGACAAGTACTGCTGATGCTTCCGCATCTGAGAGTGTCCCTCGCCAAGCAACCTCAGTTGTCACTTCGCCTCTGGCGATGACTGAGTCGGTGGCACCCGTTCCTGCGTGGAGCTTTTGGGGCTCGCTGGTTGGTAATGCAGTCGCAGCTGGTGCGGCTTATACTCTTCCTTCTAACTATGAGGAGTTAGAGCTCGCAGCTGACAGAAGAGCTATGGAGCGGGGACAGTCTTCGACCACTCCGGCAGCGCGCATTCCTTCTCTTCGTGAGATTCTGGAAGGAACTGGTAAGTATAGATTTACTATTCGCATCTCGCAGTATTCACTTGCGAGTTTGACATCATAACTTAGCTTTGACATCGCTTTAGGTTTGAAGCAAACTGATGTGGACTGGGTAGTTCGGATGCGCCTCACCTACACCCAATCATTTGTGAGATCTCTGGAGATAGGGCCCTTCGACAGGAGGCTGTTCCTTACTGAAGCCATTTGGATTTTGGAGCAGCTGTCTGCGGCTACGCCTGCGACCATTTCCGTCCAACGTGCTGAATTGCTTTGTGGCATGTGCCAAAATCTCCTGACCAAAGTTCAAGGCAGGCTGGGTTTCAGATTTCTTATGAAAAGAGTTACTCTGATTCGCGCAGCCGTAACTTTGAAGCTCGGCCACCAGAACCTCGCAGCCGAGAAGCAGAAGGTGGAGCAGCAAAAGCAAAAGGTTGACGAAGCTCTGAAGCTCTATCATGAGATGAATGCTAAGTGCGAGCAACTGAAATAAGAAGTGGAGCAGGTAGAGAAGCTGAGCCATCAGTTCGCGCCCCATGACTCCTTGATCAAGAATTTGCTTTGACTTTTTGATTTTTGGCAAAAAATAGCAAGGGAATTAGCTGAAACATTAATGTAATGTCTGAAACATTAATGTAATGTTGCTAGGGTTTCTCCCCCCTTTTTTTAACAACAAGAATCAACTTGCCCGTTTTGCCCTTTCCGGGATTTGATAGGATATCTCTGTGCATATCCAATTATGACATCAGCAATTGATACTCTGCTTGATTTTCGCGCTAATTTCTCGGAAGATAAGCACGCTTTCGTTGGGAAGTCCATCCGAATCATGACCATCCGTCATTTATTAAGATACGCAACTGAATCGTCGTAGCCTTTAGTAGGGTAATTGATCGTTACCGCTTTTCAAGGCGTAAGTTACTGACCTTACCCTCTTTTCGAATTCTGCTGACTCATCTTTGGCAACTGAAGAGTCTCCACAGGGTCTATATAAACCCTGTCTTTGCCATTTGGGTTCTTCATCCCAAAAATGTGCTCTGCCGTGAGTCCTTACGACTGTTGGCTTCAACGCTTGTTTTTCGTTGATCCATGGCAACTTCAAGTTGTGAATCCTGAGTTTGCGCTTTGTGCTATAGAAATAGTTTCCAAGATCCACTTTATGAGGCTTATTGCTCTTTATAACCATCATAAAGAAGATGGAGATGACATCTCAGGTGCATTCGAAGAATTTTCTTCGTGTATTATGCTTGCAGGTCATGTTTCCGGCCGCCTCCCGGTGAGGTGCAGCGCCGAAGTGACCGTGCTACCGTCTCGTAATGAAAGGCGGAATTCTCCTGCAGCCTCCCTGGAGGAGAACTTATTGCCCCCACGTTCGTGAGCTCAGGGTGGCGAACCGCTGCGTTCATCCCCGTCTACAAGGAGCCCTTGCCCTTGGGAGCTTCTGCTTGCCTGTTGATCGCCGGAACCGGTGGTTCCTCAGGCACATCTCGTGGGATGTTGATCTGACAAGGGCCTTGTCAAATACTGGGATCTTGAACGTATGGCTTCATGTGGCTCTTTGGAGCAAGATCCCGCTTGCGTCAGATGTTCGGTCGCAGATCCGTGTATTGCATAGCCGGTGTTAGGACCGGTGGGTTCATCCTTTTCAGTTAGGATTCCCGTAGTGTGTCTCTGCTGGCGTGTCAGCTACTTTTCGATTGTATTGTAAGCCATGTTGGCTGTGTAGTTAGATTTGAGCTTTTTCGCTTGTAAGCTGCTATCTAGACAGATAAATTGTAAGTCTTTCCGACTCATAATGATAAATAGCTTTTGCATTATCTGCTGTTTTGTTACAACAAAATATGATCTCGCATGCATTTCGGCATATTTCTCCTTGCATAATGCTATGTAATGGTTTCGCATTTGCTATCTGCCATGTGAATTCGCAGATGTTTTACTGGATCGTTCGAGATCGTACTTGCGCAGTTGTGCCATCTTGGCAGATGGGCTTTTGATTTGCTATCATACCTGATTTGCTATCGTATCAGATAGATCTTTGTAGATCACTTGAGATCATTTTGCACAATATTGCTATCGCATTTGTAGAATGCCTCCATCACCGCAGATAGGTTTGGAAGATCAATTAAGCTTACTTTGCGCATAAGTTGCTATCGTAGCAGATAGGCTTTAGCAGATCAATTAAGATCGTCCTTCGCATGAGTTGCTATCGCAGCAGATAGGCTTTAGAAGATCAATTAAGATCGTTTTTCGCATGAGTTGCTATCGCAGCCAATAGGCTTTAGAAGATCCATTAAGATCGTTTTTCGAATGAGTTGCTATCGTAACAAATATGCTTTAGTAGATCAATTAAGATCGTTTTGCATAGACTGCTATCGTGACAGATAGGCTTATAGGATCAATTAAGATCGCATTTGCATAGGCTGCTATCGTAACAGATAGGCTTAAATGATCAATTCAGATCGCATTTGCATAGACTGCTATCGTAACAGATAGGCTTGGATGATCAATTAAGATCGCATTTGCATAGGCTGCTATCGCGACGGATAGGCTTAAATGATCAATTAAGATCGCATTTGCATAGGCTGCTATCGCGACGGATAGGCTTAAATGATCAATTAAGATCGCATTTGCATAGGCTGCTATCGTGACAGATAGGCTTAAATGATCAATTAAGATCGCATTTGCATAGGCTGCTATCGTGACAGATAGGCTTAAATGATCAATTAAGATCGCATTTGCATAGGCTGCTATCGTGACAGATAGGCTTAAATGATCAATTAAGATCGCATTTGCATAGGCTGCTATCGTGACAGATAGGCTTAAATGATCAATTAAGATCGCATTTGCATAGGCTGCTATCGTGACAGATAGGCTTAAATGATTAATTAAGATCGTATTTGCATAGGATGCTATCGCGACGGATAGGCTTAAATGATCAATTAAGATCGCATTTGCATAGGCTGCTATCGTGACAGATAGGCTTAAATGATCAATTAAGATCGCATTTGCATAGGCTGCTATCGTGACAGATAGGCTTAAATGATCAATTAAGATCGCATTTGCATAGGCTGCTATCGTGAAAGATAGGCTTAAATGATCAATTAAGATCGCATTTGCATAGGCTGCTATCGTGACAGATAGGCTAAAATGATCAATTAAGATCGCATTTGCATAGATTGCTATTGTGGCGGATAACCATAGCTAACAGTTATAACAAACTAAACTGAAGCACAATTGACACTCCAGAAATATAAAGTTCTCATTTGGGAGAATTATCTTATCATAACGCTCTCATATGGGAGAGATGAGATTACAATCCTCTCATATGGGAGAGGAGATTGTGTAAATCGTAACCATACAAGAGATTTAAGCGACGTTATAATAAAACGCATGAAATGAGAGAAGTCAGTGATAGTACTTCTTAATCCAGCGCATGTTGACTGAACTCGGGGTTGAGGTTGTGCCGTGCAACCTTCGTATGCTGCAGTAGCCACTGTCGAAGACTTCTGTGACTTCGAAGGGTCCTTCCCAATTTGCTGCGAACTTTGGGTGAGCCGCTTCTCGCATGCAGTGGTCAGATGTGCGCAGGACCAAGTCTCCAACTGCGAAATCTCTTCGCTGGACCGTCTTATTATAAGCGCGAGCAATCCTTTCTTGATATCGCTTGTTGGTCCATTTGGCTTGTTCTCGCTTTTCCTCCAGCAAGACTAAGTCATGATCACGTTGATTTTCGTAGAGTGCGTGGAAGGCTAGCCTTGCCGAATTGACTCTCACCTCCGCAGGTACCACGGACTCGGCCCCATAACATAGTAGAAATGGCGAGGCCCCCGTGGGTGTCCTTGGAGAAGTTCGGTACGCCCATAGAGCCATGCTTAGGGAGTCGGCCCACTTCTTGTGGTCGTCTGCGACCATCTTGCTCAAAATCCTTAACAGCGTTTTGTTGGTCGCTTCGGCTTGTCCGTTCCCCTTTGGGTAATAAGGGGTAGAACATATCTGCCTGATATTGTACTCTGCTAACTTTGCAGCTACCTGGCGATTTACAAAAGGAGTACCATTATCTGAGAGAACGGTGTTTGGGATTCCGAACCTGCATATAATGTTTTCTTGAATGAAGTTGACCACAGCTAGCGCATTTGCCGTCTTGAGTGGTATTGCCTCCACCCATTTGGTGAAAAGCTCAGTTGCAGTGAGAATAAAATGATTCCCGTGTGACGTTGGTCGGATGGGACCGATGAAGTCTAGAGCCCATGTGTGAAATGGCCATGGCGTCCCTAATGCATGTAGATCCACGGCGGGAGCGTGCACTAGGTTTCCTTTGAATTGGCACTCCTGGCAGCGTCGTACTTTGGTGCGGCAATCGACCTCCATCGTGGGCCTGAAATATCCAATTGATAGGAGCTGCCTGCATAATTTCGCACCTCCTTGGTGTTCCATGTCCTCCCAAGTCTTCACGGACCCGGCTTCCAGCGTTCGGTACCACTTGTACGCTACGTTCCCTAAAGATTTTGGGAACTCTCACATTAGTAATTTGGGATCGGCTCCGTATGGCCCCATGACATCAATGAAACGCATGACATGTTCATGAGCGTTTCCGTTGACATCCTCGAACTTGTCCCATTTAGGAGCCTTGTACCCCGCCGGGTTAGGCATGAGATAGATCTCTCGTGGAATGGGTGGATCGTTGTCTAATTTCGGGATAATGGTATCCGCGAATGACTGATGCGCTAGAATAGTGTCCATGCGCTTCTGCAGAGACGTCATGCATTCTGGAATGCTTCCCTCGGTAGCTGAAAGAGGGGTTGCCGCAGGCGGGGGCGACACATACGCCGTCGAAGGATTGGGGACATATGGACTACTCGCATTTCCCCAAATCGACGTTGGAGGAGGCAAGGAGTACTGCAAAGTCGGGTTAGATGCCAAAGCCGAGGGCTGAGGAGTGTGAGCAGTGAGAGGCAACATCTGAGCTGTTGACCCCTAGATCGAAGGCGGCTGCGCAATCGCCGGTGGAGCCTGCAGGTTAGGGTTGGGAGGCGTGGCTGACACTCCCAGTCCCGAAACAGTAGGGCCTCCTCCTCCTTGAGAGACGGCGGTGGCTGATGAAGGATTCGGTGCAAGGGTGCCCAGAACGGCCAAGATCCGTTCTAGCTGCACGGATTGGGCTTTGAGAGCTTTCGCCTGAATTTGAACAGTGGCGTCCAAAGACTCTAACTTCGGTGTCTCGCCGGGAGTGGTAGGAGTACGGCGGGTTTCCTCTCCCGAGGCGGTTTCGGTGGAAGGCGATCTGTTGCTGATATCATCCTCCTGAGACATGGTTGCTTTTGTTGGTAAGTTCACGTCGGGTTCACCAAAATGTGCACAAGAGATTCCGGCGGGGAGACCTCCGTGTACACCGTATGTAGAGGATCAGGGATCGCACAGGAAGAGTGGGGTTGTGTGTAGGGAGAGAGTAAGGCAGTAGTAATGTCTGAGAGAGAGACAGGGGTTTGGCAGAGCTTCCGCGTATGGCAAGTGTGTTCTCCTTTGTATGGAAAGGGTAACGGCCTATATATAGCAGAGAACGTGACCGTTGTAGTGTGTTTAATGCGCCCATTGATGGCGGCTTAATTAGCTTAACCATAACGGCACGTTCGTCCGAGTATATAGGGACCGTTACAGCACGTTGTGCGCGAATACCGGAACCGTTACGAGGTTGACCGGGTATGACCGGATTGACCGGGTTTATGGAGCTCGTGCCATAAATCTCTCAAAGCAGTTACTAAAGGTCGCGTGCGGGCTTGGCTCGCACGCGACAGGGCTTACTCTAGCCTCCAAACCACTAAGTCCCTACAAGTCCCGTGCAGTGGTATGCGAGGGCTCTGTCTCGCAGCCCCCACATGGATCAGCTCGGCTGGTGATCCAGTGTGTGTGGAGCACAATATGGTGTGCTGGATGGTTGCCACGTGGCCAAGATATGTCAGCTCAGAAAGCACTATCTACATTAGCCCCCTTTCTGCGCGTGAAGACTCATAGCTGTATAGACTTCCATGCGCGGAAACCAACATACGCGTCGTTGCCACGCACCAATTCAAATATGGGTAAGTTCAGCCCCCGTGCGTGCCATTATGACCTAAAACCCCTAGAGTCGTGCCGTCTGGCTTCTAGGGTTTTAGGCGTGACGTCAGCTTGTCCTGTGATTGCGCGATTCGACGGTGACGGTTGCGATTCGACTACTGAAAGGACGCAACCTTTCATTGTTTTTGGATAAATACTTTGTATCCCCCACTGTTGCAAAGCATCACTTCTTTCTCTTAAAGTGAATGGTACCCGGAGATCTTCGAGAGCAGATTCAGATAATCAATCATCAGTTCAAAACTGCAAATCGTCTTCTTCAACTGTGTGTATCCAAGCAAGCTTTGCGAAAACAAGGTTGGCCTTGTTCAATTTCGATTTAAAATACCAGTGTATGCCTTGAACTGCGTTGAATCTGTAAACCCATATAATCTGTTGAAACTTGTGAAGAAGCTTCAAGCTTTGGACCCAATTGCGGCTTGATCCCTCAATAATAAGGGCCTTGGATAGGGTTTTGAAATCCCCTGATAATGCAACCCTCTAATTTTTGAAATTGATACCAGAAACTGTTCATCTTTCTTTCTGTAGATCTTGAATCTCGAAATTCAAACTGAAGTAGCATATTTCTCCCCCCTTTTTCTTGCTCTTCCGCAGGAATGGCCAAGACAAAAGGAACCAAACCCATCAAGGAGGACGAAGAGATCCCCGATCTTCCGCAGGCTTTGTGGCGAAAAGCCCCCTATCTAGGTGGCAAAGATTTTTACCATGCGAGGGTTAAGGCGAAGAGAATGCCTGCTCCTGTCCCAATTGAGGGATTGCTAACACTGACTCGCCCGATTAACTCAGCCTTGCTCGAGTTAATTGGCTCCGAGGATGTGGTTCGATTGGGAATCGAAAATGGGTACTTCCCCTACACTGCGATTTCTACCCAAGCTTTTGTCCAGAAATTGGACTACATGGATGAGTGGATTGACCACGTGTTGACCAATCATGCCGCGACTCTTGATGAAGCCGGCGTATACTTCGCTGTTCGTGCTATGAAGGGTGTTGCCGTGAAGCTGGACCAGTCCATGCTTCTAGACCTTCTTTCCCGCTACTCGCCTGCGACTCACACATTCCATTTTGCTGAGTTCGAGGCTGCCCCTACACTCGAGGACGTGCAGATGCTGTACGATCTTTCTCCCATGGGTGAGGTAGACCCTTTGAGTCCTTTGAGGACGGCTGCGGAGATTGCCTTGTACACGCAGATGGAGGAATGCCTGGCAGAGGTAAAGAAAATCTCCACCCGGTGGACTACTACGAAAGCCCTTCCAAATTGGCAGTTAGTGGATACGTCTGCGAAGAATACCTGGAATAAATGGTTGCAGTACTTCTTTCGAGACTATGCGAACAGCAGCATCAATAAGAAGCTTCTAAGTGAGAACCCAGAGGCCGAGAATTATGTGGAGGGTAAAGGCTATCATTTGACCCTTTGTGCTTTCCTCTGTGCTTGGTTGTCGAGGTACTTGATTGACGGTCACCCACATGATGGGGTCTTCTACCATGTTTTGCCACTTGCTGTGAGGCTCGCCCTTGGCCATAGAGTCGCACTCGGACCCTTGGTCTTGGGCACGCTGTACTATAGGCTTAATCAGTTGGTTCTAGCCATGAAAGAGTCGCGTGGCCGCCTCGATGTACTAACTTTTGTCAACATTTCCTTCTTGACGATGTGGGTTTTCGAGCGATGGCCATCCTATGCTCCAACTGCTCTCAAACCCGACAAGTGGTGTCCCCCAAGCGAGACGGAGGAGCGTAACAGCGGCAGGGCTGCGAGGTGGTTCGGAGCGAACAACACCAAATGCGTTTGGAGCCTGATATGCGACAAACGGAAAGAGTTTACTGCTAGGCCCTATGCCACACGCATTGAGAACGTGCGATGGTTTCCAAAGCTGTACCCCTCTAAGGGTGTTGTCTTCTCAGAAGAGCTCCTCTTCGAAGAGGGATCGCATTTCCATGAGCGCTATCCCGAGTTCTTTTGCTGGTGCCTACGAGGCTCCCTTCCTGCCCTCGAAGAGCACATTCGTGAGCTCGCGCCAAGGTATGAGAGGATTACCGTGGATGTTGACCCCACTCGAGTTTCTCCCCAGTTCGGCTTTGATGCAGTGGCACCATCAATCTGGCCCCAGTCCATTATCAGAGGTTGTTATAAGCGCTTGCTAACAAAGGAGTGCAAGACAGTATTCATGAACAATCTTCCCTTTGAGCAGCCTGCAGGGACCCGCGAGGGTGGTTGTTCTCAGAACTGGCTCGCATACTGGATCGCCCAGCAAACGAGGGTTGAGACGCAGTCGGCCGCGCAACCAAGTAGAGCTCCCTTGATCAAGAGAAATTCTTTTCCGTTTCGCCCCAATTGCAGCCTGAGCGAGTCTGAATATGGTTGCTACTCACTGTTGGATCGTGAGAACCATTTGTGTCCTGACGTCATTCTGAAGGAGAAGGTCGCCGCAGTTAAGAAAGGCGACACGCATGTCGTCAGATATAGCAAGGCATTTGCCGAGGTAAGCAATTTTTCCGTGTGCGTTTAAGCTTCTCGATTTCCTTATGCTGACGCCTTTATTCTGTACTGTTTGCTGTAGTGCCATGTGCGGAGGTTCGCATCTGGTGATCGCTCCAAGTCATTGGTTAACACCATTGTTGCCACCAATAGACAAAAGCAGCCGTTTCTGCTAGCATGGAGGATGGACCCTGAGGTCGAAGCCAAGATTCGCGCAGTCATGAATGCTTTTGCTGACTCGCTGATAGATAATGCTCCGGCCTCGTCGCCTCCCGGAGATGATCCGTCCCCTCCAGCGACTGCGGCGCCGAGAGTGAAGAGACCCAGGCAAAAGGGAATTACAATTTCTTCCCCTAGAAGTGCTCCAACTTCTCCCCCGGGGAGGTCCCTTTCTGTCAAGGATAAAGGCAAGGGTCGCATGCCCAGCAAAGTGCAGAAAGAGCTCGCAGTTGAGACTTTCGTTCCATTCAACCAAGAGGAAGAAGGAGAGAGGCAGGAGCCCAGAGAGAGTGATGAAGAAGAAGAAGAAAGAACAGTTGTGATGCATGAGGAAGAATCAGGAGGTACTTCCGTCGCGTTTCTCTTCTCATCATCGTAATTCTTTTGTAATTCTTTCTGACACCAATCATATCTTTGCAGGTGATGATGATGATGAGGTCATCGGTGGCCTTTTGGCCAAGAGACAAAAGAGAGATACCCATTCTGGCATTCCAGACGATCCCATAAGCGAGGACGTTCTTGCTGAGTCCCGGAAGACTGCCGCGGAAGCTGCTGAAAGAAGAAGGCAGCGGGAGGAGGAGGAGCTGGAGCGTGTGAGACAGCGGAGCCTCGAAGAGCAGAATGTTGACGACTTAATGCGTCCAGTTACCGAGGAAGACGAGCTTCCCGAAGAAGTGGCTCCTCAGGCGGAGGAGGAAGATGCGATTCCAGAAGAGGATGCAACAGCCCTGGAGCAAGCCCAAGCGGACTTTGAAGAAATCGCAGGCGGCGATAAAGGTGAGATCTTCAATCTCGCAGTAACTTATAGAGATGTTATTGTGGGTGCGTTAAAGCATGGTGTGTCAAAGGCTGACATTCGCCTTTGGCTAGTAGGCAAGTGCGGAGAACCTTCAGGTAACCATTTGAGCGATATACATGTACTAGTCCTGAGCAACTTGAAATAGAATCATGACTGGTTTCTTCGCATCCCAGGTCACGCTCCCTTTAAAGACTTGCTTAATGAGGACACACTAATAGGACATGGTTCCACGTCTTTAGTGTATGACGAAGATACATCAATCCCACCTTCGCGTGGAGGTGCTTGCTCTTAGCTTTAGCAAAGATAGTAAAATAACGTTCATTGCAAGTTACCTCATACCATCGCATTTTGTATCGCAGGCAATGTTGAGGAACCTGCGCCGGAGCAAAGAAGTCAACCTTCTGTGTCCTATGTTCCGATTCCGAGCTCCCATACCGAGAAGACCGTCGCAGCTGCTGAATACGCAGATGAGCCTCTTGAGGACATCATCGAACTTTCTGATGATGCTGAAGCTGATGCTGTGCTGATGGAGGAAGACGCCCATACTGGCGCTAAGGAAGTAAGGACAAGTACTGCTGATGCTTCCGCATCTGAGAGTGTCCCTCGCCAAGCAACCTCAGTTGTCACTTCGCCTCCGGCGATGATGAGTCGGTGGCACCCGTTCCTGCGTGGAGCTTTTCGGGCTCGCAGGTTGGTAATGCAGTCGCAGCTGGTGCGGCTTATACTCTTCCTTCTAACTATGAGGAGTTAGAGCTCGCAGCTGACAGAAGAGCTATGGAGCGGGGACAGTCTTCGACCACTCCGGCAGCGCGCATTCCTTCTCTTCGTGAGATTCTGGAAGGAACTGGTAAGTATAGATTTACTGTTCGCATCTCGCAGTATTCACTTGCGCGTTTGACATCATAACTTAGCTTTGACATCGCTTTAGGTTTGAAGCAAATTGATGTGGACTGGGTAGTTCGGATGCGCCTCACCTACCCCCAATCATTTGTGAGATCTCTGGAGATAGGGCCCTTCGACAGGAGGCTGTTCCTTACTGAAGCCATTTGGATTTTGGAGCAGCTGTCTGCGGCTACGCCTGCGACCATTTCCGTCCAAAGTGCTGAATTGCTTTGTGGCATGTGCCAAAATCTCCTGACCAAAGTTCAAGGCAGGCTGGGTTTCAGATTTCTTATGAAAAGAGTTACTCTGATTCGCGCAGCCGTAACTTTGAAGCTCGGCCACCAGAACCTCGCAGCCCAGAAGCAGAAGGTGGAGCAGCAAAAGCAAAAGGTTGACGAAGCTCTGAAGCTCTATCATGATATGAATGCTAAGTGCGAGCAACTGAAACAAGAAGTGGAGCAGGTAGAGAAGCTGAGCCATCAGTTCGCGCCCCATGACTCCTTGATCAAGAATTTGCTTTGACTTTTTGATTTTTGGCAAAAAATAGCAAGGGAATTAGCTGAAACATTAATGTAATGTCTGAAACATTAATGTAATGTTGCTAGGGTTTCTCCCCCCTTTTTTTAACAACAAGAATCAACTTGCCCGTTTTGCCCTTTCCGGGATTTGATAGGATATCTCTGTGCATATCCAATTATGACATCAGCAATTGATACTCTGCTTGATTTTCGCGCTAATTTCTCGGAAGATAAGCACGCTTTCGTTGGGAAGTCCATCCGAATCATGACCATCCGTCATTTATTAAGATACGCAACTGAATCGTCGTAGCCTTTAGTAGGGTAATTGATCGTTACCGCTTTTCAAGGCGTAAGTTACTGACCTTACCCTCTTTTCGAATTCTGCTGACTCATCTTTGGCAACTGAAGAGTCTCCACAGGGTCTATATAAACCCTGTCTTTGCCATTTGGGTTCTTCATCCCAAAAATGTGCTCTGCCGTGAGTCCTTACGACTGTTGGCTTCAACGCTTGTTTTTCGTTGATCCATGGCAACTTCAAGTTGTGAATCCTGAGTTTGCGCTTTGTGCTATAGAAATAGTTTCCAAGATCCACTTTATGAGGCTTATTGCTCTTTATAACCATCATAAAGAAGATGGAGATGACATCTCAGGTGCATTCGAAGAATTTTTTTCGTGTATTATGCTTGCAGGTCATGTTTCCGGCCGCCTCTCGGTGAGATGCAGCGCCGAAGTGACCGTGCTACCGTCTCGTAATGAAAGGCGGAATTCTCCTGCAGCCTCCCTGGAGGAGAACTTATTGCCCCCACGTTCGTGAGCTCAGGGTGGCGAACCGCTGCGTTCATCCCCGTCTACAAGGAGCCCTTGCCCTTGGGAGCTTCTGCTTGCCTGTTGATCGCCGGAACCGGTGGTTCCTCAGGCACATCTCGTGGGATGTTGATCTGACAAGGGCCTTGTCAAATACTGGGATCTTGAACGTATGGCTTCATGTGGCTCTTTGGAGCAAGATCCCGCTTGCGTCAGATGTTCGGTCGCAGATCCGTGTATTGCATAGCCGGTGTTAGGACCGGTGGGTTCATCCTTTTCAGTTAGGATTCCCGTAGTGTGTCTCTGCTGGCTTGTCAGCTACTTTTCAATTGTATTGTAAGCCATGTTGGCTGTGTAGTTAGATTTGAGCTTTTTCGCTTGTAAGCTGCTATCTAGACAGATAAATTGTAAGTCTTTCCGACTCATAATGATAAATAGCTTTTGCATTATCTGCTGTTTTGTTACAACAAAATATGATCTCGCATGCATTTCGGCATATTTCGCCTTGCATAATGCTATGTAATGGTTTCGCATTTGCTATCTGCCATGTGAATTCGCAGATGTTTTACTGGATCGTTCGAGATCGTACTTGCGCAGTTGTGCCATCTTGGCAGATGGGCTTTTGATTTGCTATCATACCTGATTTGCTATCGTATCAGATAGATCTTTGTAGATCACTTGAGATCATTTTGCACAATATTGCTATCGCATTCGTAGAATGCCTCCATCACCGCAGATAGGTTTGGAAGATCAATTAAGCTTACTTTGCGCATAAGTTGCTATCGAAGCAGATAGGCTTTAGTAGATCAATTAAGATCGTCCTTCGCATGAGTTGCTATCGCAGCAGATAGGCTTTAGAAGATCAATTAAGATCGTTTTTCGCATGAGTTGCTATCGCAGCAGATAGGCTTTAGAAGATCCATTAAGATCGTTTTTCGAATGAGTTGCTATCGTAAAAAATATGCTTTAGTAGATCAATTAAGATCGTTTTGCATAGACTGCTATCGTGACAGATAGGCTTATAGGATCAATTAAGATCGCATTTGCATAGGCTGCTATCGTAACAGATAGGCTTAAATGATCAATTCAGATCGCATTTGCATAGACTGCTATCGTAACAGATAGGCTTGGATGATCAATTAAGATCGCATTTGCATAGGCTGCTATCGCGACGGATAGGCTTAAATGATCAATTAAGATCGCATTTGCATAGGCTGCTATCGCGACGGATAGGCTTAAATGATCAATTAAGATCGCATTTGCATAGGCTGCTATCGTGACAGATAGGCTTAAATGATCAATTAAGATCGCATTTGCATAGGCTGCTATCGTGACAGATAGGCTTAAATGATCAATTAAGATCGCATTTGCATAGGCTGCTATCGTGACAGATAGGCTTAAATGATCAATTAAGATCGCATTTGCATAGGCTGCTATCGTGACAGATAGGCTTAAATGATTAATTAAGATCGCATTTGCATAGATTGCTATTGTGGCGGATAACCATAGCAAACAGTTATAACAAACTAAACTGAAGCACAATTGACACTCCAGAAATATAAAGTTCTCATTTGGGAGAATTCTCTTATTATAACTCTCTCATATGGGAGAGATGAGATTACAATCCTCTCATATGGGAGAGGAGACTGTGTAAATCGTAACCATACAAGAGATTTAAGCGACGTTATAATAAAACGCATGAAATGAGAGAAGTCAGGGATAGTACTTCTTAATCCAGCGCATGTTGACTGAACTCGGGGTTGAGGTTGTGCCGTGCAACCTTCGTATGCTGCAGTAGCCACTGTCGAAGACTTCTGTGACTTCGAAGGGTCCTTCCCAATTGGCTGCGAACTTTGGGTGAGCCGCTTCTCGCATGCAGTGGTCAGATGTGCGCAGGACCAAGTCTCCAACTGCGAAATCTCTTCGCTGGACCGTCTTATTATAAGCGCGAGCAATCCTTTCTTGATATCGCTTGTTGGTCCTTTTGGCTTGTTCTCGCTTTTCCTCCAGCAAGACTAAGTCATGATCACGTTGATTTTCGTAGAGTGCGTGGAAGGCTAGCCTTGCCGAATTGACTCTCACCTCCGCAGGTACCACGGCCTCGGCCCCATAACATAGTAGAAATGGCGAGGCCCCCGTGGGTGTCCTTGGAGAAGTTCGGTACGCCCATAGAGCCATGCTTAGGGAGTCGGCCCACTTCTTGTGGTCGTCTGCGACCATCTTGCTAAAAATCCTCAACAGCGTTTTGTTGGTCGCTTCGGCTTGTCCGTTCCCCTTTGGGTAGTAAGGGGTAGAACATATCTGCCTGATATTGTACTCTGCTAACTTCGCAGCTACCTGGTGATTTACAAAAGGAGTACCATTATCTGAGAGAACAGTGTTTGGGATTCCGAACCTGCATATAATGTTTTCTTGAATGAAGTTGACCACAGCTAGCGCATTTGCCGTCTTGAGTGGTACTGCCTCCACCCATTTGGTGAATAGCTCAGTTGCAGTGAGAATAAAATGATTCCCGTGTGACGTTGGTCGGATGGGACCGATGAAGTCTAGAGCCCATATGTGAAATGGCCATGGCGTCCCTAATGCATGTAGATCCACGGCGGGAGCGTGCACTAGGTTTCCTTTGAATTGGCACTCCTGGCAGCGTCGTACTTTGGTGCGGCAATCGACCTCCATCGTGGGCCAGAAATATCCAATTGATAGGAGCTGACTGCATAATTTCGCACCTCCTTGGTGTTCCATGTCCTCCCAAGTCTTCACGGACCCGGCTTCCAGCGTTCGGTACCACTTGTACGCTACGTTCCCTAAAGATTTTGGGAACTCTCGCATTAGTAATTTGGGATCGGCTCCGTATGGCCCCATGACATCAATGAAACGCATGACATGTTCATGAGCGTTTCCGTTGACATCCTCGAACTTGTCCCATTTAGGAGACTTGTACCCCGCCGGGTTAGGCATGAGATAGATCTCTCGTGGAATGGGTGGATCGTTGTCTAATTTCGGGATAATGGTATCCGCGAATGACTGATGCGCCAGAATAGTGTCCATGCGCTTCTGCAGAGACGTCATGCATTCTGGAATGCTTCCCTCGGTAGCTGAAAGAGGGGTTGCCGCAGGCGGAGGCGACACATACGCCGTCGAAGGATTGGGGACATATGGATTACTCGCATTGCCCCAAATCGCCGTTGGAGGAGGCAAGGGGTACTGCAAAGTCGGGTTAGATGCCAAAGCCGAGGGCTGAGGAGTGTGAGCAGTGAGAGGCAACATCTGAGCTGTTGACCCCTGGATCGAAGGCGGCTGCGCAATCGCCGGTGGAGTCTGCAGGTTAGGGTTGGGAGGCGTGGCTGACACTCCCAGTCCCGAAACAGTAGGGCCTCCTCCTCCTTGAGAGACGGCGGTGGCTGATGAAGGATTCGGTGCAAGGGTGCCCAGAACGGCCAAGATCCGTTCTAGCTGCACGGATTGGGCTTTGAGAGCTTTCGCCTGACTTTGAACAGTGGCGTCCAAAGACTCTAACATCGGTGTCTCGCCGGGAGTGGTAGGAGTACGGCGGGTCTCCTCTCCCGAGGCGATTTCGGTGGAAGGCGATCTGTTGATGATATCATCCTCCTGAGACATGGTTGCTTTTGTTGGTAAGTTCACGTCGGGTTCACCAAAATGTGCACAAGAGATTCCGGCGGGGAGACCTCCGTGTACACCGTATGTATAGGATCAGGGATCGCACAGGAAGAGTGGGGTTGTGTGCAGGGAGAGAGTAAGGCAGTAGTAATGTCTGAGAGAGAGACAGGGGTTTGTCAGAGCTTCCGCGTATGGCAAGTGTGTTCTCCTTTGTATGGAAAGGGTAACGGCCTATATATAGCAGAGAACGTGATCGTTGTAGTGTGGTTAATGCGCCCATTGATGGCGGCTTAATTAGCTTAACCATAACGGCACGTTCGTCCGAGTATATAGGGACCGTTACAGCACGTTGTGCGCGAATACCGAAATCGTTACGAGGTTGACCGGGTTTGACCGGATTGACCGGGTTTATGGAGCTCGTGCCATAAATCTCTCAAAGCAGTTACTAAAGGTCGCGTGCGGGCTTGGCTCGCACGCGACAGGGCTTACTCTAGCCTCCAAACCACTAAGTCCCTACAAGTCCCGTGCAGTGGTATGCGAGGGCTCTGTCTCGCAGCCCCCACATGGATCAGCTCGGCTGGTGATCCAGTGTGTGTGGAGCACAATATGGTGTGCTGGATGGTTGCCACGTGGCCAAGATCTGTCAGCTCAGAAAGCACTATCTACACCAAGTAATTGGCTATGGCATAGTACCACGGTCTCCCGATTTTTACTGCCATGATGTGCTCGTCCGGGAAGTTTTCCTTGATCGGCACCGAGTCCACCTTCACGTTCTCAAGTCTGGATAGGTGATCCGCTACCACGTTCTCAACTCCCTTCTTGTCCCGGATTTCTACATCAAATTCCTGCATCAGTAGTACCCATCTCAACAGTCTCGGTTTTGCGTCCTTCTTGTCCAGCAGGTATTTCAGGGCACTATGGTCGGTAAAAACGATAACTTTTGACCCGACCAAATAGGGCCTGAATTTGTCCAGGGCATACACCACGGCCAGCAGTTCCTTTTCTGTCGTGCCATAGTTGAGCTGGGCATCGTTGAGTACCCGGCTCGCATAATAAATGACGTGGCATACCTTATCCTTTCGCTGGCCCAAAACTGCCCCGACTGCGTAGTCGCTGGCGTCACACATCAACTCAAACGGGAGTGACCAATCTGGCGTGGTTATAACCGGGGCTGTGGTCAGCTTCTCTTTCAAATGGTCAAAAGCCTGCCGACATGCTGCATCGAAATCAAAGGGTACATCTTTTCCGAGTAAAGCACAGAGTGGCTTTGTGATCTTGGAAAAGTCCTTGATGAACCTTCTGTAAAATCCTGCATGTCCCAAAAAACTCTTGATCGCCCTTACGTTCGTCGGGTATGGAAGCTGCTTTATCACCTCGATCTTAGCCCTGTCCACCTCGAGTCCCTTGCTGGAAATTCTGTGACCCAGCACGATCCCCTCGGTGACCATAAAGTGACACTTTTCCCAATTGAGCACCAAATTCGCCTTCTTGCATCGGATCAGAACCTGGCCCAAATGGAACAGACAGTCATCGAAACTGTCCCCGAATAGTGAAAAGTCGTCCATGAAGACCTCCAGATTTTTCTCGATCATGTCGGAAAAAATTGCCATCATACATCTCTGGAATGTGGCAGGAGCATTACACAACCCGAACGGCATGCGCCGAAACGCGAACGTACCGTATGGGCAGGTAAACGTCGTCTTTTCCTGATCTGCCGGGGCTATGAAAATCTGGTTGTACCCGGAATACCCGTCCAGAAAACAGTAATAGGCGTGGTGGGCGAGCCGGTCCAGCATCTGGTCCATGAATGGCAGCGGAAAGTGGTCCTTCAGTGTTGCATCGTTTAGCCTCCGATAGTCCATGCAGATCCGCCAGCCTGTAACGGTACGCTGCGCAATCTGCTCCTGTTCGTTATTCTGCACCACCGTAATACCCCCCTTTTTGGGCACGTACTGGACCGGGCTGATCCACGTGCTGTCCGATATGGGGTAGATGATTCCCGCTTCCAGCCACTTCATGACCTCTTTTCGCACAACATCCTTCATGTTCGGATTCAGTCTCCGCTGGGGCTGAATCACCGGTTTCTTGCCTTCTTCAATTCGGATCTTGTGCATGCAGTAGGAGGGGCTGATCCCCTTGATATCTGCAATCGTCCATGCGATTGCTTCCTTATGCTCTCGCAATACATCCCGCAGTTTCTGCTCCTGTTCCTGAGATAAACGAGACGAAACAATTACGGGCAGAGTACTATTTTCACCAATATACGCATACCTGAGATGGCTCGGGAGCGGTTTCAGCTCCAGTGCGGGTGGCTCCTTGAGTGACGAGACCAGAATCATCTTTTGCCCGCCGTCTTCGTCCCGGTGCAAAGTGGTCCAATCCTCGGCTCTCATGGCGTGCTCGCACCGAGTCTTCTCCTTTTCATCCCCGTACATGCTGTCGATCTCTTCCCACAATTGGTCCATCTCCTCGTTTTCCCAGCCTTCGTCCACCACATCTATAGCAAAGATGTCCTCGTGGTCGTAGTAATTTGGCAGTTGCAGATTTTTAAAACCGTTGAATTTCACCTTTTCCTCGTTAATCTGCATGGTCAGCTCCCCGCTCTTGCAGTTTATCATTGCTTCGCCTGTGGCCAAAAACGGCCTGCCCAGTATGAGCGGTACTTCCCCTGCCTCCATGTCCAGGATGACGAAATCTGCCGGAAAAATCAGCTCGCCGACCTTGACCAGAATATCCTCGATAACCCCATAAGCCTGTTTTACGGACCTGTCTGCCATCTGCAGCATGATTCTGGTGGGTCGGGGTTCACCGACTTTCAAACTCTTGAAAATCGTCAACGGCATCAGGTTGATGTTGACCCCTAGGTCACACAGAGCCTTTCCTGTGTAAGCGTTCCCTAGGGTAACCGGTATAACGAAACTGCCAGGATCATTTCTCTTCCTCGGTAGCCTGTTCTTCACACAATTGCTCACTTCTGCCGTCAGGTTTATGGTCTCGAAATCGCTCATTCGCCTCCTCCCATACAAGATGTCCTTGAGGAATTTGGCGTAAGTGGGCATCTTAGCCAAAGCCTCGGCAAAAGGTATGTTAATCTGCAGCTGCTTGAACATCTCGAGAAACCTGGCGTAGTCCTTGCTGTCATCCCTCTTTCGTGTTCGCAAGGGGTACGGGACCTCCTTGGAGACGGGTACAGTTTCTGCACCTGTCTCGTTCTGCACTGCATCCAACTCAACCGAGCCCTTCGGCTGGGGGCGTTCGACTGTGCTGTTATCCTGGCCCGACAAGTTGCGTTCTACTTCTTTCGAATTTTCTGCACGTGCGTGGCTGGGATACGGTGGATCCTGCAGTGCCAATCCACTCCGAGTGGAGATAGCATTGATCTGAGCCCGTGGATTGTTTACTGTATTCGAGGGTAGGTTTCCTGGCTGTCTCTCCGTTAGCTGCTGTGCTAACTGCCCCACCTGTACTTCCAAAGCGCGCAGTGACGTTTTGGTTGTCTGCATATCTGCCTTCAAGGTGTCCATGTGCTTGAACCGGGACTCCATAGTCTGGAACATGGACTTGATCTCTTTCATTTGAGCGTCGTACTGCTGTGTGGATGGGACTGACTGAGCCTGCTGGGCCGGGGCAGCCTGCTGAGCTGGTGGCCTGTGTTGGAATCCCGGTGCATAAACTGCTGCGTTCGGGTTTCCGTACCGAAACCCGGGATGGTCTCTCGTACCCGGTCGGTACCGGCTCGGGTCCCACTGCTGCTGTATGTAATTGGTGTCTTCGGTCCTTAGCTCCTAAATGGCTGCGTCCAGATCAGGTTCTTCGCTGCAACAGTCTTCTTATCCGAGTAGACTTTCTTGACCAATTCGTGAACGATCTTGGCCAGGTTGTCTATACGGTCATCCTCTGCAGGTTCGGCTCTAGCCGCCATCCTGCGATCGTCAAACAGTCGGGTGTCCTGCTTGGCCAACTGCTTCATCAGGTCATACGCACCTTCTTTGTCTACGTGATACAGGAAGTTTCCCCCGGCCTCTCTGTCAATCTTGTCGGCGTTCTCCCTGTCTAGGGCATGGTAGAAAACCTGCAGGATTTTCGCGTCTCCAAAACCGTGGTTCGGGCACCGTTTGACCAATCTCATGAGCCTGTCCCATGCGTCCACCACCGTCTCCCCCATCTTCTGTCTGAATGACAGGATCTCGCTCTGTAACTGTATGACTCGGGAGGCGGGATAGAACTTTGCCAGAAAATCCGTGACACACTCCTCCCATGTGGTGATGGATCGGGGTGGTCGGGATTCGAGCCAGTCTTTGGCTACTCCATAGAGACAGTACGGAAATAAGATCAACATGAGTGCCTCTGCTTCTACCCCCTTGTATCTGACCTTGTTGCAGTAATCTTCGAATTTCCCGATAAAATCGTTCGGGTCTTCGTCGGCCCTGCCATGAAACGGACAGAGAGTTTGTACCGTCTGGATGGTGGATGGTTTGATGTCAAAGTGCTCGGCGGTGATCTCGGGCACCACAATGGCTCGCTCATGCCCCCCGGTGGGGACTTCGAAATTTTCCACCAACGCCTTCCCAGATCGGTTATACGTTCTCTGGTTGCTTCGGGCAGCAAGTCCTGCTGTGACAAGCTCCTCAATGTACCGCGCCATCTGGGCTGGGGTACGTGTCTCTCGTTCCTGACCACCGGCTTCGGTGTTCTCGGGTGGATCTCTCTGGTTGGTTGCCATCCTGCTTTCTCGGTTTCTGCGGTTCTGTTCGGTGTACAGTTTTTCCGGGTTGTCGAGTAGTGACACCAAATCGCGAGGCAATCTGGGCATCAACTAAACAGTCCTGAAAACGCAGATTCAAAAACGCAGTGAGATAAAAAGAAAAATAACAAAACTGAAAATAAACAAAAACTCATAAAACTAATTCTGACTACTAAATAGACCCTAAAAATTCCCCGGCAACGGCGCCAAAAACTTGATGGGCAAACTAACGTGCTATCGCAAGTGTACGAATCTTGTAATACCGGGTGCAATTAGACTCGGGTGATCGTTCCCACGAGGACTGTTTCGGGTTTACTTACGTTGTCAGTTTCGGTTAACCAAGTGTAGTAACCAGGAGGAGTAGGTTGTGATTATAGTGACTAAACTTAAAACAGAAATTAAAAACGTAAACGTAAATATTTTTTGTGACGTTTTCTGAAATAAGCTGAATTGGGTGTAACGATAATAGATGAAGACTAGGCTCCAGGATCCCCTAGGGTTTCTACAGATTTAATTTTTACGTTCGCTTATGAAAACACTCAGCAGTTTCGATATCTGTGCAACGTACCAGTTGTGCAGTGACTTTTCAGATTCCACACGTAATCCCGATCCTGCAGACTTTCGGATTCTTGTTAAGCTGCCTAAATCTGCAGTCTCGGTCTAATCCTGTTAGGGTTTCTAACCTGTCCGAATGGTCCGGGCCAAATTCTCTAACAGTTGGTCTCACGCTTTTCGATGCTAGCCCTATCTCCCTTTCTCTGGTCGGTCTATCAGGGTAAGGTACTAAATCCTGTTTTTTCTTCCTAACCCTAACTTGACGTTTTCACCTACAAGCTCGGGTCTATAGCAATCCTGGGTGATCAATCCTATCATGCATATACGATAACAATCAAAACCAGAATAACAGATATAACTTGCTGAATTAAGATAATCATCATGAATCCATAAACGAAGTAGTCATAAAATCTGGGTACAAAACCCTAGGTTCACCGAGAACCTAGGTGAGAAGTTTAGCTACGACTAGACATAATACAAAACGCAGTTTCTGAATATAAAGAGAGAGAACGAAATCAAACTAAGTCTTCAAATCTCGAATCGCGCTTTCGTGCTCTCCGGGAATGCTCTGACTTTGCCCTTCGGTTGTGCTGAGAATTGTGTTGTGTCTCCGTGTCTTCAAAACGAGTCAGGACGAGTCTTTAAATAGTGCTGTTTCCCGAAAACGCTCGTGCCCGAAATTACGGAATCTGCCATCGGTCCACCGCCTTTGACCAAAAAGTCAAAACTGGCTGCGTATATACGCAGGGTTGCGTATATACGCAACCAGGGCCCATCAACCACCCCCCATCTCCCTCCCTGCCTGCGTATATACGCAGGCAGGGGGTGGAGATGTGGGCCCCACTTGGTCCTTTGGTGGGCCAGGTTGGGTCCCCTGGGTCCCACTCTTCTGCTTGACGCTCCCAGTTTGCCTCTTTGGTGTTCTCCTGCTTTTCCGTGTTTCCGTCGTGTCCCGATCTTGTGCACGTTTCCCGAGACGGTCCCGGCTTGGTCCCGGCACGCTTCCCGATGCACCTCCCGAACCTGTTCCTGAAAAGGCAACACGAACGAAAACCCGCGATCATATCCAAATATAGCAAGAAATAAGCAGAAATCCAGCAAGTGCAAATAAACGTCTCGTTCTAGATTCCCGAGGCAATCTAAGGCATTTTCCGGCAAAAACCGCTAATTCCGACACAAATACTCGTGAAATCAGGCTAAAAGATAACCCTTAATTGGGCGTTATCAATAGCGGAAATAAAGTTTGTCTCTTGTAACAAAACAAGTGAGTTCCCAATTCCATAATATTTCCAAACCAATTCCATAATCATTATGAAAATCCAAAATCACACATTAGTTCTTTTTTCATTAACAAAACCAAAATCCATCATTATTAATTCGTTGTGACGGGGGAAACCAAACATCTCGCAAGCATCCAAGACCTTAAGTGTCGACACCTCCCAAAGACTCTAGCGGCCAGAGGAGTGAGTACAGGGAGCTATCCGGGGACTTGCAGCCGGATTAAATAAAATAAATTGAACGGAAGACCGAAGTCAACACGCCCAATGCAAATAGTAACCAAAAATAAATGTCCCCGCACAACTATTTCACTTTACGTATTAATTCATTGTTATCATCATGGTGATATTTTCAAGAAACATTTAACAAGTAAAAATCACATATTTCACGTCACATCACATAAATACATTTATTGTGCTTGTTACCACGGTATTGACCCTGGTTACTTCCTCCATGGTTGGGCTTGAACCTCTTGCCCTGACTACCTTGGTTGATCCTACTTTGATTGTTGCCAAAACCCCCCAACGCTCTCAATCTTTCGCTTTCCACGTTTCTCACCTTGCGCCTCTTGAATGCGCCAAACAGCCGCGACTCTATCATATTCCTCCTGAAGAGTATCATACGTTCTGCACATCAAGTCTTTCTGCAGATGAAGTTCAAGTCCAGACATGAACTTCCTAAGCTTAGTCACCTCATCAGGCATCAACTGAACTGCGAATCGGGATAGTTCCATGAAATTCTTAAATTACTCGATCACACAACCATTCCCGTGTGTCAGATTCACAAAGTCTATGTACTTTTGATCCTGGACATGATCCGGATAAAAGCGAGTGCGAAGGGCAGTCTGAAGAGCTTCTCAATCAAAGTTGGGTTGAGCCAAAAAGTTCTGACGTGTGCTCCTCCACCATATATTAGCTTCATTCTTCAGGTAGAATGCCGCGCAAACAACCTTGCGGTTCTCGGGGCACTCAACCAACTCAAGAATCTTATCCATCTCATCGATCCAGTTTTCGAGCTCAACAGGATACTCATTGCCTGTAAGGTTCCCAGGCTTCATGTCACCCACTTTCTTCGCCCAGTTAGCTGCATTCGGATCTCCCTGGTTCACGTCTGAGCCATTTGAGCAAATTGAGCAAAGAATTGCTCCATGTTGTTTTTGTTGTTGTTGTTGTTGTTTGGTGCTGCCATTGGTACTTGACGATTTCTCCTGATGTAGTATTGATGTGGTCTATTAGTCATAATCCCTACACTATAGCCTATTGTATTATTTATAAAGTATCAAGAAGTACAAGTAATCACACATATATGGCATGTAGTGCACAATTAAACAAGTAATGTCAAACAATTTATCATCATTTACATCAATTACACATGCATTTCTTTTTTTCTTTTTTTTTGAGGAAAACATGCATTTCCACATAGGCTGATCACGTCTCAACTTTTCATCTTCTTCAAAAATTTGGAAAGAGATTAATCGGACAAGAAAAAATTATGAATTTTTGTGTGCAACAACCTCTCTGACTCTACTTTCATATCAAAAAGAATCAACTCAAAATAAGTTGTAGAACTCAAGATACACAGAAAATACTACAGCTGCTGTCACAGACTTCCAGAACAGGAACTCTGACTTTGAAAAGTCTCAAACTGACTTAAATATTCTCAAAATGAGCTAGGCTTTCTCCCAGTGTTAGCCAAACGTGTCTACTAGCTGCCATAAAATTTGAGAACAAAACAAGGTCTGGAAGATAGGTAAACATAAAAAATGTTACAGCTAGTCACTTTGCAATTCTGCTACTATTCAACCAACTTTGAAAATTCGTAACTAATTCTCCAGAACTCATATAAGGCTGAAATTTTTATAGAAGATACCTAGGTATGTATACTTTCTGGAAAAAATTCAGGGAAAAATAAATCCAAAATTAAATACGTCTGCTACAACAAAAACTCACTGCTGCGCAGAATCAAACTACATCAAAATCATTGCTCTTGTGTTCTAACTCCATGATCACTTTCTATGCACTTATTCAATGCCAACAATACACAAGGCAATCTTAATTCATCAAATCATACTCCAAAAATCGAAAAACTAAATTTATTAAACTCCCAAATCGGGTCCTCAAAACGCGAGCATTATTCATCATCCTCAATCAAAACACTAAAAATTTAACTCTAGCCCAAAAGTGACTATTCAAAAATCATTCTAAAAACTCCAAAGTATTGCTTGGCATCATAGCCTTATTCAAACCAATAAATAAACTCAAAAGTTCATCAAGTCTAGGAAATTAAAGAAACTCTAATCATGTTTAATCCTTGCCTTAATCACTCTCATCCAATTCCTCATCTTCATCGGCATCATACTCGAGCTCTTCACCTTCACTCGGGTCTCCTTCACTTTCTTCATACTCCATGGGGTCTTCCTCAATCTCGGGGTATTCATCAACATCTTCCATTGGATCCTCTTCGACCTCCTCATCGTCACTAGAGTCTATAATGATCACTTCTTCATCATCACTAGATTCTATGACTATCACCTCCTTGACTTTAATCGGATTCACTTCAATAACCGTGTAGCCTTGCCACTTCAAATGAACTTCCATCAATAACTTGCATATGAAATCGGCGCTCACCCTCCATTCGCCTTGGTAGAGATTGTCCTTAGAGTTCATTCTGTTGAAATTGTCCATGAGATCGCTATACTTTCTATAATGTCTCCAAACATAGGTCCCATAGGAAGTGCTTTCACCATGCAATACGCCTGAAAATCTGGGTTACGGTACCGAGGAAACTCCAATGCAACAAACTTTTGCTCACAATACTGAACGACGCGATCACGAAACGTCGTGAGATCCTCACCCTCGACCCAAAGTGTCACAACCGGGTGCTTCTCAACGGGCAACACACGTTTTCCAGCGATTGTTTTGGTTACGAGCATCTACAAAAGAAAAAAAATTCATAAGTCTCTTGCTCCACAAATATATGTCGTAAACAAAATGACAACTCTTCGTAAACCAATAAATATTCCCCAAGACTCCAAATTGATAATCACAAGACTCTTGAAACAATTCCCAACAAAACACTTCGAAAAGGTTGGATAATATCAATCCGATATCACGCCCATCTATTGATAACCTAAACAGTAGGCTTCCAACCCGATCTCCAATGAAACACCTCAAAAATCCGATCTCTTAGTATCTCAGATAGGCTAAGGCTCTTTGTTAGGAGTAGGTGGGTGGTATACTTGCTTTCTATCCTATTTTCTAAACACTTACACATAATAGTCCTATCCATACTACGCAAATTCCCACGGCTTGTCAAATTTTAATTACTTTTCCTATATTCATTTTAGTTAACCTAACAAGTTTTGATTTCCTTTTTGGAATGTCGGGCTCTGATACCACCTGTGACACCCCCAAATGGCCCAAGCCGGAGGCCCGGGGATGTCACTCCGTACCCGAGGTTAAACCCAAATACAAGGAGATTTTATAACATGGTTCTCAAGCAAAACATCCATAAACTAATTAAAACTAATCGTTATTACAAACCGAATTATTCTAGCCTCAAACCGGGCATAAATCAAACTATAGTATTTAAAATACTAAAGAGTTCAAATTTAAAATGAAAATACTAATGATCCATATGATGATACGCGTCCCCTTCTACGCCAGACAACCATCCTCTAAACCTGTGGTGCGGAATCAAAAAGAAACACCACAGTACAAAATAAGCATGAAATACTGGTAAATAAATACCCAAACATGTAAAATGATGATAGGATAGTTATAAAACCACGACTCATTTACAAGTAGGAGTTTTTCTCAAACATAGCGGAAATAAAGTTTGTCTCTTGTAACAAAACAAGTGAGTTCCCAATTCCATAATATTTCTAAACCAATTCCATAATCATTAGGAAAATTTAGTTCTTTTTCCATTAACAAAACCAAAATCCATCATTATTAATTCGTTGTGAAGGGGGGAACCAAACCATCTCGCAAGCATCCAAGAACTTAAGTGTCGACAACCCCCCCCCCCCCCCCCCCAAAGACTCTAGCGGCCAGGGGAGTGAGTACAGGGAGCTATCCGGGGACTAGCAACCGGATTAAATAAAATAAATTGAACGGAAGACCGAAGTCAACACGCCCAATGCCAATAGTAACCAATAATAAATGTCCCCGCACAACTATTCCACTTTACGTATTAATTCATTGTTATCATCATGGTGATATTTCAAGAAACATTTAACAAGTAAAAGTCACATATTTCACGTCACATCACATAAATACATTTCGAGACGTAAAGAAATACAAGAATTCATTTGACACGAAGGAGTTAGGCACACTAGGCCTGGCATGTTACTTACCTCAAAGAAAATTCAATTATCGCAAATCAGTCGACGTTCTCGATGTACTCGTCGTCGAAGAACTCGTCACCTACACGTAACAATACCCTAATTAAACATAATACTCTAGCAATATAATTTGCTATACTATCTATAGCATATGACACTTGACGGTTTATGTTTACAACACCAACCCAACGTCCCACTTAATTCATACTTCAAAATCAAACCGAAAATCTTGCCCCAAAATCCTATAACCTAATGTGTACATAACCTATCATAACTTCACTAATTTTATTACTCCAACTTACCAAACATATCATGGCTCAAAAACAGTCTCATTAGATTCAAAACACTCGAATAATAAGTTTAGCCTCAAACGGATCCGGATTTCGATTCCTGGATCAAAAGATATGCTAGTTTCAAGTTTCCAATTTCACTCAAAATACCCATACGGGAATTATCAATTTTCATACCACTATTCTCCAAAGCATCTAGTTAATCCCGTATTCAAACGAAACCTAATGCAATATGACTACCCACATCAAATCAGATTACTACCCACATATTATGATCATCAAATCACCCAAATCGCTTAATCAAACGTCGCTTCCAAGACTAGGGTTTTTCCCATAAACTAAGAACATGATTGAACCAAAACTTGATGATTAATCCTATGACTTCATGAATGATGAAACCAAAAATATAAATCTGAAAATTAACGATGACATGCAACGTACATGAATCATAAACAAGTGATCAAGAGAACAAGAGATCAACAAGAGAAAAGAAAAGAAGAAACAAAACTAGACCAAACCCGCCGCCCATGGAGGGTCGGACGGGGAGAGAGAGAGACGGATGGAGAGAGAGAGAAAGAAAAGAGAAAGAAGAAAAAGAGAGAGAGAGAGAGAGATATTACCTTAACGGGGAGATAGAGAGGCGGCGGCGGCGGTGTGGCGGCTGCTGCTGCCGTCGTGGAAGAGAGAGGGACCGAGAGAGTGAGAGAGGGACGGGTGAGAGAGGGAGAGACGTGAGAGAGATAGAGAGAAATAGGGAGAGTGAGGGTTTTATGAGAGTTGGAAAAAAAATCAACTTCATAAGGAAGGAAACCCTCCTGAATTAGGAAACTCTACGTATGAAGAAAAGTTGGGTCAAAAGACACTTTTCCCCCCTTAGTTTTTGCCAAAAGACAACTACCTCCCCAAACTCAATTAAAAGACACTAAAACTTTTAGACTAAAGTCACAAAGATCCCCCAAACTCTCGTAACCATTATTATTAACTCTCGACAATTAAATCAACTCCCCAACACTTACAATAATATTACAAAATACCCATAGTCACAAAATGGGGTATTTCAACCATGCTTCCGGGTTGATGGCAACGGGGGGAAGAAAGAAGGGTAAGAAAAACAAGAACAAGCAGTTCTCTGGTTCTAAGTTACCCAAGGATGTCTATGCCTATTGCAAGGAGAAAAGGCACTGGAAGAGGGATTGTCCTGAACGAGGAAAACAGGGACAGAATGGCTCTGCAGCCGTGGTAGAGAAGGGAAATTCTTATGAGGATGATTTCGTTCTATTGGCAGATGATGTCACGCATTCACCCGATTCGTGGTTTCTTGACTCTGGTACTTCTTATCACATCAGTTCTAACAGGGATCTATTTTCAAGCTACAACCATGAAGATGGAGGATTCGTTCATATGGAAAACGGAGTTGTTTGCAAGGTCATAGGAAAATGCTCAGTTAGTTCAAGAATGTGGATGGGAAGACATGCACATTGAAGGAGGTGAGACACGTACCGCTTGTCACAAAGAATCTGATTTACTTGACAGCAAGGGTTTCAGTTTCAAAGGTGAAGGTGGAGGATTATGCGTCTACAAGGACTCGGATGTGCTATTCAAGCGGGTCAAGGATGGGACTTTGTATGTGCTACACGGTTCAGCTATCACAGGGTCTGTCAGAGTTTCCTCAACCGGGGTTAAGGAAGTTGATCTTACTAAGCTGTGGCATATGAGACTCGGTCATATGAGTGAACGTGGAATGCATGAACTTCACAATAAGGTTATCTCACAGGGCATGTGCCCAAGAGCCTAAGGTTTTGTGAGCACTACGTGTATGGTAAGCTACAGCGTAGCAAGTTCCCTAAGGCGGTTCATAGAACGAAAGGTACTCCTGATTATATCCATTCGGATTGCTATGGTCCGTATCGAGTTGAGGCGATTGGCGGGTAAAAGTACTTTCTAAGCATCATAGACGACTACTCAAGGATGACTTGGATATTCGTGATGAAGCATAAGAGTGAAGCATTCGCAAGAT
Source organism: Linanthus parryae (assembly GCA_023055425.1). NCBI lineage: Eukaryota > Viridiplantae > Streptophyta > Magnoliopsida > Ericales > Polemoniaceae > Linanthus > Linanthus parryae. Next base: position 28,427,825 of record JALGPY010000009.1, on the reverse strand, counting down.
TCAAGGAGTGGAAGACGCTAGTAGAGAATCAGGTGGGAAAGTAGGTGAAGAGGCTGCGCACGGACAAGGACTTAGAGTTTTGCTCATTAAAGTTTGATGGATTCTGCAAGGATCAGGGTATTGCACGCCATTGCACAGTTCGACACACACCACAGCAGAACGGTGCAACCGCGAGAATGAATCAAACACTTCTAGCGAAACCAAGTTGCATGCTTTCGAATGCAGATCTTTCAAGAGGCTTTTGGGGTGAGGCAGTTTACATGGCATGCTATCTCATAAATCGGAGCCTGCACACAGGTATAGGATGCAAGATTCCTATGGAAGTATGGTCCGGTAGAGCATTGGATTACTCGGATTTGAGGGTCTTTGGTTGTGTTGCCTATTATCACGTTGATGATGACAAACTAGAACCAAGAGCTAAGAAGGGAGTATTCATGGGTTTCGGAACATGTGTGAAGGGATACAAGATATGGGCATACAACAAGATTATACGTAGCAGAAGTGTAGTCTTTGATGAGACTCATATGTTGAAGAACTCTGTGGAGGTGGAGCTTGGAGGTGCAAAGAAGAAGGTGGAGGGAGAGTCAGATCCTCATGATCCTAAGGATTTCAAGATCCCTATACTGCCACTGGAAGCCGAAGAGGAAGAAGCAGAAGAGTCTGATAGTGAGGATGCGTCTACACTAGAGGAACCAATTCGTCAAAGTATTGCTGAAGGAAACCCAAGGAGATTCATAAAGCCTCCGGCAAGATACAAGGATGATGGTATGGTGGGATATGCATTACATGTAGCGGAAGAGGTAGAGGATGAGCCATCCACCTACAAGGCCGCTATATCTAGTTCTGAGTCAACACAATGGATTGTCGCGATGGGAGAGGAGATGGAGTCTCTTAGCAAGAACTCGACTTGAGAGCCTTTTAAATTGCCTGCGGGAAGGAAGATAGTCAGTTGCAAGTGGGTTTTCATAAGAAAGGAAGGAACTGCATCTGGAGAGGGAGTCAAGTATAAGGCAAGGCTAGTTGCAAGAGGATTCAGTAAGAAAGAGGGAGTTGACTACAACGAGATAATCTCACCGGTGGTTAGACATACTTCTATCCGGGTGTTACTTGCTTTAGTAGCACACCACGACCTAGAGCTTGAGCAATTTGATGTAAAGACAACTTTCCTACATGGAGAGTTGGAAGAGGAGATATACATGAGCCAACCGGAAGGGTACCAAGTTCCTGGAAGAGAGAACCACGTGTGCAAGCTGAAGAGATCTCTCTATGGACTTAAGCAGTCACCACGGCAATGGTACAAGAGGTTTGACCGCTTCATGATGAAGATTGGTTACCACAAGTGCGAGTATGATTGATGCCTGTATCACAAAGAGTTGCATGGTGGATCACGTATTTACCCATTTTTGTATGTGGATGATATTCTGATTGCAAATTGTAATATCAAGGACATCAAAGAACTAAAGAGGTCCCTTAGCGCGGAATTCGAGATGAAGGATCTGGGAGCTGCTCGAAAGATATTAGAAGTTGAGATCTATAGAGACAGGAAGAAGAAGCTTTACTTGTCACAGCAGGGATACATCAAGAAGATTTTAGCAAGATTCGGGATGTTATCAGCTAAAGCTACAGATACTCATATGGCAACTAACAGCAAGTTAGGAATGTACATAGTTCAGACTGAGGAAGAGAGGGAGTACATGTCCAAGTTTCCATATGCTAGCGCAGTTGGAAGCCTTATGTATGCTATGGTGTGTACTCGACCGGAAATAGCATTCGCTGTGAGTGTGGTTAGTCGTTTTATGGCTCATCCGGGTAGGGACCATTTTCAGGCGGTGAAACGCATATTCAGGTACCTTAAGGGTACGTTAGACATTGGCCTATACTATGGGTCAAGCGAAAACATCTTGGTAGCTGGTTTCTCGGATTTGGATTATGCAGGGGATATTGATAGTAGAAGATCAATGACGGGCTATGTATTTGCTCTGGGATATCTGTTGTGAGTTGGAAGGCGACGCTACTGCCAACGGTGACTTTATCCACCACGTAGGTGGAGTACATGGCTCTAACAGAAGCAGCAAAGGAGACAATTTGGCTCAAGGGAATGGTCAATGATCTAGGGCCACATCAAGATCAGGCAATAGTCTACTGTGATAGCTTGAGTACAACTTGATTGACTAATGACCAGGTTCATCATGAAAGGACCAAGCATATTGATGTCAGATATCATTTTATGAGAAGTGAAAGCAGGATCAAGGTGATGAAGGTGGGGACTGCTGACAACCTCGCGGATATGTTCACCAAGCCGGTTCCAGAGAAAAAGTTCCAGCATTGTCTGGAATTGCTCAACATTATGAGCCCCTGATCCCTTCGGGGCATGTCGGACCCGTTGGGGGTCCAGTGAGTCTCCGTGACGGGAGACACTGGGTGCGGAGGAGGCAAGCTTTATTTGCGATAAGAGGTGTTGTTGTATCTGCATGAGAGAATTCAAGTCAAGGTGGATATTTCTTGGATTTGTGCCTTGAATAAGTTTAAGAAATCATCAAGAGCAACAACGGGGACAAAGGGACCAAGATGGAGAGCAAAGAAACATTCTCGATGTTTTCAGAGGTCGCACGACCTGGAAAGTAGGTCGCACGACCTGGAGGAAAACATCCAGAGCATCACGATTTTTTGGAGGAGGTCGCATGACCTAATCAGAGGTCGTACGACCTAGTCAGGGAGGTCGCACGACCTGGACCACTAGGTCGCACGACCTATTCTGCTCCTAGTGTTTTTTGGAATTTTTTTCTAATCTATCGAGGACGGCCCTAAGTTGGTTCTAAGCACAATAAATAGGATCCTAAGTGTTTCGAACGTGTATGTACTTCATTGTAATCGTTCCTCTTGATAAATAAAGGTCTCTCTTTGCCGTGGATGTAGTTAGCTTGATTTGGGCTAGCAAACCATGTAAAATTGGTGTTTTGTCGATTATCTATCGTTCGTGAGGCGTGAGTGATCCTGAGAGGTATAACAAATATGATTCCAAGAATGTGAAATTAAGGAAAACACCTCAATTCCTCCTAAAATTTTCGAACTACTTCTTAGATCCCAACAGCTTATTACATGGGATGTTGAGATATGATTTCAAAATCACCTCAAAATTTTCTATTCTCTCTTTGTGCTTGTTTCATCATCCTTCAAAATTTCGGATTTCCTTCTTCTGTATGTGGTTCTTTCCATTGAAGCCACAATACGTAATGAAACTGATCAACAAGCATTGCTCGCATTCAAGGATGCAATTATCCGTGATCCTTTTGGGGAACTTAACTCATGGAACCACTCCCTCCACTTCTGTAAATAGTTTTATGTCACATGTAGCCGCCTACACCGCAGAAGAGTCACTAAGTTGGTATTGGATCACCAGAAATTGGAGGGTTCCATTACCCCTCACATCGTAAATCTCAGCTTCCTTCAGGAGTTGTGGTTGCGCAACAAAAGTTTGGCCTCAAAATTCCACCAACAATTGGGCATTTGTGAAGACTACACAAATTTTTGGTGGGGAATAATTCAATCGGTGGAGAAAATTCCGGTTAATTTATCAAGATTATCTAACCTTATTGGCCTTGAATTAACCAACAACATTTTGGAAGGTGAAATCCTGCGGAGTCCGGCATGCTTTCTAAACTAGTGGGGCAGTATATTGGTCGGAATTTGAAAATAGCCGAAGATATCCCTACCAGTTTGGGAAATCTTTCGTCTCTTCAAGTTTTCTATGCTTCGGATAATATTATCGGTGGGATATACCAGACCAATTGGGCCATCTGAAAGTTGGAGTTTTTCGGAGTTGGTTTGAACGAGCTAGCTGGTACAATTCCACCGTCAACTTGGAATATCTCTTCTATGGAAAGTTTTGATGTTGCCAATAATCAAATTGGAGGAAGACTCCCATTAGGGCTTGGAGGAATCATCTTTCCACGTCTCACCGGTTCCTCATTTATAACAACTCGTTTGCTAAACCATTCGTGTTTCAATATCTAATGCATCCAATCTAGAGAACTAGTGATGGGTGCTAACAAGCTGACTGGGGATGTCCCACCAATGGAGAAACTTGTGCATCTTCGCAGCCTCAACTTCATGGATATTCTTCTCGGAACTGCATGTGAAGTTCGTGAATTGATTTTTTGTCTTCACTAACAAACGCCACAAACTTGGAGTCTGTAACTATTTTCACCAACAATTTTGGAGGGGAGTTTCCGAGATCGATTGGCAATCTCTCAAGTAATAGTTGTAAGATTATAGATATGGGTTCTAATAAAATAACTGGAATCATTCCTCACGAAATAGACAATCTGGTTAGTTTAGAGGCGCTTGATTTCAGCGGCAACAAATTAGCATGCAACGTTCCTTCATCTATTAGCAATTTGAATATGCTACATGTACTTGATCACAGCAATAACGATTTTACTAGGATTTTTTCACCCTCTTTTGGAAACTTGAGCATCTTGTTGAACCTTTATATGGGTGGAAATAATCTTCATGGTACAATTTGTGACATCCCGCACTTCGTCGTGTGAGAAATACGGAAATGCCACTCCACACCCAAGATCGCTCTCGGGTGCAAGGAACAATGGTATAAAAAACAAACATCGCCATAGTTATTTATTACAAACCATAAGTCTTCAACAGTGAAATAATAAATACTACTAAACAAGATGAACAAGCTCTAGGTGTTCTGTTTATTTAATACTAGCACAACTAGGTGAGTCAGCGATTCCCCTTAAGTCGAGCTTCCTTCACCTAGACCTGTGGGGGAAAGAAACAAGACCGCAGTTTTTCCAAAGTCAGTACAAAATGCTGAATAAGTAAACACCCCACGTGTAAATACGAAAGAGGCATTTTTTTCATTTTAATAAAAGAGGAAAAAATGATGAAGTAAACAACTTATCATATCAAATGACTCAATATAAATTATCCAACTCTTTATTAAGCATTTTCACCCCATTTCCATATTTCTCAATACAACAATTCCTTCCATTTTCCACATGAAACAAAACCACATTTATTATTTAGTTGTAGTGGTGAACGAATCAATCCAACAATATAGAACCAACCATATCCCATGCATCTAATACCTTAAGTGCTGACACCCCTCTAAGACTTCTTGCGGCCAGAGAGGTGAGTACATGGAGCAGCCTGGGGCAATTGCAACCGAGCAAAATATCATAACCACAGTATATAAGGATCCGCACATGGTTCCACCGCATAACTGTTTCCACTTTAAGTTATTACGTATTACTAATTTACATGTAGTAGTTTCGAAATGGATCGTTAGACAAGTAATTGAAATTCCAAGTGAAGCACATATATCATAATCCACATTTGAGACCTAAAAATCATGAAAATATTTGGACACGAAAGAAGGAAGAGCACATTAGGTTAGGCATATTTACTCACCTCAAGTAGCACGACAATTACCACGATAAAGCTCCTACGGATACACGTAGCCCTTGTCTACGAACTCGTCACCTACAATTTATAATCCTTAATTTAGTTACAAGTTTAATTGTGCAAGTAAGATATGCAAAATGCTTAACTCCTAATGTGTCATTTGAAATTATCCCATTTATCCCATTAAATACTAGCATGCAACAATTATTTAATAAACTTGCGACGTTAACACTTATATTTTTCTCATAAAAATAGCATAACTTATATAAATACACATTCGTAAAGTTATTGAGTAATATAACCCAATTAAGTTTATACACTCTCATTTTAGGAAATAATAATTTATTAGGCAGCCAATTTATTTGTAAGTGACTACAAAATTTTAACTCAAGCTAATTTAATTATAGCTATTTATTTATTAAAAAGTATATATACTATAAAAGAATTAAATTCATAAAATAAAATTCATAAAATTTTTATTCAAAAAAAATAAGCCATAAATATTTATTAATTTATGTTGGATAAAAAAAATATAGTATCTAGAAAAAATGATCAAGTAGTATCGACCAATAGAAATATGGATTTTTATTTAAAGAGTCTGCTCATTAGTTATTTCCTGAATTAACTTCTAACTTATTTTATTTTATCAATATTATCAAAATAATCTATTTTACTCAAAATACTAGTTTACAAGCACTTAAAAATATTTAGTCAAACAAACCGCAATTAACCTAATGTACATTTTTATCTTGCTTATTTTCAATAGAAACAACAATGTTTCATATAAAAAAATTCTCATATAATTTTAATAACCAATTTAATTTTACATAGTCAAATTAATGTCTAGAAATATTAGGATATAACTTTAACCCAAAAATCACATTTTTTGGTTTCATATATTATATGCAGTTTATATAAACAACAAATGAATCCCCCAAGTTTCTATAAAAGTCAATTAGTTACACCCCACTACACATGCATGTTTGTTATGCTACACAAGTCACCCCAACTTTTCAGAAAGTATACATGCAGTTCCCCACTCACCCTTAAACTTTTCAGAAACTACATAAACAACCCCCCTTTATGAACAAACGTATACAAATTCAACCCAACATACCCAATTCGATTTAGAGCTATGGATATGAAATTTTGATGATAAAAAATGAACTAGAGGGTGATTTAGGACTCACCTACGCGAAAAATCGCGAGAAATGGTCAAGAAACAGAACGGGTCTCGACTCTGAAGGTTGTGGTCGGCGGTGATGAACAACGACGGACAATCCGACGTTATAGGCTCTATTTGATGATGCTAATGGACTCCTCGGACCTCTAGGAGTTTATTGGTACCAACGAGAGAAGTTGGGTCGCTCAGGTTAGCTCGGTGGAGCTTCTCACCAGAATTAATGGTGTCGCTGGCGACAATGGTGCTTCGGGGTCGTTTCTGCAGCTAGTTTATGCTGCTATTTCTTCTCATTGGGTCGCAGCATAGGGAGGAAGAGGTTTGGGGGTTCAAATTAGAGAGAGAGAAATCAGAGGTGGTGGCGGTGGTTTCCGTCGCGGCTTCGCCGGCTGCCTCCTAGGTGGTCGACGGCCTTTTCACCGGAGCTACTGCTGCTACTGCTAGGACAGAGAGATAGAGGGTAGGGAGAGTGAAAGAGATGAGGACGAGGTTGTGGTGGTGACTGAGGTGGTGGAATTGGCGCCGGTGGTGGTGATGGAGGTAGGGTGGTCGTGGGTTTTGTTTTGCAGAGAGTTTGAAGAGAGAGAGAGAGAGAGAGAAGTTTTGTTTTGTTTGTGAGAGAGAGATAGAGAGAGAGAGAGAAGAGATTATTATTAAATAGAATTTGTTACTTGGAGAAGTCATTCTCCACCACCGTCCTTCCCCATTTTATTTTATTTTTGAATAGATTGTGCTATTGTGTGATGGGAGTACCAATTGGTTAGATCATCTAGTGTGTCGGGTACACACTAGGCTATATCTACATAAAATGCTAAAAATGAATATCGTTTTAAATAAAATTGTTATATGAACTTTCCAACTATATTTTGAAACCGAAAATAATCCAACTTGTCATTCGCAATAAAATTGAATTTCATGCCTCAATTACCAATTTACCCTTTGTATTAAAACGGGGTATTACACAATTCCTTCAAGTCTTGTGAAATGCACAAAATTGCTGGAACTCGTAATTTCTTCAAACAATCTTCAAGGCAACATACCAAGGGAGATCTTCTCTACTTCATCTTTGCGTAGTCTAGACTTAGACAACCGCTTGACTTGAAACCTTCCAACAGAAGTTGGAACTTTGGTACATCTGTTCGAACTTCACATTTCTGAAAATATGTTGTTCGGTGAATAACCAAACTCTCTAGTCAACTGTGTTGGGTTTTGACGTAGGTAACGCAGCGGAATAACAAAAATTTAATCCTACTCAAAGCCCACCAAGGATCACAGGAAAAGACATCATAACATGATTAAGGTCATAGAAGATGTGTACCTTTTATTTGTGAGATCACACGAAGAATGATGTCCTCGTCTCTACGGTTGATCCATGTCTAGATGTGAGATCTAGATTCTTCCTTCTCCACAAGTGCTAGCTTGAACCCGGAGGAAGAGGGATGAAGATCAAAGCAACAAATCACCAAGGCACAAGGGAGGGGGCGGCCCTCTCCTTGCCGTCGGGTAGAGGGGCGGACGGGAGGGCTAGGGTTTCGGCCCTAGCTCTTTTGTCTTGCTCTCTCTTTTGCTCTCTCCCACTCTTTATGTGTTATAACTCATATTAGTGGGAAGGAAGCTAGAGCCTCCTTTATATACTCCAACAACTCCTTGTTGTTTCCATAAAAGAGTTTTCTAATTCTAGATGAACTAGAATTATTCCCTTCCTTGCAAATTAGTCCTACTAAGTTTGCAAGGTGTTGCACAATAATCCTTCTATTAATTAATCCATATTAATTAATCCCAAATCTAGCTCTACTCTATTTGACGTGTGACCCCATAGATTCCTATATAGTTGGTAGTAACTATTACTAACATGGAGCGGTGTCTAGCAACACATCCATGCAACCCAACCAATAGAAATAGTCAGTGATCCCGACAAACCTTTGTGCCCAATATGTCATATTGCATTATCCCTTTGTCTCCATATCCGGATTGGACACGAGACATAAATAGTCACACTCGTATATCCAATCCATAGTTCCTCGATCCTGGGAATATGCTTATGCTTGCAGATAACATTAATATCTCTATATTAATTTATCTGAGTCTGGCCAGACATGTTGGGTTTTGACGTAGGTAACGCAGCGGAATAACAAAATTTTAATCCTACTCAAAACCCACCAAGGATCACAGGAAGAGACATCATAACATGATTAAGGTCATAGAAGATGTGTACCTTTTCATTTGTGAGATCACACGAAGAATGATGTCCTCGTCTCTACGGTTGATCCACGTCTAGAGGTGAGATCTAGATTCTTCCTTCTCCACAAGTGCTAGCTTGAACCCGGAGGAAGAGGGATGAAGATCAAAGCAACAAATCACCAAGGCACAAGGGAGGGGGCGGCCCTCTCCTTGCCGTCGGGTAGAGGGGCGGACGGGAGGGCTAGGGTTTCGGCCCTAGCTCTTTTGTCTTGCTCTCTCTTTTGCTCTCTCCCACTCTTTACGTGTTATGTCTAATAATAACTCATATGTGGGAAGGAAGCTAGAGCCTCCTTTATATACTCCAACAACTCCTTGTTGTTTCCATAAAAGAGTTTTCTAATTCAAGATGAACTAGAATTATTCCCTTCCTTGCAAATTAGTCCAACTAAGTTTGCAAGGTGTTGCACAATGATCCTTCTATTAATTAATCCATATTAATTAATCCCAAATCTAGCTCTACTCTATTTGACGTGTGACCCCATAGGTTTCTATATAGTTGGTAGTAACTATTACTAACATGGAGCGGTGTCTAGCAACACATCCATGCAACCCAACCAATAGAAATAGTCAGTGATCCCGACAAACCTTTGGGCCCAATATGTCATATTGCATTATCCCTTTGTCTCCATATCCGGATTGGACACGAGACATAAATAGTCACACTCGTATATCGTATCCATAGTTCCTCGATCCTGGGAATATGCTTATGCTTGCAGATAACATTAATATCTCTATATTAATTCATCTGAGTCTGGCCAGACATTCAATAAGCCTCATCCCTCGAGTGGCCGTGGATATTTACCCCCATTATGTGGGAGGGACAAATCCTATCTACATCACTACGATCTCTAATCTTGCTTCCTATCACGCCCGATAGCCACCTTTATGATTACCCAGTTACGGTGTAACGTTTGATAACATCAAAGCGCAATATTTCACAACTAGAGTATCTAGTGACTTCAAGTCCAAGGATTGCAATAATATTAGCACTACGAAAAGCGATTGTGACTTCACATAATCTAATGTATCCTTCTCGTCGTGGGTCAATCCAGTATGCCATTACTCCTAATGCATACCCATATGTTAGACTTGATATCTCCATATCAATCTACCCATATACTAGTCTATATTTGATTGTCCTATTAATCAATATAATGGACTAGGGAAATTTAAGATAAATAACACAATTTATCTAAGGACTTCATTATATTAAATATCGCCATAAATAATAAATGAATATTCTAGCCAAAACATTGTTCATACTAAATCTATGATTGCCTCTAGGGCATCTATTCCAACAATCTCCCACTTGCACTAGAGCCAATCTGGCGCATCTCGTATGCCTATAGATCTGGCGTGCCCTTCATGCTTTCGCTGCGCAAGAGGTTTCATGAGCGGATCTGACACGTTGTCATCTGTCGGAATCTTGCATATCTTCACATCTCCTCGATCGATCATATCACGAATAAGATAGAATCTCCTAAGTACATGCTTTGATTTTTGGTGCGATCTTGGTTCCTTCGCCTGTGCGATTGCCCCAGAGTTGTCACAGTACAACTCTACGGGATCCACTATGCTAGGGACCACACCGAGCTCAGTGATAAACTTCTTTATCCATACTGCCTCTTTTTCTGCTTCCGCAGCAGCAATGTACTCAGCTTCTGTTGTAGAATCAGCAACTGTGCCTTGCTTGGAACTCTTCCAGCTCACAGCTCCTCCATTCAGGCAGAACACGTATCCAGACTGCGATTTGTAATCATCCTTGTCGGTTTGGAAGCTTGCGTCAGTGTAACCCTTTACACTTAGCTCTTCCATTCCTCCAAATATCAAGAATACATCCTTAGTTCTTCTCAAGTACTTTAGGATGTTCTTGACAGCAATCCAGTGACTCTCACCCGGATTGGACTGGTATCTGCTCACTATACTCAACGCGTATGATACGTCTGGTCTAGTACATAGCATGGCGTACATGATGGATCCTATGGCCGAAGCATAGGGTATCCTGCTCATGCGGTCTTTCTCCATCTCATTGGAGGGACAGTCATTCTTGGAAAGAGTGACTCCATGTGACATGGGAAAGAATCCCTTTTTGGAATCTTGCATGTTGAACCTCTTCAACACCTTGTCAATATATGTACTCTAACTTAGGCCAAGAAACCTCTTAGATCTATCTCTATAGATCTTTATACCCAGTATATAGGTTGCGTCTCCTAAGTCTTTCATCGCAAAGCACTTTCCTAGCCAATCTTTAACAGATTGCAGAGTAGGAATATCATTGCCAATGATTAATATGTCATCCACATACAAGACCAGAAATACTATAGAGCTCCCACTAACCTTCTTGTAAACACAAGGCTCATCTTCGTTTTTGATGAAGCCAAACTCTTTGACCGCGTCATCAAAACGTCTATTCCAGCTCCTAGAAGCTTGCTTTAATCCATAAATGGATCTTTGCAGCTTACAGACTTTATTGGCATTCTCTGGATCCTCAAAACCCTCTGGTTGTGTCATGTACACATCCTCAAGGAGGTTCCCATAAAGGAACGCTGTTTTGACATCCATTTGCCAAATCTCATAGTCGTAGTATGCTGCAATAGCAAGTAAGATTCGGATGGATTTAGTCATGGCGACTGGTGAAAAAGTCTCATCATAGTCAATACCATGAATCTGTCTGTAACCTTTGGCCACCAATCGCCCCTTATAGGCAACTACCTTGCCATCCATGTCGGTCTTCTTCTTGAAGACCCACTTGCACCCTATGGGTCGAGCCCCTTCTGGTGGTTCCACCAAAGTCCATACTTTGTTGGTGTACATGGAATCCATTTCGGATCTCATGGCTTCTAGCCACTTCTTAGAGTCTGGGCCACTCATGGCCTCTCCATAGTTTGTAGGCTCATCATCCATGAGTGGTACGTCATCGGGCTCAGTCACGAGAAGTCCATACCTCTCTGGCTCATGACGCACTCTTCCTGATCTACGGAGTTCCTGTGTTACCTGAACAGGTTCTTCCACAATTTCTTGTGGTTCCTGTTCATGTTCCATTATCGGTTCAGTGGTTTGTGGTTCATGAATTTCTTCAAGTTCTACAACCCTCCCACTTGCTTCTTTAGAGACTAGTTCTCTTTCTAGAAACACGCTGGTCCGAGCAACAAACACTTTGTTCTCGGTAGATTTATAGAAATAATATCCTTTAGTCTCCTTAGGATATCCCACAAACTTACACTTATCCGCTTTAGGCCCGAGCTTGTCTGTTTGTAAACGCTTTACATAGACGTCGCAGCCCCAAATCTTCATAAACGACACTATGGGACGCCTCCCAGTCCATATCTCATATGGCGTCTTCATGACTAATTTGGATGGAACACGGTTAATGGTAAAAGCTGCCGTCATTAGAGCATGTCCCCAAAAGGATATCGGAAGATCTGTTTGAGACATCATAGATCGCACCATATCTAATAGAGTGCGATTCCTCCTCTCAGATACACCATTCCATTGTGGTGTTCCGGGTGGAGTGAGCTGGAATACTATCCCACACTCTCTAAGATACTCATCAAACTCTTGGCTTAAGTATTCTCCTCCACGATCTGATCGTAGAGCTTTTATACTCTTGCCAAGTTGCTTCTCTACTTCACTCTTGAATTCTTTGAACAATTCAAAGGATTCGGATTTGGCCTTCATAAGGTATAAAAATCCATATCTACTGAAATCATCAGTAAATGTGATGAAGTAGGTATAACCACCTCTGGCAGGCGTGGGGAATGGCCCGCATACATCAGTATGTATGAGTGCCAATAACTCACTAGACCGCTCGCCTTTCTTATTGAAAGGGGACTTTGTCATTTTTCCTAATAAACAAGATTCACATGTCTCATATGATTCCAAATCAAATGAGTCTAGAAGTCCATCCTTATGGAGTCTAGATATGCGTTTCTCATTTATATGGCCTAAACGACAGTGCCATAGATATGTAGGATTTAAATCATTAGTTTTAATCCTTTTAGTATTTATGTTATAGATTGGATTATTTAGATCAAGGATATACAATCCATTAGACAAATGCGCACTACAATAGTGCATACTATCAAAATAAATGGAGCAACACTTGTCCTTTATTGAAATAGAAAAACCTTTCTCGTCCAAACAAGGAACGGAAATAATGTTTCTGCTCATAGCAGGCACATAAAAGCAATTGTCTAATTCTAAAATAAGTCCAGAAGGCAAAGATAGCTCATAAACGCCTACAGCTAATGCAGCAACCTTTGCTCCATTCCCGACGCGCAAGTCTATCTCCCCTTTTCGCAATCTTCTACTTCTTTTCAAATCCTGCACATTACGACAAATGTGAGAACCACATCCGGTATCTAATACCCAGGATGATGAAATAGAAAGATTGACATCTATAACATAAATACCTGGTGGTGGTGGAATCACTATTCCAAGCTTCTTATCCTCCAGATATTTAGGGCAATTCCTCCTCCAGTGACCCGGCTGGCTGCAGTAGTGACATTCACCTTTAGTCACGCCTCCACTAGGCTTTAGGGCTTCCTTGGATTTCGCAACTTTCTTGCGTTTTCCTTTTGAAGTAGATGCAACTGACTTGCCCTTCTTCTTGTGTACCATCATTATGGCCTTGCCCTTGCCTTTGTTGATGCTTTGCTCAGCTGTCTTTAGCATGTTCAATAGGTCTGGCAAAGACTTGTTGATCTCATTCATATTATAGTTCATAATGAACTGATTATAACTGTCAGGCAACGATTGCAAGACGAGATCAGTCGCCAAGTCCTGGCCGAGTGGGAACCCCAGTCTCTCAAGGTTCTCTATGTACCCGATCATTCGGAGTACATGAGGGCCTACTGGATTCCCCTCTGCAAGACTGCTTTTGAACAACGCTTTAGACACCTCATAGCGCTCATGCCTTGCTTGTTCCTGAAACAATTGTTTCAAGTGTCTGATCATTTCATAGGCTTCCATGTTCTCGTGTTGCTTCTGAAGCTCACCAGTCATGGTACAAAGCATGAGGCAAGTCACGTCATTTGAATCATCAATATGTTTCTGACGTGCCCTTACTTCCGCTAATAGAGACTCATCTTGTGGTGGGTCTGGAATTGGAGTGTCCAAGACGTACAGCTTCTTTTCTTGCTTGAGGACAATCCTCAAGTTTCTGTACCAGTCAAGGAAATTTGTTCCAGACAATTTATCCTTCTCAAGGACAGATCGTAGGGATGAACTCGATGCGTTGTTGTTTGCCATTTGGAATTCTACAAAACGAGAAATATGCAATTTAGTATTTTGAACAATTTAACTATATTTAACAATGGCTAGATCATTAAATATAGCTCCCACTATTTTTCTCGGATTAATAGCCCTCACTATTAAAGCGGAAAATATCTTTATATTTTCTAGTGGGTCCAAGATCCTTATTTCACTTCTTCTTGAGCTTGCTTTGGCAAGTCACCCAAGAATTGGTTATTTAGGTAGGAACCATTCCAATTGCATCCCATGCAACTCTTGGTCCAATTAGGTGAATAAATTCCTTTTATTCTTTATCCAATTGGATAACTCCTAATTGTCATGCCTCTAAGCTCATCAATCTTAATTGACTCTTGCCTAGTTGCGTCCAACCTCTTGCTTTCAACATACACGCATTACTAGCTTGCGTCGTCCGCAACACATCATGAAAAATTAAAATCGCCTTGCTTTGGCAAGCCCGAATTTTAATAGGCCATGATCATGAAGGGTGTTTTGGCAAGAGAAGGCAAAACACAATATTTAATTGAGGGATTTCTTTAATTTGTTTGGTTAATCTTTATCAACATGGTCTACTTATTTGGATTGGGCCATCCACAACAAAAGACCAACCTTGTTTATTATTATCTTGTTATCGTTTTGCTTGTAGCGCCATACACACAAAATAAATAACAAGGCATGAATAATAAACATCCACAAAAATAAAAACCGTGGCATGGATATGGCCTCTAGACTAATGATATTATCAAGCCAATGATGATATCTAATTGCCCTAAAGTGCCGAGCTCATCTCCATGTGCTCCACCATAGCTGCGCGCCTAGGGATGTCTTTTGGCTCCTTTGGTTCTCCAGTCTTCTTCTCCATGTTCTTGGCTATCATCTAAATATTTCTAATTCTAGCCTAACATCTAGAATAAATAAATAATAAAAGCCTCACATGTCGAGGAGAAAAAGAACGACTCGCAGGCCGTAAAACTTAATTAATTATTACATTAATTTGATCAGCTCGCATGCCGTAAACCAAACCACAAAAATAATAAACATCCACAATCCTAGGCCATATCCATCCACCATGCAATAAAGCACATAATACAGTTAAAACCAATTTTTAACGCGCTTGTTTAATTTTAATGAAATTGGGTAACTAGGGTTTCACAACGGTCCAAAGGGTCCAAGCCAACAAGTGGCCCGAACCCTAGGACCGCCGCACGCCTAAGGGGGCCGCGGCCTTGCTTGGCGCGCAAGGGAGGGGCGGGTGGCTAGGGTTTCGGCCCTATTCCCCTTCCTCCTTCCTTGTTGTCCAAGCAAGGTTGTTTCCATATGGATTTGTTTCCATAATTTTGTTTCCATAATTGAAAACCCCTTTTCAATCATGTGCCCATGAACCCTAATTTTTAAGAACCCAATTACTCACATCCTATGTGATTAAACTCACCAATTCTAACATCCAATGTTAAATTGGGTCTTGTTTGATTGAATCAAATTCAATATTGCATCTACTATGCCAATTTTTCAGTTTTCGCGTAATAAACAATAATACGGTGTATGAACTGAAATCGTAAACACATAATATCATGTTATGCTCTACGACCTGTGGCTCTGATACCACTGTTGGGTTTTGACGTAGGTAACGCAGCGGAATAACAAAATTTTATTCCTACTCAAAACCCACCAAGGATCACAGGAAGAGACATCATAACATGATTAAGGTCATAGAAGATGTGTACCTTTTGATTTGTGAGATCACACGAAGAATGATGTCCTCGTCTCTACGGTTGATCCACGTCTAGAGGTGAGATCTAGATTCTTCCTTCTCCACAAGTGCTAGCTTGAACCCGGAGGAAGAGGGATGAAGATCAAAGCAACAAATCACCAAGACACAAGGGAGGGGGCGGCCCTCTCCTTGCCGTCGGGTAGAGGGGCGGACGGGAGGGCTAGGGTTTCGGCCCTAGCTCTTTTGTCTTGCTCTCTCTTTTGCTCTCTCCCACTCTTTATGTGTTATAACTCATATTAGTGAAAAGGAAGCTAGAGCCTCCTTTATATACTCCAACAACTCCTTGTTGTTTCCATAAAAGAGTTTTCTAATTCTAGATGAACTAGAATTATTCCCTTCCTTGCAAATTAGTCCTACTAAGTTTGCAAGGTGTTGCACAATGATCCTTCTATTAATTAATCCATATTAATTAATCCCAAATCTAGCTCTACTCTATTTGACGTGTGACCCCATAGGTTTCTATATAGTTGGTAGTAACTATTACTAACATGGAGCGGTGTCTAGCAACACATCCATGCAACCCAACCAATAGAAATAGTCAGTGATCCCGACAAACCTTTGTGCCCAATATGTCATATTGCATTATCCCTTTGTCTCCATATCCGGATTGGAAACGAGACATAAATAGTCACACTCGTATATCCAATCCATAGTTCCTCGATCCTGGGAATATGCTTATGCTTGCAGATAACATTAATATCTCTATATTAATTCATCTGAGTCTGGCCAGACATTCAATAAGCCTCATCCCTCGAGTGGCCGTGGATATTTACCCCCATTATGTGGGAGGGACAAATCCTATCTACATCACTACGATCTCGAAGCTTGCTTCCTATTATGCCCGATAGCCACCTTTATGATTACCCAGCTACAGGGTAACGTTTGATAACATCAAAGCGCAATATTTCACAACTAGAGTATCTAGTGACTTCAAGTCCAAAGATTGCAATAATATTAGCACTACGAAAAGCGATTGTGACTTCACATAATCTAATGTATCCTTTTCGTCGTGGGTCAATCCAGTATGCCATTACTCCTAATGCATACCCATATGTTAGACTTGATATCTCCATATCAATCTACCCATATACTAGTCTATATTTGATTGTCCTATTAATCAATATAATGGACTAGGGACATTTAAGATAAATAACACAATTTATCTAAGGACTTCATTATATTAAATATCGCCATAAATAATAAATGAATATTCTAGCCAAAACATTGTTCATACTAAATCTATGATTGCCTCTAGGGCATCTATTCCAACAAGACATTCAATAAGCCTCATCCCTCGAGTGGCCGTGGATATTTACCCCCATTATGTGGGAGGGACAAATCCTATCTACATCACTACGATCTCTAATCTTGCTTCCTATCACGCCCGATAGCCACCTTTATGATTACCCAGTTACGGTGTAACGTTTGATAACATCAAAGCGCAATATTTCACAACTAGAGTATCTAGTGACTTCAAGTCCAAGGATTGCAATAATATTAGCACTACGAAAAGCGATTGTGACTTCACATAATCTAATGTATCCTTTTCGTCGTGGGTCAATCCAGTATGCCATTACTCCTAATGCATACCCATATGTTAGACTTGATATCTCCATATCAATCTACCCATATACTAGTCTATATTTGATTGTCCTATTAATCAATATAATGGACTAGGGACATTTAAGATAAATAACACAATTTATCTAAGGACTTCATTATATTAAATATCGCCATAAATAATAAATGAATATTCTAGCCAAAACATTGTTCATACTAAATCTATGATTGCCTCTAGGGCATCTATTCCAACAGTCTCCCACTTGCACTAGAGCCAATCTGGCGCATCTCGTATGCCTATAGATCTGGCGTGCCCTTCATGCTTTCGCTGCGCAAGAGGTTTCGTGAGCGGATCTGACACGTTGTCATCTGTCGGAATCTTGCATATCTTCACATCTCCTCGATCGATCATATCACGAATAAGATGGAATCTCCTAAGTACATGCTTTGATTTTTGGTGCGATCTTGGTTCCTTCGCTTGTGCGATTGCCCCAGAGTTGTCACAGTACAACTCTACGGGATCCACTATGCTAGGGACCACACCGAGCTCAGTGATAAACTTCTTTATCCATACTGCCTCTTTTGCTGCTTCCGCAGCAGCAATGTACTCAGCTTCTGTTGTAGAATCAGCAACTGTGCCTTGCTTGGAACTCTTCCAGCTCACAGCTCCTCCATTCAGGCAAAACACGTATCCAGACTGCGATCTGTAATCATCCTTGTCGGTTTGGAAGCTTGCGTCAGTGTAACCCTTTACACTTAGCTCTTCCATTCCTCCAAATATCAAGAATACATCCTTAGTTCTTCTCAAGTACTTTAGGATGTTCTTGACAGCAATCCAGTGACTCTCACCCGGATTGGACTGGTATCTGCTCACCATACTCAACGCGTATGATACGTCTGGTCTAGTACATAGCATGGCGTACATGATGGATCCTATGGCCGAAGCATAGGGTATCCTG
Source organism: Linanthus parryae (assembly GCA_023055425.1). Classification (NCBI taxonomy): domain Eukaryota; kingdom Viridiplantae; phylum Streptophyta; class Magnoliopsida; order Ericales; family Polemoniaceae; genus Linanthus; species Linanthus parryae. The sequence continues at coordinate 28,409,440 of JALGPY010000009.1, read as the reverse complement.
CTCATGCGGTCTTTCTCCATCTCATTGGAGGGACAGTCATTCTTGGAAAGAGTGACTCCATGTGACATGGGAAAGAATCCCTTTTTGGAATCTTGCATGTTGAACCTCTTCAACACCTTGTCAATATATGTACTCTGACTTAGGCCAAGAAACCTCTTAGATCTATCTCTATAGATCTTTATACCCAGTATATAGGTTGCGTCTCCTAAGTCTTTCATCGCAAAGCACTTTCCTAGCCAATCTTTAACAGATTGCAGAGTAGGAATATCATTGCCAATGATTAATATGTCATCCACATACAAGACCAGAAATACTATAGAGCTCCCACTAACCTTCTTGTAAACACAAGGCTCATCTTCGTTTTTGATGAAGCCAAACTCTTTGACCGCGTCATCAAAACGTCTATTCCAGCTCCTAGAAGCTTGCTTTAATCCATAAATGGATCTTTGCAGCTTACAGACTTTATTGGCATTCTCTGGATCCTCAAAACCCTCTGGTTGTGTCATGTACACATCCTCAAGGAGGTTCCCATAAAGGAACGCTGTTTTGACATCCATTTGCCAAATCTCATAGTCGTAGTATGCTGCAATAGCAAGTAAGATTCGGATGGATTTAGTCATGGCGACTGGTGAAAAAGTCTCATCATAGTCAATACCATGAATCTGTCTGTAACCTTTGGCCACCAATCGCCCCTTATAGGCAACTACCTTGCCATCCATGTCGGTCTTCTTCTTGAAGACCCACTTGCACCCTATGGGTCGAGCCCCTTCGGGTGGTTCCACCAAAGTCCATACTTTGTTGGTGTACATGGAATCCATTTCGGATCTCATGGCTTCTAGCCACTTCTTAGAGTCTGGGCCACTCATGGCCTCTCCATAGTTTGCAGGCTCATCATCCATGAGTGGTACGTCATCGGGCTCAGTCACGAGAAGTCCATACCTCTCTGGCTCATGACGCACTCTTCCTGATCTACGGACTTCCTGTGTTACCTGAACAGGTTCTTCCACAATTTCTTGTGGTTCCTGTTCATGTTCCATTATCGGTTCAGTGGTTTGTGGTTCATGAATTTCTTCAAGTTCTACAACCCTCCCACTTTCTTCTTTAGAGACTAGTTCTCTTTCTAGAAACACGCTGGTCCGAGCAACAAACACTTTGTTCTCGGTAGGGTTATAGAAATAATATCCTTTAGTCTCCTTAGGATATCCCACAAACTTACACTTATCCGCTTTAGGCCCGAGCTTGTCTGTTTGTAAACGCTTTACATAGACGTCGCAGCCCCAAATCTTCATAAACGACACTATGGGACGCCTCCCAGTCCATATCTCATATGGCGTCTTCATGACTAATTTGGATGGAACACGGTTAATGGTAAAAGCTGCCGTCATTAGAGCATGTCCCCAAAAGGATATCGGAAGATCTGTTTGAGACATCATAGATCGCACCATATCTAATAGAGTGCGATTCCTCCTCTCAGATACACCATTCCATTGTGGTGTTCCGGGTGGAGTGAGCTGGAATACTATCCCACACTCTCTAAGATACTCATCAAACTCTTGGCTTAAGTATTCTCCTCCACGATCTGATCGTAGAGCTTTTATACTCTTGCCAAGTTGCTTCTCTACTTCACTCTTGAATTCTTTGAACAATTCAAAGGATTCGGATTTGGCCTTCATAAGGTATACAAATCCATATCTACTGAAATCATCAGTAAATGTGATGAAGTAGGTATAACCACCTCTGGCAGGCGTGGGGAATGGCCCGCATACATCAGTATGTATGAGTGCCAATAACTCACTAGTCCGCTCGCCTTTCTTATTGAAAGGGGACTTTGTCATTTTTCCAATAAACAAGATTCACATGTCTCATATGATTCCAAATCAAATGAGTCTAGAAGTCCATCCTTATGGAGTCAAGATATGCGTTTCTCATTTATATGGCCTAAACGACAGTGCCATAGATATGTAGGATTTAAATCATTAGTTTTAATCCTTTTAGTATTTATGTTATAGATTGGATTATTTAGATCAAGGATATACAATCCATTAGACAAATGCGCACTACAATAGTGCATACTATCAAAATAAATGGAGCAACACTTGTCCTTTATTGAAATAGAAAAACCTTTCTCGTCCAAACAAGAAACGGAAATAATGTTTCTGCTCATAGCAGGCACATAAAAGCAATTGTCTAATTCTAAAATAAGTCCAGAAGGCAAAGATAGCTCATAAACGCCTACAGCTAATGCAGCAACCTTTGCTCCATTCCCGACGCGCAAGTCTATCTCCCCTTTTCGCAATCTTCTACTTCTTTTCAAATCCTGCACATTACGACAAATGTGAGAACCACATCCGGTATCTAATACCCAGGATGATGAAATAGAAAGATTGACATCTATAACATAAATACCTGGTGGTGGTGGAATCACTATTCCAAGCTTCTTATCCTCCAGATATTTAGGGCAATTCCTCCTCCAGTGACCCGGCTGGCTGCAGTAGTGACATTCACCTTTAGTCACGCCTCCACTAGGCTTTAGGGCTTCCTTGGATTTCGCAACTTTCTTGCGTTTTCCTTTTGAAGTAGATGCAACTGACTTGCCCTTCTTCTTGTGTACCATCATTATGGCCTTGCCCTTGCCTTTGTTGATGCTTTGCTCAGCTGTCTTTAGCATGTTCAATAGGTCTGGCAAAGACTTGTTGATCTCATTCATATTATAGTTCATAATGAACTGATTATAACTGTCAGGCAACGATTGCAAGACGAGATCAGTCGCCAAGTCCTGGCCGAGTGGGAACCCCAGTCTCTCAAGGTTCTCTATGTACCCGATCATTCGGAGTACATGAGGGCCTACTGGATTCCCCTCTGCAAGACTGCTTTTGAACAACGCTTTAGACACCTCATAGCGCTCATGCCTTGCTTGTTCCTGAAACAATTGTTTCAAGTGTCTGATCATTTTATAGGCTTCCATGTTCTCGTGTTGCTTCTGAAGCTCACCAGTCATGGTACAAAGCATGAGGCAAGTCACGTCATTTGAATCATCAATATGTTTCTGACGTGCCCTTACTTCCGCTAATAGAGACTCATCTTGTGGTGGGTCTGGAATTGGAGTGTCCAAGACGTACAGCTTCTTTTCTTGCTTGAGGACAATCCTCAAGTTTCTGTACCAGTCAAGGAAATTTGTTCCAGACAATTTATCCTTCTCAAGGACAGATCGTAGGGATGAACTCGATGCGTTGTTGTTTGCCATTTGGAATTCTACAAAACGAGAAATATGCAATTTAGTATTTTGAACAATTTAACTATATTTAACAATGGCTAGATCATTAAATATAGCTCCCACTATTTTTCTCGGATTAATAGCCCTCACTATTAAAGCGGAAAATATCTTTATATTTTCTAGTGGGTCCAAGATCCTTATTTCACTTCTTCTTGAGCTTGCTTTGGCAAGTGACCCAAGAATTGGTTATTTAGGTAGGAACCATTCCAATTGCATCCCATGCAACTCTTGGTCCAATTAGGTGAATAAATTCCTTTTATTCTTTATCCAATTGGATAACTCCTAATTGTCATGCCTCTAAGCTCATCAATCTTAATTGACTCTTGCCTAGTTGCGTCCAACCTCTTGCTTTCAACATACACGCATTACTAGCTTGCGTCGTCCGCAACACATCATGAAAAATTAAAATCGCTTTGCTTTGGCAAGCCCGAATTTTAATAGGCCATGATCATGAAGGGTGTTTTGGCAAGAGAAGGCAAAACACAATATTTAATTGAGGGATTTCTTTAATTTGTTTGGTTAATCTTTATCAACATGGTCTACTTATTTGGATTGGGCCATCCACAACAAAAGACCAACCTTGTTTATTATTATCTTGTTATCGTTTTGCTTGTAGCGCCATACACACAAAATAAATAACAAGGCATGAATAATAAACATCCACAAAAATAAAAACCGTGGCATGGATATGGCCTCTATACTAATGATATTATCAAGCCAATGATGATATCTAATTGCCCTAAAGTGCCGAGCTCATCTCCATGTGCTCCACCATAGCTGCGCGCCTAGGGATGTCTTTTGGCTCCTTTGGTTCTCCAGTCTTCTTCTCCATGTTCTTGGCTATCATCTAAATATTTCTAATTCTAGCCTAACATCTAGAATAAATAAATAATAAAAACCTCACATGTCGAGGAGAAAAAGAACGACTCGCAGGCCGTAAAACTTAATTAATTATTACATTAATTTGATCAGCTCGCATGCCGTAAACCAAACCACAAAAATAATAAACATCCACAATCCTAGGCCATATCCATCCACCATGCAATAAAGCACATAATACAGTTAAAACCAATTTTTAACGCGCTTGTTTAATTTTAATGAAATTGGGTAACTAGGGTTTCACAACGGTCCAAAGGGTCCAAGCCAACAAGTGGCCCGAACCCTAGGACCGCCGCACGCCTAAGGGGGCCGCGGCCTTGCTTGGCGCGCAAGGGAGGGGCGGGCGGCTAGGGTTTCGGCCCTATTCCCCTTCCTCCTTCCTTGTTGTCCAAGCAAGGTTGTTTCCATATGGATTTGTTTCCATAATTTTGTTTCCATAATTGAAAACCCCTTTTCAATCATGTGCCCATAACCCTAATTTTTAAGAACCCAATTACTCACATCCTATGTGATTAAACTCACCAATTCTAACATCCAACGTTAAATTGGGTCTTTTTTGATTGAATCAAATTCAATATTGCATCTACTATGCCAATTTTTCAGTTTTCGCGTAATAAACAATAATACGGTGTATGAACTGAAATCGTAAACACATAATATCATGTTATGCTCTACGACCTGTGGCTCTGATACCACTGTTGGGTTTTGACGTAGGTAACGCAGCGGAATAACAAAATTTTAATCCTACTCAAAACCCACCAAGGATCACAGGAAGAGACATCATAACATGATTAAGGTCATAGAAGATGTGTACCTTTTGATTTGTGAGATCACACGAAGAATGATGTCCTCGTCTCTACGGTTGATCCACGTCTAGAGGTGAGATCTAGATTCTTCCTTCTCCACAAGTGCTAGCTTGAACCCGGAGGAAGAGGGATGAAGATCAAAGCAACAAATCACCAAGACACAAGGGAGGGGGCGGCCCTCTCCTTGCCGTCGGGTAGAGGGGCGGACGGGAGGGCTAGGGTTTCGGCCCTAGCTCTTTTGTCTTGCTCTCTCTTTTGCTCTCTCCCACTCTTTATGTGTTATAACTCATATTAGTGAAAAGGAAGCTAGAGCCTCCTTTATATACTCCAACAACTCCTTGTTGTTTCCATAAAAGAGTTTTCTAATTCTAGATGAACTAGAATTATTCCCTTCCTTGCAAATTAGTCCTACTAAGTTTGCAAGGTGTTGCACAATGATCCTTCTATTAATTAATCCATATTAATTAATCCCAAATCTAGCTCTACTCTATTTGACGTGTGACCCCATAGGTTTCTATATAGTTGGTAGTAACTATTACTAACATGGAGCGGTGTCTAGCAACACATCCATGCAACCCAACCAATAGAAATAGTCAGTGATCCCGACAAACCTTTGTGCTCAATATGTCATATTGCATTATCCCTTTGTCTCCATATCCGGATTGGAAACGAGACATAAATAGTCACACTCGTATATCCAATCCATAGTTCCTCGATCCTGGGAATATGCTTATGCTTGCAGATAACATTAATATCTCTATATTAATTCATCTGAGTCTGGCCAGACATTCAATAAGCCTCATCCCTCGAGTGGCCGTGGATATTTACCCCCATTATGTGGGAGGGACAAATCCTATCTACATCACTACGATCTCGAAGCTTGCTTCCTATTATGCCCGATAGCCACCTTTATGATTACCCAGCTACAGGGTAACGTTTGATAACATCAAAGCGCAATATTTCACAACTAGAGTATCTAGTGACTTCAAGTCCAAAGATTGCAATAATATTAGCACTACGAAAAGCGATTGTGACTTCACATAATCTAATGTATCCTTTTCGTCGTGGGTCAATCCAGTATGCCATTACTCCTAATGCATACCCATATGTTAGACTTGATATCTCCATATCAATCTACCCATATACTAGTCTATATTTGATTGTCCTATTAATCAATATAATGGACTAGGGACATTTAAGATAAATAACACAATTTATCTAAGGACTTCATTATATTAAATATCGCCATAAATAATAAATGAATATTCTAGCCAAAACATTGTTCATACTAAATCTATGATTGCCTCTAGGGCATCTATTCCAACAAGACATTCAATAAGCCTCATCCCTCGAGTGGCCGTGGATATTTACCCCCATTATGTGGGAGGGACAAATCCTATCTACATCACTACGATCTCTAATCTTGCTTCCTATCACGCCCGATAGCCACCTTTATGATTACCCAGTTACGGTGTAACGTTTGATAACATCAAAGCGCAATATTTCACAACTAGAGTATCTAGTGACTTCAAGTCCAAGGATTGCAATAATATTAGCACTACGAAAAGCGATTGTGACTTCACATAATCTAATGTATCCTTTTCGTCGTGGGTCAATCCAGTATGCCATTACTCCTAATGCATACCCATATGTTAGACTTGATATCTCCATATCAATCTACCCATATACTAGTCTATATTTGATTGTCCTATTAATCAATATAATGGACTAGGGACATTTAAGATAAATAACACAATTTATCTAAGGACTTCATTATATTAAATATCGCCATAAATAATAAATGAATATTCTAGCCAAAACATTGTTCATACTAAATCTATGATTGCCTCTAGGGCATCTATTCCAACAGTCTCCCACTTGCACTAGAGCCAATCTGGCGCATCTCGTATGCCTATAGATCTGGCGTGCCCTTCATGCTTTCGCTGCGCAAGAGGTTTCGTGAGCGGATCTGACACGTTGTCATCTGTCGGAATCTTGCATATCTTCACATCTCCTCGATCGATCATATCACGAATAAGATGGAATCTCCTAAGTACATGCTTTGATTTTTGGTGCGATCTTGGTTCCTTCGCTTGTGCGATTGCCCCAGAGTTGTCACAGTACAACTCTACGGGATCCACTATGCTAGGGACCACACCGAGCTCAGTGATAAACTTCTTTATCCATACTGCCTCTTTTGCTGCTTCCGCAGCAGCAATGTACTCAGCTTCTGTTGTAGAATCAGCAACTGTGCCTTGCTTGGAACTCTTCCAGCTCACAGCTCCTCCATTCAGGCAAAACACGTATCCAGACTGCGATCTGTAATCATCCTTGTCGGTTTGGAAGCTTGCGTCAGTGTAACCCTTTACACTTAGCTCTTCCATTCCTCCAAATATCAAGAATACATCCTTAGTTCTTCTCAAGTACTTTAGGATGTTCTTAACAGCAATCCAGTGACTCTCACCCGGATTGGACTGGTATCTGCTCACCATACTCAACGCGTATGATACGTCTGGTCTAGTACATAGCATGGCGTACATGATGGATCCTATGGCCGAAGCATAGGGTATCCTGCTCATGCGGTCTTTCTCCATCTCATTGGAGGGACAGTCATTCTTGGAAAGAGTGACTCCATGTGACATGGGCAAGAATCCCTTTTTGGAATCTTGCATGTTGAACCTCTTCAACACCTTGTCAATATATGTACTCTGACTTAGGCCAAGAAACCTCTTAGATCTATCTCTATAGATCTTTATACCCAGTATATAGGCTGCGTCTCCTAAGTCTTTCATCGCAAAGCACTTTCCTAGCCAATCTTTAACAGATTGCAGAGTAGGAATATCATTGCCAATGATTAATATGTCATCCACATACAAGACCAGAAATACTATAGAGCTCCCACTAACCTTCTTGTAAACACAAGGCTCATATTCGTTTTTGATGAAGCCAAACTCTTTGACCGCGTCATCAAAACGTCGATTCTAGCTCCTAGAAGCTTGCTTTAGTCCATAAATGGACCTTTGCAGCTTACAGACTTTATTGGCATTCTCTGGATCCTCAAAACCCTCTGGTTGTGTCATGTACACATCCTCAAGGAGTTTCCCATAAAGGAACGCTGTTTTGACATCCATTTGCCAAATCTCATAGTCGTAGTATGCTGCAATAGCAAGTAAGATTCGAATGGATTTAGTCATGGCGACTGGTGAAAAAGTCTCATCATAGTCAATACCATGAATCTGTCTATAACCTTTGGCCACCAATCGCCCCTTATAGGCAACTACCTTGCCATCCATGTTGGTCTTCTTCTTGAAGACCCACTTGCACCCTATGGGTCGAGCCCCTTCGGGTGGTTCCACCAAAGTCCATACTTTGTTGGTGTACATGGAATCCATTTCGGATCTCATGTCTTCTAGCCACTTCTTAGAGTCTGGGCCACTCATGGCCTCTCCATAGTTTGCAGGCTCATCATCCATGAGTGGTACGTCATCGGGCTCAGTCACGAGAAGTCCATACCTCTCTGGCTCATGACGCACTCTTCCTGATCTACGGAGTTCATGTGTTACCTGAACAGGTTCTTCCACAATTTCTTGTGGTTCCTGTTCATGTTCCATTATCGGTTCAGTGGTTTGTGGTTCATGAATTTCTTCAAGTTCTACAACCCTCCCACTTGCTTTTTTAGAGAGTAGTTCTCTTTCTAGAAACACGTCGGTCCGCGCAACAAACACTTTGTTCTCGGTAGGGTTATAGAAATAATATCCTTTAGTCTCCTTAGGATATCCCACAAACTTACACTTATCCGCTTTAGGCCCGAGCTTGTCTGTTTGTAAACGCTTTACATAGACGTCGCAGCCCCAAATCTTCATAAACGACACTATGGGACGCCTCCCAGTCCATATCTCATATGGCGTCTTCATGACAGATTTGGATGGAACACGGTTAATGGTAAAAGCTGCCGTCATTAGAGCATGTCCCCAAAAGGATATTGGAAGATCTGTTTGAGACATCATAGATCGCACCATATCTAATAGAGTGCGATTCCTCCTCTCAGATACACCATTCCATTGTGGTGTTCCGGGTGGAGTGAGCTGGGATACTATCCCACACGCTCTAAGATACTCATCAAACTCTTGGCTTAAGTATTCTCCTCCACGATCCGATCGTAGAGCTTTAATACTCTTGCCAAGTTGCTTCTCTACTTCACTCTTTAATTCTTTGAACAATTCAAAGGATTCGGATTTGGCCTTCATAAGGTATACAAATCCATATCTACTGAAATCATCAGTAAATGTGATGAAGTAGGTATAACCACCTCTGGGAGGCGTGGGGAATGGTCCGCATACATCAGTATGTATGAGTGCCAATAACTCACTAGTCCGCTCTCCTTTCTTATTGAAAGGGGACTTTGTCATTTTTCCAATAAACAAGATTCACATGTATCATATGATTCCAAATCAAATGAGTCTAGAATTCCATCCTTATGGAGTCTAGATATGCGTTTCTCATTTATATGGCCTAAACGACAGTGCCATAGATATGTATGATTTAAATCATTAGTTTTAATCCTTTTAGTGTTTATGTTATAGATTGGATTATTTAGATCAAGGATATACAATCCATTAGACAAATGCGCACTACAATAGTGCATACTATCAAAATAAATGGAGCAACACTTGTCCTTTATTGAAATAGAAAAACCTTTCTCGTCCAAACAAGAAACGGAAATAATGTTTCTGCTCATAGCAGGCACATAAAAGCAATTGTCTAATTCTAAAATAAGTCCATAAGGCAAAGATAGCTCATAAACGCCTACAGCTAATGCAGCAACCTTTGCTCCATTCCCGACGCGCAAGTCTATCTCCCCTTTTCGCAATCTTCTACTTCTTTTCAAATCCTGCACATTACGACAAATGTGAGAACCACATCCGGTATCTAATACCCAGGATGATGAAATAGAAAGATTGACATCTATAACATAAATACCTGGTGGTGGTGAAATCACTATTCCAAGCTTCTTATTCTCCAGATATTTAGGGCAATTCCTCCTCCAGTGACCCGGCTGGCTGCAGTAGTGACATTCACCTTTAGTCACGCCTCCACTAGGCTTTAGGGCTTCCTTGGATTTCGCAACTTTCTTGCGTTTTCCTTTTGAAGTAGATGCAACTGACTTGCCCTTCTTCTTGTGTACCATCATTATGGCCTTGCCCTTGCCTTTGTTGATGCTTTGCTCAGCTGTCTTTAGCATGTTCAATAGGTCTGGCAAAGACTTGTTGATCTCATTCATATTATAGTTCATAATGAACTGATTATAACTGTCAGGCAACGATTGCAAGACGAGATCAGTCGCCAAGTCCTGGCCGAGTGGGAACCCCAGTCTCTCAAGGTTCTCTATGTACCCGATCATTCGGAGTACATGAGGGCCTACTGGATTCCCCTCTGCAAGACTGCTTTTGAACAACGCTTTAGACACCTCATAGCGCTCATGCCTTGCTTGTTCCTGAAACAATTGTTTCAAGTGTCTGATCATTTTATAGGCTTCCATGTTCTCGTGTTGCTTCTGAAGCTCACCAGTCATGGTACAAAGCATGAGGCAAGTCACGTCATTTGAATCATCAATATGTTTCTGACGTGCCCTTACTTCCGCTAATAGAGACTCATCTTGTGGTGGGTCTGGAATTGGAGTGTCCAAGACGTACAGCTTCTTTTCTTGCTTGAGGACAATCCTCAAGTTTCTGTACCAGTCAAGGAAATTTGTTCCAGACAATTTATCCTTCTCAAGGACAGATCGTAGGGATGAACTCGATGCGTTGTTGTTTGCCATTTGGAATTCTACAAAATGAGAAATATGCAATTTAGTATTTTGAACAATTTAACTATATTTAACAATGGCTAGATCATTAAATATAGCTCCCACTATTTTTCTCGGATTAATAGCCCTCACTATTAAAGCGGAAAATATCTTTATATTTTCTAGTGGGTCCAAGATCCTTATTTCACTTCTTCTTGAGCTTGCTTTGGCAAGTCACCCAAGAATTGGTTATTTAGGTAGGAACCATTCCAATTGCATCCCATGCAACTCTTGGTCCAATTAGGTGAATAAATTCCTTTTATTCTTTATCCAATTGGATAACTCCTAATTGTCATGCCTCTAAGCTCATCAATCTTAATTGACTTTTGCCTAGTTGCGTATAACCTCTTGCTTTCAACATACACGCATTACTAGCTTGCGTCGTCCGCAACACATCAATTTTAATAGGCCATGATCATGAAGGGTGTTTTGGCAAGAGAAGGCAAAACGCAATATTTAATTGAGGGATTTCTTTAATTTGTTTGGTTGATCTTTATCAACATGGTCTACTTATTTGGATTGGGCCATCCACAACAAAAGACCAACCTTGTTTATTATTATCTTGTTATCGTTTTGCTTGTAGCGCCATACACACAAAATAAATAACAAGGCATGAATAATAAACATCCACAAAAATAAAAAAAAACGTGGCATGAATATGGCCTCTAGACTAATGATATTATCAAGCCAATGATAATATCTAATTGCCCTAAAGTGCGTAGCTCATCTCCATGTGCTCCACCATAGCTGCGCGCCTAGGGATGTCTTTTGGCTCCTTTGGTTCTCCAGTCTTCTTCTCCATGTTCTTGGCTATCATCTAAATATTTCTAATTCTAGCCTAGCATCTAGAATAAATAAATAATAAAAGCCTCACATGTCGAGGAGAAAAAGAACGACTCGCAGGCCGTAAAACTTAATTAATTATTACATTAATTTGATTAGCTCGCAGGCCGTAAACCAAACCACAAAAACAATAAACATCCACAATCCTAGGCCATATCCATCCACCATGCAATAAAGCACATAATACAGTTAAAACCAATTTTTAACGCGCTTGTTTAATTTTAATGAAATTGGGTATCTAGGGTTTCACAACGGTCCAAAGGGTCCAAGCCAACAAGTGGCCCGAACCCTAGGACCGCCGCACGCCTAAGGGGGCCGCGGCCTTGCTTGGCGCGCAAGGGAGGGGCGGGCGGCTAGGGTTTCGGCCCTAGTCCCCTTCATCCTACCTTGTTGCCCAAGCAAGGTTGTTTCCATATGGATTTGTTTCCATAATTTTGTTTCCATAATTGAAAACCCCTTTTCAATCATGTGCCCATAACCCTAATTTTTAAGAACCCAATTACTCACATCCTATGTGATTAAACTCACCAATTCTAACATCCAATGTTAAATTGGGTCTTGTTTGATTGAATCAAATTCAATATTGCATCTACTATGCCAATTTTTCAGTTTTCGCGTAATAAACAATAATACGGTGTATGAACTGAAATCGTAAACACATAATATCATGTTATGCTCTACGACCTGTGGCTCTGATACCACTGTTGGGTTTTGACGTAGGTAACGCAGCGGAATAACAAAAATTTAATCCTACTCAAAGCCCACCAAGGATCACAGGAAAAGACATCATAACATGATTAAGGTCATAGAAGATGTGTACCTTTTATTTGTGAGATCACACGAAGAATGATGTCCTCGTCTCTACGGTTGATCCACGTCTAGAGGTGAGATCTAGATTCTTCCTTCTCCACAAGTGCTAGCTTCAACCCGGAGGAAGAGGGATGAAGATCAAAGCAACAAATCACCAAGGCACAAGGGAGGGGGCGACCCTCTCCTTGCCGTCGGGTAGAGGGGCGGACGGGAGGGCTAGGGTTTCGGCCCTAGCTCTTTTGTCTTGCTCTCTCTTTTGCTCTCTCCCACTCTTTATGTGTTATGTCTAATAATAACTCATATTAGTGGAAAGGAAGCTAGAGCCTCCTTTATATACTCCAACAACTCCTTGTTGTTTCCATAAAAGAGTTTTCTAATTCTAGATGAACTAGAATTATTCCCTTCCTTCCAAATTAGTCCTACTAAGTTTGCAAGGTGTTGCACAATGATCCTTCTATTAATTAATCCATATTAATTAATCCCAAATCTAGCTCTACTCTATTTGACGTGTGACCCCATAGGTTCCTATATAGTCGGTAGTAACTATTACTAACTTGGAGCGGTGTCTAGCAACACATCCATGCAACCCAACCAATAGAAATAGTCAGTGATCCCGACAAACCTTTGTGCCCAATATGTCATACTCCATATCCGGATTGGACACGAGACATAAATAGTCACACTCGTATATCCAATCCATAGTTCCTCGATCCTGGGAATATGCTTATGCTTGCAGATAACATTAATATCTCTATATTAATTTATCTGAGTCTGGCCAGACATTCAATAAGCCTCATCCCTCGAGTGGCCGTGGATATTTACCCCCATTATGTGGGAGGGACAAATCCTATCTACATCACTACGATCTCTAAGCTTGCTTCCTATCACGCCCGATAGCCACCTTTATGATTACCCAGTTACGGTGTAACGTTTGATAACATCAAAACGCAATATTTCACAACTAGAGTATCTAGTGACTTCAAGTCCAAGGATTGCAATAATATTAGCACTACGAAAAGCGATTGTGACTTCACATAATCTAATGTATCCTTTTCGTCGTGGGTCAATCTAGTATGCCATTACTCCTAATGCATACCCATATGTTAGACTTGATATCTCCATATCAATCTACCCATATACTAGTCTATATTTGATTGTCCTATTAATCAATATAATGGACTAGGGACATTTAAGATAAATAACACAATTTATCTAAGGACTTCATTATATTAAATATCGCCATAAATAATAAATGAATATTCTGGCCAAAACATTGTTCATACTAAATCTATGATTGCCTCTAGGGCATCTATTCCAACAAACTGTGTACAACTAAAATCACTATACATGGTGTCATCAACTTCTAGGGTATTCATCCTCCTTCCTTCAGTTCGTTAAGGGGTCTAGAGAATTTTAATCTTTCTCATAATAATTTCTCAGGAACAATTTCAAAATCTCTAGAGGTGCTCTCCGTTTTACAATCATTGGATATTTCCTTCAATGAATTTGAGGGTGCAGTTTCAAAAGGAGGTATTTTCAAGAATGCTACAACCTTCAGTGTCAGAGGAAACATCAAGCTATGCGGAGGTATTCGTAAACTTCGCTTCCCTAGCTGCAAATCTAAGACTCCCAAGAAGAAATTAAGTTTGAAGCTAATAATTGGATTAGCTTTTGAGGTCACTGGAGCTATCCTATTTTCGGTTTTCCTCTATCTTTGATGGTCGAAGAGGCCCGGGAAACTTCCATCACTTCGTTCTCCGTGGAAGGCTCTCTTGAAGCTGTTGTACCCAAATCTATATGAAGCCGCCGATGGGTTCTCTCATGCCAACATAATCGGTGTGGGGAGTTGTGGTTCGGTGTACAAAGGACTTCTTCATCAAGGTCAACAAACTGTAGTAGTGAAGGTTCTAAACCTTTAATACCGAGGAGCAACCAAAAGTTTTCTGGCAGAGTGAGGCATTGAGAAGAATTAGGCATCGAACCTTCTCAAAGTTCTCACTGCTTGTTCGAGTATCGAATATCAAGGTAATGATTTCAAATCTCTCGTCTACGAGTTCATGCCTAACGTGAGCCAGATAACTGGCTGCATCCTCCTGAAACCCAAGATGAGACGGAAGCTGATGCAGAAAACCTATATTTTTCTCAGAGGTTAGATATTATAATTGGCGTGGCTTCTGTGGTTAAATACCTTCATCATCGTTGTGAAGAGGAAATTTTCCAATGTGATATGAGGCCAAGTAAAATTCTTCTGGAAAATGATATGGTTGCACATGTTGGTGATTTTGGAATGGCGAAGTTTCTTCAAGAAGGCAGATCTAATCAATCTTCTGACAACCAGCCGAGCACCATTGGTCTAAGGGGATCTGTTGGTTATGGTGCTCCAGGTATTTCCTTTAATTCTTTGCAACGAATTTGTTTCGTAGACTTTATCTGAATAACAAAGCTAGATTACATATTCAATTACATGATTAGCGACACAATATGAATATGAATTGCAGAATATGTGTGAGAAAAGCTATGGCATCACTGTGCTAGAGATGTTCACCGGGAAGAGACCAACCGACCATCACTTGTTTAATGGCTATTTGAATCTTCGAGATCATGTTTCTCTTTTCCATTGCTCTTTCACCCAACAGTTCTTGAGAGTCTTTGGGACTAAATTTTGCAAATTTCCATCACTGGTAATGCAAGGGGCATCATCTTTACGATGTTGAATAACAACCAATCTCAATTTGTGAACTCGTTGTAGTAACTGTGTGGGCGATATGGCGTCAACGAAATAACATTCGCTTCAATAACAGTTGGAAATCTCCATCAGAGGTGGCAACCATGGACAAATACTACCTTAGTTTGTTCAAAGAGGCAGAACTCAAAGGATTAATGGGGGACGATCTCCTGGAGTTTGACGATGGCGAGAAGTACTGGGAATGCACAGCTCCGGGATTCACAAAGCTCAATTCAGACGCATCATGGTCGGAAACAGGCATAGCAACGGGTGTTGGCTTCATTATTAGCGACACTAATAGGAATTTCTTAGCGGGCCGCCATCAACGGTTACCTCGTCTGAGGTCGCCGCTAGTAGCGGAACTTGCTGCCATAGAGGGAGGTCTCCGACTTGCCAGCGAGTTGCACCTGAGAGATGTCGAATTTGAATCAGGTTCTTTAATCGCAATAAAGATCCTCAAGGACGACAAGTTTCGGAAGATGAAGACACTCACAACTTTGGCAGAAATGAAAGAAATTCTGGAAGAGTGTAACCGCTTATCCAAAAATTTTGGTAGTGTCTTGTTTTCTTTTATATCTAGAAACGGTAACCAACTAGCCCATTCTTTTGCATAGAATGGATATGTTGAGGACAACATGTCATACTACTCGGTCATCCCGCAGTGGGTTGAAAACGTATTTTACTCGGATCTCTTGGGCGTGACTTTCCAGTTTTAATGAAACCTTGTTCCCTGAAAAAAAACTTTGTTTATCTCATTAATTTTTGGTAATCTTGATACATTTCCCTCTTTTTTCGTTGATTAATTATCTCTCTTCCCCTGAATTATCTCCCAACTAATCACCTATTTCTCTCATCTTATTTACATGTGATAGATAATTTCGTTTGTAACTTCCAACTCCATAAATTTCTCTCGCATTCTTTTTCTCTCTCTCCCACCATATCTTTCTCATGTCTCTTCCAATCCCACGACCCTTGTACTGGTAGTTAAGTCTCTGTTAATCTTATATTTCTCTGTCTCTCTCTTACTATAAACTCTCTCTTTGATTTCATTGTCCTCTCTCTCCTAATCCATGTGTGTCTTCTAAAATTAGTGTCTCTCAATATCCCGTAAATCTCTTTGATTACATTCTCATTACATACCCACAATTTTCTCACCCCCGTAAACTCATTTACAGTCTCTTTCTCTCCCAGTGCCACAACAATCTATCTGTCCCGTAATGCCATAACACACGGGCTTTCTCACAAACGGGTTTGGGCCGTTGTAGGGTCACTCGGGTCTGGACCCGACCCGACCCAGAAGCCCAGGGGTCTGGAGGGTCTGGGTCTGACGGATTTCTCGAAGGTCTAGGTTCACTCGGGCCAGGTCTCAGCGGGTCGGTTCTCGGTCTGACCCGGCCCATTGAAAGGCCCAGAGGTAGGGGTGCAAAAGACGAATTCACCGGCCGGTTCAAGACCCAATTTTTTTACTGCTGGCGACAACGGGAAAGAACGAAAGGACTCGTTCACCTTCACGACAGGAGAAGACGATATGCGGGTAAACCTACGAATTCCGGCAGCATCAATCACTTGCCGAACAACCTTGTTCATCGCCCGAGGCAAGTCATTCAAACCCTAAATGTTCTGTTCATCTTCTCTCCTTTTAATCGACGTTGATTTCCGATGAATACATAACCAATGTTGTAGTTTTGTGCGTTCCTCTATGTGTTTCCTCTACCTCTGAATTTGATTTAGGTTGAAAAGAGTTTGTATCCCCAATTTGAATGGTAGTGATTTTAGACTACAAACTGCAACTGTAGTTCTTTAGGGCTCTCTGTTGTTAACATTAGGTCAACTTGAAAATTGGGGATTCTGCTAGTGCTATGGCTGCTTTCATCTGGAAACCATGGTTTGAATTTTAATATAGTTCAAATTCTTCTCATGGATCCCCAATTTGAATAAAATAAAACGAAATTTGATTATTGTATTGGCTGAGTTGAATGTTCATCGTTTGTACATTACTGAATATGTGATTTAAAGTGAACGGGTTGATTGATGGTTGCGTTCGTATAACGATGTTGGCGATTTCGGTGGAATCACAATGAAATTTTCATTCAAGGTTTCCGGAAAATGAAATCGTGTATGGAAGTTGTCAAAGTACAATTCTTGTGTTGTGTGTGTGTGTGTATTATATACTAGTGTATTCCCCGTGTCTGAGGGAACTAATAGTCTAGAATTCTGAGTATCTTTAATGCAAACATGAGAGAAGTACATGACTAAGCCTGTTACTTAAAAAGATCGAGTATATGTGGGAAATCTGTCATGGTTTTTTTGACAATAGAGAATTAAAAGAAAAAAGGACAAAAATACCAAGTTTTGAGAATCATAGGATTTGTAATAAGGTTCTCCACACATGAAGACAACTTTCCATCAAGGATTTGAGTCTTCTAACATCTTGTACTTGTAATGAGCCACCTGGAGTCTTTTTAGAATTCATCAAATTCCCTTGCTGTTGACTACTACCTTTTTGTGATATCTAGGAATGAAATCTTGGCTTATTGCTCCTGCACTTTCCTGTCCTCCCCATATGACTTCCTTAAACTCCCAACACACAGATGAATTAGTGCACCGTTTGATGTAAATAACGTAATACTAACACCGTCCTCGCTAGTAAACATTTACAATCGTGGATGCCGACTTCACATAAGGAACTGTTAAATTAGAAAAAAAGACTATCCTATAGCATTTTCGACTGTGCAGGAAAGCGAATAGCGTAAAAATTGTTGACTATCTTTATCCCTATGTAGGAAAGCTAATAACATAACAGTATAAATGTACACTTACATTTACTTGAGCTTGGTGAGTGTTGGCTTGAAGGTAATTTAAGAATATTGTTGACTGAATCACACAGAGAAGCTTACGAAATGAAATTTTAACATAGTATAGGGATAAAGTAATGTCGAATGGGACTTAATATTGCTACCCTCTGAGGCAATGTTGTTGGTGAATACAGTACCCAAAGTGTTCTTAAATCCTTGGATGCTTCCAAAATTGTTTGTGTGCTTGTGGAACCTAGAAAGTATGCTCCTTCTGGGTTCTGATTCTATGGACCTCAGTCATTTGGTGGATTGCGCCTTCTACGTCTCGCGTTCCCCTAAGAAGCATGGTTGTAGGTGCGTTCGGGGGTGCGGGTGCGGCAATTTGTCAAAAATTAGGGGTGCAGGTGGGGGGGGGGGTGTGGTAAATTTATGTGTGTGTGTGTGTGTGTGTGTGATTGTATTGAATGCGAGATATACACATACACATTAACCATTTTACAAATAGCTAATACACATCACATGTTCACTTTTCATAAAAAATGCACATTATTTTGGTTAAATTGAAGCCGTATTTTAGAAGACCTCTCATCTAGAACTTTCAAAATGACCCTGCCACACTCACAAAGCACCCCGAAGCACGTGGTGTGCGTGCGGGTGTGTGACCTCACAGAAGCACCCGTGCTTCCTAGGCGTTCCTTGTCGCATGAGGTGGGGTTCAGGTGGACAGAGGGTGGAAGAAATCTTGGCTTTCAGCTCCATTGGCTGTCGTGTGGATCATTTGGTGGGGTTCAGGTGGATCCGTATATCCGTGAACATAAATCTGTCACTACGAGTTTTGATTGTTTGGGTTATGTGAATCGCATGGATATAGTATCTAATTGCAATATTGGGGGGGGGGGGGATGAACTGTAATTAGGGCTCTCATTAACAAAAATCTGAAAGCAATTACAATTCATGTTTCTTTCTCCTCCTTTAACTGTAGGTTTTGTTTGTTTTGGTTTTATGAAATAAGTCCCACTTTCAAATTCACAGTTCTCTAACTTAATAAGCGTTTGGATGAAACCATACCAAGAGGTCCCGCATCATCCCAATGTCGACATAGATATGAAACTAAAGATCAAATTCAATTTCCATGCATGTGTTCATCATTCAACTTTTAAGGAATGATTTCATTATTTTGAGCGCCCTGAGACTAGATGTATGACTTATATTGGCAGAGCATCATTGCTGAGTTTGCATTCAGTGGGACTGGTATTTTCTTGATTCCTTACATAAAAGTCTTGGGCCTCTGGCTCATGCTTTTAAAGGACCGGGTTGGAAGCGAGGGCGGGTTGGCGACCCAGTGGGGTACGGGGACTGGGTTTGTGGTTGTGGGGATGAAAACTAGCCCGGATTGGTTCTGGGCCCAAACCCCACGGGTTTAAGGGTTAGGGGGCTGGTCAGATATATATTAATAATATTTTAATAAATTCTTTTTAATATTAATTTATATATATATATATATATATGGATTAAATCAAAATAGTTTTTTTATAATGGGTGTAAAATATGGACAAAAGGTAAGGAACTGGTGTTTTTTTTTTTTTTAAATTGGGTTGTTGAGGGAGGAGGCCGTGCTGGGCTAGCCAAGCAAATAATTGCATCAGGGCAGGTTAGGAATGTGGGGTCTGGGCTGGGCTAGGGGCGGGTTAGGGCCGGTAATTCGGGATGGGACGGGTCGGGCCAGTTTGTGGGCCGGCCCTATTGACTGACTCAAAAACTGTTTCGTTCTTCCCAGAGCTAGAAATGGGAGTCCCTTCAGTTTTTCCATGGAAGGGACTGAACCAGTGAATTTGTTCTTACAAAAAATTCTTTTTTTAGACATTCTAGGTTGAAGGTGTAGGATAGACATGAAAACAGGGATATTTCACTGAAAAAAACATGTTTTTCGGTAGTGAAATTCAATACGTCTCGTGTGCACGCCTTCTGCATTGAGGCTGGACAAGGGATCTTACCCATACGTCTTGTTCTAATTACATTAACAACAACAAAGGTTGTTACTAGTACTAGCTCTTGTGTTACTAGTTTTGGACCCATTCCTCCTTCACCTCCTCCGCCTCCCCGATACTTGGTCAATCTAAGGATGACGACGACGACAATTACAAAATTATATTCATGATCGTCGTCATCTCCATCGTAATACGTAAGACATTAGGTGTTAGCTCGTCCTCGGAGAAAGACGCTGATAGTTCTGTTCAATCCGGTTCGAGAACAGAACTGGAGACGAAGATAGCTGCAATAGCAGCCATTCTTGTGGTGGGTTTCCTGGGAGTAATCATTCAGCTTGCAGGAAATAAAGTCCCGGCCTTGAAGCCGGGACGTGCATTGTTCCCCCTCTTAAACTGCTTTTCCGGCGGTGTTATACTCTCAACGGCCCTACTTCATCTTCTTCACGAATCCAGGGAGAACCTAAATTCGGACAATTTATCCGAAACCTGGAAAAAGTTCCCGTTTTCCGAGTTAATGTGTATGGGATTAGCTATATTAACCGTCTATCATAGAAGCTTTGGCCACATCACGGCTTGGCAAGCGCGCTAAGGCTTCCTTAGCGACAGCGCGAGATGGTGAACGTGAATTCGAGGAGGGTCGCCCAGTTCATGCACGTATGCATGGGAACATGACGGCTGGGACTGCCAATCCGCGGGCTGAGATCACAAGCAACACGTCAGGGCTTGGTAAGAGCTCTAAGGGTTCCTCTGCTGCAGCGCAAGATGATCAACATGGACTCGAGGAAGGTCTCCCAGTTCATCCACATACACATGGGAACATGGCGGCTGGGATTGCTGATCTCCGGGCTGAGATCACAAGAAACAGGATCATGTCCAAGGTATTATTATTATTATTATTATTATTATTATTATTATTATTATTATTAAGGTATCTGTTTCTGTTTTTTTTTTTTTTTTTTTTTTTTTTTTTTTTTTTTGGATAATTAGGAACTGTTGTATATTACTTTCAAGAGTAATGTTACAATATGACACAGCTCTTGTCTCCCAATAACATCATAAATTTGCTATGTCCATTTAAGGACCTAAACAAGTAATACAGAAACCGATACCAAAAAAATTAAACCTTATTAAAAAATCTGTTTCAACTGTTAGTTGTAATTAGAACTCCAATGCCATGTTTCCTATTATTTTTAGTCATGGA